>CM048747.1:573061803-573661803 GCA_026315105.1 Locusta migratoria | reverse complement strand
TTTTTTTTTTTTCTTCTGTGTAAATTTTCAGTTGACATGTAAATGTTTTTACAAAAATACAAATCCTTTTCAAGAGTGAAAAGTTTCGTCTTAGTTCATTACTTCGGCCTTAAAGTTAACCACTTAATGACCCTGAGATGTGATGAAGCAATCAACAATAAGAAGACATTTTGAAAACTGTCGGTATTTTTTTACATGAGTTTATTCTACGGTTTCTCTGAAGTTTATTAATATTGACTGAAGTTCTTCTTTGCTAAGTTTCATTAACATTTAAAATATATATATATAATGATATTTCACAATATAAAGATGTTCCCATATTTCATAACAATATAAAGATGTTCCACAATCTGTTGTACAATTACATCTTCATGGATGTAGATAGCTATCATCATCACAATCATTTCCAGTTATTACATTTGGCGTTATATTTGAAACAAAGATTTTCACAAAACAAATTCAGCAAAGAGATTTTCCAGGAATTAATTTCTCATTGCAATTACTGATTTTCAATAAAGACAAGTGTTCAACTCATATTTCTCACAAATCTGTAACCATTCTTTTCTTATATTTAATCAATGGGTCTAAGCAGTATTTTCCAAAAAGATGATTATACTTAAGTATGTAGTTTCTTTCCATGGTACTCACAGATAAAAGAGACACTATTGCTCCCTGTTAGCTTAAATAGGTCTTGCACACTATCATCAAACTCATTCAAATGTTTAAGTTCTTTAGAAATCAAACCTTAACAAGATTTATCGCACACTTCAATCACAAATTGTCCAATAGAACAAAGTTCATCCATTTGGGCCAATCCATATGAAGTGACCCAAAAAATATTTTACAGGTTGCTTGACCATTTTCTATTTTTGTGATTTCTTTGTGTATTTATATATAGTAAAAACCTAATGGAAAACAGGTATCAAATTTTTTTTATCTTCAACCATTTCAGAGAAGTGGCCATTTTTGTTGAACTGTGAGGCCATATTTTACGCTTTACGGACATGTTCGATAAACTAAGTATCTTGTGACTGAGCAGTTTTACAGGAATGAAACACACACCATTTTGTTCAAAACATTCTCTTTTATAATTCAAGTACAAAAACAATTGCTTGAAAATAATACCAGTAAGAGAAAATGGCTACCAAACTTTGATATCACAACTGAATAAAATACAGTTTTCAACACTTGAAATTTCAATGAAAGAGTAAAATGCCACAGCTAATTTCCTTAACACTTTTAGATACAACACACACGATAACATTGACAGAGTACCAAGCCCAAAATAAATCTCCTTCATTTTTAAAATAAATTTTAAAAATGGGATTTCGGTTTTTTTTTTTTCATATTTTGGGCTTAATATCTTTAGTGGGGCTAAGTACAAAAATATGATTTTTTGGGCATATATTACAGCTATGTGTTAGTAAACTACAGCAAAAATTTCATTGTTGGTATTTGATGGTGAACAGAGTTTATATATATATAAATTATAGAGGGAAACTTTCCCGGTGGGATAAATAAAAATAAAAATAGAAAAGAGATGACTTACCAAAAGGACCGGCTCGTCGAGAGAAACAAATAAAATCACACATAAACACACATACAAGCTTTCGCCACCACTGTTAGCTTCTTCAGGAAAAAGAGGAAAAAAGGGGAGGAAAAGGGAAGGATATGGGTTTTAAGGAAGTGGAAAAGGAGCCATTCCAATCCCAGGAGTGGAAGGACTTACCTTAGGGGAAAAAAAGGAAGGTAAACAAATACACACACACTCAGACATATCGAAACGCAAACACACCTAGACAGACATTTGTGAAAAGGAAAGAAGTTGGACAGAGATACCAATTGAGGCAGAGGCTCTATCCACAGAACCAAGGTAAAGATGCTAAAGATAGTGGGCGGGAATTTGAGTTAGCGGAGATTGAGACCAGGTGGGCAACGGGAGGAGAGAATAAGCTGAAGGGCAAGTTCCCATCTCCGGAGTTCTGAAAGGTTGGTGTCAGTGGGAAGTATCCAGATAACCCGGACGCCTGTGACCGTTCATGCGAATGGACAGTTTGTTGCTGGTCATTCCCACATAGAACGCTTCACAGTGCAGGCATGTTAGTTGGTAAATCACGTGGGTGCTATCGCAAGTGGCTCTGCCCTTGATCGTGTACACCTTCCGGGTTACTGGACTGGAGTAAGTGGTGGTGGAAGGGTGCATAGGGCAGGTGTTTTCAACGGAAGCGGTTGCATGGGTAGGAGCCAGAGGGTAGGGATGGACTAGGAGGTTACGAAGGTTAGGTGGGCGGCGGAAAGACACTCTCGGAGGAGTGAGGAGGATGTCATTAAGGATGGATCTCATTTCAGGGCAGGATTTAAGGAAGTCGTATCCCTGCTGGAGAGCCACATTCAGAGTCCGCTCCAGTCCCGGAAAGTATCCGGTGACAAAAGGGGCACTTCTGGGATTCTTCGGTGGAAGGTTCTGGATTTGGAGGAATGAGGAGGTGGCTCTGGTAATTTGCTTCTGAACCAGATCAGGAGGATAGCTGCGGGATGTGAAGGCTGTTATTAGGTTATTGGTGTACTGGTTCAGGGATTCGGGACTGGAGCAGACTCTTTTGCCACGAAGACCTAAGCTGTAGGGAAGGGAACGTTTGATATGGAATGGATGGCAGCTGGAGGTCATAATGGAGGTACTGTTGTTTGTTGGTAGGTTTGATGTGGACGGATGTGTGAAGTGGGCCGTTGGACAGATGGAGGTCGACATCAAGGAAATCCACCGAAGAATCCCAGAAGTGCTATATTTCTAGCTTACCCGGAAATTAGCTATCATGCGTATTTCACTCATTTCTTTTTTACAGTTAATATGGTAAGCCTATTTTTTATGGATTAATTTTTTGTTACACAAAAGAAAAAAAATTAAATACTGTATTATAAATGAACATAACTTATATGAGAACAAAAAAGGATTTGAAGTCTTACCAGGTTTAGTGCTCATCAGAACAGGACTATTTTGTTGACTGCAGAAACTTCATCTCAACAATTAAAAGTGTAGATGTATGCAGTGAAACAGTGTGTGATGTGGTGTAATTAGTTATCAAGTTCTATAAAAGTTACTTTTATTCTGCAGTTTTTAAAATGGTTGGTTGGTTGGTTGGTTGGTGGTTTTTTAAAGGGACTAAGCATCAAGGGTTATCAGTCCCTTGTTCCAATCAGAGAGATAAAACATTGTGTTAAGCGTTCCAAAGCATATGCTTTAACACATCGAAGTTTAAAAGGAACATGTAAAAATGAAGGGTTGACATAAATACGAAGAAGGGATGAAAGTACTGGGACAAGACAAGTGTGTTGTTGCTGGGTGATTACATAAATATAAGTATCACATCCAGCCACTCTGTACACATTAAAACACCTACCTAATAGACCTAGGCAAGCGGAGAACAGATAAATGACAGACACACAAGAGTATTTAAATGGATTGGTACAGTCCACACTCACGAATAAAATTTAAAACACTATCAACCATGGAGGCATTGTCAGCTAAAACAAGCGTCAAGGCGTCAGGGATATTAAAATTCCGTCGCTCTGCGGCTAGATTGGGGCATTCCACTAAGATGTGGGCGACTGTCAAAGTCGCACCACAGCAACACTGAAGAGGGTCCTCACGATGCACAAGGTGTCCATGCATCAGCCAGGTATGGCCAACACGCAGCCGGCAAAGGACCACCGACTCCTTGCGAGAAGCCTGCAGTGAGGACTTCCATGCAGTGGTGGAGGGCTTGACAATGCGGTTCTTGTTTGGTTCGATCAAGCTCGCCCACTCACAGTTCCAAACCCCAACTGGGATCGGAGGTCTCTTTCTGGTACGCTAATATTCAGAGACCGTGAAGTGGTGGCCTGTTTGGCCAGCTGATCAACATGTTCATTGCCTGGGATGCCTATGTGACCTGGCGTCCAGATGAAAGCGACAGAACGGCCTGACTCGCCAAGGGCAAAGACAGCATCTTGTATTGCTAGCACTAAAGTGTGCTTCGGGAGAAACTGGTTGAGGGCCTGTAAGCCACTCGGGGAGTTGCTGCAGATAACATACGAGCCACTGGAGCAGGCTCTGAGGTGTTCAAGAGCTCGTAAAATAGCGACCAGCTCCGCAGTGAAGATACTGCTTCCACGAGGCAATGAACGCTGTTCAGTATGGTCACCACAAATAAATGCGTACCCAGCATGAGCATCCATGAGGGAGCCGTCCGTGTAGATAACTGCTGCATTGCGGTATGAATCTAGCAGCGCTTGGAACTGGTGACGGAGAGCTTGTGGTGGGACCGAATCTTTCGAGTTCCAGGACAAGTCCAACCTAATCTGCAAGCAAGGGATACTCCAGGAAGGGGTATGGAAGGAGCAGCAGAAACTGCGAGGGATAGGAAGGGAGTCGAGGGATGAGAGAAGGGAACGGAGACGGACCGAGATTTGTCGTCGCTGCAGAGAACGGCGGGCGGTAGTCGGAAAGAGAAGCCTGCGATTCGGATGGTGAGGCGAGGAGTGTATGTGGGCAGCACAGGAAGCGAGCAACTGCTGCCTCCGGAACCGCAGGGGAGGTACCCCTCCTTCGACTAGGAGACTCGTGACCGGACTCGTGCGAAAAGCTCCCGTTGCCAAGCGGACACCACTATGTAAAACAGGATCCAGTACCCGGAATGCTGAAGGCGCCGCCGAGTCATACACTATGCTCCCATAATCCAGTCATGATTGTATTAGGGCCCTGTAGAGCTGTAGAAGTGGTTGGCGAGAGGCTCCCCACACAGTGTGGCTGAGGCACAGAAGGATGTTAAGATGCCGCCAACATTTCTGTCTCAGCTGATGAAGGTGCGGCACCCAAGTCAACCAGGAGTCGAGAACCATGCCGAGGAAGCGATGGGTTTCTTCAACACGAAGAGGTACATCGCCCAGGTACAGCTCGGGATCAATGTGAAGTTCCCGACAGCTACAGAAGTTCATTACTCGGGTCTTGGGGCCCGAGAATTGGAAGCCATAGGCAAAGGCCCAGGACTCCGCCTTTCTAATAGCACCCTGCAGCCGACATTCAGCGACACTAATGCTCGTGGAACTGAAGTAGATGCAGAAGTCGTCGGCAAATAGAGGGTAGGAGACCGACAACCCCACTGCGGTAGCAAGACCATTTATGGTTATCAGAAACAAGGGAACACTAAGAACTGAGACCTGTGGGACACCATTCTCCTGGACACGAGTGGAACTGAGACACGTGCCAACCCAGACCCAGAAAGAGCGGAACGACAGGAAGTTCTGTATGAAAATCGGGAGCTATCCCTCGAGACCCCAGTCATATGGTGACGCCAGGTGATATCATATGCCTTTCTAAGGTCAAAAAGGACTGCGACCAGATGCTCACGCCTGGTGAAGGCAGTGCGGATAGCGGACTCCAGTGACACGAGGTAGTCAAATGCAGAACGGCCTTGACGGAAGCCCCCCCCCCCCCCTGTTGTGGGACAAGAAGTCCCCAATCTTCAAGAATCCACATGAGGCGCCGACTCACCAAACGTTTGAAGAGCTTACAGAGAACGTTGGTGAGACTAATCGGGCGGTAGTTGTCGGCCATGCGAGGGCTAGCACCAGGTTTCATCACTGGGATGACAATGCTCTCACACCACTGGGACGGGAAAGCACCGTCTACCCAGAGGCGATTGAATAAGCCAAGAAGATGGTGTTGAAAGTCCGCCGGCAGGTGACAAATGAATTGGCTGTGGATTCGGTCAGAGCCTGGGGAGGTGTCAGGACACGCAGCGAGGGCACATTGAAATTCCCATTCAGTAAATGGGGCGTTATATATTTCCTGGCGGCGCGTGCAGAAGGAGAACTGTCGCTGCCGTTCAACGCGCTCTTTGAGGGCACAGAAGTCCTCGCCGTAAGCTGCAGTCGCAGAAGTCTGGGCATACTGGTCGGCCATATGTTCAACAATAATGGCTGGGTCGGTGCATAGAGCTCCCTGAATCTGCAGACAGGGTATTCCTGCTGACGGGCGGTACCCGAAAACTCGTCGTACCTGGGACCAGACCTGCGAAGGGGAGGTGCGAGAGCCAATAGTGGCTACATACCGCTCCCAGGAGTCCTGCTTGCCCTGCCTGATCAGCTGCCGAGTGCGGGTGCGAAGCCGCTTGAAGGCTATCAGGTTCTCAATTGAGCGATGGCGTCTATGGCGCTGAAGCACTCGCCGATGTTCCCGGTTGGCCTCCGCGATCTCTGGCGTCCGCCAAGGCACAGACTTACGACGAGGGGAACCAGTAGTGGTGGGAACTGTTGCTTTTGCGGCGGAAATAATACTCTCAGTGACATGTTGGACTGCCAAATCCACATCGTCCAGCAGCGGCACAGGAGCTATTGCAGCCAAGGAGTAACCCTGCCTGTCCGCCCTATGAAGAGACCATCGGGGCAGACGATCTGCAGGTTGGGAGTGTGGGAGAGACATGACAATCGGGAAATGGTCGCTGCCAAAGAGGTCATCATGGACTCTCCAAGTAAGGTGCGGTTGGAAGCTGGGGCTGCAGGCGGACAGATCTATTACTGAATATGTGCCTCGCGCCACGCAAAAATGCGTGGGGGCACCTGTGTTTAAAAGGCAAAGATCTCGCTGCACCTTAAGGGTCTCTATGTCCCTACCACAGCCGGTGGACTGTGTTCCACCCCACATTGGGTGGTGGGCGTTAAAATCACCCAAAAGAAGAAAAGGTGGAGGGAGTTGATCAACCAGAGCAATGAGCTCAGCTAGAGATACAACCTCATTCGGGGGAAGGTAAACACTACAGACAGTGAATTCCTGCGTGGCCCAGATTCTGACTGCTACTGCCTCAAGATCTGTGTAGAGTCACACAGGGGCACTATGGACTGAGGCAAGGACATAGAGACAGACACCACCAGATACCCTGTCGTAGATAAATGGATTAACAATGTTCTCTTGGACATATGTGAATGAAGTGTGCCATAAATCTTGATTTCTAAAGACCTTAAACATTTGAATTACTTTGATGATAGTGTGCAAGAAATTCTTAAGCTAAGAGTGAGTAATGGTGTCTCTTCAATATGTGAGTACCACGAAAGAAAGTACATACTTAAGTATAATCACTGCACAAGTAAAATTGTTCCTTTAACTTTACAAGTTAATGATGTAGTTGCGGGTGTTTATGATGGACAGTGGTTGGTAGCTCAGATACAACGGACAAGCTTTTGACATCACAAATCTTTATACCAATATCCCTATCCAAGAGACTATAAACCTTATTGAAGATAACTTAATCAGATACAACAAAATTCCAGTCAATAACACATACGAAATTATAAAATTACTTCACCTAGTCTCAGAACAAAACTATTTCCAATTTGAAGAAAAATGTTATACACAGTTGGATGGTGTTTCTATGGGTTGCAACTTAGCTAGTACTTTAGCAGATATATTTTTAAATAGTCTTGAAGAAAGATTCTTCTTACACCCGAAACTAATAAAATTATTTATTATTATTGATATGTTGATGACTCTCTCATACTCATAGATGGAAATGAGAAGGAGACATGGTGTAGGTGTAGGTACGCAGCAGACCTCAGCTGTTAGGAAGCCGAAATTTGTAGAGAGGGCTCTTAGGAAGAAGAAGGTTCTGCTGCTAGGCAGTTCTCATGGCAGAGGTGTTGGCCAACAGTTGCAGGAAGTACTTGGGAGTGAGTACCAGGTCACCAGCATAGTGAAGCCTAGTGCAGGGTTAGCTCAGGTCACTTGTAACATAGGGGACTTTTGTAGGAATTTCTCAAAAGAAGATGAGGTAGTTATAGTGGGTGGGGCCGGGAATAGTCTTGATAGGGACGGGGAACATGATATAGGTGGTGATCTCGAAAGGATAGCAACTCAAACTGGTGGCACGAACGTGCATTTCATGCAGCTGTTTCAGCGTCATGATAGGCCTTGTCTTAATACGACTGTCAGCCGTGTTAACATGGGGCTTGAGAAGGCGCTGGATGACGGAGGGCATGGATCACATTGCAGTGGTGCCAGTTGAGACTATCCAAAGATTGGATTTTACTAGGCACGGTCTGCACCTCAATAGGTATGGGAAGGGGAGGTTGGCAAAGCTCATAGGTGACAGTGTAGTAGGGGGTGGGGGTGTCACTCATGGAAAAATTCCTGTAGTAGTTGGTATTAGGGCTGCACCTTTTTTTGGACTGAGGACAGCTGATAGGTATTCCTGCTTAAAGGAAGTCCCTCTAAGAAAGGAACCACCTTTGACAAAGCCTAAGAATATAAGTAATAAGGGAATTACTGTTTTTCATCAAAATATACAGGGTATCAGAGATAAAGTTAATGAACTGCTTATTGATACTGATTCTGACATTATTGGTATTTCAGAGCACTTTTTAAGTGGTGTGACAATTCAGAGACTTCCTTTGCCAGGATACAGGCTAGCTACCTTCTACTCTAGGAGTTCCTTGCAGTGTGGGGAGTGGCCATGTATGTAAAAAATGATTTTTCATCAGAGACAATCGATTTTTCTAAACACTGCACAGAACAGATATTTGAATGTTGTGCAGGAGTTGTTAATGTTAATGGAACTAAACTAGTAATAGTTGTTATTTATAGATCCCCTGACTCAGATTTTAAAATGTTTCTGCCCAAGCTGGGATTGGTTCTGGGTTCACTGTATAGGAAGTATAAAAATTTAATTGTGTGTGGAGATTTCAACATTAATTGTGTAGGTGATAGCTCAATGAAAGGTCAGTTGTTAGAGCTATTTAATTCCTATAACATGATGCATACAGTATTTTTCCCAATAAGAGTGCAAGGAAATAGCAGTTTTACCATTGACAATATTTCTGTTCATTCTTCATTATTAGAAGGGCACTCTGTCAGCAAAATAGTAAATGGCCTATCAGACCACGATGCCCAACTTTTAATTTTAAAAAGTATTTGTTCTCAAACAAATGTTAAACATAAATATCAACTACTCAGAAAAGTTAATCAAGTTGCAATTGAGACCTTTTTAAGCTTAATTAAGGAACAAAAAATGGCAGGATGTTTATAGTGCTGATAATGCAGATGATAAATATAATGCTTTTCTGAACACATTTCTTATGCTGTTTGAAAGTTGCTTTCCGCTAGAACGCTCAAAACCGGGTACTTCTAGTAACAGACAGCCAGGGTGGCTGACGAAGGGGGTAAGAGTATCATGTAGAACTAAGCGGGAGTTGTATCAAAATGTTAGAAGCAGTCAGAATGAAGATGCAGTCGCTCATTACAAACAGTACTGTAAGATTCTGAAAAATGTCATTAAGAATGCAAAAAGTGTGTGGTATGCAAAAAGAACAGCAAACTCTCAGGATAAAATTAAAACTATCTGGTCAGTCGTGAAGGAAGTGTCTGGTCAGCAACAGCAGGTAGAAGATATAACGTCAGTGCATAGTAGGAATGTTTCTGTTACTGACAAGTTAGATATATGTGCAATATTCAATAATCACTTTCTGAATATAGTAGAGGAATTAAACAAAACTCTAGTTTCTACAGGTAACCATATAAAGTTTTTAGAAAATGCCTTTCCGAGGCTGTTACCTGAAATGGTTCTTCATGATCTACATCTACATCTACATCGATACTCTGCAAATCACATTTAAGTGCCTGGCAGAGGGTTCATTAACCACCTTCATAACTTTTCTCTACCGTTCCATTCTCTAATAGCGCGCGGGAAGAAAGAACACCTAAATCGTTCCGTTTTCGATGTGATTTCTCTTATTTTATTGGGATGGTCATGTCTCCCTAAGTAGGTGGGTGCTAGCAAAATATTTTCACATTCAGAACTAAAAGTCGGTGATTGAAACTTCGCAAACAGATCACGCCGCAATGAATAACGTCTTTCTTTTAATGATTTCCACCCCAATTCGTGCAACATTTCCGTGACGCTTTCCCCCCCGTAACGTGATAAAACAAAACGAGCTGCCCTTCTCTGAACCTTCTCAATATCTTCCGTCAGTCCCACCTGGTGAGGGTCCCACAAGGGGCAACAGTACCCCAAGAGAGGACGCACAAGTGTGATGTAGGCAGTCTCTTTGGTGGAGCTGGTGCATCGTCTAAGCGTTCTGCCAATGAAACGTAACCTTTGGTTCGCCTTCCCCACAATATTTTCTATGTGTTCTCTCCAGTCGAAGTTGTTCGTAATTGTAACTCCTAGGTATTTGGTAGAATTTACGACCTTAAGGTTTGACTGATTTATCGCGTAATTGAAGTTCAGCGGATTTCTTTTAGTGGTCATGTGTATTACTTCACACTTTTCTTTATTTAGTGTCAATTGCCAATTTTCGCACCAAGCAGAAATTTTGTCTAAATCGCTTTGCAGTTGCTTTTGATCCTCTGTTGACTTCACTAACCGATAAACGACAGCATCATCCGCGAACAGTCTAAGGGAGCTATTCAGATTATCTCCTAAATCGTTTATAAACACGAGGAAGAGTAGGGGACCAATAACGCTTCCCTGTGGAACGCCAGATATCACTTCTGTTTTACTCGATGACTTACCGTCAATTACAACGAACTGTGTCCTTTCTGATAGGAAATCGTGAATCCAATCGCACAATTGGGGAGATATTCCATAAGCACGCAATTTCATTAGAAGCCGCTTGTGGGGTACAGTATCAAAAGCCTTCCGGAAATCCAGAAATATGGAATCGATTTGAGATCCCTTGTCGATGGCACTTAACACTTCATGTGAATAAAGGGCAAGCTGTGTTTCGCAAGAGCGATACTTTCTGAATCCGTGCTGACTATTGGTTAATAGGTCGTTCTCTTCGAGGTAGTACATAATATTCGAACAAAGTATATGTTCCAAAATCCTACTGCAAATCGACGTCAATGAGATAGGCCTGTAATTTTGGGGATCACTCCTACTGCCTTTCTTGAATATTGGAGTAATTTGGGCAACTTTCCAGTCTTTGGGTACGGATCTTTCGCTGAGTGATCGGTTGTAAATTATAGCTAAGTACGGAGCTATTTCATCAGCATACTCTGAGAGGAATCTAGTTGGTATACAATCTGGCCCGGAAGATTTATTTTTGTTTAGTGACTTAAGTTGTTTTACTACTCCAGGATCATCTACTTCTAAGTTTCGCATACTGGCAGCTGTTCTTGGATTGAATACTGGAGTGTTCACTTCGTCTTCTCTGATGAAAGAATTTCGGAAAGCTGTGTTTAGTAATTCTGCCTTAGCAGTACTGTCGTCGGTAGTATTACCATTGCTATCGCGTAGTGAAGGTATTGTTTGTGTTTTGCCGCTAGTGTACTTCACATATGACCAGAATTTCTTTGGATTTTCTGCAAGATTACGAGACAGGGTTTCGTTGTGGAAACAACTATAAGATTCTCGCATTGAAGTCCGCGCTAGGTTGCGAGTTTCAGTAAAAGATTGCCAGTCTTGCGGATTCTGTGTCTTTTTAAATTTTGCATGCGTTTTTCTTTGTTTCTGCAACAGTGATCTGACCTGTTTTGTGTACCACGGGGGGTCAGCCCCCTCTTTTATTAATTTATTTGGTATAAATCTCTCGATTGCTACTGATATTATGTCTTTGAATGTAAGCCACAACTGATCAACACTCGCATTTTTAGTTTTGAAGGACTGGAGACTATCACTCAGGAAAGCGTGAAGCGAATTTTTATCTGCTTTATTGAATAGATATATTTTTCGTTTATTTTTGGTGCATTTGGGAATTTCGATATTCAGTCTCGCTACTACAACTCGATGTTCGCTAATCCCTGTATCTGTTTTGATGCTCTTTACTATCTCGGGATTATTTGTTGCTAGGAGATCAAGAGTATTTTCGCAACCACGTACTATTCTAGTGGGTTCATGAACTAACTGTTCGAAGTAGTTCTCAGAAAAAGCATTCAGAACTAGTTCGGACGATGTTTTATATTTGCCCCCGGTTTTGAATACGTAATTATGCCAACATATCGAGGGTAAATTAAAGTCGCCACCGATTATAACAGTATGCTTCGGATACCTATTTGAAATATGATTCAAGCTTTCTTTGAACATTTCTGCAACCGCATCGTCTGAGTCAGGGGGCCGATAAAAAGATCCAATTATTAATTTATTTCGGTGGTCAGGTATAACCTCTACCCAGACCAATTCACAGGAAGTATCTGCCTCAATTTCGTTGCAGGATAAACCGTTTGTAACAGCAATAAACACACCACCCCCTGTTTTATTTATTCTATCCTTTCTGAAGACCATTTGGCCCTTTGAAAAAATTTCGGCCGAATTTATCTCAGGCGTCAGCCAGCTTTCAGAACCTATAACGATTTGTGCCTCAGTACTTTCTATCAGCGCTTGGAGCTCTGGAATTTTCCCAACACAGCTACGACAATTTGCAACTGTTACACCAATGGTTTTTATGTCTACTTTCTTCCCGTGTCTGACCTGCCCCCTTTGAGACTGAAACCCATTTTGTGTATTCCCGAGGCCATCTAACCTAAAAAACCGCCCAGTCCACGCCACACAGCCCCCGCTACCCGTGTAGCCGCTTCCTGAGTGCAGTGGACTCCTGACCTATTTAGCGGAACCCGAAAACCCACCACCCTTTGGCGCAAGTCGAGGAATCTGCAGCCGACACGGTCGCAGAACCGTCTGAGCCTCTGATTCAGACCCTTCAATCGGCTCTGAACCAAAGGTCCGCAGTCAGTCCTGTCGACAATGCTGCAGATGGTGAGCTCCGCTTTCATCTTGCAAGCAAGACTGGCAGTCTTAACCACTTCTGATAGCCGCTCAAAACCAGAGAGGATCTCTTCCGATCCAAAGCGACACACATCATTGGTCCCAACATGAGCCACCACCTGCAGTTGGCTGCACCCTGTGCTCTTCATGGCATCCGGAAGGAGCCGTTCCACATCCGGAATGACTCCCCCCGGTATGCACACGGAGTGCACATTGGAATTCTTCCCCTCCCTAGTAGCCATTTTCCTAAGGGGCTCCATTACCCGCCTAATGTTGGAGCTCCCAACTACCAACAAACCCACCCTCTGTGAGTGCCCGGATCTTGAGGGCAGAGGGGCGAGTACAGGACAAGCGACACCATCCGCATCAGGAACATCCCCTGCCACAGACAGCGCCTCGAATCTGTTGGCAAGACTAACCGGGGAGGCCTCCACTTCGGTCCCCCGGGATGTCTTACGCCGCCTGACACGCGCTGAGGGGACCTCCCAATCCACCACGGATTGGGGGGCTACCTCCTCGCGGGCAGTGAGCGGGCTGGCCACAGCCGCAGGCCGATCGGAGGGCACAACAGACGCACAGGGCGTCTGCTGTACCCCCGCGAGCGGCCCACAACAGCGGCGCCCACCCACCGCAGTCTCAAGCGTTGCCAGCGAAGCCAACGCCGCCTGAAGCTGCGAGCGAAGAGTCACCAACTCTGCCTCCATCCGTTCGCAGCAGTCACAGTTCCTAGCCATTCTAAAAACCTTTGTTTTTTTTTTTTTTTTTAAGTAAGTACGTCAGAGGACTCAGTAGTTTGATAAACAGTGAGCTTTGTAAGGTATAGACCTAACGCTGAACTGTTTATTAACGGCGAATCTGAAAAATATATACGCGAGCTAATAAATAAAAAAATTCAATAACTGAGCTGACAAATAAACGCGATTCTTAATAAACAAACACGTGAGCACACTAAAGTATAAAGAGCTGCAAGAGAAAGTACACACGCAATGTAAATAAGTCGCTTCTATTAAGAAGCCGGTTACCGTACAATGTAGAGCTGCTGCTGGTCACGTGTGCACTGGCCGCCGGTCACTGATACTTCCATAGGTGAGATTGACTCAATAATTAAATCACTAAAGACTAAGGACTCTTGTGGATATGATGGGGTATCTAGCAGAATTCTAAAGTACTGTTCTCCACATGTTAGCCCAGTACTAAGCCATATTTGTAATTTTTCCTTTCAGAATGGTCAGTTTCCTAACAGATTAAAGTACTCAGTAGTGAAACCACTTCATAAAAAAAGGAGAAAGGGATAATATAGACAACTATAGACCTATTTCTATCCCATCGGTTTTTTCTAAAGTTATTGAAAAGGCTGTATGTTCAAGATTAATTGATCATTTCAGTTCATATAATTTATTGTCAAACGTACAGTTTGGTTTTAGAAGTGGTTTCAAAATGTTCAAATGTTTGTACAGCTTATGGGACTTAACTACGGGATCATCAGTCCCTAAACTTACAAACTACTTATGAACTACCTACAACTAAGGACGGCACAAATATCCATGCCCGAGGGGGGATTCGAACCCCCGACCGTACTGGCTGTGCAGACCGTGACTGGAGCGCCTCAGTCCCCTCGGCCACCGCGGCCGGCAAAAGTGGTTTAACGACTGAAAATGCTATATTTTCGTTTCTCTGTGAGGCACTTGATGGGTTAAACAAGAGGCTACGGACATTAGGCTGCTTCTTTGATTTAACAAAAGCGTTTGATTGTGTTGATCACAAAATATTGTTGTAGAAGTTTGAACATTATGGAATACCGGGAGTAGCCCACAACTGGTTCACCTCTTACTTTAATAATAGACAACAGAAGGTAATTCTCCGCAGTGTAGAAAGTGGCTATCACATGGAATCCCAATGGGGCACAATTAAGTATGGGGTGCCCCAAGGGTCTGTTTTGGGACCATTGCTGTTTCTTATTTATATAAATGATATGCCTTCGAGCATAACAGGTCACTGTAAAATATTTTTGTTTGCTGATGATACCAGCTTGGTAGTGAAAGATGTTGCTTGTAATATTGACACAGTATTAAATAATGCAGTTCAAGAGAAGTTCATGTCTTGTAGTAAACAAGCTGATGTTAAATAACAGTAACACTCAGTTTTTACAATTTCTAACACACAATTTGACGAAAGCTGACATTCTGATTACACACAATGGGCATGTGGTAAGTGAGACTGAACATTTTAAATTTCTAGGAGTTCATATAGACAGTAAGCTGTCATGGAAAGCCCATGTTCAGGATCTTGTTCAAAAACTAAATTCTGCTATATTTACCATTAGAACAATATCTGAGATAAGTGATTTTTCAACACAAAAAGTAGTCTATTACGCTTACTTACACTCACTTATGACGTACGGCATTGTTTTTTGGGGTAACTCGCCTGATGCAAAAAGGATATTTCTGGCTCAAAAACGGGCAATTCGAGCAATATCTTGTGTAAGTTCGCGAACGTCATTTCGACCCCTTTTCAGTAGTCTGGAAATTTTGACTCTAGCGTCACAGTAAGTTTTTTCTTTAATGTCGTTTGTTGTTAATAATATCAGCTTATTCCCACGAGTTAGTGGCTTTCACTTCGTGAATACTAGGCAGAAGTTGAATCTACATTTGCATCACACCACCTTAAAACTTGTGCAGAAAGGGGTACAGTATTCTGCGGTATCCATTTTCAATAGGCTGCCACAAGAACTAAAGAATCTTAGCAATAATCCACACGCTTTCAAATCTAAATTGAAGAGTTACCTCATGGCTCACTGCTTTCATTCTGTCGAGAAACTCCTAGAAAATTTAAACAATTAAGCTAATTCATTTTTTCTTTATTGATTCTTTCACTTTGTCTTAAGATTATCGTGTGCAAAGGACCACTTAAAAATTTTCTATTACCATTCTTGTGTAACAATTAATATATTGACTTGTTCCGTGACCATGGAGTTTCACTCCTCAATTGGGTCTTATGGAACAGAAAAAACCAATAAATAAATAATAAATAAAAAAGGGAGAGTGAGAAAAACCCATCTACTTTTTTACCAGCATCGGAAAATCACCCAGTAGGCACTATAGAAAACACACACAAAATTTTACATGTAATACATAAGGGATAAGAAATGAATATTCTAGAAGAAATTGAAATATGTATCCACACAACTAGCGACCCAAACAATTTATTAAACGATCTAACCGAATTTAAACAAAAATTACATTGATATTTTTATTGATTAATTAATGCTGGATAAAGGGTAACAGAGCTTACATAAATCAGAGATCATACTGTAATGTTAAAATCAACCAAAGACGAAATAAAGACAACTATGTCAAATGTAAATGTATAATCTCTAATATCCTCCAAAACTACTAATAAAATTTTTAAACCATAATTGCTAACAACAACATAGACGACAGAAATAATAAAGAAAATAATGCCATATGTATTAACTTCTATATTTTCTCTCTAATAAATAAATGAAATAAGAATAAAAAAATAAAAAAATTGTAAATATTTATAAACGTATAGTATTCTGAGGTATCGACAGATGCTGTAACTGGCTACAATTCAGAAATCAAATATAAATCATCATCTCATAAATAGTCAGTTGAAGCACTTACAACCTCTAAATACGGTACGTACTGCACACTTTCTAAGTGAAATTTGTAAAATGTTATTTACGAAAATTTATTGACGTTGCATTTGGATACATACTCATAAGAAAATGTTTTTGCAGAAACACCTGACGATGGCATTAAATGCCGAAAGATATCTTGTGTGATAAGTAATTACAGTGTTTGGACAATCCTTTCACATTATGTCAATATACGAAATTTCTAACACTGAGGACCCCAAATATAACAAATTAAAGATATTAAGCTCCAAAATGTAAAAAATATCAAAAATCCCGTTTTTAAAATTTATTTTAAAAATGAAGGAGATTTATTTTGGGATTGGTACTCTGTCAATGTTATGGTGTGTGTTGTTTCTAAAAGTGTTAAGAAAATTAGCTGTGGCATTTTTTTTTCCTTCATTGAAATTTCAAGTGTTGAAAACTGTATTTTATTCAATTATGATATCAAAGTTTGGAAGCCATTTTCTCTTACTAGTATCTTTTTCAAGCAATTGTTTTTGGACTTGAATTATAGAAGAGAATGTTCTGAATAAAATGGTGTATGTTTCATTCCTGCCCAGTCAGAAGATATTTAATTTATCAAAAATGTCTGTAAAGCATAAAATATGTCCTCGCAGTTCAACTAAAAAATATATATATATATATATATATATATATATATATATATATATATATAGACGAAGATTACTCACCAGGCGAAGGAGCACAGGTGTGACAGCATCACAAATAAATAAATGAATACACACACACACACACACACACAATCGCAAGCTTTCGCAACCCAGTTGCGTCTTCAGGCAGTAGGGAAGGAGAGGGAAAAGGAAATGATGAGGGTTTTAAGGAAGGGGGTAAGGAGCCATTCCAATCCCGGGAGAGGAAAGACTTACCTTGGGGGAAAAAATGGAGGGTAAACAAATGCACACATGCCCACACATTCACACAGACACAAGTACTTGTGTCTGTGTGAATGTGTGGGCATGTGTGCATTTGTTTACCCTCCATTTTTTCCCCCAAGGTAAGTCTTTCCTCTCCCGGGATTGGAATGGCTCCTTACCCCCTTCCTTAAAACCCTCATCATTTCCTTTTCCCTCTCCTTCCCTACTGCCTGAAGACGCAACTGGGTTGCGAAAGCTTGCGATTGTGTGTGTGTATTCATTTATTTATTTGTGATGCTGTCACACCTGTGCTCCTTCGCCTGGTGAGTAATCTTCGTCTATTTTTTATATTTTATTTTTCCTGCTAGGAATTTTTCGTCTTAATAATCGTTATATATATATATATATATATATATATATATATATATATATATATATATATAAATAAAAATAGAAAACAGATGACTTACCAAAAAGACCGGCTCGTCGATAGAAACAAATAAAATAAATAAAATCACACACAAACACACATACAAGCTTTCGCCACCACTGGCAGCTTCTTCAGGAAAAAGAGGAAAAAAGGGGAGGAAAAGGGAAGGATATGGGTTTTAAGGAAGTGGAAAAGGAGTCATTCCAATCCCAGGAGTGGAAGGACTTACCTTAGGGGAAAAAAAGGAAGGTAAACTAAAACACACACACCCACACATTTACACAGACGCAAGTACACTTAGGCAGACACACTGTAGAACTGTAGAAAGCAAAGAAGTTAGAAGTTAGACAGAGATGCCACTTGAGGCAGAGGCTCTGTCCAGAGAACCAAGGCAAAGATGTTAAGATGGTGGGTGGGAATTCAAATTTAGCGGAGGTTGAGACCAGGTGGGTAACGGGAAGAGAGAATATGTTGAAGGGCTAGTTCCCATCTCCGGAGTTCTGAAGGATTGGTGTCGGTGGGAAGTATCCAGATAACCCGGACGGTGTAACACTGTGCCATTTTTGTTTATCCCACCGGGAAAGTTTCCCTCTATAATTTATATATACAGTAAAACCTCGTTTTTACGTTCCCGGTTTTTACATTTTCCTGCCATTTACACCATATTTTGTCGGTCCCGGCAAATTTCCTATGCTCACAATGTTAATTCACCCTCATTTTTGCATTATCATATTTACACTTTTCCTGCATTTTACACTTTTTGAAAGCATGTTCGTGAAGAAAAAATGAGATATTCTACATAAATTGATGCTAGCATGGCTTTCCCCTTAAAGTATAGCACTTAAAAATTATTCGCAGTCAAGTTTCTTGACACTTTGCATTTAATCAAACGTATATTTCGCGTATCATTGTTGGCAGTACGTATCTAGTTGACTTACGACGCGCCGATTTGTGACGATGTAGTTCGTCTTTCCACCAGCTTCTTTGCCACAGTGGCTGGCGTGTACTCAAACAATCGGAACCAGTTGCTTTGTTGATGTGAGAATAAAGAGTTGCATTGTTTTTGTGATACATATTTCTGATTCATAAAGAATGTTATCTGTCAAAGTTTGGTATCATAATACCCACAACCTCAAAAAAGCGGTAATAGTGTGAGATGCCAATCCTATGCAAACATCACAAAAATACTTATGCATATGTTTGCACTCGAGAGCATGAATAAATTCTCTAATATTGTCGAGTAAACATCAAAAAATACAAAAAGAACGGAACTTTAGGAGTTTTACTACGTAAATAATTAATGCCAGTAAAAGGCAGTAATTTGGAAGATGTGTTACATAGCCTGGCAGCGGCGTCCAAAACGATATCTATCGAACTGGTTCAAGTAATTTTAAAGATGTTTTACATAGCCCAGCAGTGGCGTCCTCAATTATAATGAATGAAATTACATCTCAAATTTCTACTTCCTATAAAATTACCAGTTCTGCCCTGTGCTTAAAATAGTAAAAATTTTGATAACCTTTATTGTATAATAAACTTCCTGGCGAGTATTTAGATGCCTATTATGTACATATATCACAAATAAACTACGAAAATGCGAGGCTGATCCAGTAAGCACATTTTACCGTTGTTTAAAACACTACTTCCTGCATTTTACACTATTTTACTGAAATCCCTTGAAAAGTGTAAAAAGGAGGTTCTACTGTATATATATATATATATATATACCACAAAGACGTGGCGACGAGCTGCGACAGGCACATACAAAAGACACACACATACAACACATTCAGCCATCGGCCATGGCCTTCTTCAGAAATAGAGCACTCACGCAATCACACAGGCACACAACACAGTCATACAACCATCACCTCCGACTGCCACACTTCGAATCACGCTCTGCAGCGAATCGGGGACGGGAGGGGAGGGGAGGGGGAGGGGATAGAAAGGTTACGTCACGGTGGTGGGGATGGGTTAGATGGGAATAACGAGATGCAGCTTAGGAATGGAGTGGGGAGGCGGGTGAGGGGAGAAAATAAAATAAAATAAAATAAAGTAAAATAATTCATGTACACTGCAAGTGCACAAGACCACAAACACACACACACACACACACACACACACACACACACACACATACATATACACACACACGATCACACATTCACACACCACTCAAATCAGGCGAGGTTTGGGATACAGAGGTAGGAACTGTAAGGTATGGAAGGGGGGAAAAAAATAATAATAATAATAATAATAATAATAATAATAATAATAATAATGAAGTTATCGTAGGTTGAGGCCTGGTTGATTTCGGGATCGGAGAATGTATTGTAGGGATAACTCCCATCTGTGCAGTTCAGAAAAGCTGGTGGTGGATGGGAGGATCCAGATGGCCCGGGTTGTGAAGCAGCCATTGAAATCAAGCATGTGCTCCGCTGCATGCTGTGCCACAGGGTGGTCCACCTTGTTTTTGGCCACAGTTTGGCGGTGGCCATTCATCCTAATGGACAGCTGGTTGGTGGTCATGCCAATATAGAAAGCTGTACAGTGCTTGCAGCACAGTTGGTAAATTACGTGGCTGCTTTCACAAGTGGCCCGGCCTCTGATAGGGTAGGATAAGCCTGTGACAGGACTGGAGTAGGAAGTGCTGGGTGGGTGGATTGGACAGGTCTTGCAGCGGGGTCTTCCACAAGGATATGATCCCTGTGGCAGTGAGCTGGGTTTCGGGGTGGCATAAGGATGAACTAGGATGTTGTGAAGGTTGGGAGGGCGACGGAACACCACTTTAGGAGGGGTGGGAAGGATCTTGGGCAGGATGTCTCTCATTTCAGGGCATGAGGATAGAAAATCTGGTTCTGGATTTAGAGGAATGAGGAGAACCTTCCACCGAAGAATCCCAGAAGTGCCCCTTTTGTCACCGGATACTTTCCGGGACTGGAGCGGACTCTGAATGTGGCTCTGGAAGGTTCCTGTGGAAGGTTCTGGATTTGGAGGAATGAGGAGAACCTTCCACCGAAGAATCCCAGAAGTGCCCCTTTTGTCACCGGATACTTTCCGGGACTGGAGCGGACTCTGAATGTGGCTCTCCAGCAGGGATACGACTTCCTTAAATCCTGCCCCGAAATGAGATCCATCCTTAATGACATCCTCCCCACTCCTCCGAGAGTGTCTTTCCGCCGCCCTCCTAACCTTCGTAACCTCCTAGTCCATCACTATGAAACCCCCAAACCACCTTCCCTACCCTCTGGCTCCTACCCATGCAACCGCCCCCGTTGTAAAACCTGCCCTATGCACCCTTCCACCACCACTTACTCCAGTCCAGTAACCGGGAAGGTGTACACGATCAGGGGCAGAGCCACTTGCGATAGCACTCACGTGATTTACCAACTAACATGCCTGCACTGTGAAGTGTTCTATGTGGGAATGACCAGCAACAAACTGTCCACTCGCATGAACGGTCACAGGCAGACAGTGTTTGTTGGTAATGAGGATCACCCTGTGGCTAAACATGCCTTGGTGCACGGCCAGCACATCTTGGCGCAGTGTTACACCGTCCGGGTTATCTGGATACTTCCCACCGACACCAACATTTCAGAACTCCGGAGATGGGAACTTGCCCTTCAGCTTATTCTCTCCTCCCGTTGCCCACCTGGTCTCAATCTCCGCTAACTCAAATTCCCGCCCACTATCTTTAGCATCTTTGCCTTGGTTCTGTGGACAGAGCCTCTGCCTCAATTGGTATCTCTGTCCAACTTCTTTGCTTTTCACAAATGTCTGTCTAGGTGTGTGTGCGTTTCGATATGTCTGAGTGTGTGTGTATTTGTTTACCTTCCTTTTTTCCCCTAAGGTAAGTCCTTCCACTCCTGGGATTGGAATGACTCCTTTTCCACTTCCTTAAAACCCATATTCTTCCCTTTTCCTCCCCTTTTTTCCTCTTTTTCCTGAAGAAGCTGCCAGTGGTGGCGAAAGCTTGTATGTGTGTTTGTGTGTGATTTTATTTGTTTCTCTCGACGAGCCGGTCCTTTTGCTAAGTCATCTCTTTTCTATTTTTATTTTTGTTTATCCCACCGGGAAAGTTTCCCTCTATAATTTTCGTTTCATCAATTTGTGTGTATATATATATTAATTGAAACCTGTTTTCCATTATGTTTATATATATTAAAAACACATAAAAGAATTACAAAACCAGTAAATGGTCAAGCAACCTGTAAAATAGTTTTTGGGTCACTTAATATGGATATATGGATTGACCCTTATTGTATTTTATATTTGGCTATAAAGAAGAAAACTGTAGGTGAAAAGTACTCACAAATTATTTCATCTTTTTCTCCCGGTGACTCTAGATGACCTAACTTTCTCTGGTCCTATTCCATAAATGATAAATAAATTGGATTGCCCGAAATCAAACAATGTGTAAATGGTAATTATGATAAAATTAAGCATACATACTGGTGGCATTGCGCTGGGACCACCTGTCGTAAACTATGTGGTGTTCGTGACAGAGCTGGTAGGTTCAGAAGTGCACATGCGCGCAAATCGAATTGAGGTTGGCGGTTGCTTTTTACATGCGTCCGCCATGGTGTGTGTGTGTGTGTGTGTGTGTGTGTGTGTGTGTGTGTGTGTGTGTGTGTTTTACCCAATCTTTTTCCTCGAAGGTAAAGATGGTTAGTTTGATTTTAAAGAGACTAAATGACTACGGTTATCTGTCCCTTGTTCCAACTGTAGAGATTAGAATAAAAAGCACTATAATGTAGTATAAAACGATGTGTTAAAACTCACCAAGCGTGTAACAAGTGTGTAACAAGTCAAGAAATAAAAGAATCAAAGTAAAAACTAATAAATCGAAGAGAAAGGTGCAAAGACGATACCAGAGTGTCCTGGTCAGGTGACCACAGACAAGGTACTAGGGCATCTAGCCACTATTGCACATTAAAAATCACCTTCCTAAAAGCGGTAGGCGAGTGGAGAACAAATATATAATGAACACTGTAGAAAAAATTAAATAGAATAAAATTTAAAACAGCGTCAGCCATAGAGGCATTGTCAGCTAAAACAAGATTTAAATCGTCAAGGAGATTAAAATTCCTCCTCAGAGTCGCTAAATCTGGACATTCCAAGACGATGTGGACGACTGTCAGACGCGCACCACATCGACACTCTGGAGAATCCTCGCGACAAAGAAGGTGACAGTGCTTAAGCCAAGTATGGCCGACACACAGCCTGCAGAAAAGAACAGAGTCTCTGCGAGGGGCCCGCAGAGAGGTCCTCCACATTTGTCGTCTCCTTTATAGGCCTCAGTTTGTTGGGCACCTGTAGGGTGCGCCATTTACTACTCCACAATCCGAGAACTTTACAGCATAGTGTAGAACGGAGATCAGCAGATGGAATGCCTATATTGAGGACAGGCTTGTGGGTGGCCTCTTTGACCAACCTGTCAGTCGACTCGTTGCCGTCTATCCCGATGTGTCCCGCAGTCCAAAGGAATGCCACTGACTGCTCACGTTGTTCAATGGTGTACAAGGACTCACGAATGGCAACAACCAAAAGATTGCGCGGAAAACACTGGTCGATGGCCTGTAAACCTCTGAGGGAATCACTACAAATGATGAAGGACTCCCCAGGGCAGGAATGGATATGTTGAAGTGCGCGGTGCATGGCTACCAGCTCTGCAGTGAAGACACTGCCATCTGGCAGGGAATGTAACTCATTGTGTCCTGCGAGCGTATAAGCAAAACCGACGTGACCATCTATCCTCGAGCCATCGGTGTACACTACTGTAGAGCCCCAGAAACCGTCAATAATTTATAGGAATTAGCAATGAAGGGTCTCAGGGTGGACTGAGGGTCCAGTTGTAGGTGAGGCCACTGCATACACCATAGTGGTCTACGCGACTGGTATCTGAATGAAGACGGGACAGGAACAGACTCCAACTGACTCAGTAAGAGACCTAACACGGACACCAACTGTCAACCCTTATCTCAGGCGCCTCTGCAGAATGTGGAGATCAGTTAGAGGAAAGAGTAGACGGTGGTTTGGGTGGTTACGTAAACCACAGTTGGTTGGTTGGTATGGGGGTTTTTTGGGGCACTAGACTACTATGGCCATCAGTCCCCCATTTCATAGCTAGGCGACACGAAAAAAAAACTATCATCGATTAGTGCGCCTCAGCTGGATTTAAAATAGCGCAGGATTTAAAATAGCGCAGAATAAAAGAACACACTGTCAATTAAATATTGACAGAGTCAACAAGAGACGATACAAAAGATGCCAGACACACAGTAACAGATAGGAGATAAAATAGGATAAAATAACAGAGCCAATGAATGTGGTTGACCGACCATGAGTATAAAAGGAGAAAAGCCAACCACATAGCTGACACAAGAAAAGCTGTAGTCGAAAGACGCATCAAGTGGAACATAGATAATGATCTAATAGACCACCCAGGGGACTCATAGCAACTAGTAAATCCCCCCCCCCCCCGCACTAAGAAATCGTAAAACCATATTAGTCACAGAGGCATCGTCGCTGAGCACCAAAGAGTGTGTTCGGGAGGTTAAAAGAATGCCGTAGTGGAGCTAAAATGGGACACTGAAGGAGGAAATGAACCACTGTTAATGGAACACCACAGTGGCACATGGGCTGGTCCTCTCGACGGAGGAGGTGACCATGCGTCAGATGGGTGTGAGCAATGCGGAGACGGCAGAGGGTCACGGAGTCCCTACGGGACCCCAGCTCCGAGGACTTCCAGACAGATGTGTCCTTGATCGTTCACAGCTTATTGGGCACGTCCAGAGCAGACCATTCAGCATTCCACAGTTCTCGTATTTTGTGGACCAATCGCAAGAGGGTGCCTAGCCGGTGCCTAGCCGGTCGACGTTCTCGTTGCCCGGAATGCTTACATGGTCCAGGGTCCAAATGAATGTCACAGAGCGACCAGTCATCAAGAGCCAGTATCGACTCCTGGATGGCCCTGATCAAGGGCCTGCAAACCGCTCAGTGAGTCGCTGCATATCAGGAAGGAGGTCCAGGGCATGTGCGGATGTGTTTAAGGGCCCGGTATATAGCCACCAGTTCTGCAGTGAAGATACTGTTGCCGGGTGGTAAAGAGCGTTGTTCAACATAGGCGCCATGCATGTAGGCATATCCAGTGTGGTCGCCATCGAAAGAACCGTCTGTATAAATGACCTCAAAGTTACGGAACTCATGAAGGTATAAAACTGTTGCTGTAAGATCAGAGGAGAGGCGGAGGTCTTCGTCTCACGAGAAAGATCCAATCGAATCCGCGGCTGAGGAATGGTCCAGGGAGGAGCATGGGAAGTGGAGCGGAAAGGGGGGTTAAGAGGGAGGGAGTCAAGGGTTGAAAGAAGCAATTGGACACACGCCACTATCGGAAGTCCTGACCAGGGTTGCCTCTGCGGCAAACGAATGACCTCCCCTGGGAAAAGGAGTCTGTTATTTGGATGCTGAGGGGTACAGTGGACTCTGGCAGCATTCTGGGTGAGTAGGTATTGACACCGGTATCGCAATGGGGTGACTCCAGCCTCTGCGAGAAGACTCAAGACAGGGCTCGTACGACAGGCTCCAGTGGCCAGACAGATGCCGGTATAGTGGACTGGGTCGAGAACTCTCAGTGCAGATGGGGAGGCTGAGCCATAGACCTGGCTCCCGTGGTCCAGACGTGACTGCACTAGAGCATTATACAGCCGGAGGACAGGGCGTGCTGCCCCCCCCCCCCCCCAGACAGTATGGCTGAGGCAACGAAGGACGTCCAGATGTCGTGAACACCATTGCTTAAGCTGGCGCAGATGAGGGAGCCATGTCAAACCTGAAGGAGCTCACCATCTAGGTAGAGCTCCGGATGTGGATGTACCGTCCGTTGGTGACAAAAGTGCATCACCCTAGTTTTGTACTAGCTGTAGAATAGTACAAGCAAAAGTCGGCCACATAAAGAGAGCAAGAAACTGATGGCCCCACTGCAGCCACTAGGCGACCAAGAAGAGGGGTACACTTAGAACGGGCCCTTGTGGTACCCCATTCTCTTGGATATGGGGGGAACTGAAGAAGGTGCCAATGCGGACTGTGTAGCGGCGCAAAAGTAAAAAATTATGAATAAAAAGGGGGAGCGAGCCACGGAGACCTCATCCATGTAGCGTGGCAAGAGTGTGATGACGCCATGCCGTGTCATATGCTTTTCGAAGGTCGAAAAAGATGGCAACGAGGTGGTGACGTCGGGCAAAAGCAGTGTGGTTCGTTGACTCCAAAGAGAGGAGGTTATCAATGGCAGAGCGACCCACCTTGTTGGGGAGCGAGCAGACCCCGATACTCGAGAACCCACAGCAGTCGTCGTCTCACCAAACGTTCAAAAAGCTTACAAAGAACATTCGTGAGACTTATGGGACGGTAACTATCAACGTTCAATGGATCTACACCTTGTTTCAACAGAGGGATAATGATACTCTCATGCCATTGGGACAGGTATGTTCCCTCGATCCAGAGACGATTGAAGAAACCCAAAACGTGGCGTTGCGAGTTTACAGAAAGGTGTTTCAGCATTTGACAGTGGATTCGGTCCAGTCCTGGAGATGTATTGGGGCAACTGCAAGAATACTTTGAAATGCCCACTCGGCAAATGGCGCATTGTACGGTTTCTGGCGGTTTGTGCAAAATACCAATGCTTTCACTCAGCCCGCTCTTTCAAGGTACAAAAACCTTGGCTGTAGGCAGCGGATGCCGAATTGAGAGCAAAGTGCCTGCAAAATACTTGGCAATGATGGTCGGGTTGGTATGGATAGTACCATGGATAGAGACCTGCGATCCCTGCTGGTGGGTGGTAGCCTGATATACATCCACATCTGGGTAGAAGAGACACGGGATCCAATTGTGGATGCATATTCTTCCCAGTATGCCTGCTTGCGCTGCCGGATGAGCTGCTGCGTCTGGGCTCTAAGACATTTAAAGGCAACCAGGTGGTCAACGGTGGGGTGGCGCCAGTACTGCTGCAGAGCTTTGCGGCGATTGCGAATTACTGCTGCTATCTCCGGTGACCACCAGGGCACTGGTCTTTGCCGGGGTAAGGCGGAAGAAGATGGTATTGCGGAGTCAGCAGCAAAAACGACAACAGAAATAATATAGTCTACTGCCATTGTCGCATCAGCAGGGAGAGGGGTATCCAGCATTGCAGCTGAAGTGTATGCTGCCCAGTCGGCCCTGTGGAAGGACCAGTGGGGTAGGCGTGCATGGCGTTGGTGGTGGGGAAGCAAAAGGAAGATGGGAAAGTGATCGCTTCCACAAAGGTCCTCATGGACCCACCAGTTCAGGAGCGGACGTATGTTTGGACTACACACAGAAAGGTCTATGGCAGAAAAGGTGCCATGGACCACACTAAAATGGGTAGGAGCTCCTGTATTGAGAATACAATGGTCAAGCTGGTTAAAAAGCAGTTCAAAGTCTCGACCACGTCCTGTAGTCACGTTGCTCCCCCTCATGGGGGAGCGTTAAAATCTCCTAAAAGAAGAAATGGCGAAGGAAGTTGAGTGATCAGGGCTGCTAGGTCGGCTGGTACCACATCTGCATCAGGAGGGAGATAAACGAAACAGATGGTAATGACCCTTGATGCTCAAACCCTGACAGCGACAGCCTCAAGGGCTGTTAGAAGAGGCACTGGGGAACTGTAGACAGAGGTATGTACATATATACATACCCCACCCGACACCCTACTGTAGGCCGCGCGGTTATTGAAGTACCCCCGGTAGCCCTGAAGGGTGGGTGTCCGATCACCAGGAAACCAGGTTTCCTGGAGAGCAACAGAAAGAGTTGGAAAGGAGCTCAACAGCTGATGCAATTCAGCCAATTGGCAGAAAAAACCTCCACAGTTCCACTGGAGGATCAGACGGTCTCTGTTTGACGGAGCATGAAGACGACGAAGATGGAAGAGGGATGGCATGAGCACTCATCTCTGGCTGTGAAGTCTGATCCTCCGTGTCCATGGCACCCCCGAGATCGGCAAAGGCCAAATCTTCAGGCGTCGCGAGAAGGATGACCTCATCCTCAGGCACGTCGGGTGCAAGGGCTGGGGGCACCGAGGCCGTCAGCATCTTGCGCTTTACAGTCTTATCTTTCTTTTCTTTCTTGTCTTCCCGTCATTCCTTGGGCCTACCGGAGGAGGGGGGTTTCTCCGGAGGGGCTTGAGGAGTGTGGGAAGACTGAGGAGCCAGATGGCTTTCTGGCCGAGGGTCCTTCAGCCGCTGGCTAGTGTCTGATTTCTGGGGTGACATGGTTGGAAGGGGAGAACAGGTTCTCTTCCCAGAAGAAGCAGCAATAGAAGGGGAACCCTTTTCTGGCTGGGGAGCGTGGGTAACCACTCCCGACGTGGAGGGCAGTACAGGCCCCACAGAAGATGGTGTGCCCCCAGATGTCTGGGAGGCTCAGGTAGAGGGGTGACCCATAGGGCCCACAGAGGGAGGTAGAACAGGTCGAGAAGTGGCCACAGGTGGTGGCGCCATCGTTGTAGCTGCAGCATATGAAGTTAGTAATGAGACAGGATGCAGCTTTTCATATTTCCTTCGAGCCTCTGAGTATGTTAGGTGGTCTATAGTCTTATATTCGACTATCTTCCGCTCTTTATGTAGAGCGGGACAGTCGTGTCAACAGGGAGAGTGGTGACGACTGCAGTTGACGCAATAAGGAGGAGGGGCAAAGGCAGAGTCCGGATGTAAGGGACGGCCACAGTCCCGACAGGTTGCAGCAACGTTGCAACGAGAGGACATGTGCCCGAAATGCCAACATTTAAAGCATCGCATTGGAGGGGGGATGTATGGTTTGACGTCACATCGATACATCATGAATTTGACCTTTTCGGGCAGATTGTTACCATTAGGCCAAGACAAATGCACCAGTGGCCACTATTATCGTTTGGTCCCCGAAAAATGCGTCTGACAAAATGGACACCGCGTTGTTGCAGATTGTTGCGTAACTCATCTGTCTGCAGCAAAAGGTCTCTATATCACCCCCTGTACCCTTATTTAAGGATTTGTGGGTGTTATTGTGACAGGAATATCGCCTAAGTGGTCACACGTTAAGAGGGTTTGTGACTGAGCTGGGGTCTCCGCCTGTATAAGTACCAAACCATCGCGCAGTTTAGACATACCAGCAACTTCTTGAGGTGTTCAATGAAGAAGGAAGGCTTAGTTGCCTGGAAAGATTCCCCATCCTGTCTGGTAACAACTAGATATTGTGGTGAGTACGGGTCAGTATTCTTCATGGGCCCACGTTCCCCCCATGATGGAGTTAGGGAAGGAAACGATTTGGGGTCATATCTTGCAGCATTAAAATTAAATTTCCCACACTTAGTGACACCTGACTTGGAGCCAGGATTTTCAGAGGTTTGTTTCTTCTTCATTGCGGAATGTCCACCCCGATGCCCCACAGAGACAAGCATCGACTCCTTGGCATTCACGAGGAGGTCACAGCTCAGGCATCGGCAGTGTGATCCCTGTGCAATTCAGGGTGCTCAACCATGAGGGTACATAACAGCCCCACCACATGGACTGACTACCGTGCAGGTGACCTAGCGGGGAAGGGAGCTAGGGCGAGGAAGGGATTTGGAAGGAAAGGGTAGGAATCCGCGTCGTAGGGGCTAGGTTGGGAGTTCTTCCCTAAATGGCTCACACTTAAACTGAAATTTTGATGGAGGTCAAACCCCAAGGGGGACCTAACTGGGCCGAAATCGGTGAAAACAGCAAAGAAAGACAAAATAGCAAATCCACCAGTACCGTGGAAATAGCCGGGCCGTCATCGCGAGAACACCTAGAGACGGGGTTGGAGAAGAGGGGGGAGGAGAAGGATTAGGAAGGGGAGGGAAACGGGGTGAGGAGAAGTGGCCTGGGAAACAGAAAGGAAGGCTGCAATGGCTTGGGGACCCGTGCGCGCCACACACGTACCCACAAAAGAGCTGTTGGCCCCCTCGGGGGAAGTAAACCAAGGATGGTAGCAGAATAATTTGCAAGCAGTTGTCGCGTGATATGCAGAGGCGGCACACTGGCCCCCACAAGGAGACTATTCACAGGGCTTGTTTGAAAGGCTCCTGTTGCAAGCCCTACCCCACAGTGATAGATTGCATCCAACACCTGCAGAGCTGAAGGTGATGCAGAGCCATAGGCAATGCTGACGTAGTCCAATCTGGACAGAACAAGTGCCTTATAGCACTGCAGCAGCATACTGCGGTCTGCTCCCCAAGTGGTGTTGCTAAGACAGCGGAGGGCATTAAGGTGCTTCCAGCACTTCTGCTTGAGCCGACGAATATGGTGAACCCATGTGAGCCGGTCGTCGAACACTAACCCCAAGAAACGATGTGTTTCCACTACATTAAGTAGCTGGTCATCAAGGTAGAGCTCTGGATGTGGGTGAACGGTTCGACGCCGACAAAAGTGCATAACGCATGACTTGGCGGCAGAGAACTGGAAACCATGGGAGAGTGCCCATACCAGTGCCTTCTGCATGGCTCCCTGCAGCTGGCGTTCAGCAACATGCATGCTTGAGGAGGTAAAATAGATGCAGAAGTCGTCAGCATATAAGGAGGGAGATACTGACAAACCTACTGCTGCCGCTAGGCCATTAATACCGACTAAAAACAAGGTAACACTCAACACGGAGCCCTGTGGAACCCCATTCTCCTGGATGTGCAACGAACTACGAGATGCGCCAATCTGTACACGGAATGTACACAGTGATAAAAAGTTTTTTATAAAAATGGGGAGCGTGTCCCGAAAGCCCCAACCATGTAACGTTAGAAGAATGTGGTGGCGCCAGGTCGTATCATAAGCCTTGGACAAATCAAAAAAGACTGCTATCAAATGCTGGCGTCTTGAAAAAGCCGTCCGGATAGAGAACTCGAGGTGGACAAGGTTGTCCAATGCCTTTGCGGAAACCACCCCGACATGGAGACAGTAGACCGCGAGACTCAAAGAGCCAGCATAGCCGGCGGCTCACTATACGCACCAGCAATTTGCAAAGAGCATTGTTGAGACTGATGGATCTGTAGCTGTCCAATTCATGGGGGTGTTTGCCAGGTTTGTGCACGTGGACGATGGTGCTCTCTCTCTCTATTGAGAGGGAAAGTCACCATCACTCCAAATGAGGTTAAACAGGACTAGCAGATGGTGCTTCGACTCTTCTGATGAGTGTTTCAATATCTGATTGTGTACGCGGTCTGGCCCAGGGGCTGTGTCAGGGCAGAGTGTAAGGCCACTAAGCAGTTCCCATTCACTGAACGGGACATTATACAGCTCCACAGGGCGAACCAAGAAGGAGAGCCGCTGTCGCTCCTCCCGCTCTTTCAGGGTGCGAAAGGCTGGTGGATAATGCACAGAAGCTGCATTTTGTATGTAGTGCACAGCGAAGTGTTCCGCAACTGCCTGTGGATCAGTACAGACTGCTCCATTTATGGAAATCCCAGGTACACTGAAAGGTCGCTGGTAACTGTAAACACGCCTGATTTTCGTCTACACCTGGGACGGAGAGGTACGTGAGCCGATGGTAGACACATACCTCTCCCAGCACTCCTCCTTGCGTCTTTTAATCAATTGGCGGGCTTGGGTACGAAGCCGTTTAAAAACAATGAGATTATCCAGATATCGGTTTTCAGACATGGTATCAGGGCCCGACGCATATTGCGAAGCCCTTTGACTAAGAATGTGTGGATCCATCAGCCGTTGGATCCTCCACCACGCTCTGAGAGGCCTCGGAAGAGAGCGCCCCGAGGGACCCCTTCCGAGCGAGAGGAGCCGGAGGAAATTGTTGCTTCTCCGGCTGGGTTATGGGGACTGTTGTCCCCAACGGTTTAGGAGGATGTGCTCCAACCAAAGGTCGTGCAGGAGCAGGAGATGAAGAAGAACCCGCAACCATTATTGGGGCAGGAGGAGTCAGACGGCCCTGGGGGTCCACAGGAGGTATCCAAGGTATTGGGGCCATCGTCCCTGAAGACGAAGTAATAGTAGTGACGAAGTAATAGTAGCGAACAATGATTTCAATGCTACACGGTGATGGCGCTCATACTTTATCTTTGCTTCAGTATATGACAATTTGTCCATCATCTTGTACTCCATTATCTTCCTTCCTTTGTGGAGTACTGTGCAGTCCGGAGAACAGGGCGGGTGGTGTTCGAAGGTAAGTCTTTCCTCTCCCGGGATGGAATGACTCCTCATCCACTCCCTTAAAACCCGTATCCTTGCCTTTTTCCCTCTCATTCCCTGCTCTTTTTCTGAAGAAGCAACCCAGGGTTGCGAAAGCTCGGCATTTGTATGTTTGTGTGTGTTTTTATTTGTGTTTCTAACCACATACCTGTGCTTTTTCACCTGGTAAGTAAACCAAATCTACTTTTTATGTATATTTTTCAACCAAGATTTTTTCCCTCTATAATACTGGTATATGTATATAGAGATCGTTTATGACTTTCCCAATGCACAGGCTCGTAGACAGATACACAAACAAAAACATACACAAACACAAAAATTCAAGCTTTTGCAACCATTTGTTGCTTCATCAGGAAAAGATGATGGAAGGGGGGGGCGGGGGGGGGGGGAGGTTGTGGGTTTTAAGGAAGTGGATGAGGAGTTATTGCAATCCTGGGAGTCAACAAATGGTTGAGTATGCTTGAACTTTGGTGTTTGTGTATGTATTTATTTGTGTATCCATCCACCAGCCTGTTCTTTGGGTAAGTTAAATGATCTCTATTTTTTATACATATTTTTCCTATCAGGAATGTTTCCCTATATATTTACCATAAATCTAGTAGTACCATTGAAGAAATAGAAAGTGGCTTGTTCCTCAGCCTGTACATACACAATGCTACTTTTCCCATTTATATCGGTATCAATGTTTTACAGTTGAAGATTAATAATTTTGAATCCATATCAACTGTCATCTACTGTGTGCTTAAATACTTATATTAGCTGCACAATACCATTTTACACAAGTAAAGATACTTTATGAAGTTCCGAATTGCAGTTTTTCAGCAACTGACACACCATTAAAAATGCCTATCATTATAAAATTACATTACTATTTCTTAACTTCGTTGCACTTATTATTACCTTAAAGTTTGTTAAATCTGGTACTATAAGTTCTGGAACCATTTCAGGCACCATAACAAATCTGTTGCCCTTCTTATATCCAACTGGCCGAACACCATAATCTGTGAGGGGAAAAACAAAGAAAGAAATAACATGCAAAAGACAAATGAAATGGCGATAAAGATATAAATGAAACTACTTTTTTTCTTTATTTGGACAAAGTGCAGTTTATGAAATATAATATTACACTGTACTAACACTAGATATAAAAAAGGGCTCGTCTTGTCTACCACTGGTGATGCCACTACCCTATACACCAATATCCAGATCTGGGCACAAGTCCGTTAATCGTTAATTAACAAAGCTAACTTTTTGAGTAACAGATTAACTCTTAAGTTAATTAAAAAAACATTAACGGACTCTTACCTTCTGTTAACTTGTCCTAAGTCCGTTAATCGATTATTTTTTTACTCACTTCTTGTTTCCATCAGTGATAACAATGGCGAACGAGACGTTTCAACGAAATAAACTTGATTAATAGTACGTTCAGCAACGACATACTAAGCCAGTAAGTATTTTTAATGTTCTAACTTGTGGAGTATCTGCTTGCCATAGGTATTAGTGGTGAATGGGGACAGGAAGGCAGGAGAAGTTAATTTCCATTACATTTTTCTCATTGAACTTTGTTATAGCTGGCAGGAACAAATTTAAATTGCATATCGCGAAACATCGATAATGGAGGCTGTGAGAATCGAGGTATGTCTAACCCACCTAATCAGGGAATTAGCATATAATTTTAATTATATTAATTTCCCTGTGTTTTGTTGACTGCAATTAAATAAATACTTTACACCAGATGCATTTTGTTTTATAATTGACGTGACTTCTGTGCAGAGTTTTTTTTTAATTTTGTTATTCAATCTAAGGAGACCACAGGCCAAATAAGTTTAACAAGTAAAGCACAGAGTCTAATAAAAATATGTTTGGACATGAAATCAAAATATTCATTTAATGACATTGTATTTCTTGGGGAAAATATTTTAATAGATGTTTTTATAAAATATATTACCACTACACCTTCAAGTGCTGCAGTGGAATGTCTTTTTCCTACGGGGAGAAGATATTTTGACTCCCAAACATGCCTAACAGTCTGACGAGAATTTTAATATGTTAATGTTTCTTAAAAGCAACCTTATGTCAAATAGTATTCAGTGAAATTACATATTTTGAGTCTCCCATATATTTTATTTTATTGCTCAATTATTATTATTACAAACTAAGCTTTATGTATTACTAGGCCACAATGTCGTGGCAGCTGGCCGAGAGCATAAACAAATGACAATATCTTCATTATGTAAAAGAAGACTAATAATCTCTCAGAACATAATGTGATTAGTCCTCATTTTTTCACACTTGCAGCCGAGTGCCAGGATAGTGTGTCCAAGTAACACTAGTTTTTATTTATTCTCCAAGTCCAACATAAAGGTCCCCAGCGAAAACATTTTTTTATGAGATATATGTTTTATTTAATTACTCACTTCAATAATACAACAACCGCAAATATATAAATTTGGAGACTGAAGGCGAGTTTTTGTGGACACACAGTACTTTTACAAGTTAACAATTAACATTAACTTCTGTTAAATTGTCTGTAAAGCAACGATTTAATGTTTTCAAAAGTTAACTTTTTTAGTAACAGATTAATGATTAACAAAACTAAATTTTTGATTAATGGTGCCCAGATCTGCCAATATCCCACATGCCCATAGTCATGCTGCTCTCTAACACTACCTTTCTCAGCGTCCCTCAGACTCAAAGAACAATACCTCATTCCTTATAAACCTTACCAACCACATACTACCAACCAATTACTTTTCCTTTAAAGTATACAACCTAATACGCGATTCAGCCATGGGCACCCATGTGGCACCCTCCTAAGGCAACCTGGGTCATCTAAAGGAAACCTTCCTAGCTTCCCAGAACCCTGGTATGGTTCAAGTTCACTGATGATATTTTCATGATATGGACTCAAGGCCTGGACACCTTTCCATATTTTATGTCCAATGGCAGACATAATATGACAAGTTCTATAATACTAAATCAGCACTCTCTTTGGGAACATAATATTAACCCTTTGACTGCTGTGGACATCTCCAGACACAGGGCTGTATTTCTGCATCGTTTATTCAGTAGCTGTTCAGAGTTTTGGCCGCATATTTCGAACTTGCTTTTGCACTTATTGCTGCGGTCCTTCATTGATTTCTGTTTCACATTTTGTTTTTGTTAGTGTTAGGTTTGCATTCTTCTATGAGAGAAATGTCACGTCACCATAGCTGCAACAGTGAGTGTGAATTTTCTGACACCGGTAGTAGTGATGCGGCGTCAACAGATTCTCTAAGCAACAGCCCTGATCCCTGTACATCAGCAGCTACAGCACACCAGCTTGAAGCATCTAGAAGAAGTGAAGTCAGTAGTCATTCCGAGTCCAAAGAAATAAAGTGACAGTGAAACACATCAGAAAAGAGCACGTCTTGCTGGCAATTTTAATTGGAAAAAAGCCAATTTCCAGCCATTCAAGCATCTGTGTAATTACTGCTTCGGAACACAAAAGTCTACTCTACAATGATTCAAGTATTCTGTCAATTTTTATGACATTTATGTCAGAAGACTTGTTAGAGTTTGTAGCACTTGGAACAAATTGGTTTGATGTATATACCAGAGGAAATACCCTGGAATCAGTACATTCAAGAATGTCAAAGTGGAGAGATACCAGAATTGAAGAACTATATTGTTTTGTTGCTATTTGTCTGCTAATGGCTCAAGTAAAAAAACTGAAAATAAGTGATTATTGGTCAAGAGATATACTTTTAAAAGCTGCAGTTTTCAGCAAAATTATGTCTTCAAACAAATTTATTTTACTTTCGACAACTAATTGAGTACTGGAGAATAAAGCTTGTTTAAAATTAGGAATATTGTCGACAAAATTCCTGTGACTTTTCGCAACACTTTCAGTCCACATCAGATTTGCATAGACGAAAAGTCTCTTATTGTTCAAAGATTGTTTATCATTTAAACAGTTTATTCCCTCTAACTGAAGTCGTCACCAAGAAAAATACAACAGCCACTCTACAGATAGGACCGTGGAATGTTCTAGCCCTTAATAGGGTAGGTCAGTTAGAAAATTTGAAAAGAGAAATGGATAGTTTAAAATTATATATGGTAGGGATTAGTGAAATTCAATAGCAAGATGAACAGGATTTCTGGTCAGGTGAGTACACGGTTCTAAATACAAAATCAGATGGTGGTAACACAGGAGTAGGTCCGATAATGAATAGAAAATAGGAATGCGGGTAAATTACTACGAACAGCATAGTGAACCAACACCGAGCACAGTAGTACAAGTTTATATGCCAATTATCTTGACCGATGATGAGGTTATTGAAGAAATGTATGAGGAAATAAAAGTAATTATTCAGAAAGTTAAGAGAGAAGAAAACTTAATTGTGATGGGGAACTGGAACTAGGTAGTAGGAAAAGTAAGAGAAGGAAATGTAGGTGAATATGGACTGGGAAAAGGAATGAAAGAGGAGATCGCTTGGTAGAATTTTGTGCGTAGCTCAATTTAGTGATCACCAACACTTGGTTTAATCATCATGAAAGCTAAAGCAATTAACAATCTGAAGATTGGTTTGAACACCACAGTGCTTTACTAGACATGGTCCTGTTTGGAGGTGGTATGCCATTGCCTTCCTCCGACCTTCGAACTGACTTACCCAGCCAGTTATAGGGGGACCTACAGTTTAATGTGGGTTCCGAACCATGGTGCTAATCGGTATTTTTCACATGAGCAACACTGCCAGAGGTGAAAGAAGTGGAAAGTGACAGACAAAAATCCTAGGACCTGGTGGGGACCAAACCCAGGACCTTTGGATTTATAGTCTGGCACTACCACTGTGCAACCGAGGCGCTGTAAGAAGGCTGTATAAGTGGAGATCAGGAGACACTGGAAGTTACCAGATTGACTAAATGGTAAGGAATGGATTCAGAAACCCGTTTTAAACTGTAAGACATATTCAGGGGCAGCTATAGACTCTGACCATAACTTATTGATTATGAACTGCAGATTAAAACTTAAGAGACTGCAGAAAAGTAGAAAGGTTAGGACATGGAACCTGGACAAATTGAAGGAAACAGAGGTGCTTGAGAATTTCAGAGGGAGCATTAGGCAAGGACTGGCTGAAACGGGGGGAAAGTAATACAGTAGAAGAAGAATGGGTAGCTTTGAGAGATAGGGTAGTGAAGGCTGCAGAGGACCATATAGGCAGAAGGACAAGGTCTAATAGAAATCCCTGGATAACATAGGATATACTGAACTTAATTGATGAGAGTAGAAAATATAAAAATTCAGCTAGTGAAACAGGAAAAGGGGAGTACAAAGTCTGGAAAATGAGATTGACAGGAAGTGCAGACTGGCTAAGCAGGAGTGGCTAGAGGACAAATGCAGAACTGTAGAAGAATGCATAACTAGGGAAAAGAGAGATACCACCTACAGGAAAATAAGAGATATTTGGAGACAAGAAAAGCAGCTGTATAAATATCAAGAATGCAGACAGATAACCAGTACTAAACAAAGAGGGGAAAGCTGAACTGTGGAAGGAATATATAGAGGGCCTATAGAAAGGGAGTAAACTTTAAGACTGTATTCTAAAAATGGAAGACGAAGTAGAAGAAGATGAGGTAGGAGATATGATAATGCGAGAAGAATTTGACAGAGTACTGAAGCATCTGAGTTGAAACAAGGCCTCTGGAATATATGATATTCCATTTAAACTGCGTAGTGGAACAAACCGCTACATAGGCTTAAATCACCTTGAGATAATACAAAATATCCTATCCTATCATTTTTTTGGACAATTTTTGACCACACTTGAATTGTTACTGCCGCCAGAAAGTGTGTGTGTTGCAGTTTCTGGTGGTACGAAGTGCAGCAAAGTGGTCAGAATGTCTAATTGGTCTGTAGCAGCATGGAATGCCAGAAGCTATGGATGAAACTATGGAACATGTATATCCATTATTAAACAAATGACATTCTGTTTATTCCAAGAGTAACCCATTGTACTTTCAATAGATTTATGTAAAAGGTTGCTCAAGAGTGAGCTAAAACTATGATTGTGAAAACCTTAGTGTTAAGTTATTTACAGTTAAATATGAATAAATATGCTTCTCAAGTGTAAATGGGCTAGAATGCTCATTCTAGTAATGTGAGAGGTATAACTATTTGAGTCAAACATATAAGAAGAGGACCAATTGTGTTATGGTGGTTTTATTATGCTAGACTACGTACACATCATTTAAGACAAGAGTGGACCACCTCAACTGTTGATATTTTTAGGAGAGCCAATCATGAAGAAATGAGACAGGAGAAATACCCTCTGACTTCAAGAATAATAATTTCAATAGCAGAGAAAGCAAGTGCAGACAAATGTGAAAATTACAGAACTATCAGTTTAATAAGTCACGGTTGAAAAATACTAACACAAATTACTTACAGACAATTGAAAAACTGGTTGAATCTGACCTTGGGCAAGATCAGTTTGGATTTATGAGAAATGTAGGAACATGCAAGAAAATACTCACATTACAACTTATCTTAGAAGACAGGTTACAGAAAGGCAAACCTACATTTTTAGTATTTGCAGATTTGGAGAAAGCTTTTGACAATGTCAACTGGAACACACTCTTTCCAATTCTGAAGGTAGCAGGGGTAAAATATAGGAGGGCGAAGAGTTATAATCAACCTATACAATAACCAGACAGCAGTTATTAGAGTCGAAGGCGATGAAAACAACGCAGAGGTTAGAAAGGGAGTAAGACAGGGTTGTAGCCTTTCCCCAATGTTGTTCAATCTGTACACTGAGCACCCTGTGGAGGTCCAATGCAAGGAGAAATTTGGAGAGGGAATTAAAGTTCAGGGAGAATAAATAAAAACCTTGCAGTTTGCCTATGACATAGTAATTCTGTCAGAGACAGCGAAAGTTCTGGAAGAGCAATTGAATGGAATGGACAGTGTCTTGAAAGGATGGTATAAGATGAACATTAGCAAGAGTAAAACGAGAGTAATGGAATGTAGTGTCAGAAAATCAGACATCAAAGATAGCATTAGGAAACCTTGAATATTTGGTTTTGATAGCCATGTAGGGGAATTATATAATGCTCATATTTTCAAAATATAATGGTAAGCAAATCTTTGCCATTTCCCTTGATGAACAAGAGTTGCAGGACATTTCGGATTCAGATGTAAGTACAACAAATAAGAAATATCATGGACTGGCAATCATTCCCTGTTGACAAGAATCTATTTGCCTTTTCGCCCTTTCTACTCTAGTAGCTGTTCTGTGGTCTGGCTGTACACTTTGAGAGTGCATATTCATTTGTTACTGTGTTCCCTCTTGGCAGAATTAGATTTCTAGTCCTGTGTTTTCCTTGTAAGAAGTCTAACTTCGAGATTTTGTTGGCCATCAATTTTTTCTGGTGACTTTGCCTAACATTTTCTGGCTGAATATGGCTCAAGAAATTATTCACTTTATTATTCTTAAGAGAATGGTCATAGTTGTACATGCTGGCCAAATTGCAGAACAGAATTCATCTACAACTTTTACTGAATCATTAATAGATGTGAAGCATTGAATTAAAATTTGTGGTGCGGCCGGGAATCGAACCCGGACCTCCATGCTTACTAGGCAGACGTCTTAACCGTTAGACTACCACACCACTAACGATTAAGGTGCCTTGGAGTAGTCTATGTACGATTTCCCTCCACAACATAACACAAACTTTAATAGTACATAGACTATTCCAAGGCGCCTTAATCGTTAGTGGTGTGGTAGTCTAACCTAGTAAGCATGGAGGTCCGGGTTCGATTCCCGGCCGCACCACAAATTTTAATTCAATGCTTCACATCTATTAATAATGTCTTTGACATATTTGAGACGTAAATCCACCTCAGGGATTATTTATTCATATTAATTTTACTGAATCATTACCTAATCTAATTCCTTCAGCATAGCCTGATTTTCTGACATTGCATTCCATTACCTTCGTTTTACTCTTGTTAATGTTCGTCTTATATCTTCCTTTCGAGACACTGTCCAACCCATTCAACTGCTCTTCCAGATCTTTTGCGGTCTGTGACAGAATTACTATGTCATCAGCAAACCGCAACATTTTTATTTCTTCTCCCTGCACTTTAATGCCCTCTCCAAATTTCTCCTTCCATTCCTTCACTGCCTGCTCAATGTACAGATTGAACAACATTAGGGAAAGGCATCCCTTTCTTGCCCTTCTACTCTAATAACCGCTATCTGGTTTCTGTAGAGGTTGAATATAACTCTTCGCTCCCTATATTTTACCCCTGATACCTTCAGAATTTGGAAGAGTGTATTCCACTCAACATTGTCAAAAGCTTTCTGCAAATCGACAAACAGTAAAAACATAGGTTTCCCTTTCCTCAGCCTATCTTCTAAGATAAGTCGTAATGTGACTATTGCCTCCCGTGTTCCTACATTTCTCCTAAATCGAAACTGATCTTCCCCGAGGACGGATTCCACAAGTTTTTCCCATTCGTCTGTAAATAATTAATGAGTATTTCTACTTTTAGCCATAAAATATAAATATTTTTATTATTATGAATAATTCTTTTGTCAGATATTTGTTGATTATGGGTCGGAAAAGTGATCTTTCGCCAAGAAAAGTTACGAGTACAGAACTGTGACTCGAAGAAAAACGGTAGTCAAAGCGAGAAATAGCAAACAGGTTAGAGATATCACAAAAATCTGTAAGTCACATCTGCCAGGCAGATGATTTCAGACGTGCACATCAAGGAAAGTATGGATGGAAGCGCAAACTTTCCCCTAGAACTGAACGGGAAGAGCTACCAGTCAAGATTTGAAGAAGGCACTGGAGAACTATGGAGTCGATGTTTGTACTTCTACAGTCCGCAGAAATCTTATTATTGCAGAGCTTCCAGCTCGTCGTCCAAGCAAAAAAGCAAAACCTACCCTTGAAATGATTGCAAAGACACTGAAATGGGCTCATGAACTTAGAAGTAAGTTTGGGGAGGAATGGAGCAAGGTAAATAAACTTTCTGTATAGCAGTTGAGAATCTGTAAGTGAAAATATCTTTTGAAAAATGAAAATTTGTTTTTAAGAAAATATTCCTCAAAGAAATGGAGAAATTTCCTTTATTACAGTATGGTTCAAATGAGTATACAACATCTGAAATCATACTTCTTATGATTGAAATAATTCATTCCTTTCAGGTTTGCTTTTCCAATGAGTCAGTATTCTCCATATGTGAAGAAAGTAGCCAGTATGTCAGATAAAAAGTTGACGAAGAGTTTTTCTGAACTTTGTGCAGCCCGAACTTTAAAACATCCCCCATTTATTATGGTGTGGAGTGTCACGTCAGCAAGGGGTACTGGCCGACTTTACATTGTGGAAGGCACTATCAGGTTAAGGAATGGATTCCTTACGGTGACTTTGTGCTCATGCACGATGGTGCACCGTGTCATAAGGCTAAATCAATTGTGCAGTTCTTAGCTGAAAATAAAGTAGAATCGTTGCCATGGCCTCGGTACTGTCTAGCCATGAACCTTATAGAGAATCTGTGGTCAGTTGTTAAGCAAAAGTTGAGGAAGATCAACATTACAACGAAGTTGCAACTTGTGGAAAAACTCGTACAAATATGGCACCATGATGAAGACGTAAAACATTCACGCTCCAGATCATAGAAACAATGCCAAAACATGTTGAACTGCTCATTAATAACAATGGCATGCACACAAACTACTAATGCATTCTAATTTGGTGAATAAATGCTTCTAAACTGTAAAATGTTACCATTTTAAGGAAAAATAACATTGAGTATAATAATTTTCACACCTCTTTAAGACGAAAAATCCTTAGCAGGAAAAATTATATATATAAAATAGACAAAGATTACTCACCAGGCGAAGGAGCACAGGTGTGACAGCATCACAAATAAATAAATAAAGACACACACACACACACACACACACACACACACACACACACACACACACACACAAACGCTAGCTTTCGCAGTCTAGCTCCTTCGTCAAGCAGAAGGGAAGGAGAGGGAAAAGGAAATGATGAGGGTTTTAAGGGAGTGGGTAAGGAGTCATTCCAATCCTGGGACAGGAAAGAATAACCTTGGCGGGAATAAAGGAGGGTAAACAAATACACACACACCCACACATTTACACAGACGCCAGTACATCTAGGTAGACATACTGTAGAAAGCAAAGAAATTAAGAAGTTAGACAGAGATACCACTTGAGGCAGACGCTCTTTCCAGAGAACCGAGGCAAAGATGTTAAGATGGTTGGCGGGAAATCGAATTTAGCGGAGGTTGAGACCATGTAGGCAACGGGAAGAGAGAATATGCTGAAGAGCTAGTTCCCATCTCCGGAGTTCTGAAGGATTGGTGTTGGTGGGAAGTATCCAGATAACCCGGACGGTGTAACACTGTCCCAAGATGTGCTGGCCGTGCACCAAGGCGTGTTTAGCCACAGGGTGATCCTCATTACCAACAAACACTGTCTGCCTGTGACCGTTCATGCGAATGGACAGTTTGTTGCTGGTCATTCCCACATAGAATGCTTCACAGTGCAGGCATGTCAGTTGGTAAACCACCTGGGTGCTGTCGCAAGTGGCTCTGACCTTGATCGTGTACACCCTCCGGGTTATGGGACTGGAGTAAGTGGTGGTGGAAGAGTGCATAGGGCAGGTTTTACAATGGGGGCGGTTACAGGGGTAGGAGCCAAAAGGTAGGGAAGGTGGTTTGGCGATTTCATAGGGATAGACTAGGAGGTCATTGAGGTTAGGTGGGCGGTGGAAAGACACTCTCGGTGGACTGTGGAGGATGTCATGAAGGATGGATCTCATTTCGGGGCAGGATTTAAGGAAGTCGTATCCTTGCTGGAGAGCCACATTCAGAGTCCGCTCCAGTCCCGGAAAGTATCCAGTGACAAGAGGGGCACTTCTGGGGTTCTGTTGAAGGTTCTGAATATGGGAGGGGGGATGGGAAGTGGCTCTGGCAATTTGCTTCTGTACCAGATCAGGAGGATAGCTGCGGGATGTGAAGGCAGTTATCAGGTTATTGGTGTATTGGTTTAGGGATTCAGGACTGGAGCAGACTCGTTTGCCACGAAGACCTAAGCTGTAGCAAAGGGAACGTTTGATGTGGAATGGATGGCAGCTGTCATAGTGTAGGTACTGTTGTTTATTGGTAGGTTTGATGCGGACGGATGTGTGTAGTTGGCAGTTGTATAGATGGAGGTCGACATCGAGGAAATTGGCATGGGATGTGAAATAGGACCAGGTGAATTCGATGGGACCAAAGGAGTTGAGGTTGGAGAGGAAATTCTGTAGTTCTTCTTCACTGTTATTCTAGAACATGAAGATGTCATCAATGAATCTATACCAAACTTTGGGTTTACAGGCTTCGGTGTCCAGGAAGGCTTCCTCTAAGCGTCTCATAAATAAGTTTGCGTACAAGGGGGCCATCCTGGTCCCCATGGCTCTTCCCTTTAGTTGTTGGTATGTCTGGCCCTCAAAAGTGAAGAAGTTGTGGGTTAGGATGAAGCTGGCTAGGGTATTACGGAAAGAGGTTTTAGGTAGGGAAGTGGGTGGTCGGCATGAAAGGAAATATTCCATCGCAGCGAGGCCCTGAGCATGTGGGATATTTGTGTAAAAGGAAGTGACATCAACGGTTACAAGGATGGTTTCAGGAGGTAACAGGCTGGGTAAGGATTTCAGACGATCGAGGAAGTGGTTGGGCTTGGTAATCGGCCACAATGGGGCAGCCGGGATGATTGGGTTTGTGAATCTTGGGAAGTAGGTAGAAGGTGGGGGTGCGGGGTGTCGGTGGGGTCATGAGGTTAATGGAGTCAGGTGAAACGTTTTGATGGGGGCATAAGGTTTTGAGGATTCCTTGAAGCTCTGCCTGGACATCAGGAATGGGGTTGTCTTGACAGACTTTATATGTGGTATTATCTGAAAGCTGACGCAGTCCCTCTGCCACATACTCCCGCCGATGAAGTACCACAGTCAGCAGGGAGAATGACGATGGAATGGTCAGCCTTCAGATCACGGATAGCTCGGGAATCAGCTGTGGTAATGTTGGGAGTAGGGTTAAAAGTTTCTCAGGAAAGACTGGGAGACAAGGTTGGAAGTAAGGAATTCCTGGAAGGTTTTGAGGAAGAGCAGGTCGGTCTCGCCGTGATGGAGGACGGAACTGTTCCAGGCAGCGTTCAATCTGACTGATGTCTTGGGGAGCTGGATCATTAGGAGTAGGATTATTTTTCTTCGTGCAAAGTGGTATCTCCAGCAAAGACTCCGAGCATAGGAAAGTAAATCTTTGACAAGGGCTGTTTGGTTGAATTTGGGAGTGTGTATAAAGGTAAGGCCTTTGGATAGGTCAGAGGTTTCAGATTGGGAGAGAGGTTTGGAGGAGAGGTTGACTACTGAATTGAGATGATATGGTTCCGGATTGTGTGGATTAGAGATTTGAGGCTTGGAGGGGAGAGGAGTTGTGAGTGGGTGATTGAGTAGATGGGAGAGACTGGGTTTGTATGCAATAAGAGGAGGTCGAGGTTTACTGGAGAGGTTATTGAGGGAGAGAGTATTGCCTTTCCGGAGGTGGGTGACCAGATTGGATAGTTTTTTTGAGGTGGTGGGTGGCATGCTGTTCTAATTTGCGGTTGGCCTGAAGGAGGATGTTCTGAACTGCAGGTGAGATGTGGGAGGGGAAAGGTTGAGGATTTTGATCAGGGATAGGAGTTGACTGATATGTTCATTGGCGGAGTTGATGTGTAGGTCAAGGATTAGGCGGGTGAGGGCTATGGATTGTTCAGTTTGGAATTGGTATAGGGCGGGATGAAAGGATGGATGCTGTCTCACCTGTGCTCCTTCACCTGCTGAGTAATCTTCGTCTATTTTTTATATTTTATTTTTCCTGCTAGGAATTTTTCGTCTTAATAATCGTTTTATATATATATATATATATATATATATATATATATATATATATATATATATATATATATATATATATACATATATACATATATAAAAATAGACGAAGATTACTCACCAGGCGAAGGAGCACAGGTGTGACAGCATCACAAATAAATAAATGAACAGACATACTGTAGAAAGCAAAGAAGTTAAGTTATTGAAGTTAAGAAGTTAGACAGCCTAGGTGTACTTGTATCTGTGTGAATGTGTGGGCATGTGTGCATTTGTTTACCCTCCATTTTTCCCCCCAAAGTAAGTCTTTCCTCTCCCGGGATTGGAATGGCTCCTTACCCCCTTCCTTAAAACCCTCATCATTTCCTTTTCCCTCTCCTTCCCTACTGCCTGAAGATGCAACTGGGTTGCGAAAGCTTGCGATTGTGTGTGTGTGTGTGTGTGTGTGTGTGTGTGTGTGTGTGTGTTCATTTATTTATTTGTGATGCTGTCACACCTGTGCTCCTTCGCCTGGTATCTTCGTCTATTTTTTTATATTTTATTTTTCCTGCTAGGAATTTTTCGCCTTAATATATATAATTAAAAAATGAATGTGAACAGTAATTCAGGATAGAAAAAAGAATTAGAAAAAGTCATTAAAATTCGTTGTTGATACTGTGGTCACCTTTAGTTGTCAACAACATAAATTAAAGGGTTAGGTAGTGGTATGGCGTGCAAAAGGGGTTTAAGGATGGTGGAAATCAGAAAAAGTACGAGAAAACTGCGTGAGAATGCAAGGAAAACGTCTAAAAAGGATTGGTTAAGTGGTAGCAGACTACGATTTTGAGGCTAACAATAGTCTGACGAAGGAATAGTGGAATCAAAACCAACGTAAAGTAGCTGAAATACGATCGGGAAAGTAGTAAAAACGAACGGAACTGTGGAAAAACGGGAATGGAAAATAACCATTTTTGACATTTCCTAGCTATTTCACGATTATTTCCTATTCCTATTTTTCCTACATTTCCTATCATTGTTCAACAACTTTCCATGGGTTCTGATGTTACTATTCCTTCGTCAGATTATTGTCAGCTTCAAAATCATAATCTGCTACCACATAACCAGTTATTATAATATACTTTCCTTGCAGTCTAATGCAGTTTTCTTGAACCCCTCCCGATTTTCTCCAGCCTTAAACTTGCTTTGGACATAAATACAATTACCAAACCCTTGGGCACTATGTTGTTGACTAACTGAAGATGATACAGTATCAACAACAAACTCTCCTCAACAACATTTTCTTTTTTCATAGCTGAATTCCTTTTGCTGCCTGTTCACTTTTACCTCTTCCCCCCCCCCCCCCCATATATATACACACAAAAAATCTTTTTATATTACTTTATTTCATTTCATTGCAGTCTGTTACATAACACATATTCCTCACTTTTACATCTTCTAAATACTATGTCACTCTCATAACATCCCTAAAAGTTTTATTTACATACCCTTCACAAACATGCTTTCTCCCTAGCCAGATTATGTTCCCACATTTTATTTACTCAGGCTTGTCTGACATTTGGCATTACCCCAAAGGGCCTCACATTGAAAGTTCCCATTTCTGGCTGTAACCCAGCCTTTCATCATGCCTTATAGCAATTACAAACTTAACAGTCCACAGCCCTCACCTGCATAATCATTAACCTACACAACAACTCAACCAATGAACACACCTGTCAACTCCTATCCTTCCCTAATCAAAACCCTCAACCTTTCCACTCCCACATCCACACCTACAGTTCAGAACATCCTCCTACAGGCCAACCACAAATTAGAACAGCATTCCACCGTCCACCTCTACACCTACATCTACATGTGATACTCTGCAAATCACATTTAAGTGCCTGGCAAACCGTTCATCGAAGCACCTGTATACTATTCATCTACCATTTCATTCTCGAATAGCACGCAGGAAGAAAGAACACCTGAATCTCTCCATCCAAGCTCTGATTTCTCGTATTTTATTCCGATGATAGTTTCTACCTATGTGGCAGTCAACAATATATTCTTGCATTCGGAGGAGAATGTTGGCAATTGCAGTTTCGTAAGTAGACCAAGCCGGAGCGATAAACACTGTTGTTGTAATGATTCAAATCCCAGATCCTGTATAATTTCCATGACGCTGTCTACCCTGTATCGTGAAAACGTGAAATGGGCAGCCCTGGTTTGGACTCTTTCGATGGCTTCTGTCAAACCCACCTGATAAGGATACCACACTGGGCAGCAATACTCCAAATAAGGACGGACAAGTGTGGTGTATGCAGCCTCTTTAGTAGTTATGTTGCATCTTTCAAGTGTTCTGACGATAAAACACAATCTCTGCTTCGCCTTTCCTACAACATTATCTGTGTGTTCTTTCTAGTTTAAGTCTGATGTAATAGTTATTCCTAGGTATTTAGTGAAGTTTACGGCCTTCACATTTAATTGATTTATCTTGTAAACCAGGTTTAACGAATTTCTTTTCGTACTCACGTGGACGACTTCACACTTCTCATTATTTAGAGTCAACTGCCAATTTTTACACCATAGTGATATCTTATGTAGATCGTTCTGCAGTTGGTTTCAATCTTCACATTATTTTACTAGACGGTAAATGACAATGTCATCTGCAAACAACCTCAAAAAACTATCCAAACTCCTGATTACCCATCTCCGGAAAGGCAATAAACTTTCTCTCGACAACCTCTCCAACAACCTCAACTTCCTCTTATTGCACACAAACCCAGTCTCCCCCATCTACTTAATCTCCCACTTCCAGCTCCACTCCCCCCCCCCCCCCACAAAAAAAACCCTTAAAAATGCTAATCTACACAATCCGGAACCACAACATACCAATTCAGTAGTCAACCTCTCTTCTAAACCTCTCCCACAGTCTGAAGCCTCTGTCCTATCCAAATGCCTCACCCTTTAGTCCTACTCCCAAATTCAACCAAACAGCACAAAATCAGAGATTTACTGTCCTACACTTCTGGTCTTAGCTGGAGATATCACTTTGCCACTAAGAAAAATAATTCTACACCTACTGATCCATCAGCTCAAGACACCATTCAAACAGTGGTGTAGCTGTATCACGAAGGGCCATGGAGCAAAAATGACATTTGGGCCCTCTTTAAAGTAAAACAATACAGATGCAAAACTACTACATCATCAATTCCTTACCGCACACTGGAAAACATAATAAGGCAAACCTAAATACTGCTAAGTAAATTATAATGTGTAACGCAGCATATAAGATTTAATCGTACTCTCTAATATAATTGTGAAAGTTAGTTAGTTTGTTTGTTTGTTATGCTTTCACGCAAAAATTGCTGGGTGGATTTGGATGAAATTTTGCAGAGGGATAGAGTTGGACCTGGGTAGGACGTACTGCACAGACTAAACAACCCCATGGGATAGTTTTCGAAGTTGCTCCATACTAGGCGAATGAAGTGGCAGGCAGAAGATAGTAAAAAATAAACAATGAAGATTTATTACTTAATCACAACAACATGGACCCCAGCCCCGAAGCAAACAAGGAACAATCATTTCAGGACTCGTGCGTCCGCGGTGACAGCAGTGCTGACAACTCTCTCTCTCTAGAAGGAAAATAGGGGAAATATTCATGTAGGATGGTTGCAGCAAAAGGAAGTTGCCAGATTTTGTTTGATGAGACAATTTGAATTGAGCCATGCCCCTACCAGGCTTCATGGGATATATGTTAGTGTTCGACCAGGAAAAATTAATAAGTAAAATACCTATGTTGACATCTTCGCTTATTATAGTGACATTGGGTTATAGGGCACAGTCTTGAATGCACAATTCACTATTTCATTATTACATGAAACTTTTAATCTGTGAATGAATCTAAACCGCTAAATGGCAGAATAAACAAATAGTGTGTGGGTAGAAACGTATCTAAAATGTTGTGTAGAACATTGAATTCTCACCATTATTTGAAAACAGAGTGAAGTTGTTTTGTTTTCTACAATAGAAGAACTGACCAGAATGTAGAGGGTATAGTCAATTAGTAAATTGAAGAGCTAATAGTTCTTATGGTATGGGAAGGTGCCGTTCCCAGAAAAAAGCCACAGAATGCTGTATGCATTTCCAGCCTACCATTGCAAGGCAGTGCATAGAAAGAAATGTAGATTCTGTTCGCTATTCCTTTTAGTATTAATTTATTTGTGGAAAATAAACACTCCACAGGTGTCCTGACACAATGCATTTTGTGAAAAATCAGTTCTCTCTAGGTCTGCCTGCACAGTATGTCATCAATGATTTATGAGGTGCACTGTGGAAGGTTCATTATAACTTTGTGAAATAGCCTGTCATTTCCTTTTGTGACATAATGGGGTAGTCAGAGTGGGGATTCGTTTTCTCACTATTCATTTAGCAGGTGCACACACACAACCATTCTGCCCTCTCCCACAACTTCTGCCCCCCCCCCCCCCACACACACACACACACACACACACACACACACACACACACACACACACCCCTCCTGTTGTCACCTGTCACATCCCCGACTCCATATCCCCCAATACTGCTCTACTGTACTTAAATGCTGTAGACATTTAATATTCCATTTTAGTCCTTTCTGTTTAACAATAATTATATTAAAACATTGTCTTTTAGAAGTTGAGAATTTTCTATTTCTTGTAACACAAATACCATTAGTCTCACAAAGAAATCAGAATTATTTTTCACACCTAACTGTGTATCACGAACTTAAAGATTGGTGTTTTGCAAGTCGTGGGGATTTTGATCATGTTTCCTCGTGCCCCAAGTCAGAACGAAAGAATATCTACTGGAGTAATACAATGCCTCCAAACTGTTACACTGCAAACATTGGGAGATATAAGATTTCTGATCGGTAATTGTCGGTAAGCGTCGGAGGCAGGGGCTACATTTTTGTGGCTGTTTTAAATTATCGTAATAGTATGGGTACACAATTAAAAAGTAGTTAATTTTATTTTAACAATTTATTTTACAATCTTTTCCTGGCTTTGGATTTTGCAAAATCATCAATAAGGTCTGTTAAATCTAGACTTGATGCAGCCTTGTTTTTGATTGCCACGAGTGCCAAATGTCAGAGTCAAGCTTGAACCATACTGTACCTCTGATACATTTTCATAATTATCTTTCAGCTCTTGCAGAAGTGACGCGTACTGTGTAAAACAATAAAACTGCGGTAAACACTTCTGTAATCGCGCATTCTAATAATGCATATTTTGTTATAATTTCCTTAAATTACTGGCAAACTATGTTGGGGGCAATTTCGTAAGGACAAGGTGATAAATGGAAGTGGAAACTAGGACCTATTATATCAAAATATTTACTTTGGAACTGATCGCATTTTTGTAATAAAATTGCTCCATCCACAGTGACGAAAAATGATGGTCTTAGAAAATCAAATACTTGACAGACCGCATTCATGCCAGTAAAACGTGTATCCCATCAAAAATATTAAATGTACAAAAATGCAAGTCTCGTGACGAATTCCTTCCACCATAAAGAGTCATGAGATCTCATGGGAAACCAAGTTGGTTATTTTAGTCAGTGTTCATGGAACCAACTATTTAATACCTCGTCATGATTTTTTATCTATTTATTTATCTACTAACATCTGTAGTGGCTATATCAAAATTATACATATATATTTCTATAATAAATATAATGACTTGGCAACCACACTATAATATGACATCAGAATAAATATAATGATCTGGCAATTTCACATCTTCATAATGACACAACAATTTATATTCCATTATGCAACCAAACATAACCACATAATAATGAAGTACACTCAAATGTGCATAAAGCTTATTAAATATTAGTTTATGTTGACACGGGAAACTAAGTAGGTTATTTTGTATTCATAGAACCACTTATTTGTTATCTAATTAGGAATCTACCAACATTTATAGTGACTATATTAGTATTATACATCTTTAATTCTATAATACATATAATGACGTCACAATCACACCACAATAGAATGACATCAGAATACATATAATGATAGGGCAATTACATATCTATATGTAATTTATATTCCACTATATAATGAAACAAAATCAAGTAGGAATGAAATACCTCACATTTACATAAAGTATTATAAATATTAGTTTACAGTGCCATGTGATTGCCAAGTCATTAATATTTATTATAGAAATAAAGATTTATAATTTTGTTGGTAGATAACTAATTATATAAAAAAATTATGACAAGGTGTTCAATAGTTGGTTCTATGAACACTGACTAAAATAACCAACTTGGTTACCCATAAGATCTCACGACTTTTTATGGTGGAAGGAATTCGTCGTGTGACTGATTTTTGTACATTTTATGTTTTTGATGGGATACCACTTCTTTTTGTAGGTAGTCCTTTCCAGTTAAAATTTTTTGTGCATCAGTCACGGATTTTCTTAAAACCCATTCCCTGTCTCTTTGGTTTGGTGTGGTTCATTTGGTTTGATGTGGGAAGTCTGGAATGTCTATTATATTGTTATTGTTCAATCCTTTCATCATGTACAGTACTGCAACCTGTAGTGGACAACTATAGTAATATCAACAAGTTAGTGTTGTATTTCACAGCAGCTTGTGAACTTCATAATATACAAAAGATGCCGATAAGGTACATTTTCCTGTATAAGTTGAAGTGTAGTAATTATTCTGTCTCATATTCATTGAATGATCAGTTTATTTCATGCAACAGTAATTCAAGATTAGTTATTTTAGTGCATAAAAAGAAGCCTTACTTTATAGTGCACACGATTGTACGGTATGGAAATACTTACATGTAATTGCATAAATCTTTCTCGTAAAATCAGTACAATTAAAACTTATGAGAGTTATAGAATAAAAGTAACTTCTTTCTTGAGGAAAAAAAAAATCAAGCCGGAGCATGTTAAAAATTAAACAGGAATTTCTATAATTTTCATCATTGTGGGCTCCAGCTGGAAGTGCTTTGGACATTATGATGATAATTTCGTGTGACATTTTTTGAAGTTAGGCCCCATCTGGGACTGTGTTCAGCCTGCCTGGTGCAAGTCTTTTGGCGATACCACTTAGGCGACTTGCGCGTCAATGATGATGAAATGATGATGTGGACGAAACAACACCCAGTCTCCAAGTGGAGAAAAACTCTGACCAGACCAGTAATCCGGTAATTGAACCTGTGCATCCTACATGGCAATCTACCACGCTGCGGACGCAGGCGCTTTTGGAAAACAAGCGCAATTTGGCATAATTATTTAGTAAACTTGCAGTATAATGCACACTGAATTCGTTCCATATTTCATTCCCCACATTTTTCTGAGATACCACTTTATATCTTTTATTTCACAAAGTTATTTATTTTTGGAGATAATCCTCCTCCTTTTCTTCTCTGGTATCATTTGTTGTACATCAGCAATGATTTTCTTAAAGACCACATCCTATCCTTTTTTAAGCCTTTGACTGCTATGCACAACACTGGTGGTTGCGCCTTGTGTGCTGCATTGTTGGGCAGTCACGCCCTGCACTGTGTACTGAATGCTTCTGGCATGCTCGCCGTGTGCAATGCTTCTAACACGAACACTGTGATTCAGCTTTCTATTGTGTTCTACTCTTTCATTGGCTATGAACGAATTCGGGGTATTTATTTACAATATTAACACTTCATTTTCATGTTAGTTGCATTTTTATTGTAATCCATGCACAAGTAAAAACTTTTACAATATTGTTATAATTCTACATTCTCTTAAAAGAAGGTCAACCGTTTTTTATTGCTGTAATTGTTTGCGATAAGTTTTGAAGCACGGATAAAGCACAAAGATTTACATTGCATTCCTTACAATACCATTTCAAGTGCAGACTATACATGTCTCGTACTTTTCCCACTGATATGGTAAATGTGTTGCCACATTTAAACTTCTAGGTCATCCTTGATGTTTAGCACCACCTGCTCTCTTGCGATTGACATAAAAAAAGTTACAAAAATTTCTCTAATTACATTGAGATGAAAATTTTCATACTTCATTTTCGGCTGATATTTCCAGTATAATCAAAAAGCATTGAAAACTGCCATATCCAAAATATGGAGAAACAATTCCTGTACCACTTTAGACAACTTCTATGAACTTTCCACTGTTTTTATTAGCACGTCACTTTGGTCGACTGTGTGTATGTATATGCGGTCTTGTGTACTTTCAGTGTGCATGCATTTTGTATATTTATTTTATTTTATTTTTCCCTCCTCACCTGCCTCCCCACTCCATTCTTAACTGCATCTCGTTATTCCCATCTAACCCATTACCACCACTGTGACGTAACCTTCCTATCCCCCCTCCCCTCCCCGATTTACTCGCAGTAGAGCGTGAATCGAAGTGCGGCAGCCGGAGGTGCCTGTGTGATTGCATGAGTGTTCTATTTTCTGAAGAAGGCCATGGCCGATAGCTGAAAGTGTTGGATGTGTGTGTCTTTTGTATGTGCCTGTCGTAGCTTGTCGCAACGCCTTTACAATAAGTTGTAAACTGTCCTCACTATATTATTAATTCCAACCTGGACTTTCCATATTATATACAAACTTGTACATAAGTCACATTTCCCAGGTGTCCCATGAATTTGGGGATGTTGAAATTATCTGTGTGTCTCCCGCTGAGTCACAATTATTGAAATGGCCCAGTAGGAAAGACGTAGATTGAGTCGCCTTCTCCATTGTCATATACAAGGTCAATGTCCCATCATTACAAAGCCACAGTGCCCGGTTATATAAGCTAGATGATAAGTGTTATGAAAAGATCTTGTTGCTCACCTTCAAGTAACCTTTTTGTGTTTTGAGACAAGTACATTAGAAAAGAAAAGGGTATATCAACGATGTAAGAATTTCTTATCTTCAAATTTGCTTGTGTGAGTGTTCTTTGCTAAGTGTTTGCGTATTATATGTTGGTATAGGTTACATATTTGTATATTTCTTTATGAACTTCATTATTGCTTTTATTTCATGGTTTTGTTATTTTAATATACAGTTATACATACAGTAAGGATACCATATATACTGTAGCATTTCTGATAAAAAGTTAAATATATTTATTAAGTAAATGATTCATAAATGTTTTCAGCTATCACTTGTACACAGTTCTGTTTTTCAGTTCAACCACATATCGTTTGAGAACACTTTTCAAGGAATATGCAGTAGTGATGAAAATTAATGATACGCATGTGATTTCCATGTTATTGTTTATCTATGAAGTAAGTGAGTTAGGATATTCTTCTTCGTACCCAAGATTGCTACCAATTACGTAAACATTTCAGCAAAAAATCAAATTCAGATTCAACCGTCTACACACCCATCTAGGTCTTCAAAGTTCATCAAATTCGATCATTTTTCTTGATGAAGTCAACTTTAACTGAAAGTAAGAACTATTAAATTCAATGCAATATGTTTTCCATTATTTTTTATAATTAATACTAGGACTGAAGACCTACATTAACAAAATTGAAGGCTATACTATTTTCATAAGTAGAGTTATAATTTTTTTAAATTTGTGAAATTATACTGCAGCATAGAAAAAGTGTATTATTCAACATTTTTCATAAATAATCTAAATTATGTTTCTTACTTTTCATATCATATATGTGCTCTACATATGCTGATGCATAAAAAATTGAGGTCTATAGAGGGACTCATCACTACGCAGTAGCCCTCTGAAGATAATGATATTGGTGCCCAACTGATGGATCACAAACATGCCTTTAAGCCTTGAAACATAATTTTCTCAAAAATGGTCAGAGACAGTGATATTTTGCAGTTTTTCTATTAATACATGTACGTAGGCATGCACCAAATAGGAGCAAATTCTGAAATGGTCACCTAATTCACCACAATATCTGTGATTTTCCACGGAATGGCCCTACGGTGTGAGATCACATCGGACAGTCAGTGCTGTAGCAGATCTCTACGGCTGGACAGTGTGAGTTTATCAGTTAGCTCTTGAGGGATATTTGGGCATTCTTCCACAACTGCAATATCTAGCTCTGGAACTGTTGCGGGAGGTGGTGGTCCGACTGCAATGCGTCTGCCAAGTGCACCTCAGACACGCTTAATTGGGTTGAAATCCGGTGAACGAGCTGGCCACTCTATTGATTCTAATCCCTCAGTTTCAAGCATGTTGTCCACCAGTGCAGCACTGTGGAGACAGGTGTTATCATCCACCAGAAGGAGCCAATCTTCTATGGCACCAGCATAGGACAAAACAAAAGGTCAAAGGATCTCGCCTCTACCTCTGAGCAGTCATCAAAGCGCCCTTCTGAACGACAGAGGTGTCCTCCAATACTGACTCCTGTCCACACCATTCGTCCACCATCGTGATATGGTGATGTTTCCTGCACATAAGCAGGATTGTTCCGAGTTCAAAGGTCTCTCCAGATGACGGAACAAAGATTGTCTGCCTGAATACTAAATCCTGACTCGTGTGTAAACAGAACCCGGCACCATTCATTATGACTCCTAATGTTCCTCCACTCAGTTTCTGCAGTTTAAATGGTGTCACAGTTAAAATGGGACACACGCCATAGGCCTCCGTGCATAGATCCCTCATTCCCAAAGGTGATTTAGTACTGTGTGGCAATATTGCGTGTCCTGATGCCGCCTGCAGGATGCGTCGAAGCCGAGTTACATTCGGCCTCCTGTCTCGATGGGCTTTTAAGCGAAGATAATGGTCATCTCTTGCTGATGTTACCTGTGAAGAACATCTTAGCACTGCCTTCTTTTAACAGTTCCTGTTGTCTGAAATCGTGTCCAGGTACTGGAAATCACACTTTGGGGAACTCTAATAGCGGCAGTCACCTCCCCCCGTTTCTGTCCCGCTTCCGTCCTTCCTATGGCTCTCCATACCACAGCTTCAGATAAGTCACATAATTGTTGTACCTACTCACTATAAACTGCATGTGTAATTCCTTTGGTACAGTAAACAACACCAACACCCTCTGCAGCACATTTCTGTTATTACACTACCTCGGTTGCATAACACAGTTGTCTCCACTCCACAGAACCGACAGGAAAACATCGAACAATTTTGGTAAAACTGGTTATGAATATATCGCAAAACTCAGTTGCAAAATTTTTCCTTATTACTGTCATGTTTCGCACTATATTATGTAAATATAAGGTGAGCTATTTATCGTCGTCATAAAAAACCATTTAGGAAGAAAACCTATCATCACGGTTGAACAACGCCATCTACCCACCATGACAGTCACTAAATCATTTGCGCGTACGGCTTCATTGCTGTTTTGGCCCGCAACGAGATCGGCAGCCGTCGCCAGCCGCATTCTATCTGGCCGCTCAGTTCTCTGCACAACATAGGTTTCATGTAATGTAAGTCACTATTTTCATCATAATGTAGCACATTCGCATTTAGCAGCTTGGTATAGCACTTTACATTTGCCTAAATTCTCCCATCTCAGGGCAAAATTAAAAAGATTTTAAACAACCATGATGACAGGTTTTCTTCCTAGATGGTTTTTTATGGTGGTGATAAATAACTCGCCGTATAATTACATACTCTGATGATGCCTCAAAAGGGTGAACCTAGTCAGTAATAAGGAAACATTTTGCAACTGAGACTGGATTTTGTGATATTGAATAATTTTCGTTCATTCTGCCGATGACAGTTCTTCAGATCCTACATATCTGAACTGATTCTATAACTGTTTTGAGCAATGCATAGTAAAGGAGGGCTAAATGTAAATGCCTTGTAGCTTTTCTTTAGGACAAACACTAATTTGAGAGGGGTTGAAAACAATCTTATACTTACAACTTACAAGGACTTATGCTATTTGGCTGCTGACACTGTTAAATGTACAGATTACACTACTTATGTTCTTATAAAGAAAAGTTAGTCATCTCTCTAATGACTGGTTTTATGCACCTTGTGACAAATTTCTCTCCTGCACCAGCAGCACTTGTGCCCCGCGTCCTCTATTTGCTGAGTGTATTCCTGTCTCCATCCTCCCTCACAGCTCCCTCTAGTGCAATTCCCCAGTGTATTCATACACTCCCTATCATCCTGTCCCTTCTTCTAGTCAGTATTCTCCATATGGTCCTTCCTTGAGTCATTTCTGAAGAAAACCGCCACATTCGTATCTTACCAATCCACCTACTTTGGAATATTCCTCTGTATCTACACATCACACATACTTTCAGAATGAAACTTCACTCTGCAGCGGAGTGTGCGCTGATATGAAACTTCCTGGCAGATTAAAATTGTGTTCCGGAACCGGGACTCGAACCTGGGACCTTTGCCTTACTCGGGCTTTCCCTTAGGCTGTGGCTAAGCCATGTCTCCACCATATCCTTTCTTCCAGGAGTGCTAGTCTTGCATGTTTGCAGGAGAGCTTCTGTGAAGTTTGGAAAGTAGGAGGCGATGTACTGGCGGAAGTAGAGTCGTGAGGCGGCATCGTGAGTCGTGTCGGGATAGCACAGTCGGTAGTGCGCTTGCCCGCGAAAGGCAAAGGTCCCAGGTTCGAGTCCCGGTTCTGGCACACAATTTTAATCTGCCAGGAAGTTTCATCACACATACTTTGTTCTATTCCAGTTTTTCACTATACATGATTCACTGTCACATAATGCTGTATGCCAAATGTAGATACTCAGAAATTTCTTCCATAAATTAAGGGGGGAAAACCACATTAGGAGATAAAAAAAATCCCAATTTCTTTTTTTTTTTTTTATTGCAAGCTTAACTATCCAAGAACACACTGTCAAAGTTTCAAAGTGAAATTCGCACCCATTTAGCTGTCACAAGCTGATGTGATTGGCAGCCGACGGAATGGAGCATGAACCACACCTTGCAGCCCAAAGTACAGATGGAAATTTTTCCAGTCTACAAAGATTTATCAAGGGGTGATTACTGGAGAGATGTTTAGGTGTTGACACACAAAATGTGAATAACAGTTTCAATTCCACTATTTGGTGTTTAGCTCCTACACACTTCCTCTCCAGGGGACACCACCTTGATGAAGCACTGTCCGTGCGGGTGGAGAGGCTTGCGTATCCGCATGAAGCAGAGGGCTATACCGAAGGTAGAGAACCTACTGCCGGAAAGGCCTCAGGTGATGGATCTGACAAAGTGTGTCCCACAACGTCCCATCTTCCTCATCCTCTCCCAGTCCTTTCCCAATTCCTTTCCCAACCCAAGGTGTGATGCGATACCTGCCGAGGGGTGCGTGGCACATGGGTGGATGTGTCTCGAACGGAGCCTCAGGGATACCGGGCGACCTCCCTGAGTAAGTAGCCTTGCACCACGCGGGGTTATCGTGGTGTGGACCATATACATCCCCAAATCTCATGGGACTAAGATGAACACAGAGAAAGAAAGTATTTTAAAAGAATCTGTAGGGCAATCTGAGATCTCAGATACTCAGACATTGGGATCAGGACCGATGGAGTGCACTCCTTCTGAATCAGGGTCTAGACCTGAGCAAGAAGTGGGAACTGTAACAGAGAAGTTGGACCAGATTAGGATTAAAGCCTTGTCTGGGGCTCAGAGGAGGAAACTTCTCAAGGAACAGAAGCAAAAGGAAGGAAAAGAATGGCTCCCTAAGCATAAGTGGAGGGAATAAAAAGGGCTTGAGCCCAAGACCTCCAAAAAGAAACTGCCTCAGGTCAAAGGGGATACACAGACCCCCTCGACGTCAAAGACAGGTGGCAAGAGGGTTAGAGAGGAATCTAACACTCCTTCCTCTCTGGAAAAGCGTGATCCTAAAAGGCTGAGGCAGGAAATAGGAAAACAGACCTATAGTACTGCAGTCTCTGTCTTTAGAATGGCGGTTGTCCAAGAAGGACACCCACTGGTGAGCATCACCTCGCAGCAGGAGCAGCTCGTGCAGATGGCCCTCTTTGAAGAGATTGGGGGGGACACTGGTCCAGGACCCAAATTCAGGAGGGTCTATCTAGATCGCAGTGCCCTCATCTTTGTCTGCGAGGGGGGCCACTCAGCAGTATGGCTTAAGGACAAGGTGCCCAAAATCCTGTGGGAGAATGCGAAGCTGCTCGTCAAGACAGCAACCGAACTCCTGAAGACCGCAAACGTATCAATATGGGTACCAAAGATCCTTAAGGATGTCCCTCCAAAGACTCTATTCGAGAAAATAAGGGTCAAGAACCCCAAAGTCTCGACAGAGGATTGGAGGGCAATTAACCAAAAGGTCGTTCCGGAAGGACGAACCCTGGTGGTGGAGGTCAGAGAGAAGTCACTGAAGGCAATGTGAGAGCAAGGCCTGAAATTTTTTTTAGGATTCTCGCAGGTCGCCGTCAGGGTAATCAAAGACCTTAAAGGCAATAATGGCAGCAAGATGGGGACTGGAAGTGCTGCAGATAAACCTGCAGCACAGTAAAGGGGCCACTACTGCCCTGAGCCATCGCCTGGGGAGACAGGAGGTGGACGTGGCCCTGATACAAGAACCCTTTTTATACAAAGGGGGTGTATCGGGCCTCAGTGGTACTGGAGGTAAACTGATTTTTCCTAGAAATCTAAACAACTCCAGAACATGCATTTATGTTAGAAATGGAATACCTTTCATACCAATGATGGATTTTTGTTCCAGGGACCTGGTGACTATCAGGATGCAGCAAGGTGAGGAAGGTATCACGAGGGAAATTGTTTTGGCCTCAGCATACCTTCCTTACGAAGACAGCTCTCCTACTTCTTTGGAAGTGAGGAGACTGACGGAAACCTGCCATCGGCAAGGTGACGAACTGTTGGTGGGTTTTATTTTTTTTGTGGTTTTTGGGCGCACAACTGCTACAGTCATTAGCACCCAGACAAGAACAGAGATTCGCTAGATCTCAAAAAAAAATTGGTAACTGCCAGTTAGAACATCAAGAAGAGGCTAAAATGAAAGATAAAAGACAATTAAAGGGGTTAAATATCCATTGATAAGTAGTTACAGGGGCAACAGTATGGATGATTGACTGAGCTGGCCTTGTAACATCAGCTAATGTGGCTTTGCCACACAGCTACTGCGAACGGCTGAAAGCAAGGGGAAACTACAGCCGTTACCTTTCCTGAGAACATGCAGCTCTACTGTATGAACATATGATGATGGCATCCTCTCGGGTAAAATATTCCGGAGGTAAAATAGTCCCACATTCGGATCTCCGGGCGAGGACTACTCAGGAGGATGTGATCATCAGGAAAGACAATACTGGCATTCTACGGGTCGGAACATGGAATGTTAGATCCCTTAATCGAGTAGGAAAATTAGAAAATTTAAAAAGGGAAATGGATAGGTTGAAGTTAGATATAGTGGGGATTAGTGAAGTTCGGTGGCAGGATTTGTGGTCAGGTGAGTACAGGATTATAAATACAAAATCAATTGGGGGTATCACAGGAGTAGGATTGATAATGAATAAGAAAATAGGAATGCGCGTGAACTACTATGACCAGCACAGTGATCACATTATCATTGTCAAGATAGATACGAAGCCAACACCGACAACAGTAGTACAGGTTTATATGCCAACTAGCTCAGCCGATGACGAGGATATAGAAAAAATATATGAGGAGCTAAAGGAAATTATTCAGACAATTAAGGGAGAGGAAAACTTAATTGTTATGGGAAACTGGAATTCAGTAGTAGGTCAAGGAAGGGAAGGGAGGATAGTAGGTGAATATGGTCTGGGTAAAAGGAATGAAAGAGGAAGCCGCCTGGTAAAACTTTGCGCAGAACATAATTTAGTTATAACAAACACCTGGTCCAAGAATCACAAAAGAAGGTTATATACAGGGAAGAGACCAGGAGACACCGGAAGATACCAGATAGATTTTATAATGGTAAGACATAGATTTCAGAACCAGGTTCTACAGTGTAAGACATACCCAGGGGCAGATATAGACTCTGACCATAACTTGTTGGTTATGAACTGTAGGCTGAAACTAAAGAAACTACAAAAAGGTAGGAAAATAAGGGGATGGGACCTGGATAAATTTAAGGAACCTGAGGTTCTTGAGAATTTCAGAGGGAGCTTTAGGCAACAATTGACAGAAATAGGAGAAAATAAAACAGTAGAGGAGGAATGGGTAAAATTGAGAGATGAAATAGTGAAGGTAGCAGAGGACAAAATAGGTAGGAAGGAAAGACCTACAAAAAATCCTTGGATATCACAGGAGATACTAAATTTAATCAATGAAAGGAGAAAATATAAAAATGCAGTAAATGAAACAGGCAAAATGGAGTACAGACGACTAAGAAATGAGATTGACAGGAAGTGCAAAATGGCTAAGCAGGAGTGGCTAGAAGGCAAATGCAAGGATGTAGAAGAATGTATAAACAGAGGAAAAATAGATACAGCCTACATGGAAATAAAAGAAATTTTTGGAGATAAGAAAAACAGCTCTATGAATATCAAGGACACTGATGGAAACCCAGTTGTCAGCAAAGAAGGGAAAGCTGAAAGGTGGAAAGAGTATTTAGAGGGGCTCTACAAAGGAAATGAACGTCAAGACAATATTGTAGGAAGGGAAGAGGATGTAGATAAAGATGAAATAGGAGATACTGTACTGAGAGAAGAATTTGACAGAGCCCTGAAAGACCTAAGTCGAAACAAGGCCCCTGGAGTGGATGATATTCCCTCAGAGCTACTGAAGTCTCTGGGAGAACCAGCCATGACAAAATTGTTTCACCTGGTGTGTAAGATGATGATTTTTTTTTGTGGTTTTAGGGCGCACAACTTCTATGGTCATTAGCGCCCAGCCAAGAACATAGATTCGCTATGATCTCAAAAAAATGGTGACTGTCAGAACATCAACAAGAGGCTAAAAACGAAAGATAAAAGACAATTAAAAGGGTTAAATATCCTTGGATAGGTTGGCCAAGTTGATAAAACGCAAAACTCGAGCAGCTGCTCGTGTGTCATCAGCTAAGATTTCCTCCTGAGTAGACGGAAAGTGAAGGGCTACACGGAGATGATTAAAATTGACACAAGTCAGTAAAACATGTCGCACTGTCAGCAGTTCACCGCAGGAGCATAGCGGTGCAGGTTCGGCGGATAGCAAGTGACAGTGGCTGAAACGGCAGTGACCGATCCGCAACCGGGCCAGGATGACCTCCTCCCGCCGAGAGGGGCGTGAGGAGGTCCTCCAAGCGGTCGGGATCGGTTTGACAGTTCGCAATTTATTGTTGTACAGTGAAAGCCACACACTGTGCCATTGCGACACGATACTCCGGCGAAGAGCCCGTTGAACATAGTCCGATGGGACGCAAAAGGTAGCCATGCGAGGCAAAAGAGCTGCTGCCTTGGCTGCTATTGTCGGCGGCCTTATTCCCGGGCACACCCACATGGCTAGGGACCCACAGGAAAGAAACGTGACAACTGTCATCTGCTAGCAACTGGAGCGAGCGTTGGATCCGATACACGAGACGATGGTTCAAGAAAGGGTCCTTAAGACTCTGCAGGGCACTAAGGGAGTCCGAACATATGGCATAGAAAGGTTCTCGGTGGCGGCAGGTATACAAAACGGCCTGGTGGAGGGCAAAAAGCTCAGCCGTGAAGTTCGAGCACTGGTCAGGGAGCTTGTATTGGAAACGGTTGTCCCCAACGACGAAGGCAGATCCGACACCGACAGTGCTTTTGGAACCATCAGTGTAAATAAATATGGCATTATCGAACCGCGAACGGAGTTCGACAAGCCTCGAGCGGTATACCAAATCCGGAGTGCTCTCCTTGGGGAGCGAACTAAGTTCAAGGTGAGTGTGAACCTGGGCCTGATGCCACAGTGGCAGTGGGCTTTCGCTCAACCGAAAGGTGGAAGGAAGGGTAAAATCAAGCCGCTGTAGCAGGCAGCGAAACCGAACTCCAGGTGGAAGCAAGGCAATCGCAGACAACTGATATTGGCGATTGAGTGAGTCGTCAAAAAATAATCTGTAAGATGGATGGTTGGGCATTGGCCATAGGCGGCATGCGTACCGACACAAGAGTGTGTCACATCGAGTGGTCAAGGGTAATACAGCAGCCTCGGCATACAGACTTTCAACAGGGCTGGTATAAAATGCACCGGTCGCAAGACATAATCCCCGATGGTGGATAGAGTTGAGACGGCGGAGAATCGATGGCCGTGCTGAAGGGTATACAAGGCTTCCGTAGTCGAGCTTCGAATGAACAATGGCCTGGTAAAGGTGAAGCAGGACGGTACGATCCGCTCCCCATGACGTGCCACTGAGGACACGAAGAACGTTAAGGGATCGGGCACAACGGGCAGCCAGGTAGGACACGTGTGTGGACCAGCAAAGTTTCCGATCCAACATGACTCCCAGGAATTTCGTAGTCTCCACGAAAGGGAGAGCAACAGGGCCGAGACGTAGAGAAGGTGGAAGAAATTCCTTGTATCTCCAGAAATTGATACACACAGTTTTCTCAGTGGAGAATCTGAAGCCATTTGCGATGCTCCAGGAATATAGACGGTCAAGACAGCGTTGGAGAGAATGCTCCAACAGACAAGTCCGCTGGGCGCTACAATAAATTGCGAAATCGTCAACAAAAAGAGATCCGGAGACGTCGGCTGAAAGGCAATCTACGATCGGATTGATTGCAATGGCAAAGAGCGCCACACTCAAGACGGAGCCCTGTGGTACCCCATTCTCCTGGCAAAAGGTATCTGACAAAACAGAGCCCACCCGTACCCGGAACTTGCGATCCGCCAAAAACGCTTGAATGAAAAGAGGAAGGCGGCCCCGAAGGCCCCATGTGTGCAATGTGTGGAGAATGCCCGCTCTCCAACAGGTATCGTATGCCTTCTCCAAGTCGAAGAACACTGCTACTGTTTGACGCTTCTTTAGAAAGTTGTTCATAATGAAGGTCGACAACGTAACAAGGTGATCAGCAGCAGAGCGGTGTCGACGAAAACCGCATTGGATATTAGTCAGGAGGTGGCGAGAAACGAGGAGCCAGACCAACCGAGCGTTAACCATGCGTTCCATCACCTTACAGACGCAGCTCGTCAGAGAAATGGGCCGATAACTGGAAGGAAGGTGTTTGTCCTTCCCTGGTTTGGGGATGGGGACAACAATGGCTTCACGCAAACTTGTGGGAACATGACCTTAAGTCCATATGCGATTGTAGGCACTAAGAAGAAAGCACTTGCCCGCAGGAGAGAGGTTCTTCAGCATCTCAATATGAATGGAATCGGGCCCGGGAGCAGAAGACCGGGACAGGGCGAGAGCACGGTCTAGCTCCTGCATGGTGAAGGCGACGTTATAATTTTCACGATTAAAAGAGCGGAAAGAAGGCGGCCGTGCCTCCTCTACCTGTTTGCGAGGGAGAAAGGCAGGGTGGTAATGGGCAGAGCTCGAAACCTCCGCAAAGAAACGACCCAATGCGTTTGAAACATCAGCGGGGGCCACGAGGACTGCGTTCTCCACGGTCAGGTCAGGAATCGGGGAGTGGACCTTGATGCCGGACAAACAGCGTAGGCCACCCCAGACAACCGTGGAGGGAGTAAAACGGTTAAAAGAACTAGTAAAAGCAGTCCAGCAAGCTTTCTTGCTGTCGTTTATGATACGACGGCACTGCGCTCTCATACATTTGTAATTGATGCAATTCTCCAAAGTTGGGTGGCGGCGGAAGGTGCGTAAAGCACGGCGCCGGGCTCTAAACGCGTCGCGGCAGGCTGCAGTCCACCAAGGGACTTGGACACGACGTGGAGAAGAGGATGTACGAGGTATGGAACGTTCAGCAGCGGTGAGAATAACCTCTGTGAGGTAGTCGACCTGACTGTCACAGTTGGCAAAATTCTGATCGTGTAAAACAGCCACGGAAGAATAAAGCCCCCAGTTGTCTTTGGAAATGTTCCAACTGGTGGGACGAGGAGATTGGAAATGATGCAGGAAGTGGATGATACAAGGGAAATGGTCACTTGAGTACGTGTCAGAAAGTGCATACCACTCAAACCGACCGGCAAGCTGAGGAGTGCATATTGCAAGGTCTATATGGGAGTAAGTGTGTGTTGTGTCTGAAAGGAAGGTCGGTGCACTGGTGTTGAGGCAGACAAGATCGAGGTGTTGGAGAATGTCCACCAAAAGGGAGCCTCTCGGACAAGGTGCCGGAGACCCCATAGGGGGTGGTGGGCATTAAAGTCGCCTACCAACACGAAAGGTGAAGGGAGCTGGTCAACAAGGTGTAGCACATCCGCCCTAGTAAGGGCAGATGACGATGGCGAATAGATATTACAGAGGGAGAAGGTAAATGTGGATAAAGTGATGCGGACGGCAACTGCCTGTAGGTGAGTGTGCAAGGAAATGGGATGGAAATAGACATTGTCTCAAAGAAGTGTCAAAACCCCTCCATGGGCTGGGACACCTTCCACGGGTGGCAGGTCGAACCGCACAGAGGTGTAGTGTGGAAAGTCTGCACGGTCACATGGACGCAACTTACTTTCTTGGAGGCAGACTAGAAGCGGGCAGTGTAATCGAAGGAGTAGTTTTAACTCCTCCCGATTAGAACGAATGCCGCAAATATTCCATTGAAGGAGCACCATGATAAAAATGAGAGAAGAAATAAGGATAAAAACCAACTAGCAAGCGGGGTCACCTCGACGGCCGCTGAGGACCGGATTTCGAGGGAGCACTGCTATCGCTGTCCAGGGGCAAAGGGTCGTGGTCCATAGGTTCGACCGACGCGCCTGCCACCTCCCTGAGTTGATCAGGAGGGGTAGTTTCCACCGCCGGTAGAGGGCCGGGTGCCCGGCAGACGGAGCGACCCGGTGAAACAGAAGACGGCCGAGGCCGGCAACTGTTGGACGGCGTGACCGATGGGTCACGCCTCGGCGGGTAAGGAGAGGAACTCTTTTTCTTGTCAGCTCTTCTGGAAGAGTGACGGCGGGAAGAGGCAGTCGACGGTTGGGAAGCCTGAGAACACAGAAAATCCTCACGGACGGGTTCCTTTTTCAAGGTCCGGGCATCTTGTTTAGGTGCCCGCGGTTTACTAGAGGTTGACGAAGACTGTACTTTAGGAGCAGCAGGAGGAAGCAGGGACGTGGAACGGGCAATCTTCGGGCTGGCGGATCGCACAACTGTGTCAGCGAAAGTGAAGTCACAGGTCATGGTCGCCGTTGCAGTTAAGGCAGTGAGGGGACGGAGGTGGGCAATCCCCCTCATGGGCGTCCCTACCACAAGTGACACATTTTGCTGTGTTAGGACAAGATTGACGGGTGTGGTTGTATCTGTGGCATTGAAAACAGCGCGTTGGGTTAGGTACATAAGGGTGGACAGAGATGACTTCATACCCTGCTTTGACCTTTGACGGGAGGTCAACTGTGTCGAACGTCAAAAACACAGTACGAGTCGGTGTCAGGTGGTTATCGACCTTTTTCATGACCCTATGGATGGCTGTCACACCCTGGTCGGACATATACGATTGGATGTCTTCATCAGACAACCCGTCAAGGGATCTCGTGAAGACTACCCCGTGACAAGTTGAGTGTGCTATGTGCTTCCACCTTGACAGGAAACCTGTGTAACAGTGTAGTCCGGAGTAGTTTCTGAGCTTGGAAGGCACTTTCCACTTCCAGCAACAATGTGCCATTGAGCTGACGTGAACAGGTTTTAACAGGGCCAGCAATTGCATCTACACCTTTCTGTATAACAAAAGGATTGACAGAATGGAAATCCTTTCCGTCAGTGCGAGAGACGACAAGAAATTGGGGTACATTAGGCAGAGTCTTTTTTTGCTGAGGCGAGTCTAACTTACGTTTTTGGGTCAACGTCACTAAAGAAGAGAAGGAAGTCATCGCGGAAGTGTGTCCCGTGATTACCGGCGTCTCCGATGGCGCGCTCCTTCCTAGTGGGGGCCCTCTCCGAGGGCTTACCCGCCTTAGGTGATTGTTCACACCTCAGGTCACACCTCCCGAGAACTGGCGGAGGGACCAATCGGCACGTTCGGAAGATACCAGCTTGGGTAATCCCCCCTCCCTGGGCCTGGCCTTTACCAGGGGGTACGTACGTGCCCTACTTGTCTACCCGGGGCGGCGAATTACGCGTTACCCCGTCACCTGCTACGCATGATAATGCGTGGGTCGTCCTTCAGACACGCACAGGGAGGAAAGAAGAAGAATAGAGGAAGAGAAGAGAAAGAAGGAAAGAAGTGTCTCAAACACCGAGGCGGAGACGAATGAGGCGGAGAAGAAGGCTAGGAGAGTACAAGGAGAGAAAGACAGAAACAAAGGGGTAAGAAAGGAAGAAACGAAGGAAGAAAAACGACGACAAGAACCACCGTAGCTCACGAAATATGCCCGTCTCCGGGCAAAGGTATAAACCGGGAGGGAAGGTGAAGCAGCCTGGGGCAGAAGAAAGACTGCTCCGGCTCGGGGCCCCGTGCGCGCCTCACACGTACCCACAAAAGAACTGGGGGCCCCCTGGGGGGGGGGGGGGGGGGTGTAAGATGTATGAGACAGGTGAAATACCCTCATACTATAAGAAAAATGTTATAATCCCCATTCCAAAGAAAGCAGGTGAAGACAGGTGTGAAAACTACAGAACCATCAGTTTCCTAAGTCATGGTTGCAAAATATTAACGCGAATTATATACAGAAGGATGGAAAAGCTGGTAGAAGCCGACCTCGGGGAAGATCAGTTTGGATTCAGGAGAAATGTAGGAACACGGGAGGTAATACTCACCCTATGGCTTATCCTAGAAGATAGATTAAGAAAAGGCAAACCTACATTTCTAGCTTTTGTAGATTTGATGAAGGCTTTTGACAATGTTGATTGGAATGAACTCTTTCAAGTTCTGAAGCAAGCAGGAGTAAAATATAGGGAACGTAAGGTAACTTACAACTTTTACAAAAACCAGACAGCGGTTGTCAAGAGTTGAAGGGCATGAAAGGGATGCAGTGGTTGGAAAGGGAGTAAGACAGGGTTGTAGTCTTTCTCCATTGTTGTTCAATTTGTACAATGAGCAAGCTATAAAGGAAAGCAAGGAGAAATTTGGAGAAGGAATTAAAGTTCAGGGTGAAGAATTAAAAACATTGCGTTTTGCCGACGACATAGTAATTCTGTCAGATACAGCAAAGGACCTGGAAGATCAATTGAACGGAATTGACAGTGTGCTGAAAGGTGCATATAAGATGAACATTAACAAGAGCAAAACTAGGGTAATGGAGTGCAGTGTAAGAAAATCAAGTGATGCTGAAGGAATTAGATTGGGAAACGAAGCAATAAAGGATGTAGATGAGTTTTGTTACTTGGGCAGTAAAATAACAAATGATGGTTGCAGTACAGAGGATATAAAATGCAGAATGGCAATGTGTAGAAAAGCGTTCTTGAAAAAGAGAAATTTGTTAACATCGAATATTGATTTAAACCTAAGGAAGTCCTTTCTGAAGGCATTTGTAAGGAGTGTTGCTTTGTATGGGAGTGAGACATGGACGATAAACAGTGCGGACAGGAAGAGGATTGAGGCTTTTGAAATATGGTGCTACAGAAGAATGCAGAAGATTAGGTGGGTGGATCGCGTAACTAATGAGGAGGTACTGAACAGAATTGGGGAGAAAAAGAATTTCTGGCATACCTTGACTAAAAGAAGGGATAGATTGGTAGGACACATTCTTAGACATCAAGGAATTGTGAATTTAGCGTTGGAGGGAAGTGTATGGGGAAAAAATTGCAGGGGAAGACCATGAGATGGATACAGTAAGCAGATTCAGACAGATGTAGGTTGCCGTTCATATGTGAAGATGAAGAGGCTTGCTCAGGATAGGGTATTCTGGAGAGCTGCATCAAACCAGTCTCCAGACTGAAGACCACAACAACAACAACAACAACAACAAAAAGTTGGCCAAGTTGATAAAACGCAAAACTCGAGCAGCTGCTCGTGTGTCATCAGCTAAAATTTCCTCCAGAGTAGACGGAAAGTGAAGGGCTACATGGAGATGATTAAAATTAACACAAGACAGCAAAACATGTCGCACTGTCAGCAGTTCACCGCAGGAGCACAGCGGTGCAGGGTCGACGGACAGCAAGTGACGGTGGCTGAAACGGCAGTGACCGATCCGCAACCGGCCAGGATGACCTCCTCTCGCCGAGAGGAGCGTGAGGAGGTCCTCCAAGCAGTCGAACTGTTGGTGGGATGTGATGCCAATGCCCACAATCTATCGTGGGGCAGCATGGACACCAACAGTAGAGGTGAGCACCTTCTTGAATTTCTCCTATCTAACAACTTGGAGATCCTGAATAGGGGTGATGAACCTACATTCAGGAATAGTAGAAGGGAAGAAGTAATTGACATAACTTTTGGTTCCATGATGATGGGAAGTTACGTCAAACAGTGGCATGTGGTCCTGGAGCCATCCTCATCAGATCACATGTATATTAAATTCCAGGTTGAAATGGGAACCAGACAGACCATGGCCTATAGGAATCCCAGGAAAACGGACTGGGAGACATATAGGAGAGACCTTGACTTCGGGCTATCGAAAATAAAACTTCGATAAGGAATCCAGCAGAGTTTGAGGAAGTAGCAGAGGCCGTAACCTCTGCTATAATGACCTCATACCAGGACAACTGCTCCATCATCAAGAAGTGCACAAATAGGAGTGTGCCTTGGTGGAATAACAACCTGGAAATGCAAAGGAAACAGGTACGAAGACTGTTTAACCTTGCGAGGCGCAAAGGACAATGATCAAAGTATCGTGAGGCCCTTGTCAATTACAACCTTGCCATCAGACGGGCAAAGGAGGCATCCTGGAAGGTATTCTGTGAGGAAGTGGAGGGCACGGCTGCTGAAGCGAGACTTCATAAAATCCTCACTAGAGTACCAACTAATCCAGGAGGAACATTGAGGAAGGAGGATGGGGAGTATGCAAAGACAGCACATGAAACGCTGGAACTGCTCCTCAAGACTGCTCCTCAGACCAGAATGCGATTCCTGAGAGACAACGGTTCTCAGGTATTCGCGAAGAGGACTGGGATTTGGCCAAGGAGTGTATCGATTTCAGTAAGGTTCGATGGGAACATTTCAACCGTTCAAGTCACCTGGCCCCGATGGAATCTTTCCAGCTCTCCTGCAACAAGCGGGAGAAAATCTTATTAGATTCCTATGCAGGTTATTCAGGGTTAGCCTAGCAGCAGGAATCATTCCCTATGCCTGGAGGGCAGTGAAGTTTGTCTTCATTCCAAAGCCAGGGAGAATTGATCATACCAAGGCCAAGGTTATGAGACCAATCAGCCTGTCCTCCTTCATTCTTAAGATATTGGAAAAGCTGGTTAATGTGCATGTTGGAGAAAGGAGGTTATGTAGGGCTCCTCTTCATTCAAACCAACATGCATACCAGCCAGGTAAATCATGTGAGAGCACTCTCCACCAACTCGTTGGGAAGGTGGAGAAAGCACTACACTTTCAGGAAATAGCCCTCTGTATCTTCCTGGACATTGAGGGGGCTTTTAGCAATCCGACCTTCGATTCCATGGTTAGGGCAGCAGAGGTGCATGACCTAGGGACCACTATATGTAGGTGGACTAGGGCCATGCTCAGTGGAAGAAAGGTAGAGGCTTCCATGATGGATGAAAAAATGGTAATCAACACCACTAGGGGTTGCCCGCAAGGAGGAGTTCTTTCCCCTTTATTGTGGAATCTAGTGGTGAATGATCTCATTGGAGAATTAAACTCTAGGCAGTACTTTTGCCAAGGATACACAGATGATCTTGTCATAGTAATACTTGGCAAATTTGCTGACACAGTGAAGAATATGGCACAAGGTGCACTGGACATTGTGCAAGACTGATGCAGAAAACAGGATCTGGGGGTTAGTCCTAAGAAGACTGTTGTTGTACCATTCAGAAAGAAGCATATACAACATTCAAGTTGGAATCTAAAGCTTTTCAATGAAGCGCTACCTGTGAAGGGGACAGTGAAATATCTAGGGGTTACCCTAGATGAGAAACTGGCATGGACCCCTCACATCAGGAATATTTGCTCCAAGGCAAAAGGTACTCTTTTGAGTACCAGGAGAGCTTGTGGCAAAAATTGGGGCCTGAGCCCCAAGGGTATGCACTGGATATACACCACAGTGATTAGACCCAGGATCACCTATGGGGCAGTCGTGTGGTGGAAGAAGGTAGAACAGCAGGTTGCTGCTAAGGAGCTTGGTAACGTGCAGAGATTAGCCTGCTTAGGCATAACAGGCGGAATTAGCAGCACACCAAGGAGCTTGGTAACGTGCAGAGATGAGCCTGCTTAGCCATAACAGGCGGAATTAGCAGCACACCAACTGCTGGGATGGAAACCATGCTGGATATGCCTCCATTACACCTTTGGGTCAAGATGGAGGCAGCGGCTGGTGCATACAGACTCAAATCTGGCAACAACTGGAACTCTTTGGGATATCCAGAATCGCACACAAAAATAGTGAGTGAGGTAAATATAGGAAAGGTTGGGGAAATGCCAGCTGACTATATTATAACCCCATAATGCTTCAACAAGCCTTTCAATATAACAATTGGAAGTAGGGAGCAGTGGGAGAAAATAGTTCGACACCTTACGGGGGATATTGTCTGGTTCACTGACGGGTCAAAATAAGACCAAGGTGTTGGGGCTGGGGTATATGGGGTGCAGCCAAGAATGGAGGGCGTCATCTCTCTAGGAAAACTGGCCTCAGTATTCCAGGCTGAAATCACTGCCATCAGGGCGTGTGTGGAGGAGAAACTGCGTAGGTGCTACAAAGATTGTAGCATCTATATCTATTTAGACAGTCAGGCAGCCCTGAGATCACTGGCAGCTCCTGCACCAAGGTCTAAAATTGTTGCAGAATGTCACAGGGTTCTAGTGGAGCTAGGGGAAAGAAATAGAGTAAACCTATTGTGGGTCCCTGGCCACTCAGGGATCAGTGGCAACGAACATGCCGACAGATTAGCCAGGATGGGGGCAGAGACTCCATTTATTGGACCGGAACCTGTCCTGACAATCACCAAGGCAATGATCAAATTGGAGCTACGTAACTGGCTCAGAAGACAGCACGTAGAATATTGGACCAAAGTCCATCAACAAAAACATGGCAAGGTAATGATGCCAAAGCCATGTTTTAAAAGAAGCTCTGCAATCCTGGGTCTGAACAGGAGAGAGATTAGACTCATGGCTGGGTTGTGTCTGGGTTGTGTCTAATAAAGAACTGGTAAAGGGACTCCTTGCACTGTTCAAGGGCATTGGTTGGCTTTACTAGACATACAGGGAGCGATACCGCACAATAAACTCAGTTTCGGTGCTGGCAGTGGCTGGTTGGACCAACACTGTTTTGGCTTCCCTGAAAAAATCAAATCAAATCAAATCAATCCTACACACTTGCACTTCGGGTGGCATTGTATTTGGCAGTGTGCATATTCAGTGAAGGTAATTCATCCCTATTGATGGTCACCACCAAGTCAGAAATTGTAGTAGGCACACCAAGCCTCAGTTATGCCGAAAAAATGGATAATGAGCTCGTGAGCCAGCAGAATGACGTAGTTCACTGGCATTGAAGGAGGGTCGGAAAGCTTGACAAGCACTGCTGCAAGTGCAAAATGAAGCCTGTGAGGAAGACGAGTGATTACTATATGCTGCTGGAATTACAGATTAATCAGTAAGCTTGTTACATTATTTTTAATGTCCTTATGTGTTTATCTCAAATTGACGTTTCACACATTTGCTTGCAGTCTAACACAAAAAGTATAAAACCAATCATTGTGACAGCTGATTATATGATCCTTTACACACGTATGAATTATGTGAACCAACTTGTGAGATGATATCATTGTTTTATGGTTGTGTTTCTTTGTGTAACATGAGAAAAAAACATTTGTGAATCAAAATAAATTGTTCCAACGCCTACAACATCCGTACTTAACCACATTGTCACCTGCACTGAGGTTCATATTCTTAGAAAAATACATTATTTGAGTAAACCCAAAACCTTTTTGATTTCAGATGAAACTTGGGATGGTTACACTGCACACTATTACAGACCTATGCTCACAACCTTCGGCAGACATCACAGCGTAACATTGTTATATGTGGTTGAAATTACATAAATTCACACAAATGGTGAGAATTATGAATGAAATGATGTCGCAATGTGGGTAAACTCTCATTACTTCTTCCCTCCCAAAATCAGTGACAAACAGCCTCCTAACACGGTTTCCCCCCTTAAGGTATATCTTTTGTGCCAGTAAATCTCTCTTCACCACACCTAAGCGAATCCACTTTTTATGTCCTTGCATTATACACCACAGGTTATTTTGATTTCAAGGTGCAGAATTTCTCAACTCTGTCTGCATTTCGATCACTGATTCAGCTAAGTTTCTCACTTATTTTCTGCTACTTATCACTATTTCTGCCTTTTGCGGTTTACTCGCGATCCATAACCTAAACTCGTAAGACAGTTCATTCCATTCAATTGATACTTTAATTCTTCTTCACTTTCCCAGAGACAGCAACATCATCAACAAAATCTTATAATTGATACCCTTTCACCATGAATTATCTTGCACTGGAAATTCACTTTTATTTCCATCTTTGTTTGTAGATGTATAACTGTACAGGCAACAATCTATATCCCATTGTTGTCCCTTTTTAGTCTGAACACTTCAATCTTTATCTTGCCATCTTATTGTTCCTTCTTAGTTCTTGTACATGTATACTACTACATAAATACATGTCATTATTACCGAAATTCTCAAAGTTCTTGGATGATTTATTTCAAATTTGTACATTACAATTTTACAAACATTCAGAATCACATAGGCTACATATTTCTATCAAAAACTATTGTGAGAATCAACATTCTATGCTGTGATGTGAGAATTATGCTGCTTCCTCTTCTTTACCATAAACAAATTATTTCTCTTGTATATCTCTCTTTTACATAATTTTATACAAAAATTGTACAGACAACTAAGTGCCATTTTCCTTGCAATCGGTTTTATGAGAAAATAGTAAAGTTGTATTTATGGCAAAGTTTGTAATGCTACCCACATCTAAACAAACACCATAATTGAAGCTACAATCCACAGATAACTGATCAGCTGGAGAGGGTCTGTATTTATCTCATAATACTAACAATCCTAATCAATTTGCCCATTCATTTTAAGTGACTTCAATTCAGAATCTAGGTTTTATTTTTAATAACAATAAACTAGTCAGAGGGAGAGGCAAAAGGACGGATGGGCCAGGGGGAGAGGACTGGACATGAAGAGGGAGGAGGCGGAGATGGACAGAGAGAGAAAGGCGGGAGCCTTAAGTGAAAGTCTAGCACCAAACGTGTAATTTGTAATATTCTTGGACTCTGTTTAAGTTACTATGGTTTACCTACATTTATAGTTAAATTTGAGAGTTTCTTTAAAGAACTTGTTAATCTTTGGCACCTCACTATGTAATAATGTGCTTTGATACTTTCGTAAATAACAAAAACAACCAGTAAGAATACATTACACAGAGTTACGGAATATGCTGTTTCCATAAATTCATTTATCAATATTCACATAACAACAATGCAAGCCGTAACTATTGCACAACATTATTACATATTTACCTTGTTTTCAAAAAAATTAGGGCAGATCATGTTTCATACATCACTGGATCCTAAATCAAATATTCAATATGATTATGTATGAAAATAGAGAATGTTTGACTTGCCCAAAGCACAGGCTCGCCGACAGACACATATAACGCAAATGAAAACACATACAAAACAAACATTCAAGCTTTTGCAACCATTGCCACTTCATCAGGAAAAGAGGAAGGAAGGAGGGAAAAAGGAAAGGATGAGAGTTTTAAGGAAGTGGATGAGGGGTCATTTAAATCCCGGGAATGGAAGGACGTACCTTAGGGGGAAAAAGGAAGGTAAACAAATGTACACACACACACTCACACATATACACACGCTAACACACCCACGCAAACATTTGTAAAAAGCAAAGAGATACCACTTGAGGCAGTCTCCGTCCAGAGAACTGAGGCAAAGATGTTAAAGACGGTGGGTGGGAAGTTGAATTTAGCAGAGGTTGAGACCAGATGGGCAGTGAAAAGAGAGAATATGCTGAAATGTAAGTTAATATGATTAAGTCAGTAATTTTAATAATCTGTCAGATAATACAAAATTATTGCAGAACTCAATAAAAATACCCTCCATGAACCACAGACATTGCAGAGGTGGAGTGGCTTTCGTGCCTCAACGATACAGATAGCCGTACCATAGGTGCAACCACAGCGGAGGGGTATCTGTGGAGAGGCCAGACAAAAGTGTGGTTCCTGAAGAGGGGCAGTAGCCTTTTCAGTAGTTATTGGGGCAACAGTCTGGATGATTGACTGAGCTGGCCTTGTAACATCAACTAATGTGACTTTGCCACACAGTTACTATGAACATGGGGAAACTACAGCTGTTACTTTTCCTCAGGACATACAGCTCTATTGTATGAACATATTATGATGGCATCCTCTCAGGTAAAACATTCCGGAGGTAAAATAGTCCACCATTCGGATCTCTGGGCGGGGACTACACAGGAGGATGTGATCAGGAAAGACAACATTGGCATTCTAAGGACTGGAGCATGGAATGTTAGATCCCTTAGTCGGGTAGGGAAGTTAGAATATTTATAAACAGAAATGGATAAGTTGAAGTTAGATATAGTGGAAATTAGTGAAGTTGGGTGGAAAGAGAAACAGGATTTCTGATCAAGTGAATACAGGATTATATATACAAAATTAGTTGGGGGTAATACAGGAGCAGGTCTGATAATAAATAAGGAAATAAGAATATGGGTAAACTACTATGAGCAGCGCAGTGATCGCATTATCGTAATTAAGATAGATACGAAGCCAAGACCGGCTACAATAGTAGATGTTTATATGCCAACTAGCTCTGCCAATGAGGATATTAAAGTAATGTATTAGGAGGTAAAGGAAATTATTCAGACAATTAAGGGAGAAGAAAACTTAATTGTGATGGGAGACTCGAATTCGGCAGTAGGAAAAGGAAGGGAAGCAAAAATAGTAGGTGAATATGTCTGGGAAAAGGAATGAAAGAGGAAGCCACCTGGTAGAATTTTGCAAGGAACACAATTTAATCATAACAAACATCTGGTTTAAGAATCACAAAAGAAGGTTGTATTTGTGGAAGAGACCAGGAGACACTGGAAGGTACCAGATAGATTTTGTAATGGTAAAACAAATTCCGGAATCAGGTTTTAAACTGTAAGACAAACCCAGGGGCAGATATAGACTCTGACCATAACTTATGGCTCATGAACTGTAGTTGAAACTGAAAAAACTGCAGAAAGAAAATATGAAGTTGGGACTTGGATAAATTGATGGAACCTGATATTCTTAATAATTTCAGAGGGAGCTTTAGGCAACAATTGACAGAAATGGTGGAGGGGGGGGGGGGGGGAATAAAACAGTAGGAGGGGAATGGGTAGCACAGAGAGACAAAATAGTGAAGGCAGCAGAGGATAATAAAGGTAGAAAGGCAAGACCTACAAAAAATCCTTGGCTATCACAGGAAATACTGAATGTAATCAATGAAAGGAGAAAATATAAGAACGTAGTAAATGAAATGACTAGAAAGCAAATGCAAGTCTGTAGAATGTTTAAATAGAGGAAAAATACATATGGTCTACAGGGAAAATGTAAGACATTCGGAGACAAGAAATGAAGCTGTATGAATATAAAGAACTTAAATGGAAAACCAAATCTCAGCAAAGAAGGGAAAGCTGAAAGGTGGAAAGAGTACGTAGAGGGGCTCTACAAAGGAAATGAACATACAGACAATATTGTAGAAATGCAAGAGGAAAGAAATGCAAGAGGAAAGAGATGAAGATGAAATAGGAGGTACTATACTGAGAGAAGATTTTGACAGAGAACTTAAAAGACCTAAGTCGAACCAAGGCCCCTGAGTAGACGACTTTCCCTAAGAACTACCAAAGTCTCTGGGGGAACCAGCCATGACAAAACTATTTCACCTGGTGTGTAAGATGTATGAGACAGGCAAAATACAGTCAGTCTTTAAAAAAATGTAATAATCCCCATTCCAAAGAAATCAGGTAAAAACAAGAGTGACATTACAGAAGCACTAGTTCAATAAGTCATGGTTGCAACAATTTAACATGAATTATTTACAGGAGGATGGAAAAGCTGGTAGAAGTATACCTCAGGGAAGATCAGTTTTGATTCAGGAGTAATATAGGAACACAGGGAGCAATACTCACTTTACGGCTTATCTTCAGCAGGAGTAAAATATAGGGAACAGAGGGCCAATTTACAACTCTAACGAAAACCTGACAGCAGTTATCCGAGTCAAAGGACATGAAAGGGCTGCAGAAATCAGGAAGAGAGTAAGAAAGGGTTGAAGCCTTTCTCCAATGCTAATCAATTTGTACACTGAGCAAGCTATAAAGGAATGCAAGCAGAAATTTGGAGAAGTAATTAAAGTTCATGGCGAAGAAATAAAAACATAGTGTTTTGCCAATGACATTTTAATTCTCTCAGAGACAGCTATGGACCTGGAGGAGCAATTTAACAGAATGGACAGTGTTAAAAGGTTCATATAAAAATGAACATAAACAAGTGCAAAACAAGGGTAATGGAGCGCAGGCTAAGAAAATCGGGCGATGCTGAAGGAATTAAATTAGGTAACAAAACAATAAAGGTGATAGATGAGTTAGTTACTTGGGCAGTAAAATAACATGCAATGGTCACAGTACAGAGGATATACAATGCAAAATGGCGATGAGAAGAAAAGCTTTTTGAAAAAGAGAAATCTGTTAACATTTAACATTAATTTAAGTGTAAGAAAGTCTTTCTGAAGGCATTTGTGTGGAGTGTTGCCTTGTATGGCGGTGAAACATGGACGATAAATAGTGCCGACAGGAACAGGATTGAGGCTTTTGAAACGTGGTGCAACAGAGGAATGCTGAAAATTAGGTGGGTGGATCGCATAACTAATGCAGAGGTACTGAACAGATTTGGGGAGAAAAGGACTGGAAGGGACCGACTGCTAGGACACTTTCTTACACATTAAGGAATCAAGAATTTAGTGTTGGAGGGAGTGTGTGGGGTAAAAACTACAGAGGGAGACAAAGAGATGAATATTGTAAGCAGATTCAAATTGATGTAGGCTGCAGGTCTTATGAGGGGATGAAGAGGCTTGCTCAGGGCAGAGTAGGGTGGTGAGCTGCATCAAAACCTTGTAGTGTAACAAGTTACACTACACGCTCCAGTACCAATACAAGATGACCAAGGTATTTATTTAAGGTTAATTAGATATGGAATTGGACTGGTACTGCCCTGGACTTTTCCTTTTGTACAGGTGTAATGCCCAGGCAGTATACAGAAAGTGGCACATATAATACTGAAAGTGTGAAGTTCTGTGCAAGTCAAAGAAGATCAAAGGACTTCTGTGAATACATTTATTTCCATTGTTAAAAACCTATGTTTGTTTCTTCATTATAATTCTGGTATTCATTCTGTACACTTTGTTTGTCAGAGACATGTGTGGAATATTGCACCCTCTCTTTTATGTAAATATGGAGCAATAAATGTAGGTTATTGTACAGCATAAAAGCATGTCAAGACTTCTCCTTCCGTAGAAATTGAGAAGTAGTATTGAAGGATATTTCAGCTCTCTCCAGCATTCTGTTCCTGCAGTAAGAACTTCAGTGATGGTGTCTAACGATCCTACGGAAGAGGATCCACACTCATTGACAGAGGCACAGCATAGCTGGTCCTCTACATCCTAAAGTAGGCTGGTATACCACACACTCAGTATAATCAGCTAAAGGACAGTGAACTTCTACCAGCACAGTCCTAATTAAGCAGTAACGCTGCAACTTATCTCTGGACTGAAGACCACCACCACCACCACCACCACCACCACCACCACCAACAACAACAACAACAACAAAAATACTACGACACTAAAAAAATAAACCATAAATTGAATATAATAATGGAAAGTCCAGGTTGGAATAAATAATATAGTGAGGACAGTTTACAACTCACCGCAAAGACGTGGCGATGAGCTGCGACAGGCACATACAAAAGACACACACATACAACACATTTAGCTATCGGCCATGGCCTTCTTCAGAAAATAGAGCACTCACGCAATCACACAGGCACACAACACAGTCATACAACCATCACCTCCGACTGCCACACTTCGAAGTGTGGCAGTCGGAGGTGATGGTTGTATGACTGTGTTGTGTGCCTGTGTGATTGCGTGAGTGCTCTATTTTCTGAAGAAGGCCATGGCCGATAGCTAAATGTGTTGTATGTGTGTGTCTTTTGTATGTGCCTGTCGCAGCTTGTCGCCACGTCTTTGCGGTGAGTTGTAAACTGTCCTCACTATATTATTTAAACCATAAATTGAAACACATTAAAATTATGAGTCTAAATAATAGTACACTGAAACACTAATTATAAATTATTGACCTACAAATATAAAAATCGTAAATACAGTTAATAACTTGAATAACTTTAGTATGTAAATTTATAAAGTAAAATGAATGCATGTTTCATGTGTATCTTGTTAAATGCAATTACTGTAATTACATTCATCCATTTAGCCTCAATAATTCATTATCACAAAACAAATGTAAGTTTAATGAATATATATAAACTGCATAATGCAATTGTTTCCACATTTATGCAGTCACATGGCCTGCAATGGCATCAACCCCTTTTTGGATAACAAAGAGATTCACACAGGAACCATTTTCTCTTCCTCAGTCCGAGTAATAACACGATAACAAGTTGTTGCAGGGGAAGTAGTCTATTCAGTGTTCTGCACTAAGTCCCCGATTTCCATGTATTTGCGTTTAGAAGAGGAACCCATTGCGATGGAATCTCCACAATTGCCAGCATCTCCAATGGCGCACTCATTCCTACTGGGGACCCTCCTTGAAGGGGATTTACCCACTTTCGGTTATGGTACACACCTCAGGTCACACCTCCCGAACATCAGACGGAGGGACCAATTGGCATACTGGGACGGTTACAGATCACGCAATCAGGCCTGGACTTTACCAGGGGGTACACACGAGTCCTTCGTGTCCATCCGGGGCTGGGACTTACGTATTACCCAGTTACCTTTTATGCAGCGAGTGCGTGGGCGGCCTTCAGGATTACAGAGGGAGGATAAAAGAAGGTAGGAGAGATCTCTAACACCGAGACAGAGGTAGAAAAGTGGAAGGGATAGACAAGGAAAAAAAGATAAAGGCAGAAGCCTTATTCTTTGTAAACCTCAATTTCCTGAAGGAGGCGCAATGTGAAGGTGGTCATGCAGCACACAAAAGTAGTAGCACTGCAAATGCTGGGGCCCCATGTTAGCCATGCCCTCACCAAAGAGAAGTGAGCTCCCTGGGGGGAATGGAAAGAGTATAGAAGACTAATTTTGGGAAAGGAGGGTGTTCAACTTTTGTTTATTGGGAGTTTATTGGAGTATGCTCCTGAAGTCAGTATTAGTGTAACATGTGTTGGTGGCACTTCTGTAATGCTCATAGTTCACCAATGCAGTACATTTTGAGAATACACATTGACGTAACCAGTGACAAATGAGAAAGAATGGAATGAATTTATACAGTCATTTTTAAAATTACTCTTTGGATTGTTGTTTTAAAGAGTTGTTTGTGACTGTCAAACTTTCTCATTCTCATGCCAGGCCACTCTATTAAACGAATAGAGTTTTTTATCGTTTTAGGGTACGAAACTGCTGAGGTTATAAGTGCCCAAGTCAGAACAAAGTTAAAATGCAAGGCAAGGAAAAGACTCTATGCAATTAGTCAACTTTCTAAAAGGAGGTTAAAAACTAGGGAATCCCTTGGTAAATTTCTGTGTACTGTAGAAACATGGCCAGATTCCCCAGCTGGAGAATGTTAAATTTCATTTGCCATATTGCTACAGCGGATAAAAATTAAAATGCGATCTGCAGACCGCGTGTCATCAGCTAAGATATCAGGCAAATCTGACGGGAAACACAGACTGTGGCGCAGACCAGTAAATATGGACACTCCACCAGAAGATGATGTACAGTCAAGTATTGGAAACAGTTACCACAAATAAGAGCAGGGTCACCACTTAGTAAGTGGCTGTGGCTGAATCGACAGAGGCCTACTCACAGCTGGGTGAGAAGACCGAGAGGAGGTCGACCGGACAATAGAGACAGGCTTAATGTCCCTAAGTTTATTTCTGTGAAGGGAGGACCAATCTGCAAGCCAAAGTGAGACCACACATCCAGAGAGGATAGAACGTAGATCACCTGAAGTGAAAGAATACGTAGCAGGACGAAGAAGGGGGGCTGCACCCTTTGCGGCAGCATCGGCAGCCTCATTCCTTGACACACCGACATGACCCGAGATCCAAAGGAACAGAACAGTGGCGACATTAGCAATAAGGTTTTTTTTTTTTTGTGATTTTAGGCCGCACAACTTCTACGGTCATTAGCGCCCAGACAAGAGCATAGATTCGCTAGATCTCAAAAAATAAAAATTGGTGACTGTCAGAACATCAACAAGAGGCTAAAAACGAAAGATAAAAGACAATTAAAAGGGTTAAATATCCTTGGATAGGTTGGCCAAGTTGATAAAATGCAAAACTCGAGCAGCTGCTCGTGTGTCATCAGCTAAAATTTCCTCCAGAGTAGACGGAAAGTGAAGGGCTACACGGAGATGATTAAAATTAACGCAAGACAATAAAACGTGTCGCACCGTCAGCAATTCACCGCAGGAGCACAGCGGTGCAGGATCGGCGGTTAGCAAATGACCGTGGCTGAAACGGCAGTGACCGATCCGCAACCGGGCCAGGATGACCTCCTCCCGCCGAGAGTGGCTTGAGGAGGTCCTCCAAGCGGTCAGGATTGGTTTTACAGTTCGCAATTTATTGTTGTACAGTGAAAGCCACACACTGTGCCATGACAACACCATACTCCGGCGAAGAGCACATCGAACATCGTCCGATGGGATGAAAAAGGTAGCCGTGCGAGGCAAAAGAGCTGCGGCCTTGGCTGCTATGTCGGCGGCCTCATTCCCAGGCACACCCACGTGGCCAGGGACCCACAGGAAAGAAACGTGACAGCTGTCATCTGCTAGCAACTGGAGGGAGCGTTGGATCCGATACACGAGAGGATGGTTCGAGAAAGGGTCGTTAAGACTCTGCAGGGCACTAAGGGAGTCCGAACAGATGGCATAGAAGGGTTGGCGGTGGCGGCAGGTATACAAAACGGCCTGCTGGAGGGCAAAAAGCTCAGCCGTGAAATTCGAGCACCGGTCAGGGAGCTTGTATTGGAAACGGTTGTCCCCAACGACGAAGGCAGATCCGACACCTGCAGTGCTCTTGGAACCATCAGTGTAAATAAATATGGCATTATCCAACCGCGAGCAGAGTTCGACAAGCCTCGAACGGTATACCAAATCCGGAGTGCTCGCCTTGGGGAGCGAACTAAGTTCAAGGTGAGTGTGAACCTGGGCCTGATGCCACGGTGGCAATGGGCTGTCGCTGAACCTAAAGGTGGAAGGAAGGGTAAAATCAAGCCGCTGCAGCAGGCGGCGAAACCAAACTCCAGGTGGAAGCAAGGCAATCGCAGACAACTCATATTGGCGATCGAGTGAGTCGTAAAAAAAAAAAAAAAAAAAAAAAAAAAAAAATCGGGAAGATGGATGGTTGGGCATCGACCGCAGGCGGCAAGCGTACCGACACAAGAGTATGTCACGCCGAGTGGTCAAGGGTAATACAGCAGCCTCGGCATACAGACTTTCAACAGGGCTGGTATAAAATGCACCGGTCGCCAGATGTAATCCCCGATGGTGAGTACAGTTGAGACGGTGGAGAATCGACGGCCGTGCAGAAGAGTATACAAGGCTTCCATAGTCGCGCTTCGACTGAACAATGGCCTGGTAAAGGTGAAGCAGGACGGTACGATCCGCTCCCCATGAAGTGCCACCGAGGACACGAAGAACATTAAGGGATCGGGCACAACGGGCAGCCAGGTAGGCCACGTGGACTGCGTTCTCCACCGTCAGGCCAGGAATCGGGGAGTGGACCTTTATGCCGGATAAACGGCGTAGGCCACCCCAAACAACCGTGGAGGGAGTAAAACGGTTAAAAGAACTAGTAAAAGCAGTCCAGCAAGCTTTCTTGCTGTCGTTTATAATACAACGACATTGCGCTCTCATACGTTTATAATGTATGCAATTCTCCAAAGTTGGGTGGAGGCGGAAGGTGCGTAAAGCACGGTGCCGGGCTCTAAGCGCGTCGCGGCAGGCTGCAGTCCACCAAGGGAACTGGACACGACGTGGAGAAGAAGATGTACGAGGTATGGAACGTTCAGCAGCGGTGAGAATAACCTCTGTGAGGTAGTCGACCTGACTGTCACAGCTGGAAAAGCGCTGATCGTGAAAAACAGCCATGGAAGAATAAAGCCCCCAGTCGGCTTTAGAAATGTTCCAACTGGTGGGATGAGGAGATGGGGAATGATGCAGGAAGTGGATGATACAAGGGAAATGGTCACTCGAGTACGTGTCAGAAAGTGCATACCACTCAATCCGACCAACAAGCTAAGGACTGCATATTGCGAGGTCTATATGGGAATAAGTGTGTGTTGTGTCTGAAAGGAAGGTCGGTGCACCGGTGTTGAGGCAGACAAGATCGAGGTGTTGGAGAATGTCCACCAAAAGGGAGCCTCTCGGACAAGGTGCCGGAGACCCCATAGGGGGTGGTGGGCATTAAAGTCGCCTACCAACACGAAAGGTGAAGGGAGCTGGTCAACAAGGTGTAGCAAATGGCAAATAGATATTACAGAGGGAAAAGGTAAATGTGGATAAAGTGATGCGGACATCAACTGCCTGTAGGTGAGTATGCAATGAAATAGGATGGAAATAGACGTCTCTAAGGAGCATCAGAACCCCTCCATGGGCTGGGATACCTTCCACGGGTGGCAGGTCGAACCGCACAGAGGTGTAGTGTGGAAAGTCTGCACGATCACTTGGACGCAACTTAGTTTCTTGGAGACAGACTAGAAGCGGGCAGTGCAATCGAAGGAGTAGTTTTAGCTCCTCCCAATTGGAACGAATGCCACGAATATTCCATTGAAGGAGCGCCATGATAAAAATGAGAGAAGAAATAAGGATAAAAACCAACTAGCAAGCGGGGTCACCTCGACGGCCGCTGAGGACCGGATTTCGAGGGAGCACTGCTATCGCTGTCTAGGGGCAAAGGGTCGTAGTCCATAGGTTCGACCGACGCGCCTGCCACCTCCCCGAGTTGATCATGAGGGGCAGTTTCCACCGCCGGTAAAGGGCCGCGTGCCCGGCAGATGGAGCGACCCGGGGAAACAGAAGACGGCCGAGGCCGGCAACTGTTGGACGGCGTGACCGATGGGTCACGCCTCGGCGGGGAAGGAGAGGAACTCTTTCTGGTTGGCCCTTCTCGAAGAGTGACGGTGAGAAGAGGCAGTCGACGGTTGGGAAGCCTGAGAACACAGAAAATCCTCACGGACGGGTTCCTTTTTCAAAGTCCGGGCCTCTTGTTTAGGTGCCCGCGGTTTACTAGAGGTTGACGAAGACTGTACTTTAGGAACAGCAGGAGGAAGCGGGGACGTGGAAGGGGCAATCTTCGGGCTGGCGGATCGCACAACTGTGTCAGCGAAAGTGAAGTCACAGGTCATGGTCACCGTTGCAGTTAAGGCAGTGAGGGGACGGAGGTGGGCAATCCCCCTCATGGGCGTCCCTACCACAAGTGACACATTTTGCTGTGTTAGGACAAGATTGACGGGTGTGGTTGTATCTGTGGCATTGAAAACAGCGCGTTGGGTTAGGTACATAAGGGCGGACAGAGATGACTTCATACCCTGCTTTGACCTTTGACGGGAGGTCAACTCTGTCGAATGTCAAAAACACAGTAGGAGTCGGTGTCAGGTGGTTATCGACCTTTTTCATGACCCTATGGACGGCTGTCACACCCTGGTCGGACATATACGATTGGATGTCTTCATCAGACAACCCGTCAAGGGATCTCGTGAAGACTACCCCCCGTGACGAGTTGAGTGTGCTATGTGCAGCAGGAGGAAGTGGGGATGTGGAACGGGCAATCTTCGGGCTGGCGGATCGCACAACTGTGTCAGCGAAGGTAAAATCACACGTCTGGGTACTTGAATCCTTAGTAGGTCAAGTGGAGGTGAGGACCTTACTGTATGTGCCCGCTGGGAGAACAGCGGGCTTTCGACTCACCAACAACTTTCGAGCGGCAGATGTCGACACCTTTTCCGTAATCCGAATTTGCTGGATGACCTTCTCATCCTTGTATACAGGGCAGTCGCAAGAGGAAGCCACATGGTCACTGTTGCAGTTAAGGCAGTGAGGGGACGGAGGTGGGCAATCCCCCTCATGAGCGTCCCTACCACAAGTGACACATTTTGCTGCATTTGGGCAAGATTCACGGGTATGGTTGTACCTGTGGCATTGGAAGCAGCGTGTTGGGTTTGGAATATAAGGGCGGACAGAGATAACTTCGTACCCTGCTTTGACCTTCGACGGGAGTTCAACCCTGTCGAACGTCAAAAACACAGTACGAGTCGGTGTCAGCTGGTTATTTACCTTTTTTAAAAACTCTATGCACGGCTGTGACACCCTGATCGGACATGTAAGTTTGTATGTCTTCGTCCCGCCAAGGGATCTCGTGAAGACAACCCCCCCCCCCCCCCCAGTGACGAGTTGAGTGTGCGATGCGCTTCTACCTTGAGAGGAAACGTGTATAACAATGTAGTCCGGATTAGTTTCTGAGCTTGGAAGGCACTTTCCACTTCCAGCAAAAATGTGCCATTGCACTGACGCGAACAGGTTTTAACAGGGCCAGCAATTGCATCTACACCTTTCTGGATGACGAAAGGATTGACAGATGTGAAATCTTTTCCATCGGTGCGAGAGACAACAAGAAATCTCGGTAGATTAAGCAGAGTCTTCTTTGGCTGAGGCGAATCTATCTTACGTTTCTGGGTCAACGTCACTAAAGAAGAGAAGGAAGTCATCGCGGAAGTGTCCCCCATGATTACCGGCGTCTCCGATGGCGCGCTCCTTCCTAATGGGGGCCCTCTCTAAGGGGCTTACCCGCCTTAGGTGATTGTTCATATCTCAGGTCACACCTCCCGAGAACTGACGGAGGGACCAATTGGCATGTTCGGAAGGTACCAGCTCGGGTAATCACCCCTCCCTGGGCCTGGCCTTTACCAGGGGTACGTACGTGCCCTACACGTCTACCCGGGGCGGGGAATTACGCGTTACCCCGTCACCTGCTACGCATGATAATGCGTGGGTCGGCCTTCAGACACACACAGGGAGGAAAAAAGAAGAAGAATAGAGGAAGTGAAGAGAAAGGAGGAAAAAAGTGTCTCAAACGCCGAAGCGGAGACTAATGAGGAGGAGAAGAAGGCTAAGAGAGTACAGCAAGAAGAGGAAGACAGAAACAAAGCTAAGGAAAGAAAGGAACCAAGGAATAAGAGAAACTAACACAAGAACCACCGTAACACACGAAAAACGCCCGTCTCCGGGCGAGGGCATAAACCGGGAGGGAAAGTGAAGCAGCCTGTGGCAGAAGAAAGGCTGCTTCGGCTCGGGGCCCCGTTCGCGCCACACACGTACCCAAAAAAAAGCTGTGGGTCCCCTGCGGGGATTAGCAATAAGTGAGTGAAGGCACTGTTGGATTCGTTGCACTATGGGGTGTACGGAATACAACACGCATAGGCTCTGGATGCACTCAGGAAATCTGAACATATAACACTTCGAATGCTGTGTCACCGGATGTATTGCATGGCCTGTTAAATGGTGAAGAGCTCCACCGTAATGTCCAAGCAGTAGTCTGGGAGACGATACTGAAAAGAAATGTCACCAAGCACAAAGGCACACCCGACACAATGGTCAGTCTTGGAACCAACAGTATAGATGAAGATACTGTCTGCAAGCTGTGAGCTAAGAGCGACAAACATGCTGCAGTGGATGAGGTCAGCGGCAGAGTCTTTGGGAAGCAAATGGAGGTAAAGGTTGCCAACGACCTCGGGACAGAGCTACGGTGCAGAAGCCCTCACTCCCGTCGGGAGTGTGGCAGGGAGCATGAAGTCAAGTTGCCGAAGAAGTTTGCGAAAACGGACTCCGGGAGGTAATAGGAAAGAAGGACTCTCTGCATATTGACGATCTAGTGAGTCATCAAAAAAAGCTTCATAGGATGGCTGGCCACACATGGATGATAACTGACTCATAACGACTGAGGAGGGCTTTTCTCTGGTAGGACAGTGGCAATTCAGCATAGAGACACTCTACAGGGCTTGTGTAGAAATCCCCCGTCACCAAACGGATCCCTTTAGTGTGGATCGTGTTAAGGTGGCGTAAGATAAGACGGCCGAGCTGATTAATAGACAATGCATCCATGGCCTAGTTTTAAGCAGACAATGGATCGGTACAAGCAAAGGAGGGTGGTCCGATCCACTCCCCATGAGGTACCGCACAACACCCCGAGAACATTAAGTGAACGGTTACAGCAAGCTGCCAAGTGAGAGACATGGGAGGACCAAAAAAGTTTCCTGTCGAATGTTGGTCCCAAAAATTTTGTAGTGTCTACAAAGAGAAGAGCAGCTGGTCCAAGATGGAGGGAAGGAGGGAGAAATTCTATACGCTGCCAGAAGTCTGCGGAGAAGCGAAAGCCATTGTTGATGCTCCAGATGTAAAGAGTTGAGACACTTGCTGAAGACTCTGTTCAAAAAGACAGGTCTGTTGAGAGCTGCAGTTAATTGCAAAGTCATCAACGAAGAGAGAGGCAGAGACACCCTGTGTGAGACAGTCCATAATAGTATTAATTGCTATAGCAAATAGGACGACACTCAACACTGAGCCTTGAGGTACACCATTCTCCTACAGGAAAGTGTTCGAAAGGGCAGAACCCACATGCAGCACTGAGCCTTGAGGTACACCATTCTCCTGCACGAAAGTGTTTGAAAGGGCGGAACCCACACGCACCCAAAAAACACAGTCTTTAAGAATTCCTGAATAAAGGTCAGCACACGACCCTGGAGACCCCATGTATGTAAAGGATACCCGTCCTGCAGCAAGTTTCATATGCCTTTTCCAGATCAAAAAATATGGCCACTGTTTGGCACTTTTGCAGAAAATTGTTCATAATATGAGGGTATAAGGTGACAAGATGATCGACTGCGGAACGGTGCTTACGAAAGCCACATTGTGCATTGGTGAGGAGATTACTAGATTTGAGCCACCATACCAATTAACCATTAATCATATGCTACATCACCTTGCAAATGCGGCTGGTGAGGGAGATGTGGTAGCTGGTAGGTAGATGCTTGTCATTTCCAGGTATAGGTAGAGGAATCACAATGGCTTTACGCCAGCAACGAGAAAATGTGCCTTCCGTCCAAATGTGGTTGTACATTTGTAGAAGAAATTGCAGGTCTTTGGAAGAAAGGCGTTTCAACATCTGTACATGAACACCGTTGGGTCCTGGAGCGGAGGACCTGATGAGGAGAGTGCATATTGAAGCTCACTCATAGTGAAGTCAGTGTTGAAGCTTTCTTGATTCTGAGACGAGAAAGACAGCAATTCTGCTTCCACTGCCTGTTTCCGAGGGAGGAAAGAGGGATGGTAGTGTGAGGAACTCTAAATATCCGCAAAAAAGCGGCCCAGAGCTTTGGAGATGTCACTGGGATCCAATAGTATAATTAGCTGTGATTAAACCCGGGATCAGGGAATGAGACAAGGTCCCCAAAAGTCTGCGAAGTTTACCCCAAACAACAGAAGAGAGTATAAAACTGTTAAACAAACTAGTGAAGGAAAGCCAACTAGCTCACTTGCTTTTCGAAAAAAGGCGGCAGCATTCTGCACGCAACCTTTTGTAGTGAACACAGTTTTCCTGTGTGGGATAGCGTTTAAAGACCCGGAGAGCACATCTCCAAGCTCCGAGAGCTTCGCAACATTCCTCAGTCCACCAGGGAACTGGGGGACGTTGTGGCAAGGAAGAGGTGTGAGGAATAGAACGTTCTGCAGAATTGAGGAATACAGTATTAAGATAATCAACCTGGTAATCAATACTGGGAAAAGGATGTTCATAGAAAGTCGCTAAGGAAGAATAAAGCTGCCAATCAGCTTTCGAAACCTGCAAGTTGGACGGACGTGCTGGAATGAAGGACGTCAGTAAACGAATGACACATGGAAAATGGTCACTTGAGAGTGTGTCTGAAAGAACAGACCACTCGGGACGACAGGGTTTAACAGTGCAGATGGATAAGTCCAAGTGGGAAAAGGTGTGTGTGGAGTCCGAAAGATAAGTGGGTTCACCAGTGTTGAGACAGATGAGGTTAAGGTGGTTGAGGAGGTCTGCCAGGAGAGAGCCCCTCTGACAAGGGCGTGGAGAGCCCCAAAGAGGATGGTGGCCATTGAAATCGCCAACCAACAAGAAAGGAGAAGAAAGCTCGTCAAGAAGGTGGAAAAAGTCAGACCTGGTTACAGCAGAAGACGACAGTGTGAAGACATTACACAAGGAGAAGCTGAAACCAGGAAAGAATAGTCTAACTGCTACTGCTTGAAGCTGGGTTTGTAAGGGGATGATTTGGAAATGGGTATCGTCTCTTAAAAGCAGCACGAAGCCGCCATGAGCTGGAACCCCTGCCACAAGGGGAAGGTCGAAGCGAATTGAGAAGTGGTGGCACATTAAATCAAGTGTGAGGATGTAATTTTGTTTCCTGAAGGCAAAGAATTGGTGGGGAGTGGGTTTGCAAGAGAAGCTGGAGTTCCGTTCTATTGCACTGGATGCCGCGAATGTTCCATTGAAGGATAACCATAGTAAGAGAAATGGAAAGAGGTGGAATGGAAAGTCACCCCTGTGACTGCGGAGGCCCACAATGCAAATGCTCACAATTAGTTGGATCTGAGAGTGGAGGATCTTGGTCCATTAATTCGACAGTGGCTTCAGAGCCAGCCTGAGATCAGCCACTTGATCGACCACCGGCAGTGTGCTCCGGCGACAGAGGTTGTCTGGGGAAGGGCATCACTAGATGACATTGTGGAAGAGGAATGCCAGGAGGGGGAAGAGATTCAACAGGTGCATGTGGAAGTTTCGTAGGACGGTGTGTGCTCTTGGCAGAAGATGATGAGGATGTCATCATGGCACTACGTGGTGTTACAACTGTGTCACTGTACTGTAGGTTGTATGTCTGTGTAGATGCTTTCTGCAGTTGTCGTGGAGTAGCAACATCTGAGCTGAAAGACCCAGATGCTAACGTACTCTGTTGACAACTAGCATACATTTTCCTTGCGACCTGTGTCGGTACCTTTTCTTTTACTTGTATTTCTTGAATTGCTCACTCATCATGATAAATGGGACAGTCACGGGAGGAGGCGGTGTGGTTACCCTTGCAGTTTAGGCAGCAAGGGGAAGGAGGTGGACAATCACCCTCATGAGCATCCCTGCCACATGTGACACATTTAGTTGGGTTTTTACACCATTGACTGGTATGTTACAACACTGGTAGCAGCGGGTGGGGTTGGGGATATAAGGTCGGATATTACGGACCTCATAATGTGCTTTGATCTTGGGAGGCAGAGTCACTCGATCAAAAGTCAAGAAAACAGTGCGGGTTGGGGCGAATTCATTGTTCACCCTATTCATAACTCTATGAACCGCTGTGATGCCCTGATTGGAGAGGTAATCCTCGATTTCCTCCTCAGTCAAACCATCCAGCAAATTACTGTAGACAACTCCATGAGAGTTCAGAGTACGGTAGGCCTCCACTTGCACCGGGTAACCTTGGGGAAGGGTGGCCTTTAGTAACCATTGAGCCCGAAAGGCGCTGTCTGATTCAATCAACAAGGTTCCGCTGCACAGACATTTGCAGGACCTCACTGGGCCTGCGATCACATCAACATCTTTTTGGATGATGAACAGATTAACTGTCGAAAAGCTTTGCCTGTCTTCGGTATGTGTTATTACAAGGTATCGAGGTGCAGCACGTGGTCGGCCTTCAGGAACACACAGAGAGGAAGAAAGAAGAGGAACTTCAAATGCCGAAGTGGAGGAAAGAATATGCAAGATGAAGAATAAGAAGAGAAGAAAAAGTGTGTAAGAAAAATCCAGGGAAATTTAATGATACTACATATCTCTAGGGTGCGCAAGACTCCGTCGCCAAGAAAGGCGAAAAGGATAGTGGGAGAGTAGTCATGCAGCACGGAAAGGAAGGAGAACTGCAAAGGCTGGGGTCCCATGGTAGTCAAGCACATACCAAAGAGTGGGAAGCCCCCTGGGGGAGCAGATCGAGTTATGGAGTTGAGTGAAGTGATACAGTGCAGTGATGTTATGAATATGTCATCACTCTTTAGAGTACAACTTAATCCACTTAAGTTCATTGAACCATATACAGAGCCCCACAATTTAAAGACAGTTATTATTTGAAACTTTACCGTTTGCAATGGAAATTTCTCTTTTGTTAAGAATGTGTCATTACTCTTTACAATGCACACTGATCCACCTACTTTCATGCATCCACCTAACAAGCCACACGATTTAATTAAAAAATACAAATCACTTGAAACATTACTAATTTGTAGTGGAAAGTGCTCTGTAGAAAAACTTAAATAAGTCACTTGACATGTAAACAAACAACTGACTTGTGTTAATTTCTACACGCTTTAGAACAACCATCACTAACATCACCCTGCCAATTCACTTAATATAATAGGGGGTTATGTTCCTGACCATGAAGCTGACTTTACCAGATGTGGTTCATCTGTGAAGGAAATTGTCTTAAGTACTACTAGAGTCATAGGGAGCCCCATCAGATAGATTTAAATGAATAAGTAGAAGTATTTCAAAGGCAGGTTGCTCAGTCTGTTACTGGTCGGTTTGCTCAACAAACTAGTGTCGGGAAGAATGGTTCTGCCACTGCCAACTTAAATTTCAAGTAAGGACGGCATAAGTAATATGTGTGGTGATTTGTGGGGTATGTATATAAATGTACACATTGTTGGCTGCAGAATTTTTTTGGGGCGGAGAGTTGGAAGTTTCCCATTGTGGCAACAGAAATTTCTTATCTAGATCTCACTAACTGCAACAGTCCATTTTAGAAACTGCTGTCCTTCAATTAAATACCATTTCAGCAATTCTGCAACACTCTCTCTCTCTCTCTCTCTCTCTCTCTCTCTCTCTCTCTCTCTCTCTCTCTCTCTCTCTCAGATCATGCAGAACCACTCTGACAGAAACTTTTCTCATCTTTTAGAGTTCGGCAATGACTATGAACAAAAGTGATGGACATTATGCCCTAATACACAAGTTCCTAAAATGTTTTCTGGTGGCCCTCTCTTAGAACGTCACTGACAGCTTCTTAGGTTGTCCTCAATGCTTATCATAAATGTTTTAGCTACTTGGTAGGCATAAAACTGAATATCTTAAAGAATGTGCCATGTAACTATTAACAATTCATATATCAACATATTATTTATTCATAGCAACACATTCACTTTATCAAACTAGTAGGTAACCCGCAAAATATGTTGGTATACAGGCTTATAATTTTTGTGAAAGTGATGTGTGAAACTAAGCAAGCCCTACTGAAATAGTTAACTGCTATTGGAAGCATTCAGACATTACTTTTATACAGCGGTAATATTATGAAGTAGTGGTCAATTATTTGTGATCTGATTAAAAGCAGAAGTTTGTACGTTAATGAATTTTAAGATTTACTCCTATGCCTAAAAGTGTAACTAACCACTGTAAATGAACACTTGTTATTCGTAACATTATTCTCTTTACTTCTGAACATCGTTTGCAAATAACAGATTTCTGAATTACAATTTTGATTGATGCTACAATTTGTAGTGCCACAAAAACTCCTAAATATGAAGTATTTTGAATGTGCTGCTTCACTCCAAATACACATTCATTACCCAATCATTTCACAATATGTTTTCATGACCCAGCCGCTTGACAGCGCTGCAGTTACGAAGTTGCAAAAATTCCCTGGGAGTTTTGTGACTCTTATGTTAAGACTCTGACCTAGGGCTTTTAAGTGCTCTGTTAAATTCATCGCTCAGTATAGTATCCCCTATTTCATCTTCATCTCTTTCCTCTTGACTTACTACAATATTGTCTGTAGCCTAAGTTCATTTCCTTTGTAGAGCCCCTCTATATATTCTTTTCACTTCTCATCTTTCTCTTCTTTGCTGAGAACTGGTTTCCCATTTGAGTTCTTTATATTCATACAGCTGAATTTCTTGTCTCCCAGTGTCTTTTTTCCCTGTAGTCAGTATCTAGGTATTTTCCCCTTATTTAAACATTCTTTTACTGACTGCATTTGCCTTCTAACCACTCCTATTTGGCTATTTTGCACCTCCTGTCATTCTTATTTCTTAGTGATCTATACTCCATTTTGCCTCTTTCATTTACTGAATTTTTATATTTTCTCCTTTCGTCAATTAAATTTAACATTTCCTGTGATATCCAAGGATTTTTTTGCATCTCTTGCCTTTCTACCTAGTTTGTCCTCAGCTGCCTTCACTATTTCCTCTCTCTGTGTTATCCATACCCCTTCTATTTTATTCCCCCCCCCCCCCCATTTCTGTCAATTGTTCCCTAAAGTTACCTCTGAAACTATCATGAACTTCAGGTTCCCTCAATTTATCGAAGTCCCAACTTCTTATTTATTTTCCTACCTTACTGCAGATTTTTCAGTTTCAAACTACAGTTCATGGGCAATAAATTATGGTCAGAGTCTTTATCTGCCGCCGGGTATGTCTTACAATTTAAAACCTGGTTCCGGACTCTATGTCTTACCATTGGGTCATTCCACGTGAAAGGGGCCAATATTAAAAAGTGTCCCCACTCGACCATTTCCAAATCTAATGAAATTTGGTGTGAAGGTTTTATATGGTCTTTTATAGATATACGAAATTTCAGTTCAGTATCTACAATGGTTGAATTTTTATGAATTTATAAAGAAAGGCTAGTCATCTTCGCGTCATTGATGAAGGTGCAAAAGTGCTAAGTTTGCTAGGCTTTTTTGAATGGTTTAGTAAATGTCTGGTAGTTTGCTTTAAAATACATAGACAACTCCATACACTGATCACACCATGGCAAAAATTTCAGGTTTAGACTCACTAAATATAGATACAAGCCTCTGAAGTGGCTAAAAAATTCATCGCACTGTTCTGAGAGCTACTTTTTATATGAACCAATCACATCAGAACTTGAGATGGTCATTCCCACCTATGATGTCTCTATACGGGACAAAGTTCATTAACAATGAATGTTTAGACTAAGAGATATGCATCTGCAAAGTTAGCCAAAATTTTCAACATGCAAATTTTTGGGTATTGTTAGGGTCCAATATCTCAACTGTGTCATTTTCAATCGTTTTTCTCTTGCCACAGATAGAAAGAGCATGCTTTAAGTTTTCAAAGCTATATTGTTTAATTTCCAGATCTTGCATTTTGATGAGTAAGAATACCTTTCAAAATACTGGGGAAATTGCCTATTGATAAATACAAAACAGTAATAAAATTCAAGTTTTAAATCAAAATATTACTAACTTTTAGTATCTTTTAATAGTATGAGATATGACTGTGGTTTAGGGGACTAACTATGCTAACAAGAAAAATTTTTATAGTATTTTACAGTATAAAATGTAAGTACAATAAAACTTCAATAATGATCTTAACATTATTAAAGTGTACATTATCATGGAATGTTAAGTTTCTTTAGAATATTGTAACCCTACAATGCAAATTGCTGCTTATCTGAATCAGCATTATTAAGTAAAAATAGTTTTTTGGGGGTGCTGAATCACACAACTTTCAATTGTTGCTTTCTTATTGACTATTTCCTCAGTGGCAATCTCCTGTGTGGTGTTGCCTTAGCTGTTAAAAATGTACTATCATAATGCTGAGTGCTGAGTGCGATATCCATCAGTATTTACTGATTACAAGCATTGATTTACCTGAAGGTAAGCATTAAAATACTATTTGATGGCTTATATATATATGATTAATGATGAAAATTCTCCTCAGAGATAATAAATATTGATGAAATGAGATAGAATGGCTGGCCAGTACTTACCATTGTGCTGTACCGCCGATAGTAACACAAAATGAAAAAAACAGAAAAAAAAGGGACAAAGGGACAAGCTTTCGGAACAGAGTTCCTTCGTCAGGTGGGAGAGAAGGGAAGAATAAAGGATGGGAATAGAAGGGAAAGGTGGTTCACGACCTAGGTCATGAAGGTGGTGTTTCGGAAGTGTGGGCGTCAGAGATACTGCATGTATGTACTGAGCCAAGCCAGAGAGGATAAATATAACTAAAAAGGAAAGATCAAGTAGTAAAGAGAAGAGAAGAGAGTGAAATTAATGATGCTGAGGGGTGTAGGGGGGGGGGGGGCGGGGGGGGGTGTCCCAACAACTCCTCTCTCTCTCCAAAATACTTCTCCTCTCAGCACCTGGCTCAAATAACACACTTGGATCCATAATACAACAAGCCAACTGTAAACTTGAACTGAATGCCGCACAACACCTTAGAAAACTGTCCAAACTACTGGTCCATCATATCAGAAGTGGTATCCCTCTTCCCATAATCCACAACCACCCACCACACCACCACCCTCAAAACCCCCCACTCATTGGCAACAAACCAAGCCTGGCTTCCCTACTGAATCTTCCAATCCCAGCACACACCCCTCCTAGAACCTATCACAACCGTCACCACATGCAGAAACCACCCAATACCAATTCCAATTCAGTCCTTAACCTCTCATCCAAATCCCTGTCCATTCCAGAAATATCTGTCCTGTCTAAAGGCTTAACCTTCTGTCCTACACCTAAATTTAATCACACTGCCCTGGTCAAAGATCTCCTCTCATTCACCCGTAACCTCAACTGGAAATACCACTTCAGCACCCAGTCACAACCCCCAGGCAGCAGAGCCGCTGTTGAACCCTGTCTTGAACAATTCCGACCTCCCTCCCAAAAAGATCCTCCTGCTCTTCCTCAAAACCATCCCTTGCAGGCATTCCAGGAATTCCTCACATCAAGCATTGCTTCCCAATCCTTCCTGAACAACATACCAACCACTCCTAACATCAACCCAGCTGAATCCAAAGCCATCCGAGAGCTGAAAGCGGACCGCTCCATTGTAATTCTCCCAGCGGACAAGGGTTCCACAACTGTGGTACTTGATCGAGGGGAGTATGTGGCAGAAGGGCTGCGTCAACTCTCTGACACCTCTACCTACAAACCTACTCCTTATGACCCCATTCCCTCAGTCCAGGCTGAACTACAGAAAATTCTTAAAACCCTAGGTCCGTTACAAGGTCTCACCACTGCCTCCTTAGAACTTCTCTCTCCGCCTGAACCTCGCATGCCTACCTTTTACCTACTCCCTAAAATCCATAAAGAGAATCATCCTGGCCGTCCCATAGTAGCAGGTTTCAAAGCTCCAACAGAACGTGTCTCAGCTCTGGTAGACCAACACCTCCAACCTATAACCTGCAGGCTCCCATCCTATATCAAAGATACAAACCACTTTCTGGAACGCCTCAAATCCATCCCTATGCCCCTCCCACGTGATAGCTTCCTTGTTACCATTGATGCTACATCCCTGTACACCAACATCCCTCACACCCATGGTCTATCAGCTCTGGAACACTATCTTTCCCAACGCCCACCTGAAAGCCTCCCAAAAACCTCATTCCTTGTCACACTTGCTAATTTCATACTCAACAATAATTACTTCACCTTTGAGGGCCAGACCTACAAACAAATCAGGGGGACAGCTATGGGTACCAGGATGGCCCCTTCCTATGCCAACCTCTTCATGGGCCGCATGAAAGAGGCATTCCTTAAGACACAGAAGTTGCCTCCCCTGGTTTGGTATAGATTCATAGATGATATATTTATGGTCTGGACTCACGGTGAAGAAACCCTTCTGAACTTCCTCCACGACCTTAACTCCTTCTCCAGCCTTAAATTCACCTGGTCCTTCTCCAAAACTCAAACCACCTTCCTTGATGTTGACCTTCACCTTGCTGAGTCTCACATCCACACCTCAGTCCATATTAAACCCACTAACAAACAACAGTACCTCCACTTTGACAGCTGCCATCCCTTCCATATTAAACGATCCCTTCCCTACAGCCTGGGCATCCGTGGGAAACGTATCTGTTCCAGTTCCGAATCCCTCACCAGCTACAACAACAATCTATCCAATGCTTTCCTCTCCCGCAACTACCCTACAGACCTCGTCCACAAACAGATCTCACGAGCTGTCCATTCCTCTCCCTCCAAAAACAATGTTCCTAACCCCAGACCACCCAGAAGCACTCCCTTAGTCACCCAGTACCATCCTGGCCTGGAATGCCTCAACAAATTCCTCAAACAGGGCTATGACTTTCTCAAGTCATGCCCTGAAATGAGACCATCACTCCAAACTGTTCTTCCCACACCACCCAGAGTAGCCTTCCGCCGTCCTCCCAACCTCCGCAACATCCTTGTCCAACCTTACAACATCCCAAAACCACCCTCCCTACCTAATGGTTCCTACCCCTGCAACCGATCCCGCTGCAAAACCTGTCCAATGCATCCTCCCACTACCACATACTCCAGCCCCACCACAGGAAAAACCTACCCAATTCAAGGCAGGGCCACATGTGAGACAACGCATGTCATATACCAGCTGACATGTGTCCACTGTTCAGCCTTTTATGTTGGTATGACTACCAACAAATTGGCTGAGCGGATGAATGGGCATAGACGAACTGTTCGCCTGGGGGACACCCAATATCCTGTGGCAGAACATGCCCTCCAGCATAACTCCAGGGACCTGGGCACGTGTTACACCACACGTGCCATTTGGATAGTACCAACCAACACCAGTCCCTCAGAGCTACGGAGGTGGGAACTTGGCCTCCAACATATCCTCTCCTCCTGCCACCCCCCTGGCCTAAATCTACGCTAACCCCTCCCCTTCCTCCATCCTCAGCTCACCTATTCATTATCCGTTCCTTACCCCCCCCCCCTCTCTCTCTCTCTACCGCCCTCTCGCTCTCTCTGTCATTCTCTCTATCTCTCTCCGTGTGTGTGTGTGTGTGTGTGTGTGTGTGTGTGTGTGTGTGTATGTGTATCCATCCATATTTCCCTGTTTATGAAAAACGTTTTAGACACCCCCCCCGCCCCCCCCCCCTACACCCCTCAGCATCATTAATTTCACTCTCTTCTCTTCTCTTTACTACTTGATCTTTCCTTTTTAGTTATATTTATCCTCTCTGGCTTGGCTCAGTACATACATGCAGTATCTCTGACGCCCACACTTCCGAAACACCACCTTCATGACCTAGGTCGTGAACCACCTTTCCCTTCTATTCCCATCCTTTATTCTTCCCTTCTCTCCCACCTGACGAAGGAACTCTGTTCCGAAAGCTTGTCCCTTTGTCCCTTTTTTTCTGTTTTTTTCATTTTGTGTTACTATCGGCGGTACAGCACAATGGTAAGTACTGGCCAGCCATTCTATCTCATTTCATCAATATTTATTTATATATATATATATATATATATATATATAGAGAATTATAGAGGGAAACTTTCCCGGTGGGATAAATAAAACTAAAAATAGAAAAGAGATGACTTACCAAAAGGACCGGCTCGTCGAGAGAAACAAATAAAATCACACACAAACACACATACAAGCTTTCGCCACCACTGGCAGCTTCTTCAGGAAAAAGGGGAGGAAAAGGGAAGGATATGGGTTTTAAGGAAGTGGAAAAGGAGTCATTCCAATCCCAGGAGTGGAAGGACTTACCTTAGGGGGAAAAAAGGAAGGTAAACAAATACACACACACTCAGACATATCGAAACGCAAACACACCTAGACAGACATTTGTGAAAAGCAAAGAAGTTGGACAGAGATACCAATTGAGGCAGAGGCTCTGTCCACAGAACCCAGGCAAAGATGCTAAAGATAGTGGGCGGGAATTTGAGTTAGCGGAGATTGAGACCAGGTGGGCAACGGGAGGAAAGAATAAGCTGAAGGGCAAGTTCCCATCTCCGGAGTTCTGAAAGGTTGGTGTCGGTGGGAAGTATCCAGATAACCCGGACGGTGTAACACTGCGCCAAGATGTGCTGGCCGTGCACCAAGGCATGTTTAGCCACAGGGTGATCCTCATTACCAACAAACACTGTCTGCCTGTGACCGTTCATGCGAATGGACAGTTTGTTGCTGGTCATTCCCACATAGAACGCTTCACAGTGCAGGCATGTTAGTTGGTAAATCACGTGGGTGCTATCGCAAGTGGCTCTGCCCTTGATCGTGTACACCTTCCGGGTTACTGGACTGGAGTAAGTGGTGGTGGAAGGGTGCATAGGGCAGGTTTTACAACGGGGGTGGTTGCATGGGTAGGAGCCAGAGGGTAGGGAAGGTGGTTTGGGGGTTTCATAGGGATGGACTAGGAGGTTACGAAGGTTAGGTGGGCGGCGGAAAGACACTCTCGGAGGAGTGGGGAGGATGTCATTAAGGATGGATCTCATTTCAGGGCAGGATTTAAGGAATATTTCATTCACAGACATAACTGAATCCGTTACATGTAAATTACAGAAACTGAGATTTTAGGCGACATTAAAATATGAATCATTTTTGCTTATTATAGGTTAGCTATTTAATAAAATGGAACAAGGTACCCTTGCACCCTGCTACTTTGGTGGATCAGTTGGAGCTGACTATCATAAGTCATCACCATTCTATTGTGGAAAAAGTCAACTACAACCAGTTAAAGAAATGTCACCAATAGAAAAGGAGTTTCTGCGGCGTAGGTCTGGGCTTGACTTTTCTGAAGATGCACAAATTTTTTCATACCATATTGCCTTATTGGTGACAAAATTTCAATTCCTGCAGAAGACTTGCTGCAACCCATTTGGTAAAGATAAACACATAACCAAGAAGGCTTTAACATCAGTAACCATTGCAATGTCTGATAGACTGAAGTTACTGACTAATAAAGTTTTAAAACCTGGTCAAAAAATTTGTACTAAATGTAGACATGAAGTATCCCAAAAAGAATCATCTTATCAGGATAAGCAAGAATCTCAATCCTCTGAAGAAAAGGATGCTGCTGATGCTTGCTTCACTGCTAATACTTCATTATCATCTCTTGTAGAGTCACCACTAAAGCTTCAACATATTAGCAAGAGGGATTCAATAGGATACATAAAGTGTAAAGTTCTGAAAACCCAAGGCAGTCTTACTAAGGTAATTGCCACAGCTGCTGGTGTGAGCCAAGTAGATATTGCTCCAACAGAAACAGTAGAATGCCAAAAATGCATAGATATGGATATTTTAATTGAAGAACTTAAGAGTAAGCTCCAGACTTCAACCAATTTTCACAAAAGTTCAAATTTTGACCCTGGCCCGAAATAGCTGGACTATTGAGAAAACAGCTGAAGAATTTGTTGTTTCAACTAAAATGGTTAAGAAGGCTAGGAAGCTAAGATGCAAAGTGGCATTTTGGCAACACCTGCAAACCGAAAAGGAAATAAGCTCAATGATAAAGTAAAACAAAATGTCCTCACTTTTTTTGAAGATGATGAGTTTTCTCGTCTACGCCCCGGCAAAAAGGATTGTGTTGCAGTAAGAATAAATGGGGAAAAAGATAACTACCAGATAGAGTATCAAGAGAAGGCTAAAAATGAAAGATAAAAAACAATTAAAAGGGTTAAATATCCTTTGATAAATTGGCCATGTTGATAAAACCCAAAACTCAAGCAGCTGCTCGTGTGTCATTAGCTAAAACTTCCTCCAGAGTAGACGGAAAGTGAAGGGCTACACGGAGATGATTAAAATTAACACAAGACAGTAAAACATGTCGCACTGTCAGCAATTCAATGCAGGAGCACAGTGGTGCAGGATCGGCGGTTAGCAAATGACCGTGGCTGAAACGGCAGTGACCGATCCGCAACCGGGCCAGGATGACCACCTCTCGCCGAGAGGGGCGTGAGGAGGTCCTCCAAGCGGTCGGGATCGGTTTTACAGTTCTCAATTTATTGTCGTGGAGTGAGAACCACGCACTGTGCCAGGACAACACAATACTCCGGCGAAGAGCCCGTTGAACATCGTCTGATGGGATGCAAAAAGTAGCCATGCGAGGCAAAACAGCTGCTGCCTTGGCTGCTATGTCGGCGGCCTCATTCCCGGGCACACCCACGTGGGCAGGTACCCACAGAAATGAAACATGACAGCTGTTATCTGCTAGCAACTGGAGGGAGCGTTGGATCCGATACACAAGAGGATGAGTCGAGAAAGTGTCCTTAAGACTCTGCAGGGCACTAAGAGAGTCCGAACATATGGCATAGAAAGGTTCTCGGTGGCGTTAGGTATATAAAACAGCCTGGTGGAGGGCAAAAAGCTCAGCCGTAAAATTCGAGCACCGGTCAGGGAGCTTGTATTTGAAACGGTTGTCCCCCAACGACGATGGCAGGTCTGACACCGTTAGTGCTCTTGGAACCATCAGTGTAGATAAATATGGTATTATCTAACCGCGAACGGAGTTCGACAAGCCTCGAGAGGTATACCAAATCCGGAGTGCTCTCCTTGGGGACCGAACTAAGTTCAAGGTGAGTGTGAACCTGGGCCTGATGCCACGGTAGCAATGGGCACTCGCTCAACCGAGAGGTGGAAGGAAGGGTAAAATCAAGCCGCTGTAGCAGGCGGCGAAACCGAACTCCAGGTGGAAGCAAGGCAATCGCAGACAACTGATATTGGCGATCGAGTGAGTCGTCAAAAAATAATCGGTAAGATGGATGGTTGGGCATCGACCGCAGGCGGCAAGCGTACCGACACAAGAGTATGTCACGCTGAGTGGTCAAGGGTAATACAGCAGCTTCAGCATACAGACTTTCAACAGGGCTGGTATAAAATGCACCGGTCGCCAGGTTTAATCCCCGATGGTGAATAGAGTTGAGACGGCGGAGAAACAACGGCCTTGCAGAAGAGTATACAAGGCTTCTGTAGTCGAGCTTCGACTGAACAATGGCCTGGTAAAGGTGAAGCAGGACGGTACGATCCGCTCCCCATGACGTGCCACTGAGGACACGAAGAACGTTAAGGGATTGGGCACAACAGGCAGCCAGGTAGGACACGTGTGTGGACCAGCTAAGTTAACGATCAAACACGAGTCCCAAGAATTTCGTAGTCTCCACGAAAGGGTGAGCAACAGGGCCAAGACGTAGAGAAGGTGCAAGAAATTCCTCCAGAAGTTTATACACACAGTTTTCTCAGTGGAGAATCAGAAGCCGTTTGCGATGCTCCAGGAATATAGACGGTCAAGACAGCGTTGAAGAGAACGCTCCAAGAGACACGTCCGCTGGGCGCTGCAATAAATTGCGAAATCGTCAACAAAAAGAGATCGGCTGAAAGACAATCAACGATCGGATTGATTGCAATGGCAAAGAGCGCCACACTCAAGACGGAGCCCTGTGGTACCCCATTCTCCTGGCAAATGGTATCTGACAAAATAGAGCCCACCCGTACCCGGAACTTGTGATCCGCCAAATACGCTTGAATGAAAAGAGGAAGGCGGCCCCGAAGGCCCCATGTGTGTAATGTGCGGAGAATGCCCGCTCTCCAACAGGTATTGTATGTCTTCTCCAAATCGAAGAACACCTCTACTGTTTGACGCTTCTGTAGAAAGTTATTCATAATGAAAGTCGACAACGTAACGAGGTGATCAGCAGCAGAGCGGTGTCGACGAAAACCGCATTGGATATTTGTCAGGAGGCGGCGAGATTCGAGGAGCCAGACCAACCGAGCGCTAACCATGCGTTCCATCACCTTACGGACGCAGCTCGTCAGAGAAATGGGGCGATAACTGGAAGGAAGGTGTTTGTCCTTCCTTGGTTTAGGGATGGGGACAACAGTGGCTTCACGCCAACTTGTGGGAACATGACCTTCAGTCCATCGGGGCGAGAGCACGGTCTAGCTCCTGCATGGTGAACGCGACATTATAATTTTCACGATTAAAAGAGTGGAAGGAGGTGGCCGTGCATACTCCACCTGTTTGCGAGGGAGAAAGGCAGGGTGGTAATGGGCAGAGCTCGAAACCTCCGCAAAGAAACGGCCCAATGCGTTGGAAACATCAGCGGGGTCCACGAGGACTGAGTTCTCCACGTCAGGCCAGGAAGCGGGGAGTGGACCTTGATGCCGGGTAAATGGCGTAGGCCACCCCAAACACCCGTGGAGGATGTAAAACGATTAAAAGAACTAGTAAAAGCAGTCCAGCAAGCTTTCTTGCTGTCGTTTATGATGCGACGATATTGCAGTCTCATACGTTTATAATTGATGCAATTCTCCAAAGTTGGGTGGCGGCGGAAGGTGCGTAAAGAACGGAGCCGGGCTCTAAGCGCATCACGGCAGGCTGCAGTCCACCAAGGGACCTGGACACGACGTGGAGAAGAGGATGTACGAGGTATGGAACGTTCAGCAGCGGTGAGAATAACCTCTGTGAGGTAGTCGACCTGACTGTCACAGCTGGAAAAGCGCTGATCGTGAAAAACAGCCATGGAAGAATAAAGCCCCCAGTCGGCTTTAGAAATGTTCCAACTGGTGGGACGAGGAGATGGGAAATGATGCAGGAAGTGGATGATACAAGGGAAATGGTCACTTGAGTACGTGTCAGAAAGTGCATACAACTCACACTGACCGGCAAGCTGAGGAGTGCATATTGCGAGGTCTATATGGGAATAAGTGTGTGTTGTGTCTGAAAGGAAGGTCGGTGCACCGGTGTTGAGGCAGACAAGATCGAGGTGTTGGAGAAGATCCACCAAAAGGGAGCCTCTCGGACAAGGTGCCAGAGAGCCCCATAGGGGGTGGTGGGGATTAAAGTCGCCTACCAACACGAAAGGTGAAGGGAGCTGGTCAACAAGGTGTAGCACATCTGCCCTAGTAAAAGCAGATGACAATGGTGAATAGATATTACAGAGGGAAAAGGTAAATGTGGATAAAATGATGCGGACGGCAACTGCCTGTAGGTGAGTATGCAATGAAATGGGATGGAAATAGACGTCGTCTCTAAGGAGCATCAGAACCCCTCCATGAGCTGGGATACCTTCCACGGGTGGCAGGTCGAACCGCACCGAGGTGTAGTGTGGAAAGTCTGCACGATCACTTGGCCGCAACTTAGTTTCTTGGAGGCAGACTAGAAGCGGGCAGTGCAATCGAAGGAGTAGTTTTAACTCCTCCCGATTAGAACAAATGCCACGAATATTCCATTGAAGGAGTCCCATGATAAAAAATGAGATAAGAGATACGGATAAAAACTAACAAGCAAGTGGGGTCACCTCGACGGCCGCTGAGGACCGGATTTCGAGGGAGCACTGCTATCGCTGTCTAGGGGCAAAGGGTCGTGGTCCATAGGTTCGACCGGCGCGCCTGCCACCTCCTTGAGTTGATCAGGAGGGGCAGTTTCCACCGCTGCTAAAGGGCTGGGTGCCCGGCAGACGGAGCGTCCCAGGGAAACAGAAGACGGCCGAGGCCGGCAACTGTTGGACGGCGTGACGGATGGGTCACGCCTCGGCGGGGAAGGAGAGGAATTCTTTCTTGTTGGCTGTTCTCGAAGAGTGACGGTGAGAAGAGGCAGTCGACGGTTGGGAAGCCTGAGAACGGAGAAAATCCTCACGGACGGGTTCCTTTTTCAAAGTCCGGGCATCTTGTTTAGCTGCCCGCGGTTTACCAGAGGTTGATGGTGACGTCTGTACTTTAGAAGCAGCAGGAGGAAGTGGGGATGTGGAACGGGCAATCTTCGGGCTGGCGGATCGCACAACTGTGTCAGCGAAGGTAAAATCACACGTCTGGGTACTTGAATCCTTAGTAGGTCGAGTGGAGGTGAGGACCTTACTGTATGTGCCCGCTGGGAGAACAGCGGGCTTTCGACTCGCCAACAACTTTCGAGTGGCAGATGTCGACACTTTTTCCGTAATCCGAATTTGCTGGATGACCTTCTCATCCTTGTATACAGGGCAGTCGCAAGAGGAAGCCACATGGTCACTGTTGCAGTTAAGGCAGTGAGGGGACGGAGGTGGGCAATCCCCCTCATGGGCGTCCCTACCACAAGTGACACATTTTGCTGCATTTGGGCAAGATTCACGGGTATGGTTGTACCTGTGGCATTGGAAGCAGCATGTTGGGTTTGGAATATAAGGGCGGACAGAGATAACTTCGTACCCTGCTTTGACCTTCGACGGGAGTTCAACCCTGTCGAACGTCAAAAACACAGTACGAGTCGGTGTCAGCTGGTAATTTACCTTTTTCAAAACTCTATGCACGGCTGTGACACCCTGGTCTGACATGTAGGTTTGTATGTCTTCATCACACAACCCGTCAAGGGATCTCATGAAGACTACCCCTCGTGACGAGTTGAGTGTACGATGCGCTTCTACCTTGACAGAAAACGTGTGTAACAGTGTAGTCCGGATTAGTTTCTGAGCTTGGAAGGCACTGTCCACTTCCAGCAACAATGTGCCATTGCGCTGACGGAAACAGGTTTTAACAGGACCAGCAATTGCATCTACACCTTTCTGGATGACGAAAGGATTGACAGATGTGAAATCTTTTCCATCGGTGCGAGAGAGAACAAGAAATCTCGGTAGATTAGGCAGAGTCTTCTTTGGCTGTGGCGAATCTATCTTACGTTTCTGGGTCAACGTCACAGAAGAAGAGAAGGAATTCATCGCGGAAGTGTCCCCCTGATTACCGGCGTCTCCGATGGCGCGCTCCTTCCTAGTGGGGGCCCTCTCCGAGGGCTTAGGTGATTGTTCATACCTCAGGTCACACCTCCCGAGAACTGACGGAGGGATAAATTGGCATGTTCGGAAGGTACCAGCTCGGGTCATCACCCCTCCCTGGGCCTGGCCTTTACCAGGGGTACGTACGTGCCCTACACGTCTACCCGGGGCGGAGAAATACGCGTTACCCCGTCACCTGCTACGCATGATAATGCGTGGGTCGGCCTTCAGACACACACAGGGAGGAAAAAAGAAGAAGAATAGAGGAAGTGAAGAGAAAGGAGGAAAAAAGTGTCTCAAACGCCGAAGCGGAGACTAATGAGGAGGAGAAGAAGGCTAAGAGAGTACAGCAAGAAGAGGAAGACAGAAACAAAGCTAAGGAAATAAAGGAACCAAGGAATAAGAGAAACTAACACAAGAACCACCGTAACACACGAAAAACGCCCGTCTCCGGGCGAGGGCATAAACCGGGAGGGAAAGTGAAGCAGCCTGTGGCAGAAGAAAGGCTGCTCCGGCTCGGGGCCCCGTGCGCGCCACACACGTACCCACAAAAGAACTGTGGGCCCCCCTGGGAGGGTCATCTGCTACCTCCCATTGGACAGAATCTGCAAGAACAGCAGAACAGACTGTCAGGTCAATGGCTGAAAAGGACCCTGTTGCTGCACAAAAATGTGTCATCTTACCTGTATTCAGGAGACAGGAAGAGCCTGAATGGAGTACCCGTTCGACTACTCGGCCCCTGGGACAGGTAGAACCATTACCTCAAAGAGTGTTATGAGCGTTGAAATCTCCCAGGAGCAAAAACGGCCGGAGAAGTTGATCGACTAGTGCTAAAAGGGCATCTTCGTCCAACTGCCCATGTGGCGGGAGATAGAGAGAGCAAAGCATTAGCTGAAATGAAACAAAATGCACTGTGACAGCAACTGCTTGTAACGTGGTAGTGAGGGGTACATGCGAAGAGTGAAGTGTGTCTTTGACAAACACTCCCCCCTGTGCCCTGTCGCCACTGAGGTCATCAGTATGATATAAGTGATAGCCCCGGAAAACAGGGTGATCAGATTCCTTAAAATGTGTTTCCTGGAGGCACAGACACACAGTCCCGGCCCGTGTGAGGACTTAATTCGTGTAGATGGATTCTGAAGCCATTTAAATTCCACTGCAGTATGTCCATTACTTTTTAATAAGGATTGGCTTTACCGACCCTTTACTCCTTGTTGGGGAGCCCGGAGTCCCTGGCGGTGGGCCAGGGGCACTTGGTGGATCCCCGAGAATGACCACCTCCATTGCAAGATCATCAGCAGCCGCCGTTGCTGCTGACTTACCTGCTGGATGTTTCTTCACCAAATCATCAGCAACATTAGCAGCGGCAACAGTGGCTGCTGCTTTGTACGCTGGCAGTTTTGGTGCTAACTCTTTTGCAGCGGTGGAGACCGCTGATTTTATTGCTGGCTGGTGAAGTTCCACTTCACCCGATTTAGCCTTTGACCTTGAGACATGTTTGGCTTTGCTGGGCAATAAGCCTGAAAGTTCCTCTTGCGGTGCACCGGTCAGTACTGGGGGAACAGTTGTTAAGGGTAACGACAGGGCCGCAGCACTCTGAGATGTTTGGGTGGCTGAGTCCCTGGCAGGCGCAGGGGCAACGGGATCCGGCATTTGGCACGTGCAACAACAGGAGCAGGTGTTGGTAGCAGTGGTTGCTACTTTCGTTTGAGTTGACACACTAACTTTGGCTGCTTGCTGTTTCACCACTGAAGCAAATGACGTAATGAATGATGGAGGTTGCATGACTTTAAACTGCCTCTTTGCCTCGGCATAAGGCACACGACGTGTCACTTATTTCTTGAATTTTTTTCTCGTCTTTGTAGGTGGGGCAATCTCTACTCCAAACAGGATACGAGTTGGAGCAATTATCACATACCGGCGGAGAGGTGCACACCTGTCTCATGAGCTGACTGACCACAGTTCCCACACGTAGCACGACCCTTGCACGCAACCATAGTATGACCTTACCGTTGGCACTTTAAGCACCGCAAGGGGTTTGGATAAAAGGGACGAACTTTTAAACGTAAGAATCCAGCCTTAATATGACTGGGCAGAGCCTGTGAATTAAACGTTAAGATGAAGGTAGAGGTCTTCTCAAGATTTCCACTCACTCTCTTCATAACAGTTTGCACTTCCGTGACACCTTCACTAGCCCATTCCTGTTTGAGAACACTGACATCTTCATTCATGAGATCTTCACATGATACAACCCCGCGACAGGAATTTAAGGTTTTATGCATCTCTGAAATAACTGGATATTCACCCAAAGATTTCGCTTGAAGAAGATTCTGTACTTGACCAGAGGTCGCAGTTTCTATCAGCAGCGTACCATTACGAAGCCTCTTTATGGACTTCAAACCACTCTTAATCCCATCAACTGCCTTCTGAATGTAGAATGGGGACAACTTCGCAAAGGAACCCTCCACTTGTCTTGTTATAACAAAAACATTTTGACACGTTTGTGCCCTGTTCCTCTGACTAAACCTAAGTTTTTGAGGAGCGCGCTCAGGAGAGCTGCCCTCATGACTTCGCTTGTTTGGATGGGAAGGAATGCTCACCAGTGGCCCATCCAATCCTCCAGGAGCATCAGAAAAATATTGAAATGACTCCATGGGCGTCCCACAAGTAGCAAGGTAAACACTGTCGACCCATGCAGAGCCCTGCTTGCCTGGGCAAGCCTTATACGTCCGAGGTGCGGCAGATTCCTCAGAGGTCACCCGCTTACGACTGTTCTGCCTCAACAGCCATGCATCCCCTCGGCGCGAAGCTCACCTTAGGATTTAGGTTTTTTTTAGAGAGGTTTTTACCACCCTCGTGACACAGGCTGTAAAGCCAAGATCCCCAATCTCCGGACAACCGACGTTCCACCACTGCGGCACGTGGTGGTCGTTGAAGCCTACCCAGAGGTTACGGTGACAGAGGACTGTTGGCGCATATCAGTCCCCAGCTCGGGGACTCCAGGTTCGCCAAGCCCGTACTCAACAACTAAATGTTGAGCCCCCTGAGGGGTTCTCAGTGGAGAAGCGGAAGCCGTTCGCAATGCTCCAGGAAATAGGCGGTCAAGACAGCGTTGAAGACAACGCTCCAAGAGACATGCCCGATGGGCGCTGCAATAAATTGCAAAATCATCTACAAAAAGGAATACGAAACGTCGGCTGAAAGGCAGTCTACGATCAGATTGATTGCAATGGCAAAAAGAACCAGGCTAAAGACCGAGCCCTGTGGCACCCCATTCTCCTGGTGAAAGGTATCTGACAAAATGGAGCCTACCCGTATCAGGAACTTGCGATCTGCCAAAAACGCTTGAATAAAGAGAGGGAGGCGGCCACGAAGCTCCCATGTGCGCAATGTGTGGAGAATGCCCGCCCTCCAACAGGTATCGTAAGCCTTCTCTAAGTCGAAGAACGCTGCTACCCTTTGACGCTTCCTTATTTTATTTTATTGTATTGTGGTTTTAGGGCGCACAACTTCTACGGTCATTAGTGCCCATATTGGAACACAGATTCGCTAGGTCTCATGAAAATTGATAACTACCAGATAAAGTATCACGAGAAGGATCAAAACTAAAGATAAAAAACAAAAGAGTTAAATATCCTTTGATAAATTGGCCAAGTTTATAAAACGCAAAAGTCGAGCAGCTGCCCGTGTGTCATCAGCTAAAACTTCCTCCAGAGTAGACGGAAAGTAAAGGGCTACACGAAGATGATTAAAATTAACACAAGACAGTAAAACAAGTCGCAACGTCAGCAATTAACCGCAGGAGCACAGTGGTGTGGAATCGGCGGTTAGCAAATGACAGTCGTCAAAAAATAATCTGTAAGATGGATGGTTGGGCATCGACCGCAGGCTGCATGCGTACAGACACAAGAGTATGTCACGCCGAGTGGTCAAGAGTAATACAGCTGAGTCGGCAAACAGACTTTCAACAGGGCTGGTATAAAATGCACCGGTCGCCAGGTGTAATCCCCGATGGTGAGTAGAGTTGAGATGGCGGAGAATCAACGGCCGTGCAGAAGAGTATACAAGGCTTCCATAGTCGCGCTTCGACTGAACAATGGCCTGGTAAAGGTGAAGCAGGACGGTACGATCCGCTCCCCATGGTGTGCCACTGAGGACACAGAGAACATTACGGGATCGGGCACAACGGGCAGCCAGGTAGGACACGTGTGTGGACCAGCAAAGTTTCCGATCCAATATTAGCCCCAAGAATTTTGTTGTCTCCACGAAAGGGAGAGCAACGGGGCCGAGACCTAGGGATGGTGGAAGAAATTCCTTGTATCTCCAGAAGTTTATACACACCATTTTCTCAGTGGAGAATCAGAAGCCGTCGCGATGCTCCAGGAATATAGATGGTCAAGACAGCATTGAAGACAATGCTCCAAGAGACACGTACACTGGGCGCTGCAATAAATTGCAAAATCATCTACAAAAAGGGATCCGGAAACGTCGGCTGAAAGGCAATCTACGATCGGATTGATTGCAATGGCAAAGAGAGCCACACTCAAGACGGAGCCCTGCGGTACCCCATTCTCCAGGCGAAAGGTATCTGACAAAACAGAGCCCACCCGTACCTGGAACTTGCGATCCGCCAAAAACGCTTGAATAAAAAGAGGGAGGTGGCCCCGAAGGCCCCATGTGTGCAATGTGCGGAGAATGCCCGCTCTCCAACAGGTATCATATGCCTTCTCCAAGTCTAAGAACACTGCTACTGTTTGACGCTTCTGTAGAAAGTTATTCATAATGACGGTCGACAAGGTAACGATCAGCAGCAGAGCGGTGTCGTCGAAAACCGCATAGGACATTTGTTAGGAGGCGGCGAGATTCGAGGAGCCAGACCAACCGAGCGTTAACCACGTGTTCCATCACCTTACAGACGCAGCTCGTCAGAGAAATGGGGTGATAACTGGAAGGAAGATGTTTGTCCCTACGTGGTTTGGGGATGGGGACAACAATGGCTTCACACCAACTTGTGGGAACATGACCTTCAGTCCATATGCGATTATAGGTACTAAGAAGGAAACAATTGCCCGCAGAAGAGAGGTTCTTCAGCACCTCAATATGGATGGAGCCGGGGCCAGGAGCAGAAGATATGGACAGGGCAAGAGCATGGTCTAGCTCCTGCACGGTGAAGAAGACATTATAATTTTCACGATTAAAAGAGTGGAAAGAAGGCAGTCGTGCCTCCTCTGCCTCTTTGTGAGGGAGAAACGCTGGGTGGTAATGGGCAGAGCTTGAAACCTCCGCAAAGGAACGACCCAGTGCGTTGGAAACATCAACGGGGTCCACAAGGACTGCATTCACGACGGTCAGGCCAGGAATCAGGGAGTGGACCTTTATGCCGGATAAACGGCGTAGGCCACCCCAGACAACCGTGGAGGGCGTAAAACGGTTAAAAGAACTAGTAAAAGCAGTCCAGCAAGCTTTCTTGCTGTCGTTTATGATGCGACGACATTGCACTCTCATACGTTTATAATTGATGCAATTCTCCAAAGTTGGGTGGCGGCGGAAGGTGTGTAAAGAACGGAGCCGGGCTCTAAGCGCATCGCGGCAGGCTGCAGTCCACCAAGGGACCGGGACACGACATGGAGAAGAGGATGTACGAGGTATGGAACGTTCAGCAGCGGTGAGAATAACCTCTGTGAGGTAGTCGACCTGACTGTCACAGCTGGAAAAGCGCTGATCGTGAAAAACAGCCATGGAAGAATAAAGCCCCCAGTCGGCTTTAGAAATGTTCTAACTGGTGGGATGAGGAGATGGGGAATGATGCAGGAAGTGGATGATACACGGGAAATGGTCACTCAAGTACGTGTCAGAAAGTGCATACCACTCAAACCGACCGGCAAGCTGAGGAGTGCATATTGCTAGGTCTATATTGGAATAAGTGTGTGTTGTGTCTGAAAGGAAGGTCGGTGCACCGGTGTTGAGGCAGACAAGATCGAGGTGTTGGAGAAGGTCCACCAAAAGGGAGCCTCTTGGACAAGGTGCCGGAGAGCCCCATAAGGGGTGGTGGGCATTAAAGTCGCCTACCAACACGAAAGGTGAAGGGAGCTGGTCAACAAGGTGTAGCACATCTGCCCTAGTAAGGGCAGATGACGATGGCGAATAGATATTACAGAGGGAGAAGGTAAATGTGGATAGAGTGATGCGGACGGCAACTGTCTGTAGGTGAGTATGCAATGTAATGGGATGGTGATAGACGTCGTCCCGAATGAGCATCAGAACCCCTCCATGGGCTGGGGTACCTTCCACAGGTGGCAGGTTGAAATGCACAGAGGTGTAGTGGAGTAAGTCTGCACGATCACTTGGACGTAATTTAAGTTTCTTGGAGACAAACTAGAAGCGGGCAGTGCAATTGAAGGAGTAGTTTTAATTCCTCCTGATTGGAACGAAAGCCGCGAACATTCCATTGAAGGTGCGCCATGTTAAAAAATAAGATAAGGGAAGATAAAAAGGAACAAGCAGGTGGGGTTACCTCGACAGCCGCTGAGGACCGGACTTCGAGGGAGCACTACTGTCGCCATCTAGAGGCAGAGAGTCATGTTCCATAGGTTCAAACGATTCATCTGCCACCTTTCCGACTTTATCAGGAGGGATAGCTTCCGCCAACGGTAAAATGCCGGTTTCCCGGCTAACAGTAGTGCATCCCGGCGAGACAGAATATGATCGGGGCCGACTACTGTTGGACGGAGTGACGGCGGGGAAGGAGAGGAACTCTTTCTTGTTGGCTCTTCTCGAAGAGTGACAGTGAGAAGAGGCAGTTGACGGTTGGGAAGCTTGAGAATGCAGAAAATCTTCACGTACGGGTTCCTTTTTCAAAGCCCGGGCATCTAGTTTAGGTGCCCGCGGTTTATTAGAGGTTGACGAAGACTGAACTTTAAAAGCAGCAGGAGGAAGCGGGGACGTGGAACGGGCAATCTTCGGGCTGGCGGATCGCACAACTGTGTCAGCGAAAGTGAAGTCACAGGTCTGGATACCTGAAACCTTAGTAGGTCGAGTGGAGGTGAGGACCTTACTGTATGTGCCCGCTGGGAGGACAGTGGGCTTTCGACTCGCCAACAACTTTCGAGCGGCAGATGTTGATACCTTTTCCGTAACCCGAATTTGCTGGATGACCTTTTCATCCTTATATACAGGGCAGTCCCAAGAGGAAGCCGCATGGTCACCGTTGCTATTAAGGCAGTGAGGGGACGGAGGTGGGCAATCCCCCTCATGGGCGTCCCTACCACAAGTGACACATTTTGCTGCATTTGGGCAAGATTGACGGGTATGGTTGTATCTGTGGCATTGAAAACAGCGTGTTGGGTTTGGTATATAAGGGCGGACGGAGATAACTTCGTACCCTGCTTTGACCTTCGATGGGAGTTCAACTTTGTCGAATGTCAAGAACACAGTACGAATTGGTGTCAGCTGGTTATCTACCTTTTTCAACACCCTGTTACACCCTGATCGGAGATATAGGTTTGTATGTCTTCGTCAGACAACCCGTCAAGGGATCTCGTGAAAACTACCCCCCGTGACGAGTTGGTCAGTCGCCCAGCGGACGTCGTCCAGGGCACACCTCTCCAGTGCTTTAGCAGTAAATTATCAGTTGTAAGTGTAACCGGCTTCTCTCTAGAAGCTACATATTTTTACTTTTCAGTGCGTTTTTCCCTTCAGTTCGTTAAATTTATTGTGTGCTCACGTTTTTATTTGATTCATATTCGCGTTAAATATCTGATTAGTGTATTATTCCGCCGAGTGAACCGCGTCGCGACAGTCGTCTGTCTTTATTTTCTGATTAGAAGCGACATATAGTATTCTGATTTTCGTCTGCACTTCCTCGTCTCAATTTGTGAATTTATACTGAGCTATCGTGAGTATTAGATTCACATCCGCGTTTTAACACAGTGTAGTTTTTCTTTGAACGCATCGCGACTGTAGTTTTTGTTTTTGTTGGCACTGTAATCATGAATAGGGACTGTGACTGCTGTGTGCGGATGCAGTCTGAGCTGGTGACACTTCGCTCCCAGCTTCAAGCTGTGTTAACCTCAGTTGGGCGTCGTCGTTGTCGGCCGGCAGTGGGGACCGAACGGACTCCCGTCGTCTCCAACGATCGGCCTGCGGCAGCGACATGCCCTGAAACTGCTAGCAGTGAGGCAGACATCCCACCTGTGGTTGCGTGGGAGGTTGCTCCAGTGCGTGGCAGGAGGCGCAAGACATTCCGGGGGACCGATCGTGAGGCCTCCCCAGTTCGTCTTGCGAACAGGTTTGAGGCTCTGTCTGCTCAGGACGATGTTCCTGAGTCGGATGGTGTCTCTCACCCTGTCACCACCCAGCCTGCAAGATCCGGGCTTTCACAGAGGGTGGGTTTACTTGTAGTTGGGAGCTCCAACGTTAGGCGGGTGATGGAGCCCCTTAGAGAGATGGCTGCCAAGGAGGGGAAGAAGGCCAACGTGCACTCCGTGTGTATACCGGGTGGAGTCATTCCAGATGTGGAACGGATCCTCCCGGATGCCATGAAGGGTACGGGGTGCAGCCAACTGCAGGTGGTGGCTCACGTCGGTACCAATGATGTGTGTCGTTTCGGATCTGAAGAGATCCTCTCAGGTTTCGAGCGGCTAACTGAAGTGGTAAAGACTACCAGTCTTGCTTGCAAGATGAAAGCAGAGCTCACCATCTGCAGCATAGTTGACAGGACCGACTGTGGACCTCTGGTACAGAGCCGAGTGGAGGGTCTGAATCAGAGGCTCAGACGGTTCTGCGACCGTATAGGCTGCAGGTTCCTTGACTTGCGCCATCGGGTGGTGGGTTTCCGGGTTCCGCTGAATAGGTCAGGAGTCCACTACACGCAGGAAGCGGCTACACGGGTAGCGGGGGCTGTGTGGCGTGGCGTGCAAAAGATCTATCGGTGTTCAGAAAGGATAGATTAAACAAAATAGGTGGGGGCGTGTTTGTCGCCGTCAAAAGTAGTATTTCATGTAGCGAAGTTGAAGTTGATAGTTCCTGCGAGCTATTATGGGTAGAGGTTGTACCCGAAAATCGTAAGAAGTTAATAATCGGTTCCTTTTACCGGCCTCCCGACTCTGATGATAAAATAGCAGAAAGGTTCAAAGAAAACCCGACTCACACGATAATAGTAGGTGGTGATTTTAATTTACCATCGATCTGTTGGCGAAATTATATTTTCAAATCAGGAGGTAGGCATAAAACATCGTCCGAAATTGTACTCAACGCATTCTCTGAGAATTACTTCGAACAATTAGTTCATGAGCCAACTAGAATTGTAAATGGATGTGAAAACACACTTGATTTCTTAGCAACAAATAATCCTGAGCTCATAACGAGTATCAAAACGGATACAGGTATTAGTGAACACAGAGCTGTCGTAGCGAAATTGAATATCGAAAGTCCCAAAGTTACCAAAAATAAACGCAAAGTATATTTGTTCAGGAAAGCAGATGGAAACAAAATACATTGCTTCTTGAAAGACAGCTTCCACTCGTTTCTAACACTAAACCTAGGTGTAGACCAGATGTGGCTCAAATTCAAAGAAGTGGTATCGATGGCAATTGACAGTTTTATACCAAATAAATTAATAAAAGTAGGAGGCGATCCCCCTTGGTACACAAAACAGGTCAGGACACTGTTGCAAAAGCAAAGGAAAAGGCATACTAAATTTAAACGAACACGAAATCCCCAGGATTTGCGATCGTACTCAGAAGCTCGAAATTTAGCGAGGATTTCAATGCGAGATGCCTACAATATTTATCACAACGAAACTCTTTCTCGTAATTTGAGTGAAAACCCAAAGAGATTTTGGTCATATGTTAAATATACTCGGGGCAAATCACAAGCAATACCTTCACTACGTGATAGTAATGGCGTCCTGCCGATGACAGTGCTACTAAAGCAGAGTTACTAAACTTAGCTTTTAGAAACTCATTCACCAAAGAAGACGAAACCAATATTCCAGATTTCGAATTACGAACAGAGACTGTAATGAGTAACGTAGAAGTAGATATCATCGGAGTAGTGCAGCAACTAAAATCACTTAACAAGAACAAGTCTTCTGGTCCGGATTGTATACCCATTAGATTTCTATCTGATTATGCTGAAGCGATAGCTCCTTACTTAACAGTCATATACAACCGCTCTCTCATAGAAGGATCTGTACCAAAAGATTGGAAAGTTGCACAGGTCACACCTATATTCAAGAAAGGCAGTAGGAGTAACCCAGTAAACTACAGGCCTATTTCATTGACGTCAATTTGCAGCAGGGTTTTGAAACATATCCTATATTCAAATATTATGAATTATCTCGAACAGAACGATCTATTGACCCAAGGTCAACACGGATTTAGAAAATATCGTTCATGCGAAACACAACTAGCTCTTTATTCACACGAAGTGATGTGTGCTATCGACAAAGGTTCGCAAATCGATTCCGTATTTCTTGATTTCCAGAAAGCTTTTGACACCGTACCTCACAAACGGCTTTTAATCAAATTGCGTGGTTATGGTATATCGCCACAAATTTGCGATTGGATAGGGGATTTCATGTCAGAGAGGACACAGTTTGTAGTAATCGATGGTAAGGCATCGACTAAAACAGAGGTGATATCGGGCGTTCCACATGGTAGTGTTATTGGTCCTCTGCTTTTCCTTATTTACATAAACGATTTAGGGGAAATCTAAGTAGCTCTCTTAGGTTGTTTGCAGATGACGCCGTCATTTACCGTCTAGTAAAATCATCTGAAGATCAAAACCAACTGCAGAACGATCTGAATAAGATATCAGTATGGTGTAAAAATTGGCAATTGGCTCTAAATAATGAGAAGTGTGAAGTCGTCCACTTGAGTACGAAAAGAAATCCGTTAAACTTTGTTTACAACATAAATCAATCAAACGTGAAGGCCGTAAACTCCACAAAATACCTAGGAATTACTATTACTTCAGACCTAAACTGGAAAGAACACGTAGAAAATATCGTGGGAAAGGCGAACCAGAGACTACGTTTTATTGGCAGAACCCTTAAAACATGCAACAGAACTACTAAAGAAACTGCATACACTGCGCTTGTCCGTCCATTTTTGGAGTATTGCAGCGCAGTGTGGGATCCTTATCAGGTGGGTTTGACGGAGGACATCGAAAGAGTTCAAAGAAGGGCAGCTCGTTTCATATTGTCACGATATAGGGGAGACAGCGTTACTGAAATGATACAGGATCTGGGATGGGAATCACTACAACAATGGCGCTTATCGCTGTGGCGTGGGCTACTTGCGAAACTCCAATCACCAATATTCTCCTCCAAATGCGAAAATATATTGTTGACTCCCACTTACATAGGTAGAAATGATCATCAGAATAAAATACGAGAAATCAGAGCTCGAACAGAGAGATTCAGGTGTTCTTTCTTCCCACGCGCTATTCGAGAATGGAATGGGAGATAAATAGTATAATTGTGGTTCAATGAATCCTCTGCCAGGCACTTAAATGTGATTTGCAGAGTATCCCATGTAGATGTAGATGTAGTGTGCAATGCGCTTCTACCTTGACTGGAAAAGTGTGTAACAACGTAGTCTGTATCAGTTTTTGGGCCTGGAAGGCACTGTCCGCTTCCAGCAACAATGTACCATTGCACTGACGCGAACAGGTTTTAACAGGGTCAGCAATCACAGCAACACCTTTCTGAATGACGAAAGGATTCACAGAAGTGAAATCTTTACCGCCGGTTCAAGAGAACTACGAATTTCAGGAGATTAGGCAAGGTATTCTTATGCTAAGGTGAATCTATCTTTCTTTTTTGGGTCAAAGTCACAGAAGAAGAGAAGGAAGTGATTGCGGAAGTGTCCCCCGTGATTACCGGCGTCTCCAATGGCACGCTCCTACCTAGTGGGGGCCCTCTCTGAGGGCTTACCTGCCTTAGGTGATTGTTCACACCTCCCGAGAACTGACGGAGGGACCAATCGGCATGTTCGGAAGGTACCAGTTCGGGTAATCACCCCCTCCCTAGGCCTGGCCTTTACCAGGGGGTACGTACGTGCCCTTACTTGTCTACCCAGGGTGGGGAATTACGCATTACCCTGTCACCTGCTAAGCACGATAATGTGTGGGTTGGCCTTCAGACACGCACAGAGAGGAAAGAAGAAGAATAGAGGAAGTGAAGAGAAAGCAGTGTCTCAAACGCCAAAGCGAAGACTAATGAGGAGGAGAGCAAAGCTAGGAAAGTACAGCAAGAAGAGAAAGACAGAAGCAAAGGTTAGGAAAGGGAGAAACCAGGGAATAAGAGAAACTGGGACAAGAAACCACCTTTACTCGCAAAGGACGCCCATCTCTGGGCGAAGGCATAAACCGGGAGGGAAAGTGAAGCAGCCTGGTGCGGAAGAAAGGCTGCTTCAGCTCGGGGTCCCGTGCGCGCCACACACGTACCCACAAAAGAGCTGTGGGCCCCCTGGGGGACTACTCCTTTGTAACCTGAAAGAAATGTTTGTTGCTTATTATAAGCAATATGGATATGAACCGAGTTTCTTAAAATTTTGTGAGCTCAGGCCAAAATGGCGTATTACAGTTGGTGCTTCCGGATCACATTCAGTATGAGTATGTGCAATACATCAGAATGTCAAATTGATGTTGGTTTCAGCAACAGCCATCCAAGATGACTACAAGGAGTTGATGGGGAAAAAAAAACACCTGTATGCAGTTTGGAATCAAAAGACTGTATGCTGCAACGTTGTGAGGAATGTCCAGGAAAAATGCAACTAGAGGTTTTTCTTTAAGACAGTTTTAAAGACTATGACCCTGAAGAAACAATAGAATACAAACAATGGATCCACACTGACAGACACTGTGGAGACATGTCAGAACTCTTGTAAATTTCATGGATACATTGATTTCAAATATTATCAGTTTGAGAAGCCACCACTTTGTGTCAAAACACCGAAGTTTATACCTTAAGAAGTTAAAAGGAAATCTTGCAGAAAAGGAATTAATCATATTGATGGATTTTGCTGAGAACTATTCATTTGTGATTCAAGACTCTGTGCAAGGATTTCATTGGTACAATAGTCAGGCCACATTACATCCATTTGTTGTCTATTGTGGTGGCAAAGAGCGTCAAAGTCTTAGCATAGTTAATATGGTTGAAAATTTTGGCCAACTTTGCAGATGCATATCTCTTAGTCTAAGCATTCAGTGTTAATGAAATTTGATCTATATATAGACATCATAGGTGGGAATAACCATCTCAAGTTCTGATGTGATTGATTAATAGAAAAAGTTGCAGTGGTCTCTCAAACCTTTGCTCTCAGAACAGAGCGACAAATTTTTTAGCCACTTTAGAGGCTTGTATCTATATTTAGGTGAGTCTAAACCTGAAATTTTTGCCATGGTGTGATTCAGTGTATGTAGTTGTCTATGTATATTAAAGCAAATTACCAGATGTTTACTAGACCGTTCAAAAAAGCCGAGCAAACTTAGCACTTTTGCACCTACATCAATGACGCGAAGATGACTAGCCTTCTTTATAAATTCATAAAAATTCAACTACTGTAGGTACTGAACCTAAATTTTGTATATAACCATATAAGACCATATAGAACCTTCACACCGAATTTCATTATATATGGAGATGGTCAAGTGGGAAGCCCTGGTCCCCTTGACGTTGAATGACCCCATTATAAAATCCATTTGGTACCTTCCGGTGTCTCCTGGTCTCTTCCCCGTATACAACCTTCTTTTGTGATTCTTAAACCAGGTGTCTTATGATTATATTATGTTTCGTGAAAAATTCTACCAGGTGGCCTCCTCTTTCATTCCTTTTCCCAGGCCATATTCACCTACTATTTTTCTGTCCCTTCCTTTTCCTACTACCGAATTCACGTCTCCCATCACAATTAAGTTTTCCTCACTCTTAATTGTATAAATAATTTCCTTTACCTTCTCATACATGTCTTCAATCTCCTAATCATCGGCAGAGCTAGTTAGCATATAAACCTATACTACTGTGGTCAGTGTTGGTTTTGTATCTATCTTGACTACAATAATGCAATCACTGTGCTGCTCATAGTAGTTTACCCACATTCCTATTTTCTTATTCATTATCAGACCAACTCCTGTAATACCCCCAAATGATTTTGTGTTTATAATCCTGTACTCACCTGACCAGAAATCATGTCCCTCTTTCCACCGAACTTGACTAATCCCCACTATATCTTCAACCTATTCACTTCTCTTTTTAAATTTTCTATCCTCCCTACCCAATTAAGGGATCTAACATTCCACACTCAGAGCCATAGAATGCCAGTGCTGTCTTTCCTGATGATCACATCCTTCTGAGTATTCCCCACCAGAATGGGGGACTATTTTACCTTTGGAGTATTTTACCCGAGAGGATGCCATCATATATTCAAACAGTTGAGCTGAATGTCCTCGGGAAAAGTAACGGCTGTAGTTTCTCCTTGCTTTCAGCCGTTCACAGTAACTGTGTGGCAAAGACACATTAGCTGATGTTACAATGCCGGTTCAGTCAATCATCCAGACTGTTGCACTTGTAACTACTGAAAAGGCTGCTGCGACATCTTCCGAAAGACGAAAACCGATTTTCGTAAACCATTTTTCACCGTAGCGTTTACGTGGCATAGCCTGAATCGGATTTCCTGATCCACTTAACATGGCGGCTGAAAAACAGCTGATTCAGTTCCTGATTTAGTCAGCACAATTTTTCTTTATTTAAAGACACAGATTTATGTTCACTCTAATATTTATACTTTTATTTCACATTAGAAAATATCACTCTTATCATATGTGCTGAAAATTCTTAACAAGATAACAGACAGGCCAAGAACGCTTCAAAAATGGTTGCGTTTACATGGGCACGAAAATCTATTGTGGAACTGGAAAACCGCTTTAGGGAAGCGGATTTCCGGAATCGATTTTTGAGTGTTTACATGACCATCCAAAACCGGAATTGGGAAATCTGTTAACTGTCTGTGGTTCATGGGGGTGGAGCTAAAAAAGTACGTAAAAATTAATCTTTTTGGGACCCACTTTCTAACGACCAGACTCATTCATACACCAAATCACAAACATCTCTCCAAAATCATATTAACATAAAATCTTTAGGTACTTAAAACAGGTGTGCTGAAGATCTTGAAACTGCAGTGTTTACAAAATTAAGGTTGTTGGGTAAAAGTCTCTATCAGCGACATGGCCTATTTTACATACGTGATGTGGTGCAATAGTCACTGTGGATGCTGGGATGAATGGCGGCACAGAATGTTTACAAAATATGATACTGAGCGTGTTAACACCACTTGTTTAATGTTTCGTACAGATCATAAATTAAATCCTTGCTGCGAGCGATTATGGAAAAGCAGTAACTGTCATCGTAAAATGAAGATTTAAAATCACTAGATCACCGTTTCATACAGATCACAAAATAAATAAAACTGTAAACAGATATATTGGGTTTTCTACAAATGTCTGCCTAGGTGTGTTTGCATGTGGATATGAGTGAGTGTGAGTGTGTGTATTTGTTTACCTTCCTTTTTGTCCCCAAAGGTAAGTCCTTCCACTCCTGGGATTGGAATGGCTCCTTTTCCACTTCCTTAAACCCGTATCCTTCCCTTTCTCCTCTCCTTCCTTCCTTCCTTTTTTTTCCCCCCGAAGAAGCTGCCAGTGGTGGCGAAAGAGCGAATGTTTGTGTGTGTGTGTGTTTTATGTTTTTGTCGACGAGCCTGTACTTTAGGTAAGTCAAAAATCTATAACCATTTTCGGCATTTCCTAGTCCCCTCACGTTTGTTTCCATTCCCGTTTTTCCACATTTCCATTCGTTTTTCCTACTTTTCCGATCGTATTTCAGCTACTTTATGTTGCTTTTGATTCTACTATTCCTTTGTCAGACTATTATTAGCCTCAATATCGTAATCTGCTACCACTTAACCAATCCTATTTAGATGTTTTCCTTGCATTCTCACGCGGTTTTCTCGTACTTTTTCCGATTTTCACCATCCTTAAACCTGATTTGCACGCCATACCACTACCTAACCATTTAATACTACGTTGTTGACAACTTAAGGTGACCACAGTATCAACAACAAATTTTACCGACTTCTTCTATTTCTTTTCTTTTTGCTTACCTGAATTACTTTTCACATTCAAATATATATAAAGAAGGAGAATTTCCAGGTGGGAAAATAGGTATAAAATCAAGATTTTTGACTTACCTTAAGTACAGGCTCGTCGACAGAAACACACACAAACATTCGAGCTTTCGCCACCAGTGGTGGCTTCTTCGGGAAAAAGAGGAAGGAAGGAGAGGAGAAAGGGAAGGATACGGGTATTAAGGAAGTGGAAAAGGAGTCATTCCAATCCCAGGAGTGGAAGGACTTACCTTAGGGGACAAAAAGGGAGGCAAACAAATACACACACACTCACACATATCCACATCCAAACACACCTAGGCAGACATTTGTAGAAACCATTTGGTTTCTACAAATGTCTGCCTAGGTGTGTGTGGATGTGGATATTATTCGTTCATTGCAGCCTGTTATACAGCCCATATTTCTCACTTTTCCTTCATCCATATATTATGCCTCCCTTACAACATCCCTACAACAACCACATCCATTTTTAATTACATTCCCTCCGTAAACATGCTTTTTCCCTAGTCAGATTACGCTCCCACATTCTTTTTATGCAGGCTTGTCTGATATTTGGAATCACTCCCAAGGGCCTCACATTAAAAGTTCCCATCTCTGGCTGTAAACCATCCTTCCATCCCGCCCTATACCAATTCCAAACTGAACATAGCCCTCACCCGCCTAATCCTTATCCTACACATCAACTCCGCCAATGAACACACCTGTCAACTCCTATCCCTAATCAAAATCCTCAACCTTTCGTCTCCTACATCTACACCTGCAGTTCAGAACATCCTCCTTCAGGCCAACCGCAAATTAGAACAGCATGCCACCCAGCACCTCAAAAAACTATCCAATCTCCTGGTCACCCATCTCCAGAAAGGCAATACTCTCTCCCTCAACAACCTCTCCAGTAAACCTCAACCTCCTCTGATTGCACACAAACCCAGTCTCTCCCATCTACTCAATCTCCCACTCCCAACTCCTCTCCCCCCCAAACCTCAAAATTCCAATCCACACAATCCGGAACCACAACATTCCAATTCAGTGGTCAACCTCTCCTCTAAACCTCGCTCCCAATTTGAAACCTCTGTCCTATCCAAAGGACTGACCTTTAGCCCTACTCCAAAATTCAACCAAACAGCCCTTGTCAAAGATTTACTATCCTATACTCGCAGTCTTTGCTGGAGATATCACTTTGCCACGAAGAAAAATAATCCTCCTCCTAATGATCCAGCTCCCCAAGACATCAGTCAAATCGAACCCTGCCTAGAACACTTCCGTCCTCCGTCACAGCGAGACCCACCTTCTCTTCCTCAAAATCACCCTCTTCAAACCTTCCAGGAATTCCTTACTTCCAACCTTGCCTCCCAGTCTTTCCTGAGAAACCTTAATCCTACTCCCAACATTACCACAGCTGAATCCCGAGCTATCCGTGATCTGAAGGCTGACCATTCCATTGTCATTCTCACGACAGTAGTACTTCATCGGCAGGAGTATGTGGCAGAGGGAGTGCGTCAGCTTTCAGATAATACCACATATAAAGTCTGTCAAGACAACCCCATTCCTGATGTCCAGGCAGAGCTTCAAGGAATCCTCAAAACCTTAGGCCCCCTACAAAACCTTTCACCTGACTCCATTAACCTCATGACTCCACCCGACACCCCGCACCCCCACCTTCTACCTACTTCCCAAGATTCACAAACCCAATCATCTCGGCCGCCCCATTGTGGCCGGTTACCAAGTCCCAACAAAACGAATCTCTGCCTACATAGACCAACACCTTCAACCCATCATGTGCAGTCTCCCATCCTTCATCAAAGACATCAACCACTTCCTCGATCGCCTGAAATCCTTACCCAGCCTGTTACATCCTGAAACCATCCTAGTAACCATCGATGCCACTTCCTTGTACACAAATATCCCACATGCCCAGGGCCTCGCTGCGATGGAATATTTCCTTTCACGCTGACCACCCACTTCCCTACCTAAAACCTCTTTCCTTAATACCCTAGCCAGCTTCATCCTAACCCACAACTTCTTCACTTTTGAGGGCCAGACATACCAACAACTAAAGGGAACAGCCATGGGGACCAGGATGGCCCCCTCATACGAAAATTTATTCATGGGACGCTTAGAGGAAGCCTTCCAGGACACCCAAGCCTGTCGACCCAAAGTTTAGTATAGATTCATTGAGACATCTTCATGATCTGGACTCACAGTGAAGAAGAACTCCAGAATGTCCTCTCCAACCTCAACTCCTTTGGTCCCACCAAATTCACCTGGTCCTATTCCAAATCCCATGCCACTTTCCTCGATGTCGACCTCCATCTGTCCAACGGCCAACTTCACACATCCGTCCACATCAAACCTACCAACAAACAACAGTACCTCCATTATGACAGCTGCCATCCATTCCATATCAAACGTTCCCTTCCCTACAGCTTAGGTCTTCGTGGCAAAAGAGTCTGCTCCAGTCCCGAATCCCTGCACCAGTACACCAATAACCTAATAACAGCTTTCACATCCCGCAGCTATCCTCCTGATCTGGTTCAGAAGCAAATTACCAGAGCCACCTCCTCATTCCTCCAAATCCAGAACCTACCACCGAAGAATCCCAGAAGTGCCCCTTTTGTCACCGGATACTTTCCGGGACTGGAGCGGACTCTGAATGTGGCTCTCCAGCAGGGATACGACTTCCTTAATCCTGCCCCGAAATGAGATCCATCCTTAATGACATCCTCCCCACTCCTCCGAGAGTGTCTTTCCGCTGCCCGCCTAACCTTCGTAACCTCCTAGTCCATCCCTATGAAACCCCCAAACCACCTTCCCTACCCTCTGGCTCCTAACCATGCAACAGCCCCCGTTGTAAAACCTGTCCTATGCACCCTTCCACCACCACTTACTCCAGTCCAGTAACCCGGAAGGTGTACACGATCAAGTGCAGAGCCACTTGCGATAGCACCCACGTGATTTACCAACTAACATGCCTGCACTGTGAAGCGTTCTATGTGGGAATGACCAGCAACAAACTGTCCATTCGCATGAACGGTCACAGGCAGACAGTGTTTGTTGGTAATGAGGATCACCCTGTGGCTAAACATGCCTTGGTGCACGGCCAGCACATCTTGGTGCAGTGTTACACCGTCCGGGTTATCTGGATACTTCCCACCGACACCAGCCTTTCAGAACTCCGGAGATGGGAACTTGCCCTTCAGCTTATTCTCTCCTCCCGTTGCCCACCTGGTCTCAATCTCGGCTAACTCAAATTCCCGCCCACTATCTTTAGCATCTTTGCCTTGGTTCTGTGGACAGAGCCTCTGCCTCAATTGGTATCTCTGTCCAACTTCTTTGCTTTTCACAAATGTCTGTCTAGGTGTGTTTGCGTTTCGATATGTCTGAGTGTGTGTGTATTTGTTTACCTTCCTTTTTTTCCCCTAAGGTAAGTCCTTCCACTCCTGGGATTGGAATGGCTCCTTTTCCACTTCCTTAAAACCCATATCCTTCCCTTTTCCTCCCCTTTTTTCCTCTTTTTCCTGAAGAAGCTGCCAGTGGTGGCGAAAGCTTGTATGTGTGTTTGTGTATGATTTTATTTGTTTCTCTCGACGAGCCGGTCCTTTTGGTAAGTCATCTCTTTTCTATTTTTATTTTTTTTTATCCCACCGGGAAAGTTTCCCTCTATAATTTATATATAAAAAATAGACGAAGATTACTCACCAGGCGAAGGAGCACACGTGTGACAGCATCACAAATAAATAAATGAATACACACACACACACACACACACACACACACACACACAAACGCAAGCTTTCGCAACCCAGTTGCGTCTTCAGGCAGTAGGGAAGGAGAGGGAAAAGGAAATGATGAGGGTTTTAAGGAAGGGGGTAAGGAGCCATTCCAATCCTGGGAGAGGAAAGACTTTACTTGGGGGAAAAAATGGAGGGTAAACAAATGCACACATGCCCACACATTCCTCTACAATATATAGGTACTTGTGTCTGTGTGTGGGTGTGTGTGCGCATTTGTTTACCCTCCATTTTTCCCCCAAGGTAAGACTTTCCTCTCCTGGGATTGGAATGGCTCCTTACCCCCTTCCTTAAAACCCTCATCATTTCCTTTTCCCTCTTCTTCCCTACTGCCTGAAAACGCAACTGGGTTGCGAAAGCTTGCGATTGTGTGTGTGTGTGTGTGTGTGTGTGTGTGTGTGTATTCATTTATTTATTTGTGATGCTGTCACACCTGTGCTCCTTCGCCTGGTGAGTGATCTTCGTCTATTTTTTATATTTTATTTTTCCTGCTAGGAATTTTTCGTCTTAATATTCGTATGTATATAAAATAACGATTGATTTACCGAAAGTACAGACTCGCCTATAGAAACATAAAACACAAATAAAAACACACAAACATTCAAGATTTCGCCACCACTGGCAGCTTCTTCAGGAAAAAGAGGAAGGAAGGAGAGGAGAAAGGGAAGGATACGGGTTTTAAGGAAGTGTAAAAGGAGTCATTACAATCCCAGAAGTGGAAGGACTTACCTTAGGGGACAAAAAGGAAGGTAAACAAATACACACACACACTCACACATTTCAAATGGTTCAAAGAACATACTTTTCGCTTCTATAGTTCCTGTGGAGTCTTAGCATTACGTATTATGTGAGGAACACAATTCTTGATATGTACAGTTGTTTTAAACATAGAAGCTATTGTCAGCTACTGCTACAACGTCAATGGATAAACTAGCAGCCCTCGGTCGCAAATTGAAATTTATTTGTCCAGGTTTCGGCAATGACTAAGATTGCCTTCAGCAGAAAATATAAAACAAAACAAGTCACATAATAAAATACACTACTTAGCTGTATAGCTTATGTCACAAAATTTAAAAAGAAATTTATAGAAAAAGCTTGCCACTATGGCCTGCAAGCCTGCACGGAGGCATCAGACTTGCGTGTGCTAAATGAAGTTGTGACCAGGAAGATGTTACCTCAGTAGTACCATCTTTAGCCGCAATTACAACTAGGCTACTGTACAGAGAAAAACAGAATTGAAAAAACAATTGCTACAGGATGCTTTGTTTAACATGAGAGACAGCTTAGGTGTCATTTTGGCAATACAACAGTAGTAGAGAAAATATACCAGTAACAAAGTTTTAATAAGCAAATTAATTTTAAAAAATTTAGCTTTTGGAATATAAATGGTATGGATCCAGTCAGAAGAAATATTTCGGACACTGCACGAAGCACAACGTCAAAGACCAAGTAATGGCTTAAAACCATCAAAAAAGCTTCTATTCCTCATAGGCCTCTCCAACGGTCATAATCATATACCGTTTCTAAACCTGTTCTTGTTTACCACTTCCGGGATGTTTAACAGATTTTAAATCATGAATGCCAGGACTGACATCATCTTAAAAAAATTACTCAATTACTTTATTTTTTGTTTCAGTTGACAAACTCCTTGAACCTTTTGGAGGTTTCTTAATGTTTCCTTTCATGTTTGCAAGATCCAGTTCCTTAACCAGTTTGTTCACAACAGCCGTTTGTTTACTTGGACTGATTGGAAGTGACTCTTTTGCCTTATTTACTGCTTTGCCTAATGTTTGACAACATTTGTAAGAGCATAACTCACTAGTTTGATTCGTTACTGCCATATTTTAATGTTTCCTTTCCCTACACAACCTTGTGTGTTGGCCTTTTATCTCTTATTTAGTAGACTATGTCTATTTATCAGTATTTCCTCTCTATTCTACTTCCCATTTTCTCTCTTCTTTTTTTAATAGGTACTTGCTATTTCAGTACGTCTTCCTTCATTTTCTTCCTAATCTTTCGCATTCTTTCCGTTGAACTCTTTATCTGGGAATGCAAGATAAATTATTTAGCTTACATTTATTTTTAATGTCAGTATATCTGTATTTACTTTGTATCTCACCAGTTTAATATGCCACTTGAACAGAAAGTGATTCTTAAAAACTGTCATTTTATTAAACTGGAACGTTTTCAAAAATCTCTGCTTTTGTCACACCAGTGGCGCCATTCCTGGATATAATACAGTTATTCCCAGAAATTAATAGGTTTGGGAGTTTTATATTTTTTTTACCCGAAAACAGTCAGCGTAGGATATCAAAGAAGCCTATTCTTAAATAACAAGTTACACATCGTTGCAGCAACTGACTTACAGACAGCAAATCAATTCTGCCAATGTAACAAAGTTTTGTGGTCTTCATAGAGTTTGATCAACTACAATCTTTGGGATAGCAATTCATAATTAAATAGCTTGATTAATATAAAAATGAGTTTCAAATCATTAAATTTCGCAATGTGTTGCTGCATTTAAATACCTAAACCTTAACTTTCGTGATTATTATTATATTTTTTTTATTAAAATTTGGCTCATTTCAAGTGAAATGAGCCTGGTATCATATTCTACAATAGGTCTAATTACATAAGACTGTGTGGTATTACGTGAACAGTTTTTAAGTTATTTAGTATGGGAGCAAAAACAATCTCAGTGAAATGTAACTGCTTGAGATGAGTAAACTGCAGCCCACTCACACCACTCCTCCCCCCCCCCCCCCAAAAAAAAAAAATAAATAAATAAATTTCCTTTTTACATCAACTGCCACAACAAAGACTTACAGCAAGATAACAGCAAAAAGGTTTAATAAAAATTGAACAAAAACGTTTAAATTTTAATGAAAATTGCAACACAATTTTCCCCAACTGCTTAAAAAAACACCTATCTAATCCCATGGATGTTTCAAGTCCGACTGCTACTGTAGTAAGACATACCCAACTTGAGGGATTAGTAATTGCATTACTTAAAACAATTATTATTTATCGCCTGTCACAATCGCGAACTCAGACGGACAATAAATGAGAATTGTACAGTTACAATAGCACATTATAAACAAAAATTCACTTTACGTGCCAACATACTAAGTGACAGATCTAATGCACTGCACAGAATAATACATTTCCATTCACAACAAAGCTGCGTCGATTGTCTGCTACGTATACAGCACAGTAATGAACTTACGATAAATAGGAATGTCAGGATCTGGATTTTCGGCTTGAGCTTTCTTGAACAGCTTTGTGCCTCTTTTATTGTGCAACAAAAATTTTCTGAAGTTCCTTTTCCCATACTGCGTAGAAGATAAACATATATACCTACACTGCACCACAATACAATTCGATGCCATTTTTAAATTTTCGTAACCAAACCACTACAGCGTAAAGACGTACCAACTACGTCATCCACAGACATACAAGACACCGTAAAACCTACTTGGTAGATTCTTTCATTCCGTTTACATAAACTCCGAAAACCGGATTTCGTAAACCGATTTCCCAATTCCGATTCTCTAAAGCAGATTTCCACTTCCACAATAGATTTTCGTGCCCACGTAAACGCAACCGACTTTGAAGAGTTCTTGGCATGTCAGATGGTATTTTCTACTTCAGAATTTTCTGAACATATTGAAAAAGTGATATTTTCTAATGTAAAATAAAAGTATAAATATTAAAGTGAACATGAATCTGTGTATTTACATAAAGAAAAAAGTGATTTTGGTAACTAAATCAGGATCTGAATCAGCTGTTTTTCAACCGCCATATTAAGTGGACTAGGAAATCTGGCTATGCCATGTAAACACGACAGCGAAAAACGGTTTACGAAAATCGGTTTTCGTCTTTGGGAAGATGTGTTCCATGTAAACGTAGTGTTTGGCGTTCCTCTCTGAACGAGTGGTATATTCGAGGAGGTTAGAATCTAACCTCCTTAGTCCATAATCACTCGTGTATATTTCCGCTGTTGACCTTTGCTCTTAAATAACTTTGCAGACGACACGCTGAAATGCAAATCATGACAATATACTGTTTTAACGGAAACGGTACAAAAAAAAAATAAATTGATCGCCGGCCGGCCGACGCAGACGCTAAGTCCAAGTCGATCGCGCAGTGTGGACAATGAATTCGATAGGTCCCAGAATTATAGGTCCAACGATATGCACGATCTGGTAACATTTTCACTACGTTTACATGGAACAACATGCGTCTAGCCCCCAGATTATACCGCCGGAAACGTCCAGAGATAAAAATGAGAATTTCCTGGCGATGCCGATAGATGTCACTCCGGATCTGTCACGTGATCTGCAGCTGACAGCTGTTAAGTGTTAAATGAAAACAAACGGAGGATCGGCGGAATTGCATAGCTCGCCTGTAAAATAATCTCATTTTCTTCAGTGTCACAATAGTTGTTAATTTGTTATTCTGCTTACAACAATGTAATCGCAGGTTTTGTACGCATTAGGCGAACGTGGAATAAAGTTTTAAATGTATTTTACACGTTTGTCTCAGTTCGAACACATTATTTGAGGAGCCGGTGCAGACGAACGCGGGATGTTAGGTGTCATTTTTCTTTTTTCCTCCATCTGATTTGCGACAAAGAAATTATTTATGTTTCTTTTTAGCCCAAACAAGAAGTTAGAGAAATGCTGGTAAACTCTAAGACATATACTACGGCAAATGAAAAAACGTGGAAATTGAATTTCTAAAAATCAAACCATCGTCAAGTCACGTGAAATTAGTACGCTTACACTTTATACCTTATGACTGCAAACAAAACAATTCTCTTACACCTGATAATGTACTCACAAAGTAAAGTGAAATGTTATGTGTGTGCCATTTCCTAAACGTGAATACGTTGAGTATTTTACTATAATTCTTGATTTGTCATTTGTGTGTTTGGCAACATTTAAGATGTGTTGGAAAATCTCCAGTTTACCAGTGTTTTCAGAAACGAGGTGAGAAACTTTAACTTTCAAGTTGTAACATAGCAGTATCTAGGATCCACATTTGTAATAGTGTTATGTCACACTGTTCTCACATTGTGGAATACAACACAAAATGTCAACCTCACACTGAAGTGGTACAGCCTCTTTCTCACTGATGAGACTGGGGATCCAACACTGCATGTTGTTAGTAGATATCAATCTGCCAACAACCTTTGTAACAATAGGAGCAAAAAGATATGAAAATGAGTGTGCAAGATAAGTCGGCAAAGGGCAATGGTATGGTGATTCATGAGGTAACAGAAAGCACTATATTAAAACCTTCATGGTGTTTATAGCACATGTAATTATTCCATTTCACTTTTTATTAGCAAATCTATCTTTGCAAAAAGACTTGGCATGTAAAGAAGGCCTCCATCCAAATTTCCAGACTATATCATAAGGTAAACAACAGATAAAGCTAACATTCTAAAGATCAGAATGTTAAGAGTTTGAATGTAACAGTCAAACTAGAAAATCTTAAAAGGAAGTGGTCAGATTGAAGTTTGATACTACAGGGCTGAGTGAAGTAAAATGGTGAGATAAGGCAGATTTTTAAGAGGGGGAGTAATTTTGTGTAGGCAAACAGGAAAATTGGGTTTATGGGAAATGAATGAAAGAAGACAGTGACTTTTTATTCTCTGCATTAAGTTTCAGCAAGCACTGTTTCGTGAACCAAATGGAAAGCATTTATTATTGGAAAAGATAAGGAAACACTTGTAGATACCAGATGTACCTCATGTTTGTAAGTCCTAGATATAAAAACTGTAAAGTTTTTAAGGGTCTGATATTAATTTAAGAATAAAGGGAGACCAGATTACGGGGATGTGCCTCTCTTGAGTTTGCAGACGGATAACTATGTCCAATGGGCACAATGTTTCAGCAATTGAACCTGTTGCTATCGTCACTGTCTCCTGTTGACAGTGCAGGCTTTTTGTCTGCATTACTCCCCAACTGGCTTCCAGCACTTGGAGTGGGAAGTATGCTCGTGATACATCATGGGTTCAATGCTGTGGATATGTCCAAGCCATGGCTCAACCATTGGAGCTCCATCTGCCTCAGTGGGTAGTTTGTTGTGTTTGCACTGCTATCCTCTGTGTTTCCTGATTTTAGAAGTAGCAGGCTCCTATGCCTTGCTAAGACTGGAACCAAGTTGTTGTTCACACTTATCTCAATAGATTCATTAATGACATACTGGTAATCTCATTAATTTGGTGTTTGTGCCAAGCTCTTCATACCGTTATTCTTCATGTTTCTCTTTTAAAGAAGAATCTTTATTCACTGTAAACCATTTTACAGTGATATTGGCTTCATAATTTTTACAATAGATATACGCTGTATAAGGCACAAGGAATAGTATTAATCTTATGTTCAATAGGGTTTACACAGTATACAATAATAGGCTCACCTGTAGACAGGGATACCACTCGTCAGCTTTGACCCATGACGTCATCACTGCGCGGTAGTTTTGAGGTGCGTGCATGTTTGTAAAAGGCATCAGTGATTATGTGGTGGTTGTGTTAAAGACGATTATTTGTTTACAAAGAAAACATTAATATTTTGTGATTAAAAAGTGATCTGTAGCATCTCTTTGATTAGGTGTAAGTTAACCGAGAGATTTTTTCTCATATGTGAGCACCGAAGGTGCCAATTTTTGAGCCAAGACCTGTGATTGATGGCACATTCTGTTATCTATAATAACCACAGATTATTTGTATCTACAATACAGAAGTATTAAGATATCCCATATACTCGTCTTCTGACATCTTGATGGCGTCATGGGTCAAGGCAGACGGGTCGTATCCCAGTCTACAGTTATGCCATTGTTCTTAGGACTTAAAGAAGGGGGGTGCAGCCGAATCGTAAAATGACCATAACAGGATTGTTCCACCATGTCCATTGCTGAGGTGCTATTCCGCTGCATGGAGAGCCTTGGCAGTAGTGGCAATTATCTTTGGAACAAAGAAGCTGAATTAAAGTTTGTGTTGTGGAGGGAAATTGTACATAGACTTTTTATCTGTCGTTTTGGGTGAGGTGGGTGTTTGGTATCCTGAATTTTGAGGTTCGATACGAGTTTTGTGTTATTTTGAGGCTGTGGTGACCGTTTCATATTCCAAATTTGATTTGAGGTGTGATGTAGGATATGTCCGATATCAGTGCCTCGGTTTTTAGTTTTGGGGTGATTTGGTATCCCAAACTATATGTAAGGTGTAATCAATGTCAATTGAAGTGTCTGATACCACTTTTCTATATTTTGTTGATGTGAGGATCGTTTGGTTACCTGAGTTTGATATGGTCAATTGATGTGTTCTGTACCAGTTTTCTTGGTTTTGCATTTTGGGCTTCGGTTGGTATCCCGAGTTTCATTTGAGGTGTAATATAGGTCAATTGAGGTTTCCGATACCTTTTTCATTTTTTCGGTGTTTTTGTTATGGGTTCTTTTATGGAACGCTTTTTTTTGTCTGGTATCTTGTCGTTTTTCCGCTTAGAATGTCCCCGCCCAAAACCCCCACATTACCGCATTTGTCCCGTTGGGATCATTTTATTGATTTTTAGGTAAATTTCACATTTTTATATGGGCATTTTTTCGGTCGTTGCAAGTTTGTTTTGGTCACAATATTGGGTACGAGTATATATGTCATTGCTGCCATGTTGATGACATCATTGGTCAAAGCTGACGGGTGGTATCCCAGTCTTCAGTTATGCCCAATAATACAATTGAAAGCAACATTTTTCTACAAACTAATATAATCATCTGGCAAACTGAAGTATTCTTTGATATTATAAAAAGGATTATTGATTAACCAGTTGTATACGTTGTTTTCAAAAGTATTTATAGCCATGGTCCAAGCAGAGGTTCTGTAACTTACTAAAGATTCTGATAGCATTCACTTTGTGAGAGCTCTCAGTCATTGTTAATCTATGCCTAGGTATATCTTAACCCTGGTTTTGTGGTCATGAACTCCCTTGTAACAAGTTCTGAGATATTGCTTCTAATATAGAGTCCTGAAACATATATATATAAATTCAAACTAGTGAGTATTTTGAGGCTGGTGAAGAGTGGGTGACAGTGCTCCAATCAATCTTTCTTACACATTAAACGCAAAACTTTCTTTTGTATTTTCAATATTTCAACTACTGCTGATTTGTGGGATTGTAGTAGCTGTGTGTGGCATTGGTGTTCAATACAAGCCTGTTTGTTGTTGTGGTCTTCAGTCCACGAACTGGTTTGATGCAGCTCTCCACACTACCCTGTCCTGTGCAAGTGTCTTCATCTGAGAATAAGTTCGTCAACCTACATCCTTTTGAATCTGCTTACTGTATTCTTCCCTTCGTCTCCCTCTACCCCAGACACTTCCTCTAAAGCTAAGTTGACATGTCCAACCAATCTATCCCTTCTCTTAGTCAGGGTATGACAGAAACTCCGTTTATCCCCACTTCTGTTAAGCACCTCCTCATTAGTTACATGATCTACCCATCTAATTTTCATCATTCGTCTGTAGCACCACATTTCAAAAGATCCTATCATTATTTTACATGTTTCATTCCCATACAATGCTACACTCCAGACAAATGCTTTCAGAAAGGACTTCCTAACACTCAAACTAATATTGGATGACAACAAATTTCACGTCTTCAGAAATGCTTTCTTCCCACAGCCAATCTGCATTTTATATCTTCTTACTTTGGCCATCCAAAGTAATCTTGCTACCCAAATAACAAAATTAATATACTACTTTTATTGTCTCATTACCTAATCTAATTCCTTCAGAATCGTCTGATTTTCTGACATTACATTCCATTACCTTCATTTTACTCTTGTTAATGTTCATCTTATATCTTCCTTTCGAGACACTGTCCATCCCATTCAATTGCTCTTCCAAATCTTTTGCGGTTTCTGACAGAATTACTATGTCATCGGCAAACCACAATGTTTTTATTTCTCCTCCCTGCACTTTAATTCCCTTTCCAAATTTCTCCTTAGATTCCTTCATTGCCAGCTCAATATACAGATTGAACAACGTTGGGGAAAGGCTACAATCCTGTTTATTCCCTTCTCAACCTCTGCTTCCCTTTCTTGCCCTTCGACTCTATAACCGCTGTCTGGTTTTTATATAGATTGAATATAACTCCTCGCTCCCTATATTTTTACCCCTGCTAGCTTCAGAATCTGGAAGAGTGTATTCCAGTCAACATTGTCAAAGACTTTCTCCAAATCGACAAATGCTAAAAACATAGGTTTCCCTTTCCTTAGCCTATCTTCTAAGATAAGTCGTAATGTGAGTATTGCCTCCCATGTTCCTACATTTCTCCTAAATCCAAACTGATCTTCCCCAAGGTCGGATTTCATGTTTTTCCATTCGTCTGTAAATAATTCGTGCTAGTATTTTGCAACCATGACAATTAAGTCCAGTATATCCTGTTATCCAGGGATTTCTAGTAGATTTCTTGTCCTACCTATATGATCCTCTGCTGCTTTCACTACCCTAGCCCCCAGAGCTACCCATTCTTCTACTGTATGACTTACCCCCCATTTCAGTCAAACCTTGCCTAATGCTCCATCTCAACCACCTCTTGTTCCTTCAATTTGTGCAGGTTCCATCTCCTAACTTTTCTACCTTTCAGCAGTCTTAAGTTTTAATCTGCAGTTCATAACCAATAAGTTATGGTCAGAGTCTATATCTGCCTCTGGTTGTGCCTTAGTTTAAAACCAGGTTCCTCAATCTATTCCTTACCATTATAAAGTCTACCTGGTGTCGTGTAGTGTCTCCTGGTCTCTTCCACTTCTTTCATGATGTTTAAACCAAGTGCTGGTGATCATTAAATTGCGCCCTGCAGAAAATTCTACCAAGCAATCTCCTTTTTCAGTCTTTTCCCCAGTCCCTATTCACCTACATTCCCTTCTCTTCCTTTTCCTACTGCCAAGTTCCAATCTTCCACCACAATCAAGTTTTCCTCTCCCTTAATTTTCTGAATATTTCTTTTATCTCCTCATACACTTCTTCGATGTCCTCTTCATTGGTAGAGCTAGTTGACATATAAACTTTTACTACTGTGGTTGGTGATGGTTTTGTGTCTGTCTTTCCTATAATACATTCACTATGCTGTTCATAGTAACTTACCCGCATTCCTATTTTCTTATTTATTATCAGACCTACTCCTGCGTTACCACTAACTGATTTCTTGTTTGGAAGCCACAGAAGTAAGGGACCAATAAAGATGACAAGCTCAGACCAACAAATCCTTGTGCGCGTTAGTGTAACTAGCTAACCAGCACTTGTCAGAGTATATCTTTCATAATATTTATGTTGTCACTGGCTTATGTGGCAAGGATGGCACATTTTCATATACTATGAATTGACCCAGTTCTTGAGGCTCATTTATGCACTTGTCTATTTACTTAGGCTATATGTAGTGGCCGAGTTAATTTTGCATACTTTGTCCTTGTTGGCTGGTGGGGTTAACATAAGACACAATGCATGCAGAGCAAGTAAATGTCATTGCACAAAGGTAATTGATCACACCAACATGGTGTCCTATATCTCACTACGTAAACCAGTTTTCACTGAAAGAACCCAGCCAAGCCAAGGGAGGTCATTCACTTCTTCACTTGCAATAATTACCTGTTGCCTAATATATTTGTTTCTTTATCCAATTAATTTGTGGAAAAATCTAACAAGAGATACGTGAATATTGTATATTTAATAACAGATCGTGTCCAACACTTACCTCAGCTCAGTATTGCCGACAGTGATAAAAAGAAGGGGGGGGGGGGGGGCGGAAGCAAACCATTTGTCACACATTTCATGCTCTCCCTTCACACCACTCATCTTACTTTTGTGGTGGCTACACTATTATTACACCTATGTTTTTATATTTCTTGCTACAGAGACAATACTCAAAATAATTTTGCACGTTAATAGGAGGTTGTAGTGGCTTATTAGGCCTAACAAAATTATGTGACTTGCTCAATTAGGTGTGTACATTTACTGTATATATTACCAAATTTTGTTGAGTCTTCTTGAAAGGGCTTGGAAATTTTACATTCACTGATTAGTACATCTAATCAAATACTTGCGAAATGTAACCGCAAGTACAAATTTCATCAATGAAAGCTGTAAAGGAGGCAAATACATTTAACTGTGACATTAAAATTTGTGTCAGACTGGGACTCAAACCCAGACTTACTACTTATCTCAAGTGGTAGCCGCACCTTTCAGCTACTAGAGAACACTTCCCAGATCAACCCAAACTTCCACAGGCCACACAATGTCTAATGATCTCTTTCTTGCTTGTACACGACTTTGGCGTGATTCCTACATAGGGGAGAAAAGTTATTTTAACCAATCTAGGTGTGAAACACCAATTTGTTTGTCTGAAGAAAGTATATCATTGGTGACGAGAAATATTTGGGGCCTAGAATCAACATCCATCACAGTTACACTGTAACTTTCACAGCCACAATACAACACTTCAAATGTACACATTGTCTTTTTTATGGTGTAGAGAGTAGTGTAAGGTCTCTGCCAAACAGCAGCAAAGCAGAGAATGTTCAACATAGGAAATTTTAGTTTTCCCACCAAGAAGTGATATGTAAAACGAATAGTTTGTTTTCATAGATCTTCTGACTATGCTCTCTAGCCAATCAATAGGGAATGTTTAGAATCATGGATTTTGTTAAGCCATATTAGGACAATATTTTAGTGGTTGTTGGTGTCAGCAATATCTTTGAAATAGTTGCTTATTTTTACTTCACAATGTTTGTAACAGTAACAGACATTTAAAGTGCAACTTACTGGTCACAGTATGTAAGACATTCCATAGTGCCACATCTGAAGCACAGCTTGCAGCCAGTCATACCCACATTAACTATATAGACAGGTGTACATTTATATTCCTATTTTCTGTAAAAATGCAGTTATTGAGAATTAAACCTCAAAGCCATATACAGACATTACATGAAGAATCAACTAACGATGCACAAGCATAGAACTTTAACTTAATTCTTCATAAGCTATTTGAAGCCTTTGAATAAGCATAATAAGCTAACTAATATAGTGAGGACAGTTTACAACTCACCGCAAAGACGTGGCGACGAGCTGCGACAGGCACATACAAAAGACACACACATACAACACATTCAGCTATCGGCCATGGCCTTCTTCAGAAAATAGAGCACTCACGCAATCACACAGGCACACAACACAGTCATACAACCATCACCTCCGACTGCCACACTTCGAAGTGTGGCAGTCGGAGGTGATGGTTGTATGACTGTGTTGTGTGCCTGTGTGATTGCGTGAGTGCTCTATTTTCTGAAGAAGGCCATGGCCGATAGCTGAATGTGTTGTATGTGTGTGTCTTTTGTATGTGCCTGTCGCAGCTCGTCGCCACGTCTTTGCGGTGAGTTGTAAACTGTCCTCACTATATTATTTATTCCAACCTGGACTTTCCATTATTACATAATAAGCTAACTCATTGACAAAATTACATCTAGTAGTCTAAGAGACCATTGTCCTTTCAGAAATAGTGGTACCCTGAAATGTTTATCTTTGTGCATATAAACTACACACAAATCATCCATAGCCTTGATTCTTAGAATGCACAACACCTACTTGCTTTTAAGGGTTGTCGACACACGCACACACACACAAATGTATAAAAAGCGTCCAAAGGCGAAAGTCTCGATCAGCGGCATGGGTAGCGTCGCGGTGTGTCCGTAGCAGTGTTAGGTTGGCAACATAGTACATTTCGAGTAGCCTATGGTGTGTATGATAATTCAATTACTGACTGAACAAGTGTACATCAATGAATATTATTTTTACAAATATGTCATAAGGGTTGTGCTTAGGCAGGAACTAAAGAGTAGAGATTAAATTGTTACAAGCGTTTTACCAAATATGAACATTGAAAAAAATTATTGTTCTTATCATTTGAGATAGAAACACACATTTCTATTTGCATAACAATAAAGTGTAACATCTGAACAGAAAGACAGTGCATGTGGAGAAACGTGGTTTTGTAAGGTGTGATCTACATTTGAAGGCTGTAATTCATTTCAAAAATAAAATCATTCAAGCGTGATGTTAACACAGTCATTTTCACACCTTGTAAACATTGTATGCCACCATTCGTCCCAGCATCCACAGCAACTGTTGCTAACACTGCCGCTCCATGTCACATAAATACATTAGCTCATGCTGCTAATCGAGACTTACCGTGTCCAAAACAGGTTGGTGGTTATGTAAGCGTCCAAATAACAAATACAAAAGATTTTTTTTTTCATTTCTTTATTTATGGTCAATGAAATGTTGGTATAAAGCCTCCTTAGGACGCCCTCTTTCAACATCTAGGAGGGCACTTTACTTTTTTTTTTTTTTTCCCCCCCTGGGAGAAGAGGCTCCCACAGGCTTAGACCACATAGACCTGTGGTGCGGAGAAACCTCCAACATTTATTTCATTTGCCTAAGGCATTAAGCATCATTTAACAAGGCATAAAGATGCAACTTTATACACTGACTTATCCTACAACCTTTTGCGTTCTGCTTCAAGGGAAGGCATTTTGGAGCTGTCAACACTGTAGCAAACTGGACCTGTAATAAAATAAAAGTTGTTATAAAAACTTATGAAACTCAAACATCGCAGCCCTAGAATGAGATACTTTGCTGAACTGACGGTAAAATTCTATGACGCTTCTTACCGGGCTCTAATGCTTATGTTGGCAACAGATGAACAATGAATTGTAGAATTGGGTTAATATTTTTCTTGAGGTACTGAGTAAATGTTATTGCTACTCGTTTCATTCGCAGCAAAATTAATACTGTAGGCCTACCTGTTCTATTGTTGACAGGTTCTTGTATGTTGTCATGAAAAAAACATTTATTGGTGATATGAGTTGTCGTCATTACCATTGGTGCAACATAACCACTGCAGCCCGGTGAGAAGCATCCTACAATTTAACCGAATTGACAAACCTTTTGCCTTGTGCTTCTGCTTCAAAGCAGATCTAGCTCCTCGTGGACAGGGGACACTAGTGACAGCTAAACTGCAAAGTCTGTTGCCCAAGCTCTGCAAATGTTGGCAACACCACAGCAGTCTACCATAGAGCAGATATAAGTTTTATTTATTTTTATCTGTACTAAACAGTGATCATTTTAAGATTAGGTATAGGTTAAACAAGATGTTTTTTATTCTTTTTAGTATGGGAGGGCACATAGCGCCCGAATCTCCAGCCCAGAAGCGATCTATTTACAGTTGCCAACATACGTACCATACTAAAAACACGGTCAACAGACTCTGCAGTTTTACCCACGTGACACCATAAAGAAGTAATACAGTCATGAGACAAACTGACACCTCTTTGTTAAAAAGAGGCAAAAATTGTTTTACACTGTTTTAACAAACCTTTTGTATTGCAATTTTCCTTCAAAACAGATGTTAACTCTTGATGTGAAATAATCACTTCCACCAGCAATAGGACAGACAACTGGTACTATAAAAAAAGAAATACAGTTATGAGAGAAACTGACATATGCAGACACTGTTCAAGAATGGTTACTGTCCTAGAATGAGGCATCAATTCTACCATACTGTTTTTACAAAAAATTTACTTCGTTGTTCCGTTTCAAAAAAGTTTGACCTCTTATTTGAATTATACCACTATCCCCATCAAACGTGCACACAGTAGACCCTACAACCAAAACAGTAAAGACTGAGTTAACATGATAAACACATTGATACATCCATAATGTATTAATAATACACAATATATTCTCCAATTTGATTATGCTGAATTCCCAGGCAGAATTAAAACAATAATAGAATCCTTTACAGCATTGATACAGGTCACACAAGATAATCCAACAAGGAGTCTATAGCAATAGGTCATCCTAAGGTAAGGTAAAGCAGTCAACAATCCGAAGATTGGTTTGAACACCACAGTGCTTTACTAGGCATGGTCCTGTTTGGAGGTGGTATGCCGTTGCCTTCCTCCGACCTTCGAACTGGCTTACCCAGCCAGTTATAGGGGGACCTACGGTTTAACGTGGGTTCCGAACCATGGTGCTACTCGGCATTTTTCACATCAGCAACACTGCCAGAGGTGAAAGAAGTGGAAAGTGACAGATAAAAATCCCAGGACCTGGCGGGGATCGAACCCGGGACCTCTGGATTTATAGTCTGGCACTCTACCACTGTGCTACGGAGCCGAACTACCTTTATCAAATTCATATCTAATTGGCCATATAGGTTATATGAAGACAAAATGGATGTTTCATGTTTGTGTGTTCCTTTTTCTGTGTTGGTGAGAAATCTTCAAATGGAAATTTTGATCCGTAAAAAGGCAAATCCATCCAAGTTTCTACTTGACAAAAAGACAGCTTTTATGAGATACTTAAATGAGTGCTATAATAACCAACATGGCACAAACAATAAAGCAATTTAACGGCGACTAGTAGAAGTTTTATTTATTCTTTTGCCAATAGTCATTATCGTGAACAATCCCAAAGATTGCAGTGATCTGTAAATACTGTGATAGTTTGGAAACATTTTACCTGAAGAAGCAACATAGCTGTCATCTCCCTCAGCAACACTTGAACCTGCAAATAAAATTTCCTTTGGTTTTATACCAGTATATTGATACGTATTATGCTACATTTACAGAACTTGCAGTCCATGTAACGAAAAGAAAAAAGGATTTGATAATTATAATTCGAGATGAATTCTCTTACACACCTTTTGCTACATTTATTGACATTCTTAATGCCATATCTTCTGTCACAGACACAGCTTCTTCACTTGTTTTATCAAATGCAGATTTAGACTGCACACTAACTTTTTTCGTTATTGAGAAGAATCTTCTCTGAGGGACACTTCTTCGCATAGCACACACTTCAGTTTTGCTCCCAATAAAACATCATGAACATTTCGCCGCCGATATAGAGCAGACGAACTAGAAAAATTCTCGTCGCAAACGAAGCACTGAAAACATTTCGAATTACTCATTTCTTGAAGAAAAGCGAAACGCTAAAATGTACGATACACGGGAAAACAAAAACAATACCCTTATTCACAGTACCGCGCAAAAAAAATATCCTGCTCCAAAGAGGTTAAGCTGCAGAGACTTCTCTGCTTTCGGTTCCGGCCAAACAGGTTAGAACCTCCTTGCTTCCGGCGGTATAATCTGGGGGCTAGCGTCAATACATGGAACACATCTTCCGGAAGACGAAAACCGATTTTCGTAAACCGTTTTTCGCTGTCGTGTTTACATGGCACAGCCTGAATCGGATTTCCAAATCCACTTAAGATGGCGGCTGCAAAACAGCTGATTCAGTCCCCGATTTAGTCAGCATAATCGTTATTTTTCTTTACTTAAATACACAGATTCATGATCACTCTAATATTAATACTTTTATTTCACATTAGAAAATATCACTCTGTCGATATGTGCCGAAAATTCTTACCATAAAAACACAATCTGACAAGCCAAGAACGCTTCAATAGCGGTTACGTTTACATGGGCACGAAAATCGATTGTGGAACTGGAAAACCGCTTTAGAGAAGCGGATTTCCAGAATCGATTTTGGAGTGTTTACATGGCCAACCAAAAGCGGAATTGGGAAATCGGTTTACGAAATCCGGTTTTGGGAGCCCATGTAAACGGGGTGATTGTAGAATGCGGTACTGCAGGAGGAAGTATTATTTCTTCTCGAGGGAGCACAGTGCTATATGAGTTCGTGGTCTCGTGGTAACAGTCGCATTTACAAGCGTATATGTAAGCAGTGACAAGATCGACTCCAACATACTTGATTTTTTTTTTTTTTAACCGCATGTCGGCTGTCTTTGTTATCAGTGTGGAAGAACCTCAAATGTAACAGCGAGAAACTCCCAGAAATAATTACAGAAAAAAACTCGCGGCTGCATCAAAACTGACCTGTTTGCTTTCGGGAGTCTGCTACGCTCGCCGTGGGCACCGGCTATGGCTGCGAGTCAGGGGCCGCCTTGCAGCAGCCGCCTGCGGACTCAGTGACAGTGGCGAGACGCTGTGAGTCTATTTACCAGCTCTTATATCCTGACGTACTTATATTCCAGTCACGTATTGAATTTTTCTGAGTGATATATGAACATAAATATGCAACCACAATGCCATGGAGTGCGTATTTCTTGCAAGCAACTGAGACACCATTTAGTCACACTCTAAGGACAAACGAAGTAAAAATTACAAAATGTGTTAGTAGTACACCATAATAGTTCCTGCTGATATCACGAACAAAACATCCAATAGTGTGCTTTCTCACTATTTCGATCATATGTCCTCAAATGTTTATCTTTCTTGCCCCTACTCAAAACATCTTCGACAAAAATTATTTCCGGACGAAAATACGCGTCGAACATCGATTGGCGTCATAATTAGCTTGGAATCAGTTCATTTCTACAGGGACGGAGTCGGTAAACTACCTGAGCGTTGTCAGACTTTCCCATAATCTGAGAGAATATAGCAAGTAACCACAAGATGTTTCTTTTTGTTCTCTCTGTGGATTCGTATAGCTCCTGTCAAGAAAAGAGCTAAAAAATTGTACTTCAATGAGACTGGAACCCTGGACCAAATCACCTCCTGGGACAGGCGACTACTTTACCTCAAAGCTAGCGGGGTGCTGTGCACACCAGCTCTTTCCTACTGCCACATACATCACTAGAACATATAACTCGCCAACTAAGAGACGAGATTAGTTGCATTTTCGCCGTGTAAACAATATTCTGGACCCAATTGCATGGACTAATAGCCTTCTGTCGCCTCTCGAGAGAGAAACGACTCAGATTATTCAATGGAAATTACAAGAAACATCAAGTGAATTTATGAGCATAGTTCTGTGCCATCCCAGAAGTAAGACCTCGGTACCAGCGTTGACAGACGTACACTGCGATGTTGCCAAGCTTCAGTCATACTATCAACAGGAAGAATAAGAGCCGAGGTCATTTCCAAGTGGGCTTAACTTTTTGGATTTGCATATTGTAAAAAAATGAACAGAAATTGAGTATAGAAATGTTCTGTAAGTCTACGGAAAATTGGTGATTATGTATTCAAAAAATTAGAAAAGTTCCCATGGCAGAGAAGGAAACCACCACATACATTTCACTCACATATTTTGGTCGTATCTCAGGTAAGATAGCCAATGACTTCCGCAAAGATAATGTTAAGGTGGGTTTTCGGACAAAAAGCAAGCAAGGGCAAATTTTGCGACTCAGTATAGAGCCTGTTCCAAATAAGCTTAGTAGGGCAGGGTGTATAAAATCCTGTGTGGATCGTGTAATAATTTTTATAAAGGACAAATCGGATGTGACTTCAAAGTTAGGTATCGGGTCCATGGGTATGCGAGTAATGGGAGAGCATTGGGTGACCATTTACGTGAATGTCAGCACGATTTGAGGGATATTAACGATGGTTTGACAATTCTGCGCATTCGTAATAAGAGTGTTTCATTGGATATCTTGGAAGAGATTAAGAATTATATTAGCCATCAGAGTTGCCCGGACCTATTAATAATCATCGGTTGGTGGGGTCTCACAATTCGTTCTTTGATTTTTTTCATAAATATTTGATGAGTGGCAATGTATAAAGTTGTTGGGCGTGTGAATGGACTGGCGCCCCATTTTCCTTCTCCCACTGTATCAGTGAACCTAATTGCCTTTTCAAGTTTTAATACCATGTTTGTAAACTTCTTTCCGCCACTCAGCAGCAGCAGCCCTCTGTCGAACGGCTCTCATACACTTAAAAGTCGGCCACTGTACGTAACAAGAGCCTTGTTTTAGCACTAAAATTAGTAAATGTGGATCGTGTGAACTACTGGTAACTCCCTGCTATAAACCCTTGTTCCCTGGCCCAAACTGAGAACCGACTGTTTTCAAATTACTTCAATAACAGGAAGATAATACTACAGAGTTCAATATACATAGCAGATCACACGTTATTACACACAGACATTAATAAGCAAGCCACCACAATGAAAATTATCTTACAAAGGTTACTAAGAAAACAGTTATGGCGCAACGGAGTTTAGATATAATCTGGATCTGAGCTTGTTCTCAGCACTTGTGAAGAACAATATTAAATAAAAGGGGGAAGGTGCTCTAAAAAAGCAATTTATAGGCAACTTTAGGATTAAGCTCAACATAAACTCGTTTATTCAGATAGAAAACAAGCAAAATGGAGAACCAATTTCGTTAACACAATAAAAATGCATCTCTTACATGGATTAATGCAGATGGTGTGCAGGCAAAATTATACATGATTTAACGTTACTGGAAAAGGGGGGGGGGGATTGGATTGACAAACAACATTCATTCTCACACACACACACACAATGCCACAACGAAACTCACCAAAAACAGCATGCTGAGACGAGGCGTACTGAGACGAGGCGCCGCGATCGTATGCGAAATTCAGCAAGTCAGAGGTAGCACAAAACACAATATACAAACAATTTGAAGCTGGCTCTGGTCTGTCATGCCTGTTTTGAGATGGTGTGCGTGTATAACAAGTTACATTACACCTGAATTGGACCGCGAGCAAACAAGCTAATGGCGACACACGACTACGTTATATGGACGCAGTCAGATTCATTATACAAAATCACGGTGGATTCTTAAGTGGCAGTCTCTTAGAAATCTATCTAGGTACTGGTTTTATATGAGAAGTGGCATGAACTCAGGTGACTAGCTGCAAACCCCGGTAGTCGGAACTCGGAGCCACGTGGTTCCGACAACCGATAAAGTTGAATAAATTCAGCTTTCGAAAAATAAAGAAAATTAACTACAGCATGCAATGCATAGAAATGCTTAGAATTATATAAGGAAGCAAATGAAATACAGCTACACGCAATAGGGGGCAATTACAGAGACGGATGAAATCCAGTATCAGAAAAACCACAAAAATGAAATAATTTCAAAGTCAGAAAAATAAAATAATAATTACGGCATGCAACCCATAGAAATGTTTGGAATTACATTAGGAAGCTATTAAAGGAGGTTTTACAAGGCTCAGAGAGAATAATGTTCAAATGTTTGTATAGCTACACTTACAAACTACTTACGAACTAGCTAACACTAAGGACGGCACAAATATCCATGCCCGAGGGGAGATACGAACCCCTGTCTGTAGTGGCCATGCAGACTGTTACTGGCGCACCACAGTCCCCTCGGCCACCGGGGCTGTCGCTCAGAGAGAATTACTGACATAGACAGAGTGCGAACTACAAGTTGGAGAAGAAACGGCGAAATTAAAATAGGCAGGGAGAGAAGATCGCGAAATATTAATGGAAATCAGAAGGATGCCTGCATAGTTACTTGCCTGATGGGCATGGAACAAACAAGAGTGGAAGCTGAAAGCTTTGTTGTATGAACCAACCACGTGGAACACATGTCACTCACGAAAGGAAACGAAAAGAAGAACATTATATCCACTGTATAAAATGAACATATCACTTATTAGAAATCGGGCCCCACAAAGCTAGAAAATATTTACACAGAGTTCATATGCCGCCACATGCTCACAAAACGTTTTAACATCCCAGGCTGTTATTAAACTGCAACTAGAATCACACACACCGCGTTTACCTATCGGAAATCACTGAGCTGAAAAAAGAGAACACATATCCGCACACGATTGGAGAACATATTTTAAAAAATGATTGTAAGTTTACGTATCTAAGTTAAGCGTGCTAGTCAATGAAACGCTACCATCTCCAGAAACAAGAGCAGAACCAACCTTATCTCACCAGACACCCAGAACAGAAATGGATCGCCATGCAGCCACCGGGCCACGGGAAAATGCGGGAAGCCACCGAAAGCTGGAAAATCCACGAAAACAGCGGTGGTGGGGAACTGAGAGACTCGCTAACCAGCTCGCAACTAAAGAGTGTGGCAACCTCCTTGGTAGTATCAGCAGCTATCGATACCGAGCCAAAGAGAACGATGCAAAGCTATTGACCACAGACATATATTCTGTATATGTCTGTGGTCACTCCCCACATTCAAACAGCCATAGATTCCTGCACACACTTAAAGGTAAAACAACTGCACATTCTCATAGGGACAGTGACGTAGCGAATAAGCTGTAGATACGCCACATTAATTAATATAATAATAAATTATTAAGATAACACAATAAGAAAAACCTCACAATATTAACTAATATTCTAACACATGAAATAAAAATGTTATTCCTCAAGCCTTGAAAAGAGTGGGGTTCAAGTTTTAACAAAATGATAATCTAACGATATTAAATAAGTTATAACTTAACTGAAACTATACAAAAATAAATGGAAGATGACAGACGGTCGTTTTTCACTCTGTGCTTGTCACATTTATGTTAAGACCTGATTCAAGGAAATACTTACTTTTGTCCATGCTAATATTCTGCAAATGTCTGTACAAGACTAAATATTTTATAATCTTTGTATATATATACTGTTATATTCATAAATCTTTATGACGTCTTAGGTGAGGTGCTGCCCTCACGTGGTTTGTATTTGCCCTAACGGCACGAAAAAATTCGATTTCAGATTACTTTTGGATTTCGACAAATGTACCAAGTTTAGTACACACATATTACTGTTACCAGTGTTTGATGAGTAGCCAGCTTGTACTGGCCATTGCATTTTGTCTTGAAAGATGACCGTCTGTTGTCTTCCACATATTTTTTTTTTATAAAATTGTAATTTATTTGATGTCGCTAGATTAGCATTTTGTTAAAACTAGAACCCTGCTCTTTTTAAGACACGAGGAATAGCATTTTCATTTCATGTTTTAAAATATTAGATTCTGATATTTTAGTTAATATTGCTAGGATTTTGTTATTTCAATAATTTATTATTTGGTGGTGAATGTGGCAATAAGTATGGCTTCTCCGCTACGCCACTGTCCCTGTGAGAAAGTGTATTTGTTTGACCTTTAAGTCGATGTGCGAGGATTTAATGGATGTCTGAATGTGGGTGATAATAGCTCCCTTTGCATGGTTCTCTCTGGCTCAGAGTCGATGGTTAGTCGTTATAAACCCCTGTTGCTGATGCGACGAAAGACGTTTCTACACCCTTTGGTTACAAGCAGTCGACGAGCCTTCTCCAGTACGAGTCTCGTGATCTTCTCTCCCCACCACCGCTGGGTTTTTCTACTTTCTGGTAGCTTTCGCATTTCCTGGCCACTCGGTGGTTACTTTCTACTGGGATCATGGTGAGGTAAGGTTGGTTCTGCTCTTGTGTCTGCGAACATGATAGTGACTCGTTGTCTAGCATGTTTAACTTAGACTCTTGAACTTAGATTCATTTTTTGGAATATTATTTTCCGATTGTGCGCAGAAATGTGTCCTAGTTTTTCAATCCAGTGATTTCCAACACATAAATGGGGTGTATGTGTTACTAGTTGCAGTTTCATAATGGCTTGGTATGTTCAAACCTTTTGTGATTATGTGGCGGTCTACGAACTCTGTGTAAATTCCTTCTAGATTTGTGTGGCCCGATTTATCACTGACGATATGTTCGTTTCACAGTACATGTGAAATCTTTTTTATCATTTCCACCCATGAGTGATATGTGTTTCACGTGGTTGGTTCTTAGAAAAAAACCCTCAGCTTCCACTATTGTTTGTTCCATGCCCATCAGGCAAGTAACTATGCATCTATCCTTCTGATTTCCACTAACATTTCACTATCTACTCTCCATGCCTGTTTTAATTTTGCTGTTTCCTCTCCGAACTTGTAGTATGCACTCAGTCTTTGTCAGTAATTCTCTCTGAGCCTTCTACAACCTCCTTCAATAGCTTGCTGATGTAATTCTATATATTTCTGAGGGTTGCATGCTATAGTTTTTATTCTCACTTTTCCATCTATGTCGTTATTTCATTTCTCTGGTTTGAGACTGTGAAAAGTCATCTAGGTTGACGGAAGTTGCGAGTACAGATGGCCATGTTCCCATTGAAAATGCGACTAGTTTAAACATGGACGCGACCGCATACAAATATGCCAGTTTCTGCTACTTCGCAAACTAGTTCAATCAGTGTTACTATGCCCGTGTGCATTGCTGATATGACTCTAAGCGACATCATGGCTTTTATGAGGGAACTGAAAGCAGAAGTAGGTTCCATAATGGAAGCACAGAATGCTTCAGTTAAGGACTTAAAAGTAGGGATGGAAGCACAGAATGCTCCTGTTCAGGATTTAAAAACAGGGATGGAAGCACAGAATGCTTCAGTTCAGGAATTAAAAGCAGGGATGGAAGCGCAAAATGCTTCAGTCCAGGTCGAACTTATCAAGGTTTCTGCACAGTGCAGGGAGGCGCAAAGTAACACCGTTCAAGTTATTAACAATAATCTGTACGGGTTGCACACCGATATAGTGCGGCTAGTTCAGGAACGACATGAGGTAACAATGCCTGGTATTTCAGAAAATCAGAGAATGGAGAAGCTATATCTGCCCTCTCCGACTGTGTAGATACTAATATCCACTCTCTTAACGAGAGAGTCGATTTGGTAGACGGTCGGGCGAAAACGTGCACTGATGAACTGAAGACGCACACCGATGAACAAGGCGCGCGCGATGGAGAGCTGGCCACCTTGGTGGCGAAGCTTCTACAGACCAGGGGACGGTGGCGGAAACGGCAGTCCTCGCTGTTGTAAATGAATCGGAGGAACTTTGCGACATACTCCGGTTCAAGTCACAACAGTGGGAAATTAACCGTAGGCGTCGCAATGTAGCGGCCGAGATAGGAGAACGCATCACGCATCTGGAGCAAGTCTCCAGTCCACCTCCGCCTCCCTCGCGAGTAGGAAACGCCTCCCACAGTCTATGTGGAGGTCAGCTCTGGCGTTCCGACCGCGGAGATGATTTGGCTTTCAAGGAAGAGGAAGTCGAAACTCCGTGTGCCCTTCCTCCCATAAGAGAAAGACCGAGTCGAGTGCTTGTGCGAGAGCTAGTGCAGGCGTTTGATTATAAACACTTTCTGATAGTAAAAAAGTACCAGGTCTTCCGAAACACTGCAAGTGTGATACGGCCCCGCGCGTGGCTAGAGCAATTCGATTACTCTCTGCCTCCGAACTGGCCAGAAGGGCAGAAAATCGAGTATGTGTGTGGATATCTCGAGGGAGAGCCCGCCACGCGGATGAGACCTCTCTTGAGATATGGCCACTACTATGATGATTTTAGGGAGCATTTCCTATCTGCCTACCGGTCGGAGAGGCAGCAGGAACGAGTAAAAAGTAGCATTTAGTGATGCACCATTTCACAAACAGCAATTGCAGGAATCTTGGCGAATTCTTTCAAGAAATAATGCTGAGAAATCAGTTCCTCGACTACCCATACCCTCCACGCGAATTAATTAGAATTTGTGCGTCGAATGTCCCAAGAAATAAGCGCAATGCCATCCTTGCGGGAAGCTGAGTCCTTCGAGGCTTACGTGGAGGACTTGGAGTTTGACAATGATTATGGACCTAGAAGAGACAGGAATGGTTGTTCTAGGAGAAGTAATAGGAGCGACAATAGCGCTAGGAACAACCGCCAAGCGGAAAGTACTAGCAGGGGGGGGGGGGCGGTCCTTCCAATGCTGGGAATCAGCTGCAGCAAAGGAACGAACAAGGTTATTGGCGATAAAAGCGAGCAGACAAACGGCGAATGTTCAGGTACGGTAATAAGGGCTACAGACCCGATAAAGGCCACGAAAAACCATGCGACTCGCTAACAGAAGACGTGGAAATTAGTTCCGCTGATCCGCGCCATAACCAACTGACAGACCCCGACCCTAGCACGAGCCAATAATCTCCTGCAGTTGATCATCACGCGATCAACTTGCTAGGAAAGAAGCGCATACATTCTAGATTTTGTTTAATTTTTGTGTTTTCTAAGGTAAATTTAGTGTCATTCTTACCAACTATGTGATTTGTGTTTGTAAATTTATGCTGTATTTTGTATGCCTTTTGCAGTGTTTCTTTAAGTGGTTTGTTTTAATAGTGTATTTTGTTATGTGTCCTTTATATATGTATGCATTGGTTGTGCAATTTCATTTCGCCATAACGTTTCTTTATGTTGTATGCATGTTTTGTGTACTATAAGGTGCACACCGCTATAGGCGTAGTTAACAGCAACTTGCCAGTTCTACCCTGTCAGCTGTTCGACGTATTTTACCTTGACGCTCCATTGTGTACTTAAAGAATTATTAGCTCAACATATCCAAGTGTCTCTGTTAGCTATAAGGCTGCCCATCTCACATAGTCCCTCTTTTGTCCCTGTTATTATCTTTTGTTTCCATCGTGAGGATTGATGGTGCATAATCTAAGTTGTTTAGGCCATGTTAAGTATTTTATTGTGTCTATCTTGGTTACGTAATTTGTGCCTCGTTTTTAGTGTGTGAAGCTAGGCTTGTTTATCACATGATTGAGTTGTCACCTTTACTGTAGATCTTGTATCGGCAAACTCCACATTAGGTAGCATGTTAATAAAACGCTGTGGTAGGCGCCAAAGCCGTATTCATAGCATATTTAGTTGCATGTTGATGCACTGTGGTGTTGATGCTTAGGGGTTTAGATAATTTTGTCTAGGGATTGTCGGTTTGACTAACAGGAGGTGTGGAATTCGACTGGTAGACGGTCGCGGCAGACCACGAACGAAGGGGTTCACCTAAATTTCATTGACAGTATACACCTGGGCTTATTAATAGAAACACTTTGCATTTTTCAGGTAGGTTTTGCAGGGCAATTTTGTAAATTAAAGGACCGAGCGTGATCTTTGGAAGAGGCCAGGCTCACATTCAGAAGCAGAAAAATATTTGAGGAAATAAACAAAAAATAAAGGAGTTGAAGAATGGCAAGGAACTGTCCATGTAACGTATACGACGAGACAAATAACTGTATAACATCGATACGATGGTGAACCGTGCAACCACTAATTCTCATTCTTAATTTTGCAGCATTATTGTGGTAAGATTAGGTTACATTGTAAGTCACTAATACCTTAGATCTCACTTTATTAACTTAGGATTGTGTAACATGTGTAGCTTTGTAGAGTTTATTTTATGTATCTGTACATTTTGTCATGTGTTTTCTTTTTGTTCTACTTCCGAGATGTATTATCTCGTTTTTTAGTTAATATGAGTAACTGTGTTTTCTCGCCCCTGCGTGAACGATTGGTGTAACTCTCTTTACAGGCGCTAACCTCAAATTTGCAGCTTGTGGAACAAGACTAGCGAGCTCAAGAAATCTCCCTCCCCATCTCGCGCCCGGGCTGTAGGTAGCTAGTTTTTGTAGTTAGTGTTTGTGCAGCGCTGCATAGTGGCTTGGTAGCTATTTTTTGCATAGCGCTGCATGCTGCGTGGATAAAGGTAGCTTGACCTCTCTAAAACTAATACAGACTATGACCCGACATGTCGATTTTCCCTGTGGACCATGTTTAATTTATTAAACATATTGTTCTCGATGTCATATTAAGTTATAGGATACCCTATTTTATTACTGATGTTGCTGCGATAGACCACGAACACCGGCTCTCGGCGTGGCGCAGGGGATAGCGTCACAGACTGCGGTGCTGAAGGTCGCTGGTTCAATCCCACCCAACAGCAAACATTTATTTATTTGTAATCAACAATTCCAGAAGGTTCTACATCTTTCTTATGTTCACTTGTAAATTCTACTTGTTTCTTATGTTAACTGTTCTTCTAATTTCTGGTAAATTCTGTCTGTGTATAAATAGCAAAGCACTCTGCCTGAGAGGCAGTCAGTGCTGCGTGTATGTTGAGTTCGTAATAAACGTGCTTTGAGTATAAGTGCTGTGTTCAGTTGCCTTCAAAGTCAAGCCTGCTCCCATTTCAACGTGACATTGTTTAGTGGAGTTGCCAGGTACACTGTGCAACAGCTGCATCACCGTGGCTCCGATTAGGCAACGTAAAGGCTGTCACTTACACGGACTGGAACCGGAATACAAGGGATACACCGAGTACATCCTTCCAAAAGTCCGTATTATCAGAAGAACGATGGAAACGAAACCAGCAATAAGCCAACTGCACATCAGATACCCATTGGTGTTCTCTGGAGATGCTGGACAGGACACCAACAAATGGCTAAAAGGGTTCGACCGAGTCGCCAAGTACAACAGGTGGGACCATACGATGTGCTTGGCCAATGTTCATTTCTACCTGGACGGAACAGTCTAGCAATGGTTCGAAAACAACAAAGACAAGTTGAATGACTGGGAGACGTTCCAGGAGGAACTTAATAAAACGTTTGGAGACCGCCAGCGACAAATCCTCTCGGCGGAAGAACAACTGAAGAACCGGGCCCAACGACATGGTGAGCCGACACAATCGTATATACAGAATGTTTTGGCCCTGTGTAACATAGTGAATCCGAATATAACTGAGGCTGACAAAATCTCGCAACTGATGAAGGGTATTGCAGAAGACATGTACCAAGCTCTTCTGATAAAAGACATTGCTACAACAGAAGAGTTCATCAAATGGTGCCAGCGTATTGAAGAGATGCAACAAAGGAGGGTTGGACGCAAAAAGTACGAGAGACTCCCGAATGTAGCCCCTATGGCCGTTGTGGAAGACCAGCATGAGTTCGCTTCTCTCATGCAACAAATCGTGAGAGAAGAATTACAACAGTGCATGGCAGCCGGGACTATTATACCGAGCGAGCATCATATTATGGCCATGGATGTAAGCCCCGTAAGTGACGAGGGAGCCGACGCCACTGATGAAGACGTATTTCAGACATTAGCTCCTGTTTGCCCCGCCAGAGGCACCTGACGTGAAGAACTGCGTCGCCCTGCTATGACTTACGCTGCAGCCGCCAAACGGCAGACTAAAGACCGACCGACGCGGGCACAACCAATTCCCCCGGCAACTACGACGCCGCACAGAAGAACAAATGTCTGGAGGACAGAAGACAACAAACCACTTTGTTTCCACTGTGGGCGCCCTGGACATCTTGTACACTACTGCAGAGAGAGAAGGCGAGTATTCGACGATTATTTTGCCGCAAGACGTCAGCCATCAGGGCAGTTCTGTCCTAGGCAATCACCTGCTGATGAGTTGAGTCGACCTATGGGAAGAAGTCCATCGCTGTACCCTAGACGAGGTCGCTCCCCGACGCGCCGCAGCCGTTCACCGTCGCCGTACAGAGGTACCAGCCGCTCCTCTAGCCGCCGCGCACAGGAAAACTAAGCGAGGCGACCATCTACGGAGGTGAGGCCGCCGCAGGTGAAAATCCTCCATGGACGACAGTCGCCAAGATGTCGGGAAATCTCATCGACGTCATAATCGAAGGCCAACCTGTCCGGGCACTTGTTGATTTTTCTGTACTGTCGGATATTTACCACCGCACACTAAGGAAGACAATGTTCTGTGATACGGGGCCAACTGTGCTGAAGGTCATGAATGGAAAGTACGTCCATCCAGCAGGAACTTGTGACGCAAGAATAACCATCAACAACAGGACCCAGCCGTTTGAATTTGTCGTTTTAACAGAATGTAGTCACAATGTCATCCTCGGATGGGACTTCCTTCAAGCATCCCAAGCTATCATTGACTGTGGAAGATCTGAGCTGCAAATTAAATAAGTTGTTTCGTCAGATACACGTAATACAGAATTATCTTGGAAGTTATTCGTCGTTGACAATGTGACGATACCGCCGGTGACAATGAGAAGAGTTGCAGTCACAAGCACAGATGACTGGATAAACTGTGAAGTTCTTGTTGATAATAAAAAGTTTATCAGGCTCACAAAAGAAATTTACATACCAGCGGCTATCATAAGCATTACCGGTGGTCAAGAGGAGATTTGGATCACAAATTGTCACGAGCAGTCACAACTTATCCCCAAGGGAATGTGTATTGGGACAGCTAACCAATCCAGGACGGTGAGCTCAACGTCATCAATGAAGACCCATGCCCTGCTGTTAGTACAGACAACACGCTGGAGGAAACAAACGTGGGACTGCCAATAGGGCCTGGACTGACCAACGAACAACGCCAGCGGGTGTTAGGTAAACTACGCCAATTTTCGGGTGCATTCACACATCAGCAGGGGAAGTCAGACGAAACAGCCCATGATAATAGACCACCATTCTTTGTGGTGGCTGACTAGCTTGAAGGATCCATCGGGTCGACTAGCAAGTTGGGCACTAAGACTCCAAGAGTACGATGACACAGTGATATTCAAGAACAGGCGCAAACACAAGGGTGCCGACTACCTTTCGAGGAATCCATTAGTGGAAAACAACAGCGTTAATGAAATTTCAGCTCTCACTGAATTAGATGACGTTACAGCTGAACAGAGGGAAGATCCAGCACTATTAAAAACGATAGAAGCCTTGGAGAAAGGAGAGCCGACCAATGGAGAGTTCCAACTTATAAACAGAACATTGTATAAGAGCAACTACGATCCGCTGGGTCCCAAATGGCTACTGGTTGTTCCAGCTCATCTCCAGCCAGCTACTCTCAAATATTTCCACGATGCTCCAATATCCGGTCATCTGGTATTGGTGAAGACCCTAGACAGAATCAGACCCTGGTATTACTGGATAGGTCTCTACCGATCTGTCAAGCACTATGTGAGTCACTGTAAAGAGTGCCAGTGACGGAAGCATGTGCCGCAATTACCTCCAGGACATCTCGTACCGCTTCCACCGGCAGCAGCTTCATTCCACCGAGTTGGTATCGATCTTTTAGGGAGGTTCCCGAAGTCGAAACCGGTAACCGTTGGATAATAGTCTGCACTGACTACCTCACACGCTACGCTGTCACCAAACCTGTGCTGACTGCATAAGCTCCAAAGATCGCAAAATTCCTTGTAGAAGACATTATTTTGAATCATGGAGCACCACGTGCATTGATATCTGATCGTGGAAAAGTATTCTAGTCAAAACTAGTATCAGAGGTAATGTCACGGTGCGACATTGTCCACAGAATGACAACTGCATACCATCCTCAGACAAATGGTCTTACGGAACGTTTTAACAAGACGATTGCGAGACAATTCTACCAGTCGTGACATTTGCTTACAATACCGCAAGACAAGACACCACACGCATCACTCCATTTTTCCTGCTACATGGCTGCGAAGCTGAGACGACAATGGATACGCTGTTTCCTTTGCAACTGGACGACACTCAGGATGACTATGTTAAACAGCTCATCACCAGGGTCGAAGAATCAAGACAGCTGGCTCGCATACGGACACTGGACGCCCAGGAGAAGGACTGTCAGCGGTATAACGACAAGCACCGACCTGTTGTGTATGGCCCAGGAGATCTGGCATGGATTTTTACCCCTGTACGGAATGTTGGACTGTCATAAAAGTTATTGAAGCGATACTTTGGTCCATATCGTGTCATACGCCGCCTGTGAGACGTCACATACGAAGTAGAGGGTTATGAGCCGTCGTCGAAAAGTCAAAAACGAAGAAACATTGTTCACGTCCTGCGCATGAAGCCTTACTACGATCCTGAAGAGCAGGTAGACGACAACGGCTTCTTGTTGAAAGACTCTAAGGACGGTAATGTTCCTGATGAAGCCAAGAGAGGAACGTCTGTCCTCGATAATCGCGAAGAAGGGAAGGATTCTCTTGAACTGTCATACAGAGGACCCATGACACGGTCAAGATCCAGGACATTGCAGCTGGCTCCACAGGGATCATAACTGCGGGTCCCTGTTTCTCCAGGAGAAGGAGAAATGCTGTGAGAGACAACGAACACTGACTGACGGCGTGGTGCAGGGGATAGCTTCACAGACTGCGGTGCTGAAGGTCGCCGGTTCAATCCCACCCACTGGCAAACATTTATTTATTTGTAATCAACAATTCCGGAAGGTTCTACATGTTTTTTATGTTTACTTGTAAATTCTACTTGTTTCTTATGTTAACTGTTCTTCTAATTTCTGGTAAATTCTGTCTGTGTATAAATAGCACAGCACTCTGCCTGAGAGGCAGTCAGTGCTGCGTGTATGTTGAGTTCATAATAAACGTGCTTTTAGTATAAGTGCTGTGTTCAGTTGCTTTCGAAGTCAAGCCTGCTCCCATTTCAATGCGACAATATGTACCTCTGTGTGAATTCAATGCAATATGTCAATTATTGTGTTTTGTGCTTAAAATTTGATTTGAAACAGAATTCTTATAATGTAAATATTGTATCTGAATGTTAAAATGTTTTATGTAATTTGAAGAACTATTCGCCATGTGGCTAATTTAAGTGTTATTATTTTATATCTTAGTAAGTGTTTTAATTTTAAAATGTATGGCTAAACATCTGTTGATGTCAATTGATTTTTGTTAAATGTTTTTTGAAAAAGAATTCGATGGCTCTCCACGATTGTGACACGTTGGAGTTTCTTGTAAGTTTAGGGTGTATTGTGGTAACAATGTGTACCAAAGTGTTGACAGATATGTGGAGGTGTCTGTGGGCAGCCTCATGTGCAGGAGCTGACCGGAAACGACATCGGAGTTACCAAGGGTTTGGTGGGAAGCTAGAAGATGAGTGGCCTACCTGTCATACCTCCATAACAGATGTCCGGTCAAGCGGTCCCAGCTGGATAGTTAGAATAATTAGAAGCCACACAAAACTGCATGGCCGGCGAGCTACACAGTACCGACTACCAAGCTACCGGCTGTCAGCACACACAAAAGACGTAGACGCACTGGTCAGACGCCGCCGCTAACTTCTGCCGGTGGCCAGCCTTCGCAGCCACCCAGCACCCATCGGGCCACCTGCCACAGGAACAAGGGCTGCCAGACCTGCAGACAGGTGCACTAACCACACCCTCCTACTCACGTCAAATGCAGTTCAATAGCTGAGGAAGAGACACAAAAAGTTTAAAGTATCTTCTTATATGTGTGGGTTTTAGTTTCCTCCCAGTATCTTCCAGAAGATTGTCTTCCTCCCCCCTTCGAAGGCCCTAGTCTACGTTTCGAACCGATGAGAACGGTGTTTGTGACTTAAAAACCAGTGTTGAGTGGACGACAATGTGAAGGACAGCATCAGGTGGAAAAGTGGTGTGAGCAGTCAGAACAGTGGACGCTCTGAGAGTGCGAAATACGACTGACTTGCTAAGAGGCCCTTTTCCTGTAGCGACCCTGGTCATCATCAGCAAATTAAAAATATGACTGTAATGAGCTTATGGAGACATTACATCCATGTGTTTTTCTTGTTTGTGTACTATCTTTCAGAATCACACGACGTCTTACTAATCACGTGATACATCACAATAGGACAAGTTCAGCCATCTGATTTTTTTATTTGTTTGTGTTTCAATGTCATGTATGTACTATATTTATGTTTTTTCTATCAATGTTTCTTTGTACATATTGGATTGTGATACATATTGTCCCAATCCTGTGGTCTCACCAACCACATTTCCATCTCCATTGATTTAGTTTTTATAGGAATGAGTATTTTACAATGTTTTATTGTAGTTTTTGTATTTGCTGTGTTTAAGTGACGTGCCCCAGTTTTCTATGTTGCCCATAAGGCAACCATGTGTTAGCTTAGAAAAGTTTGCTATCTCTGATGTAATATAATTACCTCAGCCGACATCAAAATTTTCAATTAACGAAGGGGTGATGAAAGACGACCATAAGTCGTCTTCCAGATATTTTTTTTAATAAAATTGAAATTTATTTGATGTCGCTAGATTAGCATTTTGTTAAAACTAGAACCCCACTCTTTTCAAGGCATGAGGAACAGCATTGTTATTTCATGTTTTAAAATATTAGATTCTGAAATATTAGTTAACATTGCTAGGATTTTGTTATTTCAATAGTTCATTGTTGTGGTTGTGAATGTGGCAATAAGTACGGATTCTCCGCTACGCCACTGTCCCTGTTGTAATGTGTACTTGTTTTACTTTTAAGTGGATGTGCGAGAATCTAATGGTTGTCTGAATGTGGGTAATAATAGCTCCCTTTGCATGGTTCTCTCTAGCTCAGAGTCGATAGTTAGTCGTTACCAACCCCTGCTGCTGATGCGACCAAAGAGGTCCAGGGCGAGACTCGTGATCTTCTCTCCCCACCACCACTGGGTTTTGCCAGTTTCCGGTAGCTTTCGCGCCTCCTGACCTCTCGGTGTTGACTTTTTGTTGGGATCGTGGTGAGGTAAGGTTGATTCTGCTTTTGTGTAGTGATGGGACAACCGACAGTTCTTAACAACCGATTGGTGAATAAGTTGTTTATTCGTTCAGTCGGTTTTTCAGTCGAATGAAACAATGAATGAAAATAGTCTCTGTGGCCATATGATTGTTTTCACTCACTGGCGGGGTTTGAGTGGTTTCAGTCGATGCGAACCAATCGAATGAAACCAGTCTCTGTCGGTCGCAGCCGCCATATGAATGTTTTCACTCATTCAGTGGGTTTGAGTGGTTTCAGTAGATACGCGAGCACTGAATGAAACAACTCTCTGTCCTTTATATGAATGTTCTCGGCATTGAGTGGTTTCACTTGATGCGATACAACCGACTGGAAAAAGTCTTCGTCGGTTTCTGCAGTTATATGGACGTTTTTATTAATTCATCGACTGTGTGACTTTATTTGCATACTCCTTCTGCCTTTTCGGGTATAAATGAACCGTTATTCAGCATGACACATTCTTAGAGACAAATCTTAAAAATATAGCAGTGTATCCGTGTGTGTGTTTCTATTGCATGCAAATCTGCAGTTTTGTTCCAATCTTGATGAAATTTTGCACAGTTGATCTTGATCTTTGGCGTGACGTCACGAGTGCTGGACTGCTGTGCACATCGCTCACAATTTTTTATATAATTTTAGGATTAATATAATTATTTTAATTGTTATTTCGTGATAATATTCAATATAAAGATGTTCTAGAAAAGGATCGTCAGTTATTTTAGCGTTTGTAGTGCCGTATTTGCTCTAAGTGGTGTTATTTGTGTTCGCGTGTGCGCCGGCATCCACGTCTTACTGCGTTGTTTACATCTGGTGGCGAGTGGTTCCAGCCGTAGCGGTCTCCGAAAGCTAAGTTCACATAAGTGTTTGTGTTATTGTAGTTAAATTATTAAAGTGAGTAGATTCAGAAGGTGTTATCACGCTCTTTATTTATTAAATTTAGTACTTTTCAACAGGTGACTTGCTGTTTTTAACGTAGTTGAGGTTGGGAAACTTTAAGTTACGGTATTTGACAACTCTTGTACTCTCACTGTGTTTAGTTAGTTTATTAGTGACGCTTGAATTTGAACTTGTTTATACAAGCAATAGTGTAAAGTTTCAGTGGTAGTGTTATTTGTTCTTTTCTGATACTATTAGTTGTTACTTGATTTTGTAGAGACTGAGGTTTGTTGATTGCTGTAGTTAAGAGGTACTTCCTAGTTCTTTTGTAGAAACGTAACTTAATAACTTAATTGTGAAATTTTACCATGGGTGAAAAATGTGGGCTCTGTTGTAGGGTCGTGCGTAGTGGGCTGCAGTGTGGGATTTGCAGTAAGTATTTTCATGGGGGGGGGAGTGCAGTGGGGAAGCCAGTGGGCATTTTGGTGAGGTTCTCTCCTGGAACTGTAGGATTTGCAGCAGGAATAAGTTGATAGAGGAGCAGGAGCGTTTGATCTGCACCCTTCAGGTGCAGCTGAAAAACGCTGAAGAGGAACTGGGTAGGCTGATGAGGGGAAGGGGGGCTGGGGAATGGGAACTGGCAGTTGGCAAGAAGGTAGCTAGGAGAAGGTATTCAGATAGCTTTACATTCCAAGTTGCAAATAGGTTTGACCAACTGTCAGAGTTGAGTGGAGATGAACCTCCTGTAGCTGTAGGTGTAGGAAGTACGCAGCAGACCTCAGCTGTTAGGAAGCCGAAAACTGTAGAGAGGTCTCTTAGGAAGAAGAAGGTTCTGCTGCTAGGTAGTTCTCATGGTAGAGGTGTTGGCCAACAGTTGCAGGAAGTACTTGGGAGTGAGTACCAGGTCACCAGCATAGTGAAGCCTAGTGCAGGGTTAGCTCAGGTCATTTGTAACTTAGGGGACTTATGTAGGAATTTTTCAAAAGAGGATCAGGTAGTTATAGTGGGTGGGGCCGGGAATAGTCTTGATAGGGACGGGGAATATGATATAGGTGGTGATCTGGAAAGGATAGCATCTCTAACTGGTGGCACGAATGTGCATTTCGTGCAGCTGTTTCAGCGTCATGATAGGCCTTGTCTTAATACGGCTGTCAGTCGTGTTAACATGGGGCTTGGGAAGGCGCTGATGACAGAGGGCATGGGTCACATTGCAGTGGTGCCAGTTGAGACTATCCAAAGGTCGGATTTTACTAGGCACGGCCTGCACCTCAATAGGCATGGCAAGGGGAGGTTGGCAAAGCTCATAGGTGACAGTGTAGTAGGGGGTGGGGGTGTCACTCATGGAAAAATTCCTGTAGTAGTTGGTATTAGGGCTGCACCTTTTTTGGACTGAGGACAGCTGATAGGTATTCCTGCTTAAAGGAAGTCCCTCTAAGAAAGGAACCACCTTTGACAAAGTCTAAGAATATAATTAATAAGGGAATTACTGTTTTTCATCAAAATATACAGGGTATCAGAGATAAAGTTAATGAACTGCTTATTGATACTGATTCTGATATTATTGGTATTTCAGAGCACTTTTTAAGTGGTGTGACAATTCAGGGACTTCCTTTGCCAGGATACAGGTTAGCTGCCTTCTACTCTAGGAGTTCCTTGCAGTGTGGGGGAGTGGCTATGTATGTGAAAAACGATTTTTCATCGGAGACAATCGATTTTTCTAAACACTGCACAGAACAGATATTTGAATGTTGTGCAGGAGTTGTTAATGTTAATGGAACTAAACTAGTAATAGTTGTTATTTATAGATCCCCTGAATCAGATTTAAAAATGTTTCTGCCCAAGCTGGGATTGGTTCTGGGTTCACTGTATAGGAAGTATAAAAATTTAATTGTGTGTGGAGATTTCAACATTAATTGTGTAAGTGATAGCTCAAGGAAAAGTCAGCTGTTAGATCTATTTAATTCATATAACATGATGCAAACAGTATTTTTTCCAACGAGAGTGCAAGGAAATAGCAGTTCTACCATTGACAATATTTTTGTTCATTCTTCATTATTAGAGGGGCACTCTGTCAGCAGAATAGTAAATGGCCTATCAGACCACGATGCCCAACTTTTAATTTTAAAAAGTATTTGTTCTCAAACAAATGTTAAACATAAATATCAACTACTCAGAAAAGTTAATCCAGTTGCAGTTGAGACCTTTTTAAGCTTAATTAAGGAACAAGAATGGCAGGATGTTTATAGTGCCGATAATGCAGATGATAAATATAATGCTTTTCTGAACACATTTCTTATGCTGTTTGAAAGTTGCTTTCCGCTGGAACAATCAAAACAGCGTACTTCCAATAACAGACAGCCAGGGTGGCTGACAAAGGGGATAAGAGTATCATGTAGAACTAAGCGGGAGTTGTATCAAAATGTTAGAAGCAGTCAGAATGAAGATGCAGTAGCTCATTACAAACACTACTGTAAGGTTCTGAAAAATGTCATTAAGAATGCAAAAAGTATGTGGTATGCAAAAAGAATAGCAAACTCTTGGGATAAAATGAAAACTATCTGGTCAATCGTGAAGGATGTGTCTGGTCAGCAGCAGCAGGTAGAAGATATAACGTCAGTGCGTAGTAGGAATGTTTCTGTTACTGACAAGTTAGATATATGTGCAATATTCAATAATCACTTTCTGAATATAGTAGGGGAACTAAACAAAACACTAGTTTCTACAGGTAATCATATAACGTTTTTAGAAAATGCCTTTCCGAGGCTGTTACCTGAAATGGTCCTTCATGATACTTCCATAGGTGAGATTGAGTCAATAATTAAATCACTAAAGACTAAGGACTCTTGTGGATATGATGGAGTATCTAGCAGAATTCTAAAGTATTGTTCTCCATATGTTAGCCCAGTACTAAGCCATATTTGTAATTTTTCCTTTCAGAATGGTCAGTTTCCTAACAGATTAAAGTACTCAGTAGTGAAACCACTTTATAAAAAAGGAGAAAGGGATAATGTAGATAACTATAGACCTATTTATATGCCATCGGTTTTTTCTAAAGTTATTGAAAAGGCTGTATTTTCAAGATTAATTGATCATTTTAGTTCACATAATTTATTGTCAAACGTGCAGTTTGGTTTTAGAAGTGGGTTAACGACTGAAAATGCTATATTTTCGTTTCTCTGTGAGGCACTTGATGGGTTAAATAAGAGGCTACGGACATTAGGCGTCTTCTTTGATTTAACAAAAGAGTTTGATTGTGTTGATCACAAAATATTGTTGCAGAAGTTGGAACATTATGGAATACGGGGAGTAGCCCACAACTGGTTCACTTCTTACTTTAATAACAGACAACAGAAGGTAATTCTCCACAGTGTAGAAAATAGCTATGACGTGCAATCCCAATGGGGCACAATTAAGTATGGGGTGCCCCAGGGGTCTGTTTTGGGACCGTTGCTGTTTCTTATTTATATAAATAATATGCCTTCGAGTATAAAAGGTGAATGTAAAATATTTTTGTTTGCTGATGATACCAGCTTGGTAGTGAAGGATGTTGCTCGTAATATTGACACAATAACAAATAATGCAGTTCTAGATATAAGTTCATGGCTTGTAGAAAACAAGTTGATGTTAAATCACAGTAAAACTCAGTTTTTACAATTTCTAACACAAAATTTGACGAAAGCTGACATTCTGATTACACATAATGGGCATGTGACAAGTGAGACTGAACAGTTCAAATTTCTAGGTGTTCATATAGACAGTAAGCTGTCATGGAAAGCCCATGTTCAGAATCTTGTTCCAAAACTAAATTCTGCTATATTTACCATTAGAGCAATATCTGAGTTAAGTGATTTTTCAACACGAAAAGTAGTCTATTACGCTCACTTTCACTCACTTATGACGTACGGAATTGTTTTTTTGGGGTAACTCGCCTGATGCAAAAAGGATATTTCTGGCTCAAAAACGGGCGGTTCGAGCAATATGTGGTGTAAGTTCGCGAACTTCATGTCGACCCCTTTTCAGTAGTCTGGGAATTTTGACTCTGGCGTCACAATACGTTTTTTCTTTAATGTCGTTTGTTGTTAATAATATCAGCTTATACCCACGAGTTAGTGGCTTTCACTCGGTGAATACTAGACAGAAGTCGAATCTGCATTTGCATCACACCACCTTAACACTTGTGCAGAATGGGGTACAATATTCTGCGGCATCCGTTTTCAATAAGCTGCCACAAGAACTAAAGAATCTTAGCACTAATCCACACGCATTCAAATCTAAACTGAAGAGTTACCTCATGGCTCACTGCTTTCATTCTGTCGAGGAACTCCTAGAAAAGTTAAACAATTAAGCTAATTCATTTTTTTCTTTATTGATTCTTTTCACTTTGTCTTAAGATTGTTGTGTGCAAAGGACTACTTAAAAATTTTCTATTACCATTCTTGTGTAACAATTGTATTGTGTATTGACTTGTTCCATGACCATGGAGTCTCACTCCTCAATTGGGTCCTATGGAACAGAAAAACCAATAAATAAATAAAATAAAAAAAGCAAGAGGAACGTCAATGTCTACATCAAATTTCATTCGGTGCATGGCGGAGGGTACTTTACATACTAACTACAACAAAAACCACAATCTGGCTGCGATTTTGATGAAATTTTTTGCACACTTGACCTTTAAAACAAGGCGAAGGTAACTGTGTATAATAAATTTCGTAGGTGCATGGCGGAGGGTACTTTACCTACTAACTTCGACAAATTCCGTTTGTCTTCGAATTTTAATGATATATTTCACTCTTCACCTTCAAAGAAAGAGAATGGTCACGGTCTACATCTACTTTAGTTTGATGCATGAAAGAAGGTATTCCAGATATTCAATATAGAGTTTTATTTTGATCTTGATGAACTTTTGCACACTTGACTTTCAAAACAAGTGGCAGTTCACTGTTCATCTAAGATTTTGTATGGAACATGGGGGAGGGATGGAATAGACCTCCAAACAGTTTCAACGATAACCACAGAAATATCTGTGACAAGACTGAATAATTATGAAACATGAGATGAATGTTTTCATACATGGTTGATGAATACAGACGCGCTAAAGAAAATTTACAGCACTGATAAATGTTGTATGTCTTCTTGTACTCCTTCAAATTAGATGGAATTAACAAAAATATTTTTATAAGAACTTTTTATACAAAATACTTTAATAAACGCTTTTTACAATGCCTAATGTTTTAGTGATCTTCGAATTTGGATCTAGCAAATATGCTCAAAGTTAAAATACTTAACTCTGTCCTACTAGTACCTTAGATATATATGAACAATAAGCCGCAAACCGCACGTTTCTACCTGTTCCCACTTCGAAGATAGAGTATGCGAGATTAAATTTGTAGCGATCATTTTGGAACACCCTGTAGTTTCCACGCTTCTTTATTTAGAAGGTAAGAAACCGACAACAATCAGCGATGGCACGCACCACCCGCCAGACACTGTTGTGTGGAGTTTGCCGCGTGCCTGCTGGTGCTGTCAGCAGTGAAAACGCCAGCAAGGCAACACCCGCTCTCGTGTCCCCACTCCCCGCGGTACTTCGTGGTCATTGGCCACTTATCTTCTACAGATTGTGGGTGTCTGTGAAAGTAATCTGATCGGGCCCAAATGATCGGCGTTTTTGAGGTGATTGCAGGCCTGCTCCAGCGATATGACATCTAATTAGTTACTCGTTAATGGCACCTCGAACAATTTAATCTACAACAAAATATGAATCACTGTTACTGCGTATTATAAAACGAAACGTTACTTCATTCAGTACATAATTAAATGAACATTGTAATACGCATTTTAACTTTGGCATACCCCTTTTACATGGCGGTATAATGTAGCACTGCTGTAGTTATCTGATGAGCATGTCAGTTTCATTCATAGAAATAAATAGATAGCTCTGTAAGGTAAAACACTAATGAGTCGTTTTAGTTGGGATAATGATTACATGGTTCAACAGACAGAAAAACTTACTGCCTCTATTCACTTGAAAAGAAAGAATGAGTAATTTCGTCAATGTACAAAACTGCAAAAGTGTCGCATGTTTTCATACGGTTGTTCCCACAGACTAGATTCATTCGAAAAAAAAAATAATAATAAACGAATATTAATGCAACATAGTAAAACTACGACCAACTGATTCTTTCGTTCGGTTGTTCCCACTGACTGCTTTCACTCAAAAGAACGAATGAATAGTGCAACCGACTGAATCAGTTGTTTCATTCGGTTGGTCCCACCGACTGGTTTTCCTAAGAAGAATGAATGAATAATTTAACCGATATGAGAAACTACAACCAAATGATCGATTTTTTTCCCAACAACCGAATGAATCCATTGTTTTCATTCGATTGTTCCCATCACTACTTTTGTGTCTGCGAACATGATAGCGATTCGTTGTCTTGCATGTTTAACTTAGACTCTTGAACTTAGATTGATTTTTGGGAATTTTTTTTCCGATCGTGTGCGGAAATGTGTCCTAGTTTTCCAATCCAGTGATTTCGAACAGATAAATGCGGTGTACATGTTACTAGTTGCAGTTTCATAATGGCCTGGTATATTCAAAGCTTTTGTGATTATGTGGCGGTGTACGAACTCTGTGTAAATTCCTTCTAGATTTGTGGGGCCCGATTTATCACTGACGATATGTTCATTTTTTTACAGTACATGTGAAATCTTTCTTATCATTTCCTCCCGTGAGTAATATGTGTTTCATGTGGTTGGTTCTTAGAACAAAGCCCTCAGCTTCCACTATTGTTTGTTCCATGCCCATCAGGCAAGTAACTATGCATGTATCCTTCCACTAACATTTCACGATCTTCTCTCCTCGTCTATTTTAATTTTGCTGTTTCCTCTCCGAACTTGTAGTATGCACTCAGTCTTTGTCATTAATTCCCTCTGAGCCTTGTACAACCTCCTTAATTAGCTAGCTTATGAAATTCTATGTATTTCTAAGGGTTGCAGGCCATAGTTTTTATTCTCACTTTTCCGTCTATGTAATTATTTCATTTTTCTGGGTTTGAGACTGGACTTCATCCATCTCTGTAATCTCTCCCTAACGTGTGTAGCTGCATTTCATTCTGAGTGCTTTGGTGAGGCGAGTGTTAACAGCCGTAATATATTTCATAAAATGCATTTTTAAAAACCATCAGCTATTTATTCAAAACCTTATATATCTACCAGATTTTGTGAATATACCATCTTTATGAATAAACTATACAAAAAAATACATAATAAACGTAATTAATGTTCACAAACACAGAGAGGAAATAATCAGCAAAATTACATATACAGAGACTGAAAATGGAGAATCAAGTTAATTTAACATATAGTTAAAATACTTACAAGGTGTTAAAACTGAATGGTAAAATGCATCAAATAAAATACATCTAGCTAAGACAAATGGGAGTCAGTATAACTAAAAGTGTTAAAATTAGAGTGGTCATCTTAGATAAAACCTACCAGTCAAACATAATATAAAAGGTAAGGACAGACTATGAATAAAAATGGAGGGAGTGTCTTGTGCTAATTGCATGAGTCAGAGACGATGAAACCTATGTTATCGATATTAGTAATACCATTCATGTATGTACAATATCTTTGGATGAACATCTTTGGACACAAGTGTAAACAAAGTTACAATCACTACGTTTACATGTAAGATATCTTCCGGGAGACGAAAACCGATTTTCGTAAACTGTTTTTAACTGTCGTGTTTAAATGGCACAGCCTGAATGGGATTTCCTAATCCACTTAAGATGGCGGCTGAAAAACAGCTGATTTAGTCCCTGATTTAGTCAGCATAATCGCTATTTTTCTTTACTTAAATACACAGAGTCATGCTCACTCTAATATTAATACTTTTATTTTACATTAGAAAATATCACTCTGTCCATTTGTGCCGAAAAGTCGTACAAAAAAAACACAATCTGACAAGCCAAGAACGCTTCAAAAACGGTTGCATTTACATGGGCACGAAAATCGATTGTGGAACTGGAAAATCGCTTTAGAGAAGTGGATTTCCAGAATCGATTTTGGAGTGTTTACATGACCAACATAAAGCGGAACTGGAAAATCGCTTTACGAAATACGGTTTTGGGAGCCCATGTAAACGGGATGAAGGTGTAGTCATCAACAAGTTACGACGAAATTTGTGTATACAAAAGTTAACAATAACAAATAAATTGTGGTGTAGAAAACCCCCCCTTCTTCATCCTTCTTTATTAAACTATTGTCCTCAGTGAACTGTTACTATCTTTTATGCCCTAATGATATGTTACATATTTTTAAATACCTGTTGGTGCAACATTGTACCATTGGTTCTTACCATTCCATTTGACCCTGGTGTACATTATATTATGTAACACCACATTTTTACTTACACCATTTTTGTGATATTTAACTAATGATTCTGATCAATTTGTAATGAGCTTTTACCCCCACCCCTAAAATTCCTTTATGGTTGTTATAACCTAGTATCACTTCTGTACCGGATGTTATGATGTTCATTTCTATGTTGTAATACATTGTTTTCTTACAATATTTTATCTCCTTTATTACTGTATTGTGTTATATACCTCAGGTAAATCATCTCTTGGTACTTTGTAGCATTATACATACTGATACATAGTTTCTTCTAATTAATTTTATAAATCTGGATATTCCTCTTTATCATTACTGCATTATGGTAAGGTGAAAATTTCTTATTTAAATTAGCATTAATTTTGCTACTCATAAGTAATGTGATTTTGTGTTACAAAATGACAAATTTTTTTATCTCTATTTTGTTTTACCCACTTGTGTCTAATTCACTTTTACGAAACCTACAGATGTTGCCCTAGAATTGTTGACATATTAACTCACATGTATTTCTTAATGACTTTACACTGTCTTTTAATGGTTTATATTTATTGTATACCTTTGTATCACTTTTATTAACTACATAAACATTGACATAAAAGTTTTCTGGGTATGGTACTGCATCATTATGTAAGGCTATTACTTAAATAACCAACGTTTCGGCCAACGTTACAGTGGCCTTCATCTGGGTAACTGGTGTGAGCTGGTTGTTACTACACTTTATATTACTTTCATTTAGACATTACGTCATAATTTTTTAAAATAAGCGATGTTATTGGTGAATGTATTGCGGAAGAGTGGAACTTTATTTTTGATAGGATGCTGAGGTGGAAGGGGTGGGGGTTAGCCGTTGCCTATTGCTTCTTGCATAGCGAGACATGGTTGGTGTTCATCGGCGAATGGGGTGAGGGCTTCCGTTTCTCTCCTGCTGGCCGTGGGCCGCGCGGCGGCAGTAGCTTACTGGTGACGCTCGCGTGTTGTGATGTCAGTGTGGCCTATTTCGCTGTGATGGCCGGTAGCCAAGAGGGGGCAAGCCTGAGTCCATCTTCTCTATTCATGTTATTGGGGTGTTTAACAATTTCGATGGCTTCCCTTATCTTGCGTTTGACCATCCCTGGTTGCTTGGCGAGTGAATCTGGCATCGTTAAATTTTATCTTCCTGCTGCAATCTTGCTGGTGTTCGGCTACTGCAGATTTATTGTGTTGGCCTAATCGAATGTAGCGTTCATGTTCGCGTATGCGTGTTGCCACTGCCCTCCCTGTCTCACCTATGTACACTTCCCCACACTCGCATTCCACCTTGTATACACCTGATGCATGTAGTGCGTCTATGTTGTCCTTTGTGGAACCAAGTGCATCCTTGATCTTGCGACTGCTGTAGAAGAAAGGCTGGATTCCTACCCGGCGAAGATGTTTGGCAATGCGATCTGTGACGTTTTTTACATAAGGTAAGCGTGCTGCTGGCTGCTTTTTGTTGACTTCCTGCCTACTGATGTTTCTTTTATTTGTGTCCATGGCGGTGTGGATCACTCTATGGTTGTAGCCATTTGCCAGAAATGTTGTTTCTAGTTTGTTGAGCTCAGCTGTTTTGTTGTCTTCATTACTTAGTCGTTGCGCGCGAATCGTCAGTGAGCGGATAACAGAGTTCTTCTGTGCTGGATGGTGGTTTGATTGAGCGTGCAAATACCTGTCGGTATGTGTAGGCTTCCGATATACCCTGTGCCCAAGTGTGGCTTGCCTAGTTCTATAAATTTCCACATCTAGGAATGGAATAGCGCCATCCTTTTCGATCTCTAATGTAAATTGGATCTTCTTGTGCAATTTGTTTAGATGTTCATGAAACTTGTGTAGTTCCATCTCACCGTGGGGCCATATTGCGAAAGTATCGTCCACGTATCTAAACCAGCATCTTGGGCGTAAAGGGGCGGAACAAAGTGCTGTTGCTTCGAAGGCCTCCATGAAAATGTCGGCTGCCAACGGGGATAAGGGAGACCCCATTGCTACGCCGTCTGTTTGCTCGTAGAATCTTTCTTGCCACTTGAAGTACGTCGAAGATAAACACAACTGAACCAGGTCGCATATATCTGGCGGAATATGTTCTTGTAGGATGCGAACAGTTTCGTCTACTGGCACATTGGTGAATAATGACTTTTTGTCGAAGCTGACCATGATGTCCGTGGGTAAAATTGTTGCTTCCTTAATGCGTTCTATAAAGTGTGTCGAGTTCTTGACGTACGAGTCAATTTTCCCAACTAGAGGTCTTAGTTTGGAGGCTAGGAACTTTGCCAAATTGTATGTCGGCGAGTTAATTCCATCCACGATCGGTCGTAGAGACTGGCCACTCTTGTGTAGCTTTGGCACTCCATAAATTCTAGCGGGAACTGGAACGCTAGGAATTAGTCCCTTGGCCGTGTTGACGTCAATTCTTGAGTCCTTAATTGCACTCTGCGTCTTTCGAATTATCTTAGCCGTGGGGTCCGTCTTCAGTTCTTTGTAGATGGGATCGTTTAATAATTCTTTCATCTTGTCCTGATACTGCACTGTGTCCAAGATGACAGTGGCGTTCCCTTTATCTGCCTGAAGTATAACTATTTCTTTGTTGTTCTTTAATTCTGTGATGGCTGCCCTTTCCTCACGTCTGAGATTATGCTTCGGTGGCTTGGCACGTGTTAATATTCGGACAGTTTCCTGCCGAATTTTCTCTGCTTCTATCGTGGATGTGTGACGAAGTGCTGCTTCCACGGACACGATGATTTCTTCTGTGGGGATCCGCTCAGGTGTGATTGCAAAGTTTAGACCCTTGCTAAGTACTTCCGTGGCTGCATTGCTGATAGAGTGAGACGAAAGATTTACCACCGTTCGAGATGCATCTAGTCGTTGCGTATCTTTACGTGTCGTTTTATCGAGCTGCTCGAATTTTCTCTTCTGACGTCTAGCAACAGTTTCATTAGTAGAACATGTTTGCAAACGAGTGATTTTGTCGACATTATCCCAGCCATTCGGCGACAGTGAAGCTGATAGCAGCAGATGAATATGTAGCAATCTTCTATTGTGGGAGTCAAGTTCTCTTCGTACTTGCTGAATCCGCTCCTTCAGTAGTGATATACTGGCTCTTCTGTAGATGGATCTTGCTTTGTTGGTGTTGATGTTTGGTTTAAGCTGCAGGAATTTAGGTATGATGTCCTGGTCCCGACACCTCTTCAGATAGATTAAGTCGTTGATTAGTTTCCCTTTCTTCTTCCTTAACATCTCCAGCTGTCGAATTGTGCTGTAAACTTCCTGCCCATACAGGTTGTTGATATAATTACGTAGGCTTCCACAGCCAGAGTCAGATGACATAAAAGTTTTCTGGGTATGGTACCGCGTGATTATGTAAGGCTATTACTTAAATAACCAACGTTTCGGCCAACGTTACAGTGGCCTTCATCTGGGTAACTGGTGTGAGCTGGTTGTTACTACACTTTATATTACTTTCATTTAGACATTACGTCATAATTTTTTAAATTAAGCGATGTTATTGGTGAATGTATTGCGGAAGAGTGGAACTTTATTTTTGATAGGATGCTGAGGTGGAAGGGGTGGGGGTTAGCCGTTGCCTATTGCTTCTTGCATAGCGAGACATGGTTGGTGTTCATCGGCGAATGGGGTGAGGGCTTCCGTTTCTCTCCTGCTGGCCGTGGGCAGCAGTCGCAAGATCAAGGATGCACTTGGTTCCACAAAGGGCAACATAGACGCACTACATGCATCAGGTGTATACAAGGTGGAATGTGAGTGTGGGGAAGTGTACAGAGGTGAGACATTCGATTAGGCCAACACAATAAATCTGCAGTAGCCGAACACCAGCAAGATTGCAGCAGGAAGATAAAATTTAACGATGCCAGAATACTCGCCAAGCAACCAGGGATGGTCAAACGCAAGATAAGGGAAGCCATCGAAATTGTTAAACACCCCAATAACATGAATAGAGAAGATGGACTCAGGCTTGCCCCGTCTTGGCTACCGGCCATCACAGCGAAATAGGCCGCACTGACATCACAACACGCGAGCGTCACCAGTAAGCTACTGCCGCCGCACGGCCCACGGCCAGCAGGAGAGAAACGGAAGCCCTCACCCCATTCGCCGATGAACACCAACCATGTCTCGCTATGCAAGAAGCAATAGGCAACGGCTAACCCCCACCCCTTCCACCTCAGCATCCTATCAAAAATAAAGTTCCACTCTTCCGCAATAAATTCACCAATAACATCGCTTATTTTAAAAAATTATGACGTAATGTCTAAATGAAAGTAATATAAAGTGTAGTAACAACCAGCTCACACCAGTTACCCAGATGAAGGCCACTGTAACGTTGGCCGAAACGTTGGTTATTTAAGTAATAGCCTTACATAATCACGCGGTACCATACCCAGAAAACTTTTATGTCATCTGACTCTGGCCGCGGAAGCCTACGTAATTATACATAAACATTTTTGTAAACACTGTAATTTATTTATAACCTCATCTTATTATAAATATATTGTCATGTTGATTATGGTTGGTCACGATTAACAGTGAATACAAATCATATGTTGCCTCAGGCCTACGCCATATTGACAGGATTCTTTAGGATCTTCGTGTATTTATCCACATGGTAGCTGTCATTTCAAATTTCTATATGTTTCTTTTACTACACAAGATAGAACCCCCACCCCCCTCCTATGAACAACATCCTTGTGTAAGTGACAAGGAGCCTCATGTCTTGGTTAACTGTACCTTACTATATACCTCAAAAAGCATATGTTGTCCTACTCTGTACTAAACTTACAATACCTGCCCATTAATAATTATGCTACTCCCACTTTACATTTATTACACTACTGCCTTCACAGCGATTAGGACTTTATTTCGACATTCTACTCTATATATGTAATTATCATATTGGTACGTTTTGTTCTGCCTCTTTCATGTGGGACTCGATCTGCACACTTGTGTGAACAATGTTGTTTGTATAATCTTCGATTTTGATGTATGTAACCGGTTTATGATGATGATCACTTTCAATTTTCTTATTTATAGCAGGATATATTGATGTAATAACTTCTTATGTTTTGTTTTGTATGTTGTGACACTGTATTTTACTACACCATACTTTATTTGTTATTGTTAACCTTTGTATACACAAATTTCATCGTAACTTGTTGATGACTACACCTTTTAACTTTGCTACACTTGTGTCCAAAGATGTACATCCAAAGATATTGTACATCCATGAATGGTATTACCAGTGAGCTCAAAACTAAACTAGAGAGACTACCGTACAAAACAGAACCGTGACGCATGACGTCATGGCAGCCACGATGAGTAGGGGCAAGAGGTCCAGTTGTTCTGCTACACCAAGTAAACACAAATACCGTTTATGGCTATTATACGAAGCTCATTTACTTTACTGAACAGTTCACTGTTAACATTACTTTGTATTTGCTAACCTTTCCTTCAATATATGTTTCATAGATAAGCTCTTCTAGTTATGTTTGTAATTTTTACCTCGCCATCAAGTGTCACACCTTACAGTTCCGAAAAAATGTTACTTTTCTGTAAGAGATTTTTAGCTACAACCCATTGTGTATTTTATTTCCTGACTAACCAGCCTACAATGCGACACGAAAAGAACAAAACATTCACATTAATATGTGAACCTTGGCAGGAGAAGAGCAAACTTTCCAAACTCATTTGATGCCAAATGAGACTGTATAACTAGTGAAAAAATGAATTTGAATACAAGACGTCATGCAATTAAGTTGCTAAATCACTCCATTGCTTTTTATTTCAGGTATTACTTTCATTCCCTGAAACCAGATAAAGACTCAGGAAGTAATAATTACGAAATATGGTATTTCGCCCACATAAACAAGAATGTATAATTTCATTACCTCAGAAACTGTAGGTATATTGTGAACAAGTTGCCTTCTTGGCTTTACTTTGATTTGTAAAATGCGAGAAAAATTGAATACTCTTGGTGCAGCAGCATCATATCTCAGCAGCTGTGTATCAGCTCCTGGTCGAAATATGCAACTGTCCTTCATAAAGTGTTCATTACAAATGAAACTATATTTCACAGGACTGCAGTTTTGTCTTCATACTTTATGAACCCATTTGTTCATGAGTGCTGCTTTCAAGTGAGAAATGTGGAGAGATTACCATGTAGCAGCATTTGCGTTTATTGAACATCACTTTCTTAGTATTTTGCAGTATAAGCAACTTAGCTAAGGAATTGAAAGCCACTTCCAGTCGTTCATAGGTTATTACAGCCGTACACAAAACTACTTTTAACCACTGCAATCAAAATAACGATAATCTCTACATAACAGCAAGCAGAAAGTGAAACAAATGCCCCCATCCAATATGGCGGCTTCAGAAAGTAACGTCACGCTTTCCTAGGCATAGATGCCTTTGAGTAGTCACTCCAGTTCATTATTGAGCTCACTGATTATTACTAATATCAATAACATAGGTTTCATCATCTCTGACTCATGCAATTAGCACAAGGCACCCCCTCCATTTTTATTCATAGTCTAACACATAGCATCAAAATAGCAGTCAAACAAGAAAGTCATTCATTTAAAAATTATTAAAAAACGACTTTCTAAGAAAGTACCTATTAAAACCATATAGAGGTACAGATGCTGTGTGTATATTGGCAACAAATAGACAACCACTTGACAATGCCAAATACGGCAAAACAGCTGTAGTGGACAATTAAATAAAGTTATAAGCAGCAGTAAAGGTGATTATATTTATTAAAACGTCATATTACGATATACTCGCTGCTGCAGACCCATTTATGGAAAAAAAAACTTTTATGTTATGTTTGACTGGTAGGTTTTATCTAAGATGACCACTCTAATTTTAACACTTTTAGTTATACTGACTCCCATTTGTCTCAGCTAGATGTATTTTATTTGATGCATTTTACCATTCAATTTTAACACCTTGTGTATTGTGCTGATTATTTCCTCTCTGTGTTTGTGCACATTAATTATGTTTATTTTGTATTTTTTGTATAGTTTATCCATGAAGATGGCCCATTGACCGAAACTGGCAGATATATAAGGTTTTTAATAAACAGCATAAAATGCATTTTATGCATTTCATTCGTTTCATTTTGTAATTCCAAACTTTTCTACGGATTGCATGCAGTAGTTAATTTTCTTTATTTTTCGGAAATTGATCTTATACATTTTTATCGGTTTTCGGAACCATTTGTGTCCGAACTCCGACTTTGGGGTTTGCTGCTAGTCACCTGGATTCACGCTACTTCTCATAAAACCAGTGCCTAGATAGTTTACTCTGAGATTGCAACTTAAAAGAGTCCGCCGTGACTTTGTGTAATGAATCCGATTTTTAACCACTTCATCTTCAGGGGAGTGCGATCATGTAATGTAGCCGTGTGTCCCCGTTAGCATGTTTGCTCATGGTATAATCTAAATGTAACTTAACTTTGCTACACTCACGCACCATCTCAAATCAGGCATGGCAGACCAGAGCCATCATCACAGTTTTATTGTACATTGTGTTGTGTGGTACCTCTGGGCTTGCTGAATTTCGCCTATAATAGCGGCGCCTGCTTCTGCCTCGTTTCAGCATGCTGATTTTGATGAATTTCGTAAATCCTCCCCCTAGTAGCGTTAAGTTTTGTGTAATTTATGTTAAATTCAATTCTGTGCATCGTCAGTATTAACTGATGTACATGGGATGCACTTTTATTGTATTAACAAAATTGGTTCCTCATTTTGCTTGTGTTCAACGTGAATAAACAAGTTAAGTTTAATTTTGACTTGCCTATAAATTGTAGTTTTTGAGCACCTTCCCACATTTATTTTACATTATTTTTCACCAGTGCTGAGAACAGGCTCAGATGCAATTTTCTGTGTTTAAGTTCCATTCCGCCATAAATGTTTTTCTTTAGCCACCTTTATGAAATAACTTTAATTGTGGTGGTTTGTTTATTAATGTCAGTGTGTAATTTCGTGTGAGCTGCTACATGTATTGGCCACTGTGTCGTTAACTTTTTGTTATTAGAGTAATTTGAACCAAGTCAGTTCTCAATTTAGGGCAGGGAACAAGGATTTGCAGCAGGGAGTAGCTGGTAGCTCACATGGAGCTTTTGCTAATTTTACTGCTAAAATTAAATTCGTATCTGGGAACCTCCTACCAGAATTAATCTTTTATTTTGTACAGCGGCCTACTTTTAGTCTATACTTAAATGGGTAGTGTTATGGTTTGTATAAATTCTATGTTGTGTTAATTCTCTTTTTGTATCATGTTAACTTTTAACAGTTGGACTGTACATGTATTATCTTATTTTTTACGCTTGCCAGTTACTCTGAAGATGGGCTACACCCGAAATGCGGCAGTACAAATGGAATAAAGACTTCATCGTTACCTGCATGGTTTTATTATCAGGAGCCAATCATCTTTTTTAATTTCTTTCTTTTTATATTAATAAGCTTTTCTGAGAAGCATATAAAGTCTCCCACAAGGCCAATACCTCGTCCATGTCGTGGGAGAGGGGCAACAGCGCGAAGTAAGGGATTGTCTGTAAGGTTGAAGTACAGTGGAGACTATGCGAGTTCCGCGACCGCTACGGCAGCTGTGAAGGCCTTACAGGAACCCTGAAAAGCGGCGGCTAACGGGGCTCTGGTGAAGCCGTGTTAGGCGTAGCTAGCCAGCGGTGGATTAAAGCGTGCTTTCAACACTAAATCAAGCCTCGGATGTGTAAGAGAAATTACTGGACATGACACCTCTCCAGGGACCTCACGAAAGTATGACGGCCAAAAACCTGAAGCATATTGGAGACCCCTGAAGACACATAAACCAACAAAGAAACAAAAACTCAGACTTGTAACTCTAAACATCCTCACGCTCACTGGAAAATGTGAAGAGCTTGTTGACCTAATGGATAGGCGCAAGATAAAGATATCTACATCTACATCTACATAGATACTCTGCAAATCACATTCAAGTGCCTGGCAGAGGGTTCATTAACCACTTTCATAACTTTTCTCTACCGTTCCATTCTCTAATAGCGCGCGGGAAGAAAGAACATCTAAATCGTTCCGTTTTCGATCTGATTTCTCTTATTTTATTGGGATGGTCATGTATCCCTAAGTAGATGGGTGCTAGCAAAATATTTTCACATTCAGAAGTAAAAGTCGGTGATTGAAACTTCGCAAACAGATCATACCGCAATGAATAACGTCTTTCTTTTAATGATTTCCACCCCAATTCGTGCAACATTTCCGTGACGCTTTCCCCCCCGTAACGTGATAAAACAAAACGAGCTGCCCTTCTCTGAACCTTCTCAATATCTTCCGTCAGTCCCACCTGGGGAGGGTCCCACAAGGGGCAACAGTACTCCAGGAGAGGACGCACAAGTGTGATGTAGGCAGTCTCTTTGGTGGAGCTGGTGCATCTTCGAAGCATTCTTCCAATGAAACATAACCTTTGATTCGCCTTCCCCACAATATTTTCTATGTGTTCTCTCCAGTCAAAGTTGTTCGTAATTGTAACTCCTAGGTATTTGGTAGAATTTACGACCTTAAGGTTTGACTGATTTATCGCATAATTGAAGTTCAGCGGATTTCTTTTAGTGGTCATGTGTATTACTTCACACTTTTCTTTATTTAGTGTCAATTGCCAATCTTCGCACCAAGTAGAAATTTTGTCTAAATCGCGTTGCAGTTGCTTTTGATCCTCTGTTGACTTCACTAACCGATAAACGACAGCATCATCCGCGAACAGTCTAAGGGAGCTATTCAGATTGTCTCCTAAATCGTTTATAAACACGAGGAAGAGTAGGGGACCTATAACGCTTCCCTGTGGAACGCCAGATATCACTTCTGTTTTACTCGATGACTTACCATCAATTACAACGAACTGTGTCCTTTCTGATAGGAAATCGTGAATCCAATCGCACAATTGGGGAGATATTCCATAAGCACGCAATTTCATTAGAAGCCGCTTGTGGGGTACAGTATCAAAAGCCTTCCGGAAATCCAGAAATACGGAATCGATTTGAGATCCCTTGTCGATGGCACTTAACACTTCATGTGAATAAAGGGCAAGCTGTGTTTCGCAAGAGTGATACTTTCTGAATCCATGTTGACTATTGGTTAATAGGTAGTTCTCTTCGAGGTAGTTCATAATGTTCAAACACAGTATATGTTCCCAAATCCTACTGCAAATCGACGTCAGTGAGATGGGCCTGTAATTTTGGGGATCACTCCTATTGCCTTTCTTGAATATTGGAGTAACTTGGGCAACTTTCCAGGCTTTGGGTACAGATCTTTCGCTGAGTGATCGGTTGTAAATTATAGCTAAGTAGGAGCCATTGCATCATCATACTCTGTGAGACCAAGTGGAAAGGGTTTGGCAAGAAAACCCTCAGAAATGGATATATACTACACTGGTGTGTAGAGACCAGAAATGGAGTCGCCCTGCTCCTGCATAAAGATGTAGCCATACATATGGACATCAGGTATGTGAGTGATCGAATCATTCGGATGAAACTACATGTTGACAACACCTACATAACCATCTTCCAAGTCTATGCCCCACAAACAGGTTGCACAGCTGATGAGAAAGTACAGTTCCTGGAAAACCTAGCGGACCTAATAGTGGAAGAAAATGTCATCATCATGGGTGATCTAAATGCCCAAGTGGGTAAGGAGAGGCAGGGGTGCGAAAATATTATCGGACCTTATGGATATGCTAAGAGAAACCATGAGGGAGAACAGCTGCTAGACTTGTGTGTACGAAACAAGCTAATCATCAAGAACACTTGGTATCAGAAAAGGGAGAGTCAAAAAATAACTCGTTACAGCTGGGATGGACAACATAAAATTGTCATAGACTACAATATAACGGACCAAAAAGCTAGTCAGACTGTTACAGATGTGAAAGTTATTCCAAGTGAATGTATGGACAGTGATCACCGACTGTTAACTGTGGATCTGAAGAATGTACGAGTCCCATTAGTTAAGTACAAGAAAATGCCAAAGATGAAGACTTGGCTGTTGAGAGACCCTGAAAAGAAACAAGAGTACCAGAAAAGGATCAAGGATAGACTACCCAAAACTGAAAAACTTCGGGTAGAAGAAGAATGGAAGCTCTTTAAAGACACTCTTGTTACAGAAGCTGTCCACATCTGTGGGAAAACAAGTACAGCATAAAGAGAGAAGGAAACACCCTGGTGGAATGACAGGGTAAAGACAGCAATTAAAGAAAGAAATGTGTTAAAGAAGAAATTAGACCATGAAAAACAAAATAGAGTAGATGTAAGAAATGACACTGAAATTGAACGTCTGTCTGAGGAATATCGAAACAAGAAGTTGGTTGTTAAAAGGCTGATCCAAAACGAGAAGGATAAATGTTGGGATGACTTCACCACCAAATTACAAGAAGACTGTCAAGGCAATAAAGAACTGCTATATAAGTTAGTCAATGACAAAAGATATGAGCGTACTAACATCGTTGTGCTAGAAGCTGAGGAAGGGAAGCTGTTGAGAACAGAATCCGAAATTAGAAGTGAAATGAGGAACCATTTCAACTCGCTGTTGAATGGGAATGTTGACAGGAGTGATGATAGTGATTGTCCAGCTGAAGAAACACCAGAGGTTCTACAACCATTAACTTGGCTGGAAGTTGAGACTGCTCTGAGAAATATGTGAAACGGAAAGTCTCCAAGGTTTGATGACCTAAGCTCAGTTATGATGAAGGCAGCCGGAACACCTGGCCTACAATGGATCTACAGAGTTCTGTCAGTCATCTGGACAAACAACAAAATTCCAGATAACTGGACAAAACGAATCATCATTCCACTGTTTAAAAAAGGAGACCGAAAGAAGTGTGGAAACTATAGAGGTATCACCCTACTTTCACATGCCCTAAAGCTGCTGGAAAAAATTATAGAAACCAGACTTAGGAAGATAGTTGAACCCTTATTAGAAGAAGAAAAGCATGGCTTCAGGAAAGGGCGAAGTACTATAGACCTCATCTTTGTGGTAAGGATTTTGGCAGAGAAATACTGGGAACATGGAAAGAACTTAGTGATGGTGTTCTTAGACCTGGAGAAGGCATATGATAGTGTCCCTCGCAATAAAATATGGAAATGCCTGGAAGATCTAAAAGTGCCCAATTACCTGACTGACAGAGTGAAGATGCTGTATCAAACTTGCAAGAGAAGTGTCCAAATAGGAAATGGTCGCTCTGAATGGTTTGAGACGAAGAGGGGAGTCCAGCAGGGAAGTGCTCTATCACCACTCTTGTTTATTATTGTAATGGACAGAATGCTAAAATCTATTAAGGAAACTGAAAATGAGTCGAGATCACTGGTATTTGCAGATAATGTTGTAATATGGGGAGAAACAGAAACAGAAGTGCAGAAGAGCCTGACTGTCTGGAACAATAAATTTAAAGAATTTAACCTGAAAATCAGCAAGACCAAGACGGCTGATATGACCATAAGCAGAGAGGGAACAAGTTCAAACATCTACTTAGAGGGAACAAAAATTAAATCAGTTTCCCACTTTCAGTACCTTGGAAGTATTTTCTCCAAGGACAACACCATCCAGCATGAAATACTCAATAGAACACAAAAAGCATCAAATTTCTACATGCAAGTTCGGAATCTACTCTGGGACAAAAAAGTACCCCAGGCAGCAAAGCTAACTTTGTATAACACTTACTTCACTCCAATCCTTATATATGACATGGAAACATGTACATTGTTAAAAAAAGGATTACAGCAGAATCCTAGAACAGAAATGAGGTTTATCAGGACTATGAATCAAAGTACCAGGAGAGACAAGATCAAAAATGAGGTACACAGGGAAACATCTGGTATCAGGGTCCCTATTGCGAACATCTTGGGGAAATGAAGACTGCAGTGGTATGGCCATGTAATGAGAATGGATAGCACAAGAACAGCTAAAAAATACTTCAGAATGGAAGTGGTAGGAAGAAGACCAAGAGGAAGGCCAAGGAGACGATGGATAGAGGCAGTTAAATCAGACATAGAGAAGAACGGTTTTAACTAGGATGATGTCCAAGACCAAATGTTATATCAAGATCGGATGAGATGGACAGCGCCTGTTAGCCACACCTGGGAAAGTGGAGATGGAAAATGATGATGATGATAATGATGTGAGAAGCATATAACAAATTTCCTTCTCTCATATCACAGCCCCAGTGTCAGTGTGAAGTGATAAAATCAGCATGCTAGTGTTGTGAAGTCTGATACGATTCCTTTCCATAAGTAAACATAGTAAACATCATAAACTACAGGACTTTCCTTCCTTTCCTGCACAACCATTTATTTATGAAATTGTGGACATTCGAATTTTTCTTGTGACTGAACGATGCATTACTTTACTTACTATGGCACTAGCTGTACCTGTCCACACGTTGCTGTGGCTTGTTACAGATTAAATGGAAAAGAAAGATAAGAGGAACCATACATTTCTTATATACGTAATTTCCTATGGTCTAGTGGATCGGAATTGGATATGGCCTACATTCTCTGCTCCCCTTATCTCTGTCCCCTCTCTCTGCATCTCTCCTTGTTCCCCTCTCTTTATCCATAATCTCCTCCCACCTCTCTTTGTCTATATTTTCCTCCCCCACTCCTTGTCAAATATTTGTTAAGCTTAAGGGACTTAACTGCAAGGTCATTGGTCACTATACTCCTTGTCCGTCTTCTCCTCCCCATGTTCTCTCCTCACTCTTTGTCTCTCCGATCCTCCTCTCACCCCTCTTTTTGTGCATCTACACCTCCTCCCTTTACATCTCATCATTACGCTCTCCTGGTTTGTCTTCTCCTCACTTCTATATCCTCTTAGAACTCTTTTTAACATAGAGCGATGTTTAGTGTTATGTGCAAAATCTTATATTTCCGAAAGTTCTTGACCTAAAGCTTTGAAATATTGACACAACGTTCTAATAAAGTATGTGCATGTTTTCATATACTAAATGTTTTAACATGTGTCATATATGAATTTATTTAAACTTCATAATTGGACAAAGGTTTATACGAAAAATTGGAAAAGTAACGCATTTATAGGTTATACATAATATATTCAATAAATGTGTACCTCAAAAATTCCAAGGGCTAGAATGCAACGTTGTGTTAGAATTTCCAAGCAATGGGTCAAGAACTTTCTGGGATTAACGGCTATTGGTCTAACATTTTTATATAGAGACATGGGGACATAAGGAAGGCAGTACACCGGCCCTCTATGTTCATCGGTGAATATTGCTGCGGATGTGTTCATTCATCACTGACTCACAGTTACCATAACCCTGTAAAGAATTAATATAGTTGTCAAATCTTTCAGAGAGAGGATATGGACTGTAATAAAATTGACGTCGCTTTCTGAGCCATATTCAAACAAAAAATCGCACTGATGTGTTTTACAGCCCAATTTAGATTTTTAGTTTTAATTTTTTGCAAACATTTCGGAGTACAATAATAATGTAAATAATAAAAAATTATAGTGATATGATAAGACATATCTATGCGCCCAACACGTAACTCTTTTAGGAAAAAAGGAGAAAAAAATCATTGGTAGTGGCGAGTTCTGAATCACTGACCGTGTGTTTTATAATCCAACGTGCTGCCCACTGCACTACAGTGAACAGCTGCGAAATTGGTCCTTTATTTTCGTACTATTGATGGCAGTTGCTAACTGATGCTAATAAGGCATTTTTAGACACTAGATTATCATTTATTGTATGAAGAACAACGTGTCTTTGTTAATTCTTCAGTGCATCACTGCTTTGAAATAACAACGTGTAAGTTATAATAAGAAAATCATCAAATATGCAGCACAAGATGGCGTATGCCAGAAAGAGTTCTGGGTGTGGAATGTCACGTGACATCTGTGAACAGCTGGTTTTTGTATAATCAATTGACGGTGTCAAATTGCTTTTGTTTTTGCAAATATCTCTCAAACGATACGAGATATGAAAAAAAAACCATAAGAGAGCGAAGATGTAGAGAATTTTCACCTCCTCAAATCCGGTTATTCAATTTTCGTGTCAGATGAACGGTTCGTTAGCAAGTACAATTACTTTTTTGGAATGATTAATGCTGCAGCAGTCACTATTTATAAATATTTGTATTGGCACGACGCGTTTCGGCAGCATGCTGCCATCATCAGGTGCATTTTTACAGTTACTGGTTATCCAAATAACATGGATAAATTTATGTTTAAGTACAATTACATTACAAACTGCTTTTTTTAGTGTAACTGACGTATTTTTTGTCCGACAAATTTGAAAAAGGGAGGTTCTAGTCTCTGATGGTCTACGAGTATGTCTGTGAAATTTGATGTTGATTGGTTGAACGGTTCGGCTTAAAACGTGGGAACACATTTCGGACAGACAGACAGACAGACAGACAGACATCGTAAAATCGCCGTAAATTTTGCAAATATCTGTGAAACGATGCGAGATATGAAAAAATGTAAAAGATCAAAGTTGTAGAGATATTTCTTCTCTACAAACACAAGTATTGAATTTCCGTGTCAGATGAACGGTTAAGGCGTTATTTTCATTTAAATTTCGAGCTGTCAAAAGACGATCGCAAAAGCCCACTTTTAGTGCTACTACCGTAACCTAAAGTGGGCCAAAATTGAATATTACTTAAATCAGTCGAGTGATCCAGCAGTTACGCTTGGATAATTCCTATGCAATTAATTTTATAGCTGAAAATGTTCATTAGTGTGGAACTGCTGGTAATTTATTTAGAACAAACCCAAGAATCGAAGCATGCTGAAACAAAAATTCTAATCTGTAAGGCACTTTTCACGTTTCACGGGAAAGCATCAGCAGCAGTTATATTGTAACCATCGCTAATAGTGGTCAGTAGAATTTGTATATCAGAACAGTAGGGTTGTTAAGAGAGTGACACGGTGTCACTCTGTCTACCGGCTTTACAACGTGGCAGTACTGGTGGGCTTAATCTACTGCTGGCATCGTAAGTAACGGTGGCGTCTTCTCTTCTTATGACCAGCAGACCATCAAGAACAAGCTGAGAATAGAACCAAGAACCCTTAACATTTGAAAGAAAACACTGGTTTGTCTGCTTCACGATACACCTGTTTGAATATGACTAAGAAGAGATAAAGTTAAATCATATGGTAAATCATGAAATCTAAAAATATTTGCTTAGGCAAATTACCGTCTGCTAGGCAATTGAAATGACAGTCATTACACAAGTTTATATGTTACAATTAAGCAGACAGTTTGCTGCAGTATTAGTTATTTGAATAAACTAACTTCCCACTCTGAGAAACAAGTATTTGACATGTTTTGGCCCCTTCACAAACAATGCCTGATGAATGAATACCGTTGAAGTGCCATTACGTTTATTGTCTGAAAAAACAGTTAAAGATCATTCGTACATAATAAGCAATAATCATAAAAATTTACGTTTTCGTCTACAAGGAGCTCGTCTGAAGAGTAAATTACAATGTCTCTTGTAATTTACAGCTCGTATAACCTCCTACTTTCGTAATTCGTTATTTTGCCATGGATGCAGATGAAATGTGGGAACCGGTAATCATGATTCATCAAGTGGCTTATAAAATGTGTATTACACGATGTCACACGAAACGAAGGAAGTAGCACTATCCGCTACCCATATAGGCCGTGATTTCAGTCAGGACACATGATGAGACATTGCATTACGCTAGCGGAAGGCAACACTGGGCATCGATTTCTGTTCACTCACTAGCACCGCTTTCTGTCTGAGTCTACAACAGCCACACTAGAGCGGAGAGTGAACAAAACTGATGCTAAGACAATTCCCTTAAATAACGGATCAGCATGCACAAATGCCTGATGATGAGCAAAACGTGCTTGAAATGTGTTGTAGGGTGTCAGGGTGTGCTGAGCTGCCAGCAATGGCTGACATGTATGGATGAGTTATGCCTGAGTGATTGTGTGTTTGAATGTTTCTCTTTCTTAAGAAGGCTGCGGCCAAAAATTTAAATTGTGTGAATGTGTCTTCTATTTGTGTCTGCCTGGTGCTCAGCGTTCGTCTTTACGGTGAGATGTTTCCTATCTTCCATTGTTATTATTATTGCAGTAAATCCCACATGGAAAGACCCGGACTATATCTGGATACGACTGCATCAACTACAAGAGTCCTACAAAATACCTGAATACTACTATGATTTTGTTTATCTGTTAGAAACGAATTTATGTCAGTCATTGAACTGCATTTTGATTGGTGGAGCTCTAAGAATCGAGGCGTTTATGTTTCAGAATAACAGTAGAACAACCTCTCAAAAAAAGCTGACAACGAGAAGCAGATAGGGTAGGTATGAAATTGCATCCAGTGTCACATTTTATTAAACATATCAAGTTGCAATTGTCATTCTCCGGGAAGGAAGTAGGTGTGAATTATCGTGTGGTGGACTGCAAAAATCGTTTTTCACTTCCAAAACGAGGTGACTAGTACAAAGCAAAAAAATAGAAAATGGAAAAGATAGACACTGCCAGAAAGACACAGTCATATTGCATTTCACTGCTATTAACTGGCATATTATTTGTCTGATCATGTGTGTGGTTACTCACCCACTGCTGGGAAACTCTTTCATGGGCAGAAAATAAATCCAACGTAGATGAGCATCAAGAAGCAGTAGGATATGCCTGTCTGTGCTGACCTACTAAAGGCCTATAATTCTCATTTGAATATTGTTATGGGATGGAGACATCAGGTACCATCAGGGAGTCAGTTAACTACACCGTGCATTCATAATTGGTACCATCAGGGAGTCATTTAACTATACCGTGCATCGACTCAGAAGCACTCTATGGAAAATGAGATCAATGCTCAGCTCGTTGGACGTATTGCAATCTCGGTAAGTCTCTGTTTTCAGCGCAGTGCAAGTTTGAAAGCTCTTTAGCACCAGTGTGACCATCAAGTTACTTCTGGGATGACACAGAAACATGAAAACAAATTCACTTAATATTTACCTGTCTGTTTGGTTGAATAATCTGAGTTACTTTCTTTAAAGGTGTGAAATCGGCGCATTAATTTATACTTTAAGTGCAAGGAGGTCATACCATGCGGTTATTGGCGCTTAGCTGTAGCTATCAGTGGATCAATCAGGAACAGAGACATAGCAGTGCATCAGTAGCCCTAGATGACGTGTCTACTTCTTAAGCGAGGGCTGCTTTGGGCCATGGTTCCAGTCCCTCTGTAGATCAGAATTTTAACCCTCTTTTGATAGATCTACAGGCAGTTGCGATGGACACACCACTGACGAACAGTGCACAACATCCTTTTGGATCACCAGATGTAAAGCATCACGTTCACAATGCCATTGCCTTTCGTTTGGGCTCAGTCATTTGAGAAGATAACTTTAAGGCTACAGAATAAGTCATTAATAACAGCATTATAGTTAAACTTAATGAGGGAACTAATGACGTTTATGCACAACGCAATAATTTGGATTTTGTCGCTTTGATACTGAGTGTGCAATACTCTTGCTCCCAACTTTTGAATCTTGTCTGACCAGTGAAAACGTTGCACCATGGTCAACTCATCATAGTTCATGACTTACGTGAATTAACGAGTCATGTGTAAATTCATGAATACCGAAAAGCTCTTTCTTGAAACGGAAAATCTCTTTTGTGCGGTGATATGCACAAAAGCACTCACACCAATACATACGTTTCGAGCTATCTCTACTGCTAACATACCTACATGAGACCCAATGAAAACATATTTTGAAAAACTTGAAGCGTGTTGAATATTATTTGCATAAATAGACGAGGCGACACTTCCAGCTCGCTCAGCCAGAGGAGTGACCGCATCTGTGTTTTTTTCCTTAAGGGAGGGAAACTAGGCTCAATCTTATCTGTCAACATAGAACAAAACTATCCAACGACCGCAAAGAATAGATCTACAAGCGAAATGGCAGCAGGGTTCCAGACCAGCTCCGGCACAAATTTTCAATATCACGGCTGCCTATCTGAATTCACTATCCTTCAAATACCGAAGAGTTTAAAGAATTCGATTAATTAAAGGACGTCATAAAGCCCCTTTAATCCTTCTCAGACAACGAATATCATACGGGAAGTGATTGTCAACTCGGTGATAATCGAAGGAGTTCCAGGACCTGTAATACTAATGTAATATTCGCATGTTTTTCCCTTCTCTAGTGCAAGTGATAAGGACCAAAACAAAAGTAAAGCCTTAGTATAATGCATTTCTGTGAAATCCAAGAATTTGTATAGCAGTGGTTTGTAGCTCAAGAAAGTATTTCTCATGTTCTTCCGATGAAGTTTGTAAACTTCCATTAACTGTTATTACATTTTTATTTATTGGCATATAGACGCTTTTATTCGCTTAGTTACACCATTTTTTGGTTTGTGGATCTGAAATGGACACCTCAGATATTCATACAACTGAATATTAGTATTTACGTTGAGTATTCATACTCAAATCAATGCCACAATTCTGTCAGGAAAACTGACATCAACAACCCCATTAATGTAGGTATTAATCTGTATTTTGTCTCATAATTTATTAGACTTCACAGTTGGTGTAGGGGTGAGACCAGGAAGTGGAAGTGAACGATGAAGTGATAGACTCATGCTTGTTGGACACTTTCGGAAAGTAATAACACTGTTGTGAAAGAAATTAAATCGTTCGCCAGAAGATAAAGTCATAGAAATTTAGCTGCGTATAATTGGCAATTCATGGGTTTGTGATACGTGCAGGGGTGTCAATACTGTTCACCAAATGTTGATCAATTATTTGACAGTCAGACTTAAACAGCTATATATTCCGAAATAGTGACAATTTGGCGTTATCCATTGGCAGCATTAAAAAAGTCACTGCAATTTCTATAACCATCTGATCAACTGTGTCATCATATTACAGCCCGATGGTTATAATATGAATATTGTGGGAGCCCGGAACTTGTATTCATATGAAAATGGCTGGGGTAAATAAAAGAACACTGTGCAGCTGCTGCATATGTCAGCAATATGCTCAGTTTCGTTAACCTCACGTTAATGCTGTAGGAGATACACAAAAATAATATCTATTTCGTTGGAAAAGCCGGTACCGACATGTTGATTTACAGGTCTAATGGTCTCCTTAGGAGGTATAAAAAAACTGATAGTTTGATATTCTGTGTTTGGGACAATACTGCTCACATAACTCCCACTGATGTCGTTACAGGTATCGACTGGTCAAGGGACGTTGAAAATTATAAATAGTGCATTATATAAATTCTTATACATTATGATTATGTGGTGCTAATACTGGAATGAATGTTAATGATTAGTCTTAATGCTGCAAATATACACCTTATGAAATGTACAGACGACACAATAAGAAAGAAAATGGGTCCAACAGAAAGTTTTAGGGCAACAGCGAATTAACAATGAATTACAAAATCATCTCTGGATGAATTTATTATAACTAAATGTAATTAAATTCATATTAACATTAAGGAGCAAACTTGTGGGAACGAGTATATAATACAAGAAGAAACCAATAATGGCGAGTTGTTGTAGCATAATGGGTAGAGTGGTGGACTACCTAGCAAGATATTCTGGGAACGAAACCTGTGCCATACAATTTTTTTTTTCTTTTTTCAAATCTTAACATTTGTAACACATTGTAGGAGTTATTTATCCACTACACTTTCTGGAATTTTCTTATTCACATAACAGTATTATGTTATCCAGTATTCTGTCTCAGAAGTTAATAACATCGATTAGGTGATTTTTATGTGTGACTGAAGAACGGAGAATGAAATTGCTGCTGCAAGTGTTCCGATCAGCAATGACATTTCTGTTCTTCCTTCTCACAAATATTTGACTTTGTTCCATCTATGTTGCGATTTTCGAGAATATGGTTGGAGACAAAACTAGGGAAACGTTAAAATTGCCAGTACAGTTAGTGAAATGAGTATCAATTACATTTAGGCCTACACCATTCGCTAGTCAGAAAGATTTGACTATTTATTTCCGAATATCTCGTTATTTCCGAGGGTATGGAAAGGCTACTTCATGTTTCTCCCCAATATTTTGCTGCTTAGTTTCGAATATATCACGATTTCCGAGAGTGTGTTTAGACCGATATTCCTTGTCACCATTATTTGGTGGTTTGTTTCTGAATACTTCACGATTACAATGTGTATGGTTAACTAAGATCCTAACAAGATAAATTTAATTTCTGTTGCAAGTGCATACTGAATACTCAGAACAATGTCGTTTGGTGGCATCTCTAAATGTGCCTTTAATGGGCAGTCTTCCGGCCTATACACATTGTGTTCGTTGTCCTTTTTAAGATCTTAAAACGTAAACAAAGGCATTTAACTGTAAAAAAAAGTATTTGTCGTAATTTTTTAATGCACATTAGCTTTGAAATTGCATTGTTCATTGATACGCGAGCTAGGTTCCTTGGAATTCAAACGCGAAACTTCAACTGTTCCAAATAATCGTGAGTCAAATGCAGCATTCTGGCAGTAGATTGTAGTTTCGGAATCGGAAAGTACAAACAACATTTTACTTTCAACTCGGAATATAAATACATAACAGGTACGGAAATGCAGGTAACACTTTCCAATTACACAACTAAACAAGTAATGAACAACTGGTTTAATTCGTCTGCGAGAATGACTGCCTCAAAAGTACATCTTTGAGAGCCGAAGTACCATCGAAAACCTTTCTACGAATACAGGAACGTCATGTTGAGTGGGCATGATTTTCGTCGATTTTGATGTTTCATTACTTTATTTTTCCGAGTGTGGTAACAACATTTCTAACCTATAGTTTATAGAAATCGCAGTATATGTTATTTGTTTATTATCACTCACAACTTTTTGCACTATTTCACTGAGATTATTCAATAATGGACGTAAGTCTGCATCACCTTGCTCCTTGGTGTCTAAAGTTTGTTCATGTTTAGACGGGTCACACAAGCAACTAAATTGAGACAACAACACGTGTCTTTCTGCAGTTGCACTGCACATAGAACTTCCCAAATATTACTTAGTTGTGCAGTTTTCAACATGGCGTCCACAGTCTCAGATGATCGCGATTTGCACCGCTCATTTCATTCTCGGCCAAAAGATAGTTACACATTGTTCCACACGAAGTGTTTTCTTCGACAAAGACGCCAAAAAGTAAACCATGAACGCAAACACACTGATACGAAGTAAAATGGTTCGAAATACCCCGCAAGGTGACAATCGAATGTTGATATTTGGTGGTGTGAGAAGAAAGTGGTGAAACAAAGGACAACCAAGTAGAACGTTTTGTTGCGTGGAAAAAGTAGCTCCTCTTAAGTGGTGTTATTAAGACCAGTACGTTCACATTTGCTACTGAACTACTACTTCACTATGCAATTAGCTGTTGCACGCCATTAGTTGTTTGTATGACGCGGCATCACTTCACAGAGTTCACAAATGTATTTTAAGCGACCTTTTGAACATTTTACAATGCGATCTTCCATGTTACTGAGGCCCACACATTGAATGTGGAATGATTTTCTGTCCCACAGTCTGCAAAAAAATAAAAATAAAATAATTTAATCTTTACGTTTTTCTCGCACTTAGCACAAAATAAGCTCTAACTGGGCGCCATATTGCCTTTCAGATTGGTGGGATACATTCTGAGACATCAAAGAATCGTCAACATAGCATTAGAAAGAAGCATCTTGGTAAATATCGTAGAGGGAGACCGAGAGACGTATACAGTAAGCAGGTACAAAACGATGTAGGTTGCCGTTTGTATTCTCAGATGAAGAGGCTTTCACAGGACAGTGTAGTGTGGAGAGCTGCATCAAACCAGTCTGCAGACTTCAACAACAACAGCGATGCTGAATAATTGTAATTTACTTTGTTACCTTTGTGTATTTGTATGTACTATTTATAAACTTGTGTCACTGTATGTAATGTATATAGTAATTATTAGCATATGGTGTCTCTATACATATACTAAAATTTATCTATTGTACCACTTCCATGTAAAATCAAGACTCGTTCCATATCCTTGCAACTGTCTTGCATAATGGGCCAATAGAACACAACTAAAATTACCCTCAGTGAATATCAAACAGAAGAAAAGAAACAAACATTTCAACATATCTTTTAAAACTCGTAAACAAAATCGATATTTCAATAAAATAAATATTAACTGTGATTTTTACCTTTGCACCTATGTTGATAGATACTGTGAGGAATAATATAAAATTAATGTTGTCTATTACTTTGATAATTCAATGTTTGTCTGGCTACTAATGTTTATGAGTATTCAAGCTATAGCATGAAAACACAAAAACGTCAATAACTCGAAGATTATTAACTTTGGATCCCATATTATACTAATAAAAACCATTATGTTTCTAGATGCATTAAAATACAATTCTTCATCGTGAACATAGACCTTGATTTTTCAAAAACCTGAAACCTGTTTCTCTTTCTTTTCAACATAGATCACCCATGAAATATTTAATCTAAATTGGTGATTCACATGTCAAACTTTTCCTTGCAAGATAAGTCATAAGGTGAATAAAGCCTCAAGTGTTCCTGCATTTCTCTTAAATCCACACTGATATTCTCCAAGGTTGGATTTTACCAGTTTTCCTTTCGTCTGTATATAATTCATGTTAGTATTTTGCAGACATGAATTATTAAACTGATAATTCTCTAATTTTCTCAACTGCTCCCTCTTGCATCCTTTGGAATTGGAACTAATATATTTTTAATGAAGTATGAGGGTATTTGCCCACCTTATACATCTTGCACACCTGGGGGGACAGTTTCATCATGCCTGAAGAAGCAGTTCAGAGGGAATATCATGTATTTCTGGAGCCTTGTTTCAATGCAGATCTTTCCATGGTCCATCAAAATCTTCTCACATCATCGTATCTCCTATACTATCTTCATCAAATTCCTCTACTATTTCTACAATACTGGCTTCAGGTTTATTTCTTTTGTACACACCCTCTATAAATTCCTTCCACTTTTCAGCATTAGGTTCCTTTTTTAATACTGGTTGTCCATCTCACGTTTTGTATTCAGTCAGCTACTTATGTTTTCCACAAACATCTCATTTATTTTCGTGTAATTTTCTCCAGTTATCCATTCTTCGAGGGAAAAGCATTTGTCCTCTAGGGATTCATGTTCAGCCAATCTGCACTTTCTGTTGACCTCATTTTTTAGGCATCTGAACTCACTTTTTGTACTCTCAGTTTGCTGCATTTTATATTTTCTCCTTTCATCAATTAAATTCAGTATTATCTCCTATATTATCCAAGGCTTTCTAAAAGGTTCTGTCTGTCTCCCTATGTGATCCTCTGCAACCTTGACTACATTATCTTTCAAAGCTACCCATTCGTCTTCTGTATTTCTCGCACATTTTCAGTAAATCCTTCACTAATACGCCCTCTATTATACTCGACAACCTCTAGTTCCTTCAATTTATCCAGGTTCTGTCACCTTACCTTTCTACCTTTTTGCAGTTTATAACCAATGAGTCATGGCCAAGGTCTATATCCAACCCTGAGTAAGTCTTACATTTTCAAATCTGGTTTGAAAGTCTGTATGTTACCACTATAAAATCAATCTGGTAACTTCCAGTGTCTACTGGTTTCTTCCACATAATTTGTACAAATTTCTTTCATGTTACTTAAAACAAGTGTTTATGATTATTAAATTAAGCTCTGTGCAAAGTCCAACCTGTTGAGCTTCTACTGAGTTCCATTCTCCATCACAATCAACTTTTCCTCTCCCTTAACTATCTGAATAGCGTCTTTATCGTATCATACATTTTTCCTATCTCCTCCTCTCCTACAGAGCTTGTTGGCATATGAATCTGTACCACTGTCTTCGGTTCTTTGCTATGATACACCAAAATTTTTGGAGAGAACTGAGACAGCAAGCTGCCAGAGTCTTTTGAGCAGGAACGTAATTGTGTTTTATTTTTTATTTTATTTTTTATTCATTTATTTATTTATTTTGCTGCAAAAGGGGTATTTTTCTGGCTATACTCTGTTTGTTTGTAGTGATGATAGTACTTTGGGTTCCATTTCACATTTTTTGGTTCTAGGCTCAGCAAATTGACATGGCATGGCAGAATATGTAAATACACCTTGACATGCATGTATTGTAAAGTGGCGTGACACCTATTGTGAATTGCCATTATTTCTGGGTTTATCCAACATTGATACACCTGCGGTCAGTGAAAGAAATGCGATATCTAATCTAGCATACAATGTTTGCAATTTGTCCCACAAACAAATGAAAAATAAATTGTTTGTGTAAAGACAGAGAAATAATGAAATATCGAAACTCATTGTTGAAAAATGAGGTATTGGTAGGTCCGCACGCAATGATCTATTTGCGCAAAAATCTGTGCAAATGTCTGCACACATAAATCATTGCGTGTGGACAGATATTTAAATCGCTGCAAATTCTCTCGCCCGCTTGTCAGTGTAGAAAAACACTTCAGCAGTACAGACTACAATCCCACCGGCAAGAGAATATGCTCTTTTTTTAAGTATATTTATTATTATCAGTGATGGACGAAAGTCTGTTATGTTGGCTCTTTGCAACATGTCTTGCAAAAAGATTTATTTATTTAGCCATTTGCAGACATTTTAAAATGTATGGGTGTTACCAGTTCATGTACATTCACATATTTACCCAGTTATTTTGTTACCTCTAGTTTAATATGTGTGTTTATGAGCTCGTATCTCATGAACTATGTGTTGTACTGTGATGCAATTTAGAAGGTACATTCAACTATGTGTGTGTATACTGTCTGTAAAATTTCCTTGGCTACAACTGGAAGTGTAGAAATTATAAATTTTAGCATCATACCGAATGCCGTAGTTTTACTTCATAAACAGCGGAAAATTAATAAGCGAGAAACTTTTTTCCTTTCATGATTTTGCTATGGTTGTCAGCAAGAGAAAGTTTAATAAAGGTTTGAAATTATGTTTAAAGTTTGTTACAAGTCACTATGTACTCTCATTCTTATATAGCGTATTTATAAAGTCTCACCGCATTATGTGGCAGTTTTTAGCGATTCCTATTGTTTATGACATCATATCTTCTTAACCATGTGTTGTATGTGAGTTTTAAACCTGAACAAATTGTTACCTCATGGTACGGAATTTCTGTACTAAATTTGGTTGAAATTGATCCATTGGTTTAGGAGAAAATGAGCAGCATTGTCACTAAATCCAGCAGTTTTTCGCGCATCTCATTGTTTATGACATCATATCTCATGAATTATGTTATTGTAGGTGATTCTTACACTTACGGTGACTGTCCTCATGGATTGAAGCTTATATATACAAAATTCCATAAAGACTGGAACAAAACTGTAGATTTTTATGCAACACATACACACCAATACTCTGCTTTTTATATTAGATGGTTAATAATTCAGTTTCTTTCGATAGGGAACTGCTGTACTTCTATGTAGTTACTAATGAGTGTACTGACCTCTTCCTGCTCTGTGGCACACCAAAATTCCCTGCCTGAAGAACTGCGAACGCACACTGGTAACCGATCTCCAGCAAAGCTCTGAGAGTCAAGTTCAAGACCACATTCTGCTTAAATGCTACAAAATTTTGAACATTCTCCATGATAATAAATCTCGGTCGGTAATAGTCACAGTATGACAGGAACGATACAACCAGAGAATTCTGAAATATAAAGTCATTAGGTTATTCTCGTTAGCAAATTTTATTTATTTTCATATAATAGTTTATTTTACAGAAACAAACCTGGAAACGTGAATATAATCTTTCACTAAATCTGTTCAATCCACTGAAACCCTGGCATGGAGGTCCTCCACAAATGAGATCAACTTCTCCTTTCTGGGGGAGTTGCTGCTGTTTACTATTTTGTAGAGTTCCCTAAAATGAATAATACTGTTAACAGTGATTGATACTTTAGTGTGGGGATTTACACTGTAATTAAAGTGAAGGTGTGATAATGGATGTGTGTATTGGGAGTCTACTAGGAAGACTACTTACCAAACATGATTTTCTGCATGGGTGACACTATATAAAACAAAGCACATATGTTCTGAAATTAAATTAGATACAGTAAACCCCCATTTTTATGTTCCCAGATTTTACATTATCCTGCCATTTACACCATTTTTTCTTGGTCCCATCGAATTTCCTTTGTTTGCAATGTTAATTCGCGATTTTTGTGTTAAAATATCTGCACTTTCCCACATTATACGCTTTTTGAAACCATGTTCGTGAAGAAAAAATTTACTTGAAGTATAGTGTTTATAAACATTACACAGTCACGTTTCTTGACAGTTTCGATTTATTCAAACGTTTATTTCGCATGTCATTGTTTGCCATACGTGCCTAGTTGACTTACAAAACTGTGGCTGATGGGAGTATTGTATTCCCACCAACACTCTGTCTGACAAATTATTTGTGTGTAGCGCTATCCGACCAACTTTCTGCCTGTGATTGTTTGCTCAGTGAACATGCAGAAACAAAAACAGTTGATCAAACAGACACCAGAAAACAATGAGGTGCTGCAATCGCTGCACACAGTTAAGTCCTATATAGATGTTGCATACAGTTGGTTGCTATGTATGTAGGCTGCTATGAATTTAGTTGGTTGATTGGTCAGATGATAAATTGGAACATTCGTGGGGCCTTCATCCACTGCACTGATTGTCAGCTTGAGTTTGTTTATACATCTGGTGGTTTTTCATGCTTAGCATGATGCATTTCGAGAATTCATTCTTGTTGTGAAATGCAAATATTTATCTAAGTATTATTGTGACATTTTATAAACGGTAAGACTGATGGATTGCTTGTGTACATTTTTCTGCACATTGAAGGGGGCACGGTACATTATAATCTCACAACAAAAGCGATAATAGTGTGAGTTGACGACCCTATTCAAATGTCACAAAAATACTTACGCATATATTTGCACTCGAGAAGGCAAATAAATTCTCAAATATCATCATGCAAAACATTTAAAAATACAAAAAGAAAGGAAGTTTTGGAGTTTTACTACATAAATAATTAATTCCGGTCAAAGGCTTACTGACTAATTGGTTATACCCTTATTGTATACTTACTGGCGAGTTTTGTGATGCCTATTATGTACATATATCACAAATAAGCTACAAAAATGCAATAGTGATCAAGTAAGCATATTTTATCATTCAAAACATTATTTCCCGCATTTTACATTTTCCCTCATTTTACACTATTTCCTGAAGTCCCTTAAAAGCTTAAAAATGGGGTTCTACTGTAATTATGTCTACATAACCAAAGGTAGCTGGAGAAAAATTTAGATGGTAGAACCTGTAAAAAATTACAAACCAGAGCAAATTATTGTTTGTATACAAAAATAACTGCTGATCTTTGCTATGAAATTTCAAATAAAATGTTTCCATAAGTCTACTAACATAAACTATGCATCTAGCTTATTAGGAATGGAATGCTCAATAATTATAATAATAATAATGAATGTGTTTCACTTCTTACATTACATTCATCTAAGAGGAGACTGTGAATACAATATACATTTGGTGAAAACAGAAGAAGTAGCTACGGCCTGAAACTGTTTGCTATGGCTGCAGTGCAGCCAATGTCCAAAATCTTAAAGCAACACATGGCTGTGCTTAACATACAAAAATCCAGCAAATTTAATTTCATACAAAACGCAAGCCTTCCTCGGTTAGGTTGCAGCTTGTGCTCGGTGATATTATCGACAATGAGAATGAATGAAACTGTTACTTGACTCTCCAAAGTTAAATTAGATTTTAACAAACTGAATACTACCAAACGACAGTTTTTCACAGACTAAGAGTGGAAATGAAATGCTGATACAAAAATAATTTAGTTGAAAATAAGGGTACACAAATAATCTGAAATACAAATTCAAATATGAACCTCTACATTACAAACCTCTGCCAGGCACTTAAATGTGATTTGCAGAGTATCCCATGTAGATGTAGAGGTAGATGAATAACAGGTCACTCATCTAGGAACACAAGCTACTCAGCATACAGTTGTAATTTACCTATTTAGAATCGTTATTGCTCATCCGTTCATTTGTAATTGACCCCTACAATGTGGCACGCCTATTGTAATTGCTGTGGTACTGTCGTGGCACTGAGATCACTGACACTGCTATACGTGGCACCTCTGTGAACACTGGCACGACTACACTTAGTGGCTCACTTGAAATTATGAGACGGCCCACCAAAACACTCCTCCCCCTCCCTTTTGAGCAAAACAGGCACTGCACCAACACTCAGAGAAACAATTGACACATCCGTAGGCTACGACAGTGCAATGAGAAATTCTACAGACGATACTGGCTAGTAGGGTCAGAGATGCCAGGGACGTGAATGCAGGTGGCTGCTGGAACGCCGTGAGATCACTGAGGAAATCAAACGTGGAAATAGAAAAGTTTGCAACAACTATCGAGGTATCTCTTTAATTAGCATTGTAGGCAAAATTTTCTCAGATATTGTTGAAAGGAGAGTTAAAGTATTAATTGAGGACAACTTAGATGAAAATCAGTGTGGGTTTAGGCCTCATAGGCGGGTATTACACTGTAAAAGATCTTTGTCAAAGATCTTTTATCAAAGCTCTTTGGTCAAATCTTTGACAGTGTAATGGGTCATCTTTTATAAAAGATTTCTTTTATAAAAGATATTTGATAAAAGTTAGCGAGAGAGCCTAGCTTTTATAAAAGTTCGCCATTGTATACATGCGTCTTTCCTTGCTTTGACGTCTTTTAACCTACAAATTAACGTAAAAGTGTATTTCTTGTGTCGCTACTGCCACAGTGATCGTTTCATAGTGAGAAGTGTGCGGAATATTTATTAATACAAAGCACATTTACTAAAATATACGGTTAGAATCGTATAAAGAAAAAGCTACTGCTGTCAGTTGTATTCAAAGTGGCTCACTGTGGATAATGATAAGGAAGAAATTATATGTATCAAAGGATATATGGAGATGCATAAGTGAAATAAATGTTTTTATATGTACTCTTACCTAACCTCGTAATTCCTCCTAAAGTGATTTACATTTTGCTTCACTTGTGTCTGCAATAATACGTGAATTCTTAGGCCTACCCTGTACGATTCGTGTATTTTACTGCCTGTTGGAATAGATTTTGTATGTGGATATAAATGGAACGATCTTCGCGGAAAAGGCATTAATAATTTGCGTAATGAGATACTGCACTAATTAGCTCTGTATTTTTTTTTTTTTTTTTTTTTTTTTTTTTTTTTTTTTTTTTTTTTTTTTTTTTTTTTTTTTGCTTTGCACGATGCGTTTCGTGATTTAACCACAAGTCCATGTATTTAGACGGATATTTTATGTTTCGGAAAATCAGGCAAAATAAATGTCACACTGCAGTAAACTATAAAAATGTCTTTCGTAGCACATAATCCAAAATGAAGCATAACATGAAAGAACTACGAAAATATTCTCTCTTCTCAATTATGATGAAGTGTCTAACAAGGTTATGTTTAGCATGACATCTTCATGACACACGTTAACTTATTTACCCATTGACACAGCTTTAGGGTTTCCTGAAACGTCGATTTTGATGAAGTATATATAAATATGTGGGCAAATTAAAATGTTTGCTCACACGTTCTTAAACAATTTAGTTTATTCTGTTCTAGAAGTGTAGCTCTTGAAGTAGATTTGTGCGAGCACTTTTCGTATTTTCCTCTCGCTATTCACGGTTTTACATAAAATTGTTTCCATTTTTCATTCTTTGCAGTGAATGCACTCCCGAGTAACATTATATTACGTTCTATAATACAGACAATTGACTATTTTGGAGTCTTTTCAGAGCAACTATGACAAAATATTTTACGCTAGTGTAATGTGCTCCTGTGAAGTAGTTTCGTCAAAGATCTTGGATAAAATCTTTGACAAAAATCTTTGTCAAAGATCTTTTACAGTGTAATACCGGCCTTAGAGGTTTTCAGGACCAGATCTTTAGCTTATGACAGGTAATGGAAAAGTACTACGAGTGGAACAGGGAATTGTATCTCTGTTTCATAGATCAGGAAAAAGCTTATGACCATGTTCCTAGGAGGAAGCTACTGTCAGTTCTTCAAGATTATGGTATAGGAGGCAAACTTCTGCAGGCAATTAAAGGGCTTTACGTAGACTGTCAGGCAGTGGTTAGAGTAGATGGTAAATTAAGCTCATGGTTCAGGGTAGTTTCAGGGGTAAGACAAGGCTGTAACCTGTCACCACTGTTGTTGATCATATGTTGAAAACTGTAGACTGGCAGGGCGGGACTAAATTAGGTGAAAACAAAATAAGCAGTCTCGCATATGCGGATGACTTAGTTGTAATGGCTGATTCGATTGAAAGGTTGCAAACTAATATTTCAGAGCTCGATCAGAGCTGCAAGGATTATGATATGAAGATCAGCATCTCCAAAACGAATGTAATGTCTGTGGGAAAGAGATTCAAACAGATTGAGTGGCAAATAGGAGGAACAAAGTTAGAACAGGTAGACAGTTTCAAGTACCTGGGATGTATTTTCTCACAGGATGGCAACATAGCAAAAGAACTGGAATCGAGGTGCAGCAAAGCTAATGCAATGCTCAGCTAAGATCTACTCTCATCTGCAAGAAGGAAGTAAGTACCCAGACTTAGCAGTGCATTGCTCTATCTTTCGACCAACTTTGTTGTATGGGAGTGAAAGTTAGTTGGGTGGATACAGGTTACCTTATTCATAAGACAGAGATTAAAGATATGAAAGTAGCAAGAATGATTGCAGGTACCAATAGATGGGAACAATGGCAGAAGGGCATCCATCATGAGGAAATCAAAGAAAAGCTGGGAAAGAACACCATAGATGAAGCAGTTAGAGCGAACAGACTGAGATGGTGGGGTCATGTTACACGCATGGGAGAAGCAAGGTTACCTAAGAGACTCATGAGCTCGCCAGCGGAGGGTAAGAGGAGTCGAGGTAGACCAAGAAGAAAGTACTTAGATTCGGTGCAGAATGATTTTGAAGTAAAAGGCATAACATCCGACAAGGCATCAATGTTAGTATTGAATAGGGGATCATGGAGAAATTTTATTAGAGGTACTATGCTCCAGATTGTACGCTGAAAGGCATAATCAGTCTCTAATGATGATGATGATACATTGTTTACAATGATTTTTTTTATATAAGGAACACATTGTTGTGGCAATCTACAATTGTTTAATGAGAGGTTTTCAGCCAAGATCGCTTTCTTCTTTTAAAAGCGATCTTGGCTGAAAACCTCTTATTAAATAATTTTTTTCGTATAAAATTTTACATTCACCCTCATGAATCACAGACATTGCCAAGGTGGGGTGGCTTGCGTGCCTCAACGATAAAGATAGCCGTTCTGTAGGTGCAACCACAGCGGAGGGGTATCAGTGGAGAGGCCTGACAAATGTGTGATTCCTGAAGAGGGGCAGCAGCCTTTTCAGTAGTTACGGGGGCAGCAGTCTGGATGATTGACTGAGCTGGCCTTGTAACATCAGCTAACGTGGCTTTGCCATACAGTTACTGCGAACGGCTGAAAGCAAGGGGGAAACTACAGCCGTTACTTTTCCCAAGGAAATGCATCTGTACTGTATGAAAATATTATGATGGCATGCCCTCGGGTAAAATATTCCGGAGGTAAAATAGCCCCCCATTCGGATATCCAGGCGGGGACTACTTAGGAGGATGTTGTCGTCTGGAAAGACAATACTGGCATTCTACGGATCGGAGCATGGAATGTTAGATCCCTTAATCAGGTAGGAAAATTAGAAGTTAAATATAGTGGGGATTGGTAAAGTTCGGTGGCAGGATGAACAGAATTTCTGGTAAGGCGAGTACAGGATTATAAATATAAAATCAGTTGGGGGTATCACAGGAGTAGATCTGATAATGAATAACAAAAGAGAAATGCGGGAAAACTACTATGTGTAGCACAGTGATCACATTATCATTGTCAAGATAGATACAAAGCCAACACTGACAATAGTAGAACAGGTTTTTATATACCACCTAGCTCTGCCGATGATGAGGAGACTGAAGAAATGTATGAGGAGTTTAGGAAATTATTCAGACAATTAAGGGAGAGGAAAACTTATTTGTGATGGGAGACTGGAATTCGGTAGTAGGAAAAGGAAGAGAAGGAAAAATAATAGGTGAATATGGACTGGGCAAAAGGAATAAAAGGCAAAGTCACCTGTTAGAATTTTGTGCAGAACATGATTTAATCATAACAAACACCTCGTTTAAGAATAACGAAAGAAGGTTATATATGTGGAAGAGACCAGGAGACACCGGAAGGTATCAGATAGATTTTATAATGGTAAAACATAGATACCGGAAGCAGGTTATAAACTGCAAGACATACCCAGGGGCATATATAGACTCTGACCATAACTTGTTAGTCATGAAGTGTAGGCTGAAGCTGAAAAAACTGCAGAAAGGTAGGAAAATAAGGAGATGGGACTTAGATAAATTGAAGGAAAGTGACGTTCTGGAGAAGGTAGCAGATAGATTTTATAATGGTAAAACATAGAGTCCGGAACCAGGGGCAGATATAGCCTCTGACTATAACTTATTGGTCATGAACTGTGGGCTGAAACAAAAAAAAAAAAAAAAAAAAAAAAAAAAACTGCAGAAAAGTAGGAAAATAAGGTTATGGGACTTCATAAATTGGGGAAACCTAAAGTTCTTGAGAATTTCAGAGGGTGCTTTAGGCAACAATTAACAAAACCGGGGGAAAATAAAACAGTAGAGGAGGAATGGGTAGCACTGAGAGATGAAATAGTGAAGGCAGCAGAGGACAAAATAGGTAGGAAGGCAAGACCTACAAAAAATCCTTGGGTATCACAGGAAATACTAAGTTTAATTGATGAAAAGAGGAATATAAAAATGCAGTAAATGAAACAGGCAAAATGGAGTACAAACGACTAAGAAATCAGATTGACAGGAATTGCAAAATGGTTAAGCAAGCATGGTTAGAAGCCAAATGCAAATCTGTAGAAGAATTTATAACAAGAGGGAAGTAGATACTGCCTACAGGAAAATAAAAGAGACATTTGGGGACAAGAAAAACAGCTCTACGAATATCAAGAACTCAGATAGAAAACCAGTTCTCAGCAAAGAAGGGGAAGCTGAAAGATGGAAAGAATACATAGAGGAGCTTTACAAAGGAAATGAACTTAGAGACAATGTTGTAAGAAGGGAAGAGGAAGGAGATGAAAATGAAATAGCAGATACTATACTGTTAGATGAATTTGACATAGCCCTGAAAGACCTAGGTTGGAACAAGGACTCGGGAGTAAATGATATTCCCTCAGAGCTACTAAAGTCTCTGGGAGAGTCAGCCATGACAAAACTGTTTTACTTGGTGTGTAAGATTTATGAGACAGGCGAAATACTCTCAGACTTTAAGAAATATGTAATAATCCCCATTCCAAAGAAATCAGGTGCAGACAGTTGTGAAAGTTACAGAACCATCAGTTTGATGAGTCATGGTTGCAAAATTTTAACACGAATTATCTACAGGAGAATGGAAAAGCTGGTAGAAGCTGACCTCAGGGAAGATCAGTTTGGATTCAGGAGGAACGTAGGAACACGGTAGGCAATACTCACGTTACGACTTATCTCAAAAGATAGATTAAGGAAAGGTAAACCTATATTTTTGGCTTTTATAGATTTGGAGAAAGCTTTTGACACTGATGATTGGAGTACACTCTTTCAAATTCTTAAGTCAGCAGGAGTAAAATACAGGGAATGGAGAGTTATTTACAACTTGTACAAAAGCCAGATCACAGTCATTATACTCGAAGGCCATAAAATGGAAGCATTAGTCAGGAAGGGAGTAAGACAGGGTTGTAACCTTTCTCCAGTGTTATTTAATTTTGTACATCGAGCAGGCAGTGGAGGAAAGCAAGGAAAAATTTGGAATAGGGATTAAAGTTGAGAGTGAAGAAATAAAAACATTGCATTTTGCTGATGAGATTGTAATTCTGTCAGAGACAGCAAATGACCTGCAAGAGCAGTTGAATGGAATAGACAGTGTGTTGCAGAAAGCGTATAAAGTGAACATTAACAAGTGCAAAATAAAGATAATGGAATGCAGTCTTAGAAAATGAAGCAATGCTGAAGGAATTAGATTAGGTAATGAAACAATGAAGGTGGTAGATGAGTTTTGTTATTTGGGTAGTAAAATAATATATGACAGTCGCAGTACAGGGGATGTAAAGTGCAGAATGGCAGTGGGGAGAAAAGAATTTTTGAAAAAGAGAAATTTGGTAAAATCGAATATTCATTTAAGTGTAAGCAAATCTTTCCTGAAGGCCTTTTTGTGGAATGTTACCTTGTACGGGAGTGAAACAAGGATGATAAGCAGTGTGGACAGGAAGAGAATAGAGGTTTTTGAAAGGTGGTGCTACAAAAGAATGCTGCAGATTAGGTGGGTAGATCACAAAACTAATGAAGAGGTACTGAACAGAATTGGTGAGAAAAGGAATTTTTGGCATACCTTGACTAAAATAATGGATTGCTTGGTAGGACACATTCTTAGACATCAAGGAATCGTCAATTTAGCATTGGAGGGAAGTGTGTGGGGTAAAAACCGCAGAGGGAGACCAAGAGACGCATACAGTAAGCAGATTCAAATGGATGTAGGTTGCCATACTTATGAGGAGATGAAAAGGCTTGCTCAGGATAGAGTAGGGTGGAGAGCTGCATCAAACCAGTCTCCGGACTGAAGACCATAACAACAACACCAAAATATTAGATATAACCAACACTGTAAGATAACCTATTTACAAATTTTTATTACTGAGGATTCACTTATAGTGTAAAACTGGGTTCCTGCAAATACATTTTAAGATTTTTCCTAAAGCAGTAAATTTATCAATTTCTAGTGTTTTCTGTGGCAGTTTATTATACATTATTAGACCTTCATACAGGAAACTGTTTTGAGTCTTCTGTTTATTTTTTCTGTCTAGGGGAAGAAGGTGACTTGTTTTTGTGTTATAGTTATGGAATGTGCTATTTTTACTATAATTATCTATACAGTATTTTTCTTTATATAAACTATGGTTAGGAATAAAAATTCTCAAGGAACAGTTATAATTTCTAACATTTTGAAAAGCACTCTGGAGTGGTCCCACTTATTGCTTTTTGTTGTAATTAGAATTGCTCCCTTTTGCAAATTCTGAGCACCGGTTCCCCAGAAAAATTATTGCATAACTGATTGCTGAATGAACATAACTAAAATAGACAGTTCTCAGGCATTTATCACTGCATGTAGATGTAAGGGTTCTAAGAACATAACATTTTGTGGATAACTTATTCGCGAGTTTCGCGGCATGTTCTTTCCACTTCATTTGGCTATCAATGAGCAACCCTAAAATTTTTGTTGTAGGTACATCATCTATGGAGGGGTTATCTAGAACTAAATTTAATGGACTCATTTTCCTATTAATGCTAAAGCATGTTCAGAGTTACTTTATTTTACTGTGATCATTTGTAAACATCTGTCAGCACTTCAGTCGATTTTTCCAGCATTTGTGTTTGTTTCTTACTTGTGATTAATATGTTGCTGTCACTGGCAAACAATATATTCTCCCCATGGCTGATATGTTGTGGGAAGTCGTTTATGTACACCCTGAACAATATTGGGCCCAGTATGCTTCCTCGAGGGACCCCAATATTGATATGCTGCGGATCCGATATGTGTTTCTCTGTATACTTAGATCCAGTGGAAACTGCAAACAAATCGCCAGAAACGGAAAAGCTGGGCAAAATGTTCTAGGCATTGGCTGCCAAGATTATCAAAATACCATAGACTTCATCTGTAAACTTTTTATCCTCCTACACCAGATTGAAGATATTTTGAAGCTTTCGGAACTTCTATATGATCTACCTCTCAGAACGAATTTTATTTATTTATGAGTATTAATGACAGATTCCCTGTTTAGCAGCAGGGTAAGCCAATCTCTTTAAGATAATTGTATGCAGCTGCCTGATTTGTCTCTATCACTATATTCTCTACTTTTCTCTTACAGTAATCAAGTATGGTTTCAATAAACATCAATAAATTCAGCAGTGAATTCCCTAGACTATTGGTGTATGTCAGTCATTCTCGTTCACTTGTGCACACGCACAATGAAAAAAGTTTAGACAGCCTCAAATTTGCAGCGATCTCCTGTCAACAGATTCCAGCTTGTTTGCACAGATGTGATTTGAACCCACAGATTTGAGCAGTTTTGCTCAAACCTCCAATACTGTTAGACTCTTTAAATGAAAAATAATGTGCGTAATTATTTAGGGACAAAAATAAAGCTTTTAACAACACACTTCGAAACCATACATTAAAGCAATGTGCAAGATAATGTTGCTAATCAACAAACTCAGAAATTATAGACTACATACAAAACGTTTACATTCAACACATCTTGTGGAAGACGAAAACCGTTTTTCGCTGTCGTGTTTACATGGTATAGCCTGAATCGGATTTCCTAGCTCACTTACGGCCAATTCACACTGTCCGTCACGTCACGTCACGTCACCGTCCGTCAGAACAATCCGCAATGTATTTCTAATGGCGGCGTTCACACTGTCCATCACGGACCATCACGTCACGTCAACGTCATGTCAAGCTTTCTCGCGAAGAATGTTTTGACGGAACGGTCGTCTTCTAACATCCGAAGTTAACCTATTTTCGACACGCGAATTAAATGTTGCAGTCGACGATTGCACTGTTTATACGCAAATAAGTATTATTCACCTTTATTTTGTTGTTATACTTCGTTTTAGGGCTAAATCTCAAATGTTTCATGACGACTTAAATGTTTTTGTCAATTGAGTGTCCCCCTAAAATCGAGGTCGGATATCTGAAACCAAAAAATGGTTAAAGTTACTTAACATTGTAACAGAAAAGACTGAAGCAAACTGTTTATTAGAATAAGATTGTAATTTGATTACGCATTTCTCATTAAATAACATTTAAATGAAAAAGTCAGTTCTAAGAAAGACAAAAATTCAGTTGTTTACGACGGTATTAACAATGTCAACGGGCAAATTGTAATGGATAAAGTAAACAAGCGCTATTTATGCTCTTATAAGTGTTGTTTGATGTATTCATATGTTTATTTTTTTCGCTTGAAAATAGATGCCGGTGTTTTGAAATGTTGTTTCAGTTCCCAGTAAGTTGGTCAAAAAGATACACTGTAAAGTTTTATTTGGCTGTCAATAACATTTAGCGTTGTTGTTCCTTCAATTCTAGTATTAAACTATGACTTTCTACATAACAGATCGCTACTTATAACCTCACTTTCAACATCGCGTATTGAGATCGGCGAATTGACGTGACGGACACTGATGGACAGTGTGAATACAACTTAACGTGACGGTGCCGTGTCGTGACGTTGACGTGACGGACAGTGTGAATTGGCCTTTAAAATGGCGGCTGAAAAACAGCTGATTCAGTTCCTTATTTAGTCTCCACAATCGCTATTTTTCGTTATTTAAATACACAGATTTATGTTCACTCTAATATTTATACTTTTATTTCGCATTAGAAAATATCACTCTTTCTATGTGTGCCAAAAATTCTTATCAAGAAAACACAATCTGACAAGCCAAGAAAGCTTCAAAAACGGTTGGGTGTACATAGACACGAAAATCGATTGTGGAACTGGTAAACCGCGGATTTCCAGAATCGATTTTGGAGTGTTTACATGACCAGCCAAAAGCGGAATTGAGAAATCGGTTTACGAAATCCGGTTTTGGGAGCCCATGGAAACGGGGTGAGCAAAACAAAGAAGTCTATACACCGAAAAAATATTTCGTTCACAGATCCCAACAAATTCCAACTTCAAGGTTTGCATACATCTCATATCTACGCCAATATGCTGTTCTGCACGCAATGATTTGCGAGGTGCGCGACAGATTGTTGGGAGTGGACCCGATTTTGGAATGAAAATCGATTCCAAAATCGGGATGTCTTTGCAGATGACACTGCCTTTTCTTAGCCGATTAAATTTTTTCCTGAGAAACTTTGACCTTGGTGTAAGTACCGCTCCGTTCATGGTCTGTAACAATACCCCATTTGAAATGGGTTGTGAAGTGTACTTGTTTCATCCGTTTACTTTTGCGTCAACTGTGAATCGACTTTCACTTCGAGAATACAATGCGCCATTTTGTTCTGCTGGTAGACTGTCACTTGTTTCTCGTCTCTATTTTTGTTATTGCGTTGAGGAGGCATATGTTTATTGTTTAACAAAGAGTACGTTCACAGCAAAGTGAGAAATTTGCTTATCAGCCTTTTACTTTACTTTATTGCACTTTACCGAAAATGCTACTATTAACTGCTAATGACGACTTTCCCGTAAACTATGTACAGATTTCATTCGTATTCATACATTTGCTTCTGTACGCAAATAAAGCATATACTCAAGGAGTAAACAAACCTGACGATTGAACTCAAACAGTAGCGAATTATAACTGTGTAGAAATAATGACCTACGATATTTTCTGTTACACTGGTAAGATATCTTTGCCGTGTTGCGCGCTTCGTAGGACGCATTCTTTACAATGGGCCGACTGCCCCATTCTGTCATCACTGGAGTGGAATTCCATTCCATTTCGATAGAGCATGCCCAACTGAATTCTATAAAAATAACACTGATATTGTAACCTCGCCAAATTCGGCTGAACAAGCAATATTTTATAAAATTAAAACATTTACACATACGTTATTGAAACGTGTTTTTTAGGGTTGGAAGTCCTGTTGATGTCGTTAGAGAGTGTTTATTGCTGGACTCCCATGCTTAAGATCAATGCTGTATTTCCTCGATGGCGTGTCAAATAACACTTTTACTGTCGACACCCATTTTATAGACTCCCCCCCCCCTCCTAAAATCGAAAAGTTTCTGCCTCGAAAATTTTATATATGGACTTTTTTCTCATATGAAACAAGGTCTTAACTACATTAATTCTTCTGTGTTACAAAATTTGAAAGGTTTTTTAAACACAGTAAAATTGTATGTCATTTGCAGAGTGTGTTTTATGTTTTTCAAATATAATGTGAGTAGTAATACGGTTTACAAAACAATGGATAATATTATAGATGTAGGACAGTGCTGTAATATCTGAGAACAGCACACTTCTTTAAAATGCAGGAGAATGTTCTTCAGTTTTGTATACTGTCGGACATACTCAATGCTTTCAGCGACTGTTGTTTCTCTTACTGTATTTGTGTATTGTTGCCATTTTTGTGACAGGGAACTGGCATGAATTTTCTGGGAATGTTGTACCTCTTGCATTTATGTTTATCATTATATTAGTTTCTCACAAGTCTTAGATCATTTATTTTTGTCTCTTTTATGAATATCTCATCTTAGTGCTGGTTTAAAGTTATTTGAATCCTTTGAAGAATCAGCAGAGGATAAACAGGACCTTAACAGTGAAAGACAAACAGTGTCCCAACACCTTCACTCCATTCTTGTTTTAATTTTGTCATTCTACTGTCTGAAGGTTCTTGTTTATCAGGGGATTTATGCAACACTACTGTAGGTTTTCATTTTAGTCCATTATGATTCAAAGCTGGGGAAAAAGTATGTAATGCTATATTTAGAAGAAAAAGTTGCAATCTTTTAAATACAGTTTGTATGACCTTCCCTCTCCAGCCTATGCACTCGTATTTAGTTATTTACATATCCCTTATTCCTGACTTCAAATCTTGTTCTGAGAAAGAACAGGTTATTTATTTACAGTAAAGAGTATATGTACTCTTTTTATTGTGATGATTATGATATCAGTGTTGACTACTAATTTCTTTCTTCACTTCATTACCATGTAGAGTCGGCGTACTGTTGTCGTTAAGTTATGCACTGTCATATTCTCTTAGTGTAGTATCTCATATTTCATCATCATCTTCCTCTTCCCTTCCTACATTGTTGCCTCAAATTTCATTTCCTTTGTAGAGTCCCCCCCCCCCCCCCCCCCTTCTCAGCATTTCTTTCTTTGCTCAGAACTGGTTTCCCATCAGAGTTCTTGATATTCATATAGCTCCTTTTCTTGTTTCCAACTGTCACTTTTATATTCTTATAGGTGAAATTTATGTTTCCCTAGTTCTAAATTGTTCTACAGACTTGCATTTGCCTTCTAGCCTTTCCTGCTTAGCCATTTTGCACTTCCTGTCAGTCTCATTTTTTAGTTGTCTGTACTCTATTTTGCCAGTTTCATTTACTGCATTTTTATATCTTCTCCTCAATTAAATTGAGTTTTTCCTGTGATATCCAAGGATTTTTTTTTGTCCTATTTGGTCTTCTGCTGCCTTCACTATCTCATCTCTCAAAACTATCCATACATCTTCTGCGGTGTTATTTCCCACCATTTCTGTCAATTATTCTTTATGAAAGCATTTTTCTGGAGTGTGGCATTGTATGGGAGTGAAATGTGGGCTATAAGGAGTTCAGACAAAAAGAAGCTTTTGAACTGTGGTGCTACAGATGAATGAAGAAGATTAGTTGTGTAGATCATGTAACTAATGAGGAGGTGCTCAACAGAATTAGGGAGAAAAGGAGTTTCTGGCATATCTTGACTAAGAGAAGGGATATTTTTGTGGGATACATTTAGTGACATCAAGGAATTGTCAATTTAGCATTAGAAGGAAGTGTTGGGATAAAAATTGTGGAGGGAGCCTGAGGGACAAATACAGTAAGCAAATTCAAAAGGAGGTAACTTTCCATTCTTATTCTCAGATAAAGAGGCTTGCACAGGACAGGGTAATGTAGAGAACTGCATCAAACCAGTCTGCAGACTGAAGACCACAACAACAACTGTCAAATGTTGCCTAAAACTCCTCTCGAGCGTTCAAGAACTTCAGGTTTCTTCAATTTCTCCAGGTCTCATCTCTCTATTTTTATACCTTTCTTCAGTTTTAGTCTACAGATCATAACTAATGGAACATGGCCGGAGTCTATATCTGCCCCAGGATTTGTCTTAGAGTTTAAAACGTGGTTACGGAATCTATGTCTTACCATTAAAAAATCTACATGGTACCTTCTGGTGTCTGCCGATCTCTTCTACACATACAGCCTTCTTTCATTATTCTTAAACCAAGTGTTTGTTATGATTAAAATATGTTTTGTGCAAAATTCTACCAGGTGGCCTTCTCTTTCATTCCTTTTCCCCAGTCCATATTCACCTACTATTTTTCTTTCCCTTCCTTTTCCTACTACCGAATTCCAGTCCCCCATCACAAGTAAATTTTCTTCTCCCTTAACTGTCTGAATAATTTTCTTTATATCCTCATACATTTCTTCAATCTCCTCATCCTCAGCAGATCTGGTTGGCCTATAAACTTGGCCTTATATTGTTGATGTTGGCTTCCTAACTATCTTGATTACGATAATAAGGTCATTGTGCTGGTCTTAGTAGTTTACCTGCATTTTGTTATTCATTATTAGACCTACTCCTGTAATACCATCAACTGATTTTGTATTTTTAAACTTTTAGGCCCACTCCCCTGACTACAATAGTTGATGTTACAAGGTCAGCTAAATCAATCATCCTTTCTGTTAGCATGCAACTACTGAAAAGGCTGTTGCCATGAGTATAGCAATAATAAATATCAAACTCTGTCATAAAAAATAAGCTAAGTGTGTTAAGTTCCCCCAGGGCCCACAGCTCTTTTGTGGGTGCGTGTGTTGCGGCGCGCATGGGGCCCCTAGTCGAAGCAGCATTCCTTCCTGCCCCAGGCTGCCTCAGTTCGCCCCCCCCCCCCCCTCCACCGGTTTATCTGGGTTATGACTTCGTCCGGAGATGGGCGACCCTTGTGAGTTTAGGTGGTCTCCCATACCAGCTTTTCCCTTTTCTTGGTCCTTTTTTTTCCTAACCTTTGCTTCCATCTTACCCTCCTTACTGTATTTTTCTAGCCTTCATCTTCATTTTTGTCTTCACCTCAGCATTTGAAACTCTTAACTCTTCTGCTTCCTTCTTTTTTTCTTTCCTTCCTTCCTCCCTGTGCATTCCTGAAAGCTGCCCATGTACTTTTTGTGTAAAAGGGTGACTGGTGTAACGCTCCAGGTTGGCATGTAGGCCCACACGTACCGCCTGGTAAAGGCACCTTCCGAGCATGCCGATTGGTTCCTCTGTCCATTTCTCAAGAGCTGTGACCTGAGGTGTGAGCCTTCAGTGAGTTTTCCCCATTAGGAAGGAGCGCGCCATCGGAGACGCCGGTAATCGTGGGGGACAATTTCGCAATGACTTCTTCCTCTTCTTCTACTTTGATCTTTACCCAGAAAAGGAAAATAGATGAACCCGAGACCAAGAAAATCCTGCCGGATGTGTCAAAGTTCCTTGTCATTTCACGAACTAATGGCCATGACTTCACAACAGTGAATCCTTTGAAACTTCCTGGCAGATTAAAATTGTAAGCCAGAACCAGGACCCGAATCTCAGACTTTTGCCTCTCGTGGGCAAGCGCTCTACCACTGAGCTATCCTGGCACGAGTCACGATCCGTTCTCACAACTTTACTTATGCCAGTACCTCGCCTCTGACTTTCCAAACTTCACAGAAGTTCTCCTGCGAACCTTGCAGGTCTAGCAGTCCTGGAAGAAAGAATATGGTGGAGACATGGCTTAGCCACAGCCTAAGGGATGTTTCCAGAATTAAACTTTTCACTCTGCAGTGGAGTGTGCACTGATATGACACTTTCTGGTAGATTAAAATTGTGTGTCAAACCTGGGACTCGAACCTGGGACCTTTGCCTCTTGCTGATATGAAACCTTCTGGCAGATTAAAATTGTGTGCCAGAACCAGGACTTGAACCTGGGACCTTTGCCTGTCACGGGGTCCAGGTTCGAGTCCCAATTCCGGCACACAATTTTAATCTGCCAGGAAGTTTCATACCAGTTCACACACCACTGCAGAGTGAAAAGTTTCATTCCAGTGAATCCTTTCATTATTCAAAGGGGTGTTGATACAGTTGTAGGTTCTGTAAAAACTTGTTCCCGGCAATGTAATGGGACACTGTTGCTGGGAACTGAAAGTGCTTTTCAAGCACAAAAGCTGCTTCAAACCACGCTGTTGCACACCTTTCCTGTGAAAGCAGAATCTCATCGGACCTTAAACTTGTTCCGGGGGGGGGGGGGGGGGGGGGGGTAGTGTTCTCACGATCCGTCGATGAGGAACTTCAGGACTACCTTTCCGACCAGGGCATAACAGCTGTCTATCATGTGTTGAAAAGTAGCATAACACGGACCCGTACTGTGTTTTTGACATTCGACAAAATTGACCTACCTTTCAAGATGAAAGGCGACTATGAAATCATCTCCGTTTGCCCATATATTCCCAACCCTACCTGATATTACCAGTGTCAGAGATTCAACCATACCCATCAGTCATGCCATAATGCAGCCAAATGGGTCACCTGTGGTAGGGATGCCCATGAGGGTGACTGCCCATCTCTGTCCCCTTGCTGCATCAACTGCATGGTTGACCATGCTGCTAATTCTAGGGACTGCTCTGTGTATGAAGATGAGCGGGTCATCCAGGAAATCAGAATCAAGGAAAAAGTTTCCACCTCAGCTGCCTGGAAATTATTTGCAAGCAGAAAGCCTGCTCTCCCAGCAGGTACCTACAACAATGTCCTGTTCTCTCCTCAACCAACAAAGGAGATGGGTTCGCAGAGCTGTGATTTTACATTCAGTGACCCAATTATCACATCAGCCAGCCCAATGATTGCCCACTTGACATCCCCAATGTCTTCTTCTCACTCCAAACCCCAGTCCACATCAGTTTTACAGAAATCAAGGTTCACTAAGTCGGAAGCCCGGACTTCGAATAAAGATCCTGTTTGTGAAGATTTTCTTAAAACTTCATCTTTCCAACTATCAGCCACTCATCTTCAAACTGAACAGCCTCCAAGAAGGCACACAAAAAGAAAAGTTCCTCTCCTTCCCCACCACGGCGTGACTCTTCGGTCGCGCCTCCAGCAGTAGCCGGCCCCGGGCGTCCTCTGTCTCGTCACGACGCGCTACTGCTTGCCGATCTGCCAGCCTTTCACTGGCGGAGGAAGCTGCCCCTTCCGATCAATACAGGAAGGGGGCAGAAATGACATATGAACCTATGGAATACGACTGTCCATCTGTCGGTTGCGGCAGCAATTCCCCCTCGAAGCCAGGCCCTCAGCAGCTGTAGTGGTGATCCCCTCTTATCTTTCCCTTTTTCTTCTTCTCTTGCTTTCTTTATAGTACTCCTTCAATGGAACAACAGAGACATTCATTCCAACCGCAATGAATTAAAGTTACTCCTTCTACTGCACTGCCCGCTTATAGTCGGTCTTCAAGAAATGGAGCTCCGCCCAAACGATCATATCGATTTCCCACAATATACCTCTGTGTGTTCTGATTTACCTCCTGTGGAAGGTATTCTTGCCCATGGAGGTGCTGTGCTACCCATTTGGGAAGAAATCTATTCTCATCCCATCCCACTGCAAACTCCCCTACAGTCGGTTAACGTCCTCATCCCCACCTTCACCTTCTCTCTTTGTAATATCTATACCCTGCTGTTGTCTTCCGTTCTAAGGGCAGACTTACTACATCTTGTTGCTCAGCTTCCTATGCCATTTTTGTTGATTGGTGACTTCAACGCCCAACACCCTCTATGTGGCTGTCCAGCTTCTTGCCAGAGGGGCTCCCTTTTGGCGGACCTTTTCAACCACCTTAACCTTGTCTGCCTAAATACCAGTGAACCAGCTTTTCTATCTGACACAACACATACCTATTCCCACTTGGACCCCGCAATACACACTACTCTGCTTGAACGGTATGTTCTCTCTGATAGGCATTCGAGCGACCATTTCCCCTGTATAATTTCTCTACTACATCATACCACATCTCCATGTTCCACAAGCTAGAACATCTCCAAAGCTGACTGGGGGCTCTATTCTTCCATGGCGGTTTTCCATGATCAGAATATCCCCAGCTGTGACAGGTCAACTACCTTACGGACATCATTCTCACCGCCGCCGAATATTCCGTACCTTGAACTTCCACGTGAGGTCCCAGTTCCCTGGTGGAACGCAGCATGTAGCGACACTATTCAAACTCGGCGACATGCTCTATGTATGTTTCAATGCTGGCCTACTTTGGAGAATATCAGTTACAAAAGACTAAGAGCGTAATGCCGTTGTGTCATAAAAGAGAGCAAAAAAGCCGGGTGAACTGCTTTCACGAGTTCCTTCAACAGATTTACTCCTTTGTCAGTTATCTGGGATAACCTACGCCAGCTATCTGGCACTAAGGTCCATTTCGCAATTTCTGGCCGGAACGTAGCAAATGAAGACCTCATGGAACCCGATAACATTTCCAATGCTTTAGGCCGATCTTTCACTGAGGTCTCAAGCTCAGCTAATTATGACACTGCGTTCCTCCCCCAAAAACAGGCAGAGGAGGCACAATCGCCTTCTTTTAAATCTTCCAATTGTGAAAGTTACATTGCCACCTTTACCGTGCAGGAGATAGAACATGCCCTCGCCCTGTCCCGGTTCTCTGCTCTGGGACCCAATGCCATTCATATTCTGATGCTGAAGAACCTCTCCCCTGCAGTTAAACACTTTCTTCTTCACACTTATGATCGTGTCTGGACTAAAGGTGAAGTTACCACTCGCTAGCATGAAGCAATTGTTGTCCCCATACCCAAACCAGGATAGGACAAACATCTTCCTTCCAGTTATCGCCCCATTCCCCTAACCAGGTGTGTCTGTAAGGTAATGGAGCACATGGTTGATGCTTGGCTTGTTTGGCTACTCGAATCTCGACACCTCCTCACCATTGTCCAATGTGGGTTTTGAAGGTGTTGTTCTGCTATTGATCACTTGTCGACTTTCATGATGAATAACTTGTTGCAAAAGCGTCAGATGGTGGCTGTGTTCTTTGATTTGGAGAAGGCTTATGACACTTGTTGGTGGGCAGACATTCTCTGCACCATGCATACATGGGGTCTTCATGGATGCCTCCCCCTCTTTATTCATGCCATTTTTAAAGATCAAATGTTCAGGGTACGAGTGAGCTTTGTTTTGTCTGACACTTTTTGCCAGGAGAATGGGGTGCCACAGGGCTCCATCATGAGCGTAGCACTTTTCGCCATTGCAGTCAACCCAGTTATGGATTGCCTCCCAGCTGATGTTCCAGGCTCTCTGTTTGTGGACAACTTCACGATCTATTGCAGTGCTCAGAGAACATGTCTCCTGGAGTGTGGTCTTCAGCATTGCCCTTGCCTTGACAGTCTCTGATCCTGGAGTGTCGCAAATGGCTTCTGTTTCTTCCATGAGAAAATGGTCTGCATCAACTTCTGGAGGTACAGAGAGTTTCTTCCACCATCTCTCTATCTCGGCCACTCTGTTCTCCCATTTGTGGAGATGACGATATTTTTAGGGATGACATTAGATAGGAATTTAGCTGATCTCCACGTGTCTTCTCTGGGCACCCGCAGTACTCGTTCCCTTAATGTTCTCCGTGTTCTTAGTGGTACATCATGGGGTGCGGATCATACCATCCTGCTTCACCTTTATTGATTCACTATCAGATCAAAGCTGGATTACTGGGGCTACGTGTACTCTTCTGCACGGCCGTCCATTTTACACACAACCTTAACTCGATCCATCATCGAGGGTTACACCTGGCGATATGAGTATTTTACACTAGCCCTGTTGAAAGCCTTTATGCCAAAGCTGCCGAATTGCCTTTGAGCTATCGGCGTGACTTATTGCTGTGTTGGTACGCATGCCATCTGCTGTCGATACCCAACCACCCTTCGTATCCATCATTCTTCGATGACTCCCTTGATAGCCATTATGGGCTGTCCGCGACTGCCCTGCTCCATCCTGGAGTCCGTTTTCGTTGCTTACTTCAGCAGCTTGATTTTACCCTCCCTTCCACATTTCAAATAGGTGAGAGCCCAGCACCACCTTGGCTTCAGGCTCAAGTTTGCGTTCACCTTGAACTCAGCTCACAACCAAAAGAGAGTAATTCGGATGCAGTTTACCGCTTGAGGTTTCTTGAACTTTGTGTGCGGCTTGATAAACTCCATCTTCGTCTATGCAGATGGCTCCAAGACCAATGAAGATGTTGGATGTGCATGTGTTGTCGGAGATGACAGTTTTCAATGCTTAAATATCACAGCTGAGCTTTTTGCCCTCTATCAGGTTGTACTATATGTAGAGCAACATCGTTATTCTTCCTGTGTCATCTGCTCTGACTCCCTCAGCACCATTCAGAGCCTTAGAGAGCCTTATTCAGCCCATCCTGTTGTGCGCCAAATCAACTGCTCCTTTCAATCATTATTTGACAATGGCCCTCGCAGTCACCTCCTGTGGTTACCTGGCCACACAGGCGTGCTTGATAATGAGGCTGCTGATTCTGGGGCCAAGGCTGAAACTCTCCTACCTTGGACAGCTACATTCTGTGTCCCATTGAATGAGGTTTGAGGGGTTCTTTCTTGTCGCATTTTATTGTCGTGGCACAATGTGTGGTTTTCGCTTACAAACAATAAGCTTAGAACTATTAAACTGCTCCCGGTGGCTTGGAAGACTCCTCACGCTCCTCACGGTTAGAGGAGGTCATTTTGGCCTGGTTGCAGATCAAACATTGCCAGTTCAGTCACCTCAATTTGTTAACTGGTGACACCACACTGTTATGTTCCTGTGGTCACCTGTTGATGGTGGGCCATGTTTCATTGTCTTGTCCAAATTTTAATCCTGTTCGTATTGCACTAAATCTGCCAAATACCCTGGAAGAAATTTTACCTGCTGACGCACGAGCTGCTGCTCGACGACGAATTTATCAAAGGACATTAGTTCTTCCTTTTGTTGTATTTTACCCTATGTTTTAGGTGGTTTCATATAAGCTTCTTATCCTTTGATATAGCTCAGTTTTGATTCAGGTACTGATGACCTCAGCAGTTGTGCGCCCTAAAACCACAAAAGGAAGACTTAAATTGTCATTTGGATGAGAAGATCTAGACTTTTATTTTGTTGTTCTTGATTGGGTCCAAATTTTGTTTTAATCTAATAGTATCATCTCGCATATATCTTGTAGGCATGACTGCCATGATAGCAAGCATTATTTTGACATAGTCCAGTCAATAAATGCTTTGTAGAGTGCATGGAATAAGCGAGAGTTTTTGAGTTCAGGACTTTGTTAGGGATAGTTAGGAGGTGAACATACTAAAAGTCCCTGCCCCTGGGGGTGAGCTAAAGCCGGGAGGGGGGTGGGAAGGTGCCATTTTTTTGTTTTTTCATTGTATCTAGAAAACGGTCCACTTTAGGAAGAAAAAGTTCAAAATAAAAATGAAAGATAATTGAATTTGCTACAAAATTGATCCCATACACAAATGTCGAATTCCTAACGGTTTTCGAGATATACATTATTAGAAATTGATTATTTCAGAAAACATCATTTTTACTTCACTAATTTTGTCAAACATTTACTTCTAGTGACTCACTCTATCGTTTGTCAAAAAATTTGTCAGAAACAAAGTTGCAGAGCATTAAATTTCATTCAGTTTGATATGCAAATTTTCTACCTTATTTCCAGCCAATCTAAAGTTACATCATTTATAAGATGTGCGCTCAGTTCAGATGTCCTTCAAGAAATGTGTCTTTTGAGTGGCTCTGACATTTTTATTTTATGAAATGTGCTAGCATGGTAAATAACAACACTTTAACAATGACCAAAAGGTAATTGCAATTGAAACAGAACACCTTTTTATAATTATAGCTTTTATTATAATATGTTGAATCATACCTGCCAATATTGGTGATAAGAAGGTTCGTGGCCTGACAACCGATGTGATGAAATGTCCAATAGCAACACAGTTCCTCCTTGATTCTGCACTTTTCGTACTTTTTTGACATAACCTCCTCAAGAAAGGTTTGGAAGGATTTTGAGAGAGAATCTGCATCCTTCAAGAAGGTATCTCTTGGCAGGTATGTATTATAATTGTACACTTCACTTTGAATATCTCAGCAGTTTTCTCCACAATCCTGAGTCACTTTTCTTTCCCATTCTGTTCCTTGTTATCATACCAGGCATTGGTTATCAATTTGTACCCAGTGTTCCTAAAACAAGTTATTCAAACCTTAAATCTGTTGGAGCCTGCAATCATGAATATGCGATGCCCATACCTCTTCAATAGTTCTGTTCTGATAGTTCTCCACTCAGGTTTCCTCCCAGTAATAACAGCCATAATTTCGTTTACAGTGAACTGACACTCACTATTCCTCTCCAGTAAAACAATAACCTCTTCCACTGTGTTTGAGATGGAGTCTTCAGATATGGATGTTGAGAGTTTCTGGTAAAATGGCCTTACAAAGTCCAACCGACATCTATCATGATACACAGCCTAAATCATTCGAGTTGGAAACACGCCTGATCACTTACTGATCATGCCTAGCTTGAGGAGCACCCATGCTCGTCACTTGTATGTCAGTTCTGTTGCGTCCTTTTGTGATATTAGTAACTTAAAATATCTTCCTGTGTCTCTCCTTGCGCTTCTTTTGCTTGTCATCAACACTTTTGGCACAGAAGAAACATTTTGTTTTGAAATCAAATTTCGATTTTTGGATCTCAATGTTGGAGGCTGAGGTGCTTCAGAGGATGATGGAGTGCCTGTCTCTTTAAATAAGCCTTGATGGATTGTGGCCTGATGCAATTCTTTTTACATTCAGTATGAATCAGAAGGATGTCCAAACCTTCTAAAGATGAGCCTTTGATATCTCCCCTTTCTATACTTGCTTTGATGAGTGATAGTATTTCTTTTTTTTGTCACTGTGGAAACACCAACACCTGATCCAGCTATTGTTTCATCACATACAAAACACTGAATAGCCATTGTGCGCAGTACACAGTCAACATTTCATAAATAAATAAAAAAAATATCACAAAAAGCCGACACACAAACTTTCTGTATGGTTGTCGAACTTTTGGAGTGAAATGAAGTAAGAAGTGAGTGAGAATATTCCAGTCTACCCCAAAGTCCAGGGTCTTGCAACAAGCCAGTGGCAGGCCTTCCATGTTTGTCGTGGGACGTTAGGTACTGGCGACCTTGATGATGTCTCCACAGTACACGACAATAAATGAGTTTCGACTCCCCTGCCTCAGAAAAACGAAGAAATGCATTGAATGCACTTTTTTCCATTTTGAATCACTATCGGTGCTTGTTAATATTTTCATTGTATGATTCATAATATCATAAAAGCTACAATTATAAAAAAGATGTTCTGTTTCAATTGTAATTACCTTATTAACAGTGTTAAAGTATTGTTATTTATGATGGTAACACTTTTAATAAGATAAAAAACTCATTTCTAGGAGGACGTCGAAACTGAGCGCATATCTTATAAATTATGTAACATCTGATTGGCTGAAGATAAGGTAGCAAATGTGCATATTAAATTAAAGGAAATTTAATGCTCTACAACTTTGTTTCCGACAAATTTCCTGAGAAACGGTCGAGTGAGTCACTAGAAGTAAATGTTTGACTAAATTAGTGAGGTAAAAACGATTTTTTTCCCGAAATGGTCGATTTTCAATAACATATATATCAAAAATTGTTAGGAATTCGACATTTATGTATGGAAACAATTTTATAGCAAATTCAATTATCTGTCATATAATAATGGAAAGTCCAGGTTGGAATAAATAATATAGTGAGGACAGTTTACAACTCACCGCAAAGACGTGGCGACGAGCTGCGACAGGCACATACAAAAGACACACACATACAACACATTCAGCTATCGGCCATGGCCTTCTTCAGAAAATAGAGCACTCACGCAATCACACAGGCACACAACACAGTCATACAACCATCACCTCCGACTGCCACACTTCAAATCGCTCGCTGCAGAGCGTGATTTGAAGTGTGGCAGTCGGAGGTGATGGTTGTATGACTGTGTTGTGTGCCTGTGTGATTGCGTGAGTGCTCTATTTTCTGAAGAAGGCCATGGCCGATAGCTGAATGTGTTGTATGTGTGTGTCTTTTGTATGTGCCTGTCGCAGCTCGTCGCCACGTCTTTGCGGTGAGTTGTAAACTGTCCTCACTATACTATCAATTATCTGTCATTTTTATTTGGAACGTTTTCTTCCTAAAGTGGACCGTTTTCGAGATATAAGTGAAAAACCAAAAAATGGCATCTTTTCGCCCGCCTCCCTGCCTTAGCTCACCCCCCCCCCCCCCCAGGAGCGGGAACTTTTAGTATGTTCACCTCCTAACTATCCGTAACAAAGCCATGAAGTCAAAAATTCTCGCATATTCCGTGCACTCTACACCCCTCTATTGAGCACTCATTGACTTGACTAATAGGTACATTCCTCAGATTTTCTTGTCTTCTCTGTAGACTGAAGTATAGAGCTGTTCCGCTTTCAGAGAGCTTTTCCTGTTGACACTAACATTTATTTGTCTCTATTTTACACATTGCACAAGTTTGACTTCTTACCCAAGTCTTTTGTCCTCTTTCATTTTTTGACATCGTTGAGATTTTCTTGCCAGTAACTATGTTAACTATTTGACAGTTTTATGTACATTTTTGATTTGTGTAAGCAGAATATTAAATATGGTACATAGTATTGGTACAAATTAGATACCAGTCAAAAATTGGTTTTGGGTTACATTTTTTAAGAAACACCATTACGACTTTCAAAATAATATTGTCATCTTAACATTAACACTTGTATTAAAATACATATTTTAGTATCCTGACAAAAGCATGTAACCTGTCTGAAGTTAGAAGCAACAATTTGAAAATGGTAATTGTGCTTTTTAATACAGTAAAACAAAACTGAATTGTGGGTGCTTGCAGCTATGTACCATCAAAATTCGTTATCACATTTTACCCATGGTTCTCTAATAGTGTCATTATTGGAGAAAATATGAAAATTCATATTTAAAAAGAAAAGTCGGTCTCACAGTCAGAAATGTACTGTACTTTTTTCATCATGGAGCAATGATGTTGGCAGCGGTCACGCTGGGACGAAGCAGTGTGAATCAGTTTTTTTTTTAGTTCCATCTGAGACTACCATGTTTTGCTGAAAAATATGATAAAATATTTAATGAATGATGGAAATTCTCCACAGAGATGGTAAATTATAGAGTGGCTGTGCAGTACTTACCTTTGTGCTGTTCTGCTGATAGTCACACAAAGAAAGGAAAAAATGATGAAAAAAGAACAACGAGCTTCTGGAATAGGCTTCCTTCATCAGGTAGGAGAGAAGGGAAGAAAAAAGGAGTGGGAACAGAAGGGGAAGGTAATTCACGACGTAGGTCACGAGGATCATCCTCGAGACCAGGGGCTCTCTCAAAGTTGCACAGGACACAGGTTTCCCGAGGAGTCGACCTATATGTCGCTTCCTCCTACGAATATCTCATGAGATGACAACGAGAATAAAAATGAGTGAGATTAGAGCCCATGCTGAGGCATACTGGCAGTCATTTTCTCTGTAAGCCGTGTGTGACTGGAACTAGGGTAGGAGAGCCAAATCACATCCTTCAAGTCTTTGATTTTATGTCATGTCCAGAAATGAGAGACACCCTACCCGACATCTTCCACACTCCTGCTTCAGTGGTATTCCATCATCCATCCAGTGTCCACAACATTCTAGTCCACTCCCTGTCTCAACCCCTTACCACAAGAATGGTATCCCTGTGGTAGACCGTGTTGCTAGAGCTGCCTAATCCAGCCACCCACCACTTCCCATTCCAGTCCTGTCTCAGACTTATCTTACCCCCAACGAAGGCCCGGTCGCCGCACAGATTTTTATGTTGGCGTGACTACCATTAGAATGAAGGCCAAAATGAAGGCAGTCCACCCCTATGGCACAACGTGCTGCTCAAATTCGACGGATGCTTCGTAATCCGGGCCATATGGATCCTCACTGTCACTACCAGCTTTTCTGAACTGCACAGATGGGAGTTATCCTTACAGTACATTCTCCAGTCCCAAACTTATCCAGACCTAATGTAACCTTCTTAACCACACCCAACAGTTCCTGCCCCCCTCTATCCTAAACCTCCCATTTCATGTTTAATCCATGTGTTTGTTTGATTTTTTTTATTTTTTTATTAGTGTTTTATTTCATTTTATTGATTTTCCTCCCCTCACCTGTCTGCCCACTCCATTCCTGAGCTGCATCTAATCCCTCTCATTTAATACGTACACGCTCTGTAAGGCCGTGCTGTACCCATCCCCACCACCGTGTCGCAACCTTCCTATCCCCCCCTCCCGTGCCCACCCCTCTTTCCACACTGCAGCACGTGATTCAAAGTGCAGCAGCTGGAGTTGACAGTTGTGTGACTGTGTTGTGTGCCTGTGTGACTGCATGAATGTTCTATTTTCTGAAGAAGGCTGTGGCCGATAGCTAAGTGTTGTGTGTTTTTTATGTGCCAGATGCAGCTCATCAACATGCATTCCTTGTGACTGAGGCAATGTGACTGTTCCATATCATTTCCCTACAAATTGTGACACTCAAATTGTGACTCAGATGTGGTGACTGATCTCAACTGTTATACTAATAGGGTAATACTTTTTGGCTTTGTAAAGTGCACAGTTGTGTATATAAAATGATTTGCCCATCTTTGCTCTACTTTGAAATTTCAACAAGATTTCAATGATTATTTTTGCAATGTCTTTCAGATACTTTATTATATTGTTTTTTTTTTTTTTTTTTTTGTTTTTTTTTTGTAAGCTCATTAGTGTACAACAGGAACAATGGTCCCAACACCTCGTCAGAGCACACCTGAAATTACTTCTTTGTACATTGACGACTCCTGTACCAAGTAATGTATAGTGTTCTTCGTACTACAACATCCTGGTTCCAATGGCAACTTTAAATCGATACCCCTAAATGACTGTACTGTTGTATGGATGTGGAATTGAGACAAACCCTTTTTGGGAAAAACATAATACTGCAACTATCTGACTGCCTCAGTCCACAGCTTTCAGGATGGCACGTGACAAAAGTGCAAATTTAGTTTAACATCAGAGCCATTTCTGGAATCTGTGTGGACTGGTATTGATAAGGCTATTTTGGGTATTACAGCATTAAGTTTGAGTTCAAAATTTATTCTAAGAATCTATAACAAATGAGATAGATTGGCTGGCCAGTACTTACCTTTGTGCTGTACCGCCGATAGTAACACAAATGAAGAAAAAAAAAGGACAAGCTTTCAGAACACAGTTCCTTCATCAGGTGGGAGAGAAGGGAAGAAGAAAGGATGGGAATGGAAGGGAAAGGTAATTGGGAATGGTGAATTACCTTTCCCTTCCGTTCCCATCTTTTCTTCTTCCCTTCTCTCCCACCTGATGAAGGAACTGTGTTCCGAAAGCTTGTCCTTTTTGTCCCCTTTTTTTGTTTCTTCATTTGTGTTACTATCGGCGGTACTGCACAAAGGTAAGTAATGGCCAGCCAATCTATTAAGTTTGAACAATATTTATCTCTGAGGAAAATTTTCATCATTAATTGAATCTATAACAAATGGTTGCCAAAGATAATAGTGAGTAGTTTTGTGGATTAGTTCTGCTGCCTTTCTCGTAGAAGAGAGTGGCCTGTGCTCTCTTCTGTGTGCCACATTTTTTGTTTGAGAGATGTACTGTGAATTTTAAATAGCAGAGGGTTTAACTCGGCAACAAATTCAGTGTAGAATATGACAGGGATTCTATTGGACCATGTAGTTTTGTTCAATTTTAATGACACTAATTATTTGGAGTACTCTTAGAGAATAACTTGATAGAGAAGAACCAATATATTTATTTATTCCAATTAATGTTGTTCACAGTCTGTAGATGTCCTGAGAGTGCATTAAATATTTCCATATAACTAAATATGTTTTCTAACTGAACTTTCCTGGATGCTTCCATCTAAGTTCACTGAGTACATAGTATAGAAACTAGAGAGATACTCAATGTACAAATATCTGTAATAGAGGATAGGTAGCAGCTCACCATAAAGATGATCACTGAGTTGCAGATAGGCACATAGAATAGTCGACAACATTCAAACAACTTAAATTTTTGGCCAAGCCTTCATCAGAAATAGATACCCATACATTCACACAATCACTAAGCCACACGACCACCATCTCCGGTGAGACTGTCGTCTTGTCAGTGAGTGAGAATGGGAACGGCGGAGGAAGGACGCTGCATGAGGTTGAGGAGACACTGCATTGCAGATTGTAAAGACTCTGATAAGCAGGAATGTGAGGTGCAGCTTAGACTGCAGTAAAGCGAGGGGAGTGAAAAAGGAGAGGTGTGTGTGTGAGAGTAAAAACAAATCTAGAAGGAAATTGAAGGTATGTTGGAACATCTACCCTTTCTCAACTGCAGGGTCCTGAGTCCTGCTTGCATGGCTGACGGTGTGAAACAGGCTGTGGGCTCGAGTGTCAGTGGCTCTTACAGCCCTACAGCCCCTACGTGCTAAATGCTTGTGGCAGTGACCCAAAAAGAAAACACTGCTTATAAAATCAGTAGTACACTGCTCTGTCACAGTGATTGCAGTTTGTGATACTCATGAAAGAGAGTTTCAAATCTAAATCACTATTTCTTTAGAGCCAACAGTGTTTCACAGGACTTGAGTTATATTTTCCCTTTTTTCAATATGTCAGGTAAAGGTGACAAATGTTTCCTGTTTATTGCCAATGGCATTATTGTGCTTCTCGTAGAGACATAAGAACAATCCAAGGCTCGAATTCCAATTATATTAAATAAGTGGTATGTATTCTACAATCATTAATATTTTCACAAGAATATCTTGAGATATGGCTGAATTGTACTAAAATGTAATAAATGTTGTATCACTTTGCACCGGGCTCTGGCTGATATGTCATTGCAACAAGGAATATTTTGATCAGTAGCCATTCATCACAAACATTTTAGATCTTGTCATAAATAGGAAATAGACTAAAAATAAATAATGTTCTGGAGGTTCTGTATGTTTCCATTGTGTTAATCTGGTGTTTCCTGTCATAATTTGTTTTGGTAAGGAATGTATATTTGTTCGTCTTTGTACAAACCACAGAACAAAAATTAAAATGAAAAATAAATCTGTCAGTTGTCAATTTCTTGAAATCTACCTCGAATCAACTAAATGTGTTTACAAAATGGTGGCGTTTCATTGCAAGATGATTAACTGGTCATACACTATTTTTGTGTCTAAGTTTTACTTAACAGTTCATGCCGGACATCGAGGGTAGTCAGTCCCGAAATTCTTCATTCTGATGAATAAACTGCATCAGTTCCTGAAACATCCAGCTCTTCGTCTGGAGAAAGGTCAGAAGTAGCATTTCTACGCATCAGTATATCCACGGTTTCCTCGTCCGATAAACTACATTCCGATGTCGCAAAGGCAATAGACTCTTGTGCTGTTCTCTCACAAAATGAGAAAACTGGACTGACCCTATGTAGAGCTCGTAAGTAGAAAGGCTCAAAAGTGTAGTGCTTACAGACATAACAAAGAATACCTATCGATGACAGTGTCGTCAGGAATGCTGAGCTGTGGCGAAACTGAGTTGCCGTCCTATCGTGTGCCCAGGTGTACCATCAAAGAGTCCTACCCTCGGCCATCAAAATAGTCCTACCTATCGGGCGTATATCAGTGCCGGTAGCTGTCCGGACTTCCCACCTGCTGAGTGTACCCGTACACTTGTAGCTGTCCAGGTGCTCCAACTGCCAGATGTACATATACATTTGTAAATGGAAAAGGGTTAATAAATTTATAAAATTAGGGGGCACAGAGCTGGAAGAGAGTCACAAACTGGAAGGAGATGCAAGACAGCGAGCGAGTGCTGCGGGTAGGTGGGGTGCGGAGTCCTGTAAGTCGGTAGCCTCTACCGGCACCTTCACAATACCACATTCCTCATAATCCAAACCAATTACATCTTAAGAGACAACTACATTCCTTGGAAGGAAAAATATGCAGTCAAATCCACAGTTGAGTCATAGGCACTGGAATGACATCTGCCTACATCTACATCTACATACATACTCCGCAATCCACCGTAAGTTGTGTGGCGGAGGGTACACTGTACTACTACTAAGCATTTCCTTTCCTATTACACTCCCAAATAGCACGAGGAAAGAAAGAATGCCTATATGCCTCCGTACGAGCCCTAATTTCTCTTATCTTGTCTTTGTGATCTTTACGCGGAATGTAAGTAAGCGGCAGCAAGATCGTACTACACTCAGCTTCAAATTTCGGCCCTCTAAATTTACTTAACAGAAATTCATGAAAAGAACGTCATCTTTCTTGCAGCGATCCGCAAGTGAGTAGCCGGAGCATTTCCGTGACACTCGCTCATTGGTCGAACCTACCAGTAACGAACCTAGCTGCTCGCCTCTGAACTGCTTCCATTTCTTCCTTTAAACTGATCTGCTGCGGGTCCCAAACACTTAAGCAATACTCGAGGCGCGGTCGTACAAGTGTTTTATATGAGGTCTATTCTCCCAATAAACCGAAGTCGGCTGTCCGCCTTATTCACAACTATCCTTTCATGTTTGTTCCATTTCATATCACTCTGCAATGTTCCGCCTAGATATTTGAACGACGCAACAACATCAAGAAGTTCACTACTAATGCTGTATTCGAATATTATGGGATTGTTTTTTCTACTCATGCGCATCACCTTACATTTTTCTACATTGAGAGCTAGCTGCCATTCTTCACACCATCTAGAAATTTTGTCTAAGTCATCCTGTAAGCTATTACAGTCCATTAAAGACTATACCTTTCCATACACCACAGCATCATCAGCAAACAGCCACAAATTACAACTTACTCTGTCCATCAGATCATTTATATAGATAGAAAATAATAGCGGTCCTATCACACTCCCCTGGGGCACGCCTGACGATACACTCGTCTCTGATGAACACTCGCCGTCGAGAACAACGTACTGCGTTCTATTACTTAGGAAGTCTTCCAGCCAGTCACACATCTGTGAACGTATACCATAAGCTCGTATCTTCGTTAGCAGTCTGCAGTGTTGCACCGCTTGGAACACCTTTTTGAAGTCGAGAAAAACACAATCCGCCTGTTGCCCTTCATCCATGGCTCGCAAGATGTCATGTGACAAAAGAGCAAGATGAGTTTCACATGAATGAAGTTTCCTAAACCCGTGCTGATTCACAGAAAGAAGCTTTCCCATTTCAAAGAAATTTACTACATTAGCACTGAGAATGTGCTCCAAAATTCTACATGAAACTGATGTCAACGATATTGGCCTGTAATTGTGTGGGTCAGTTCTCTTTCCTTTCTTATAAATGGGAGTCACCTGCGCTTTTTACAAATTACTAGTAACTTTGTGCTGAATTAATGATTCGCGATAAAGGCAAGCTAAGAAGGGGGCCAATGTCGCAGAATACTCTTTGTAAAACCGACCTGGTATTCCATCTGGACCAGCAGACTTTTTCGTATTTAGCTCTCTCAGCTGCTTCTCTACACCGGAAATACCTATTACTATGTCCTCCATTTCGGAATTAGTACTTTGATCAAATGATGGTACATTTGTGTGGTCCTCCTGTGGGAAGGATTTCTTAAAGGTTAAATTTTGAACTTCAGCTTTCCATTTGCTTTCTTCTATTACTGCCCCCGAATGATCAACGAGTGACTGGGCAGTGGGCTTTGACCTGCTTATCGCTTTTACATAGGACCAGAATACCAACCTATTTATGGACTGTGCAGAGGCAACTTTCTTAGCCTTCCAAAACCCCAAACCCCTTGTCCGTTTAAGGTTCACTGATGATATTTTTAAGATTTGGACTTAAGGCCATGCCACCCTTCTACTCATTCCTTCCTGAAATGAGAGACATTCTACCCTAGATCCTTCCAAACCCTCCCGTTCCTTCTCCCACCCAACCTCCACATCATCCTAGTCCATCTCTACGCCATTCGCAGTTTTATTCCCTGACGCAAAAGCTGTCCAGTCCACCCACTCAGCACTTAGCACTTGCCATTTCAGTCCTGTGACACGTTTAGCCTACCCCATCAGAGACTGAGCTACCTGTGAAAGCAGCCACATGATTTACCAATTCAGCTGCAATCATTGCACAGCCTTATACATTAGCATGACTACCATCAGGATCAATGGCCAACACCATAATGTAGCCATATGCAAGATGTACCACCCTGTGGCACAGCATGCAGCTGAGCACAACACACTCGATTTCAATGGCCGATTCACGACCCTCGCTATTGGTATCCTCGCCTTCACTACCGGCTCTTCTGAACTGTGCAGATGAAGTTGTCCCTGCAGCACATTCTATTGTCCTGCAACCGTCCTGGCCTCAACCTCAGACAACTCATTATCATCCCTACATCCCATACCCAGCAGTCCCTCCCCACTGCCCGCTATCTCTTTCCAATTCATGTCTCCCTCCAGTGTGTCACCTATTTTTATATTTTTTAATATTTCAGTATCTTTTTTAAAATTTGTTGTGTTTTTACATTCTTTTTCATGTACATACAGTCACACACACACACACACACACACACACAAAGTAAATTAGAACCTTTACAATCTAACATGCAGAGCAGAACGCTCCATCCCCAACATTCATTCGTATCCTTTCCCCTCCCCACCCTTCACCTCCTCACTCATTGTCAAGATGCAAATGTGCCAGATTAGTCAGAGAGAGTTGTCATGTCTGTGTGAGTTGGGTGTCAGTGATTGTGTGAATGTATGTGTATTTTTTTAATTTTTTTTAATGAGAGCTGTGGCTGAATATTGAAGTTGTGTGAATATGTGCCGTATGTCCCGGTCTCTGGCTCTGTGATCTTGCTGCCTACTCTCAATTATTGACATTCCAACATGCATTTTCCTTTGTTAAACTGTCTCGATCTCCCCACTTATATTTAGTCGCTAATTATTTTTAGACACTGTGTCTATATTGGCATTCATATTCAGTTGTTTCCAAAAATTATACTTTTAAATTGTCACAGCTCACTCTTGAACTTGTGGGTTATATTGTGCAGGACCAGTGATTCAGCTCAAGCAGTGAGATGTCTTGGGCTGATAATGTTTTATAACACAGCCAATGTGTCTTAAACTACAACACTCATTGAAATTTATAATTTTTAATATGACTTAGGATATTATCAACAAGGCAAAAACTCCAAATTTAATCATTTTTTAATATTGCATTTTGTTCCAGAACTCTACCTAAAATGGATGATTATAGTTCCAGTACTGAAAGTGGAAGTGAGGAGGACATTATGGATATCCATAATTTATGTCGTTTATGTGCACTCCGTAATACCTGTCTTATACCACTGTTTGGATACGAAGGAAAGCAGTATGATCTTGTAGTGAAAATAAAAAAGTACTTGGACCTTCCAATAAAGGTAACTCATTTTAGTTTTCTTATTTCATATGAAGCCTGTAAAATTAACTTATAAGAAAATATGACAAGATTATTGTAAATCTATTAAAATCTTTGACGGGTTTCAAATATAATAAAAACACTTGTGAGCATTAATTCATGATGACTGAATTGTGTATCTTTCTTCAGATATGACAAATCTATGGCAATAATATTTGCTTATTAAACCCAGAGGTCCTGGGTTTGAAGGTGTGGCACAGTTTTAATCGTCCAGGAAGTCAGTGGCAGACTAAGGAGGAGGGGGAGGGGGCGGACCGCCAGGGCCTCTCATCTTGGGGAGCCTCCAAATCTCAAAAGTTACTTTTCCATAGTAATGCCTGTGTATCCAAGTGGGTGGGGGACGTCATTTTGTTTTGCAGCCACCCTCGGCCTCTGTCAGCCACTGTAGGAAGTTTCAAAATATGGTACAATTTGAAATATGTCTGTTGTGAATTAGTATGAATTCAGTACCACTGATGCGTCTTGTGAGTCATAAAATTTTATGGAGTTACTCTTTTGGCTTTGAACTCTGGAAATAGTCAGTGGTAATACAGTACAAATTTATTTGGCCAATGGAAAATCCAATTGGAAATGTCAATAAAGGAAGATAGGTAACAACATGCTGTAAAGAGGCTCGCCGAGCTGGCCACGGGCACAAAAAATAGATAATCATGTACACGCAACTTAAATGTTTGGCTACGGTCTTCATCAGAGAAAGAAACATGTACATTCATGCGATCAGACAACTATAAACAAACGACCACTATGTCTGGCCACTCTGGCGCCATAATTTTATTTCATCTCCGAGTTACACCAGCACGAATACAAAGAAGTAGTTCAGAGTCTTGAATATGATTATTACTGAATGTAAGGAGTCACTGCCTGTCAACTACTATAACAGTCAGTGACAAATACAGTGATGACAGTTGGGGTGATAGATCTCGGTTCCAGAGATAGTCCTCGGTGTGGCTAGCAAATGACACTGTGAGATTCAGTGACATTTCACCACAGTTGAGGTTTGCCAGAACAACTGAGAGCTGGTGACTGTAGGTCGTGTGCTGTTGACAACAGGCACAACGTGTAGAGCACCACGAGACGAGACTGCTCTCAGTTTGCCCTGGTTTATCCAAACAGTTACGCTGTGTTGTTCTAATGTTGCAGCCACTACACTTGCCATAGAGTCAAAACCGTTTCGGTGTAAATGGTAGTTGAGGTACCTGAATGTTATTATTATGCCAATTTTGTAAATAGGCAGAAAGAAAAAATATGATTGTGATTCATATTTTGCACTAATTTTCAAAGTTCTTTGTTGATCTTTATCGTCACTCTGAGGCCACTAATTTGTGTGTATTTGTAACAATCATTTTGGCAGCTGCAATTTGAAGTTTAGAAGTATACTTTAGATGAATCTTCAGACAAACTCAACCTTGTTTTTGTTTTATTAATATGCCTGATTGAAAACATTTGTTCACAAATGAACATTGTTTCGAACATAACGGCACTTTTCAGGGAAAGAGCATGAATCTTTAAGTATTCTTATTGATCGAATAGACATTGTAATGGTAATAGCAGTCTTTCAAAATTGAATGGTACTGTAGTTTTGAGTGTAGGTTTCAGTTGTTTCATTTCTTAGAACCTGTCTTCATATTCTTTATGCAGTGTCTGTAATGATTCTGTGTACTCACTGATGTGGCAATAAGTACTTAAATGCAAAGATTTTAGAGAGGGGAAAATTGTTCACTACAGGTCAACACGGATTTAGAAAATATCGTTCATGCGAAACACAACTAGGTCTGAACTCTCACGAAGTGGTGGGTGCTATCAACAAGGGTTCGCAAATCGATTTCGTATTTCTTGATTTCCACATGGCTTTTGATATGGTACCTCACAAACAGCTTTTAATCATTAATCAAATTGTGTGGTTATGGTATATCACCCCAAATTTGTGATTGCATAGGGGATTTCCTGTCGGAGATGACACAGTTCATAGTAATCGATGGTAAGGCATTGACTAAAACAGAAATGATATTGGGCATTCCACAGGGTAGTGTTATTGGCCCTCTGCTGTTCCTTATTTACATAAATGATTTAGGGGAAAAACTAAGTAGCTCTCTTAGATTGTTTGCAGATGACGCCGTCATTTACTGTCTAGTAATATCATCTGAAGATAAAAACCAACTGCAGAAAGATCTGAATAAGATATCACTATGGTGTACAAATTGGCAGTTGACTCTAAATAATGAAAAGTGTGAAGTCATCCACATGAGTACGAAAAGAAATCCATTAAACCTTGTTTACAAGATAAAGCAATCAAAAGTGAAGGCCGTAAACTTCACAAAATATCTAGGAATTACTATTACTTCAGACTTAAACTGGAAAGAACACATAGATAATGTTGTGGGAAAGGAAAACCAGAGACTGCGTTTTATTGGCAGAACCCTTATAAGATGCAAAAGAACTACAAAAGAAGCTGCATACACTACGCTTGTCCGTCCAGTTTTGGAGTATTGCTGGCCAGTGTGGGATCCTTATCAGGTGGGTTTGACGGAGGACATCGAAAGACTCCAGAGAAGGCCAACTCGGTTTGTACTGTCACGGTAGAGGGGAGACAGCGTTACGGAAATGATACAGGATCTGGGTAGGGAATCATTACAACAACGGTGCTTATCGCTGCGGCGTGGGCTACTTATGAAACTCCAATCGCCAACATTCTCCTCCGAATGTGAAAATATATTGTTGACTCCCACTTACATAGGTAGAAATGATCATCAGAATAAAATACAAGAAATCAGAGCTCAAACGGAGAGATTCAGGTGTTCTTTCTTCCCACGCGCTATTTGAGAATGGAATGGGAGATAAATAGTATAATTGTGGTTCGATGAACCCTCTGTCAGGCACTTAAATGTGATTTGCAGAGTATCCCATGTAGATGTAGAAGTTGAAATTACCTTTTTGAAGCTGAATTTGAAGATTTTTAAAAAGCAGAAGTTGCCATTTGAAACTTTCAGTTCGGTAACACATAGTACTGATTTATTTAATTTTATTTTACAGTGATTTATTTAAATCGTGTAAATAGCCTGTGATGTCCATGAAAGTTAGGTTAGCAGTACATTCCAAGTCTGGACAATCTTGACACCTCAAATTGGGAAACTACAAATGGGCATGTTATCTCCAAACACTGTAGAAAATGCTCTTTTACAAATTGGTAATTTCTAAAAGGTCTTCCATTTCTTGCAATTTTCAATAAAACAATGTAAATTGCTCAAACTGTACTTTTCCAATGAGCAATTCAATTCAGATGTCTGTTGTAAACAACAGCGATAATTAACTTCAAAATCTTACCATACAATACAGTATCATAATATAATAATATAGTAAGGACAGTTTACAACTCACCGCAAAGACGTGGCGACGAGCTGCAACAGGTACATACAAAAGACACACACATACAACACTTTCAGCTATTGGCCATGGCCTTCTTCAGAAATTAGAACACTCACGCAATCACACAGGCACACAACACAGTCATACAACAATCACCTTTGACTGCTGCACTTTGAATCACGCTCTGCAGTGAATTGGGGACTAGAGTGGTGGGGAGGGGAGGGGAGAAGTGATAGGAAGGTTACGTCATGGTGGTGGGGATGGGTTAGATGGGAATAACGAGATGCAGCTTAGGAATGGAGTGGGGAGGCGGGTGAGGAGAGAAAATAATGAATATTAAGACGAAAAATTCCTAGCAGGAAAAATTAAATATAAAAAATAGACGAAGATTATTCACCAGCCGAAGGAGCACAGGTGTAACAGCATCACAAATAAATAAATGAATACACACACACACACACACACACAAACGCAAGCTTTCGCAAACCAGTTGCTTCTTCAGGCAGAAGGGAAGGAGAGGGAAAAGGAAATGATGAGGGTTTTAAGGAAGGTGGTAAGGAGCCATTCCAATCCCAGGAGAGGAAAGACTTACCTTGGGGGAAAAATGGAGGGTAACAAATACACACACACCCATACATTTACACAGACACAGACACACCTAGGCAGACACTTCCCATCTCTGGCTGCAACCCATCCTTTCATCCCGCCCTATACCAATTCCAAACTGAACAATCCATAGCCCTCACCCGCCTAATCCTTAACCTACACATCAACTTCGCTAATGAACACACCTGTCAACTCCTATCCCTAATCAAAATCCTCAACCTTTCCTCTCCCACATCCACACCTACTGTTCAGAACATCCTCCTTCAGGCCAACCGCAAATTAGAACAACATGCCACCCACCACCTCAAAAAACTATCCAATCGCCTGGTCACCCACCTCCGGAAAGGCAATACTCTCTCCCTCAACAACCTCTCCAATAAACCTCAACCTCCTCTCATTGCACACAAACCCAGTCTCTCCCATCTACTCAATCTCCCACTCCCAACTCCTCTCCCCCTCAAAACTCCAATCCACACAATCTGGATCCACAACATCCTAATTCAGTAGTCAACCTCTCCTCCAAACCTCTCTCCCAATCTGAAACCTCTGTCCTATCCAAAGGCCTCACCTTTAGTGATTTGTTACCCTCCATTTTTTCCCCCAAGGTAAGTCTTTCCTCTCCCGGGATTGGAATGGCTCCTTACCCCCTTCCTTAAAACCCTCATCATTTCCTTTTCCCTCTCCTTCCCTTCTGCCTGAAGAAGCAACTGGTTTGCGAAAGCTTGCGTTTGTGTGTGTGTGTGTGTGTGTGTGTGTGTGTGTGTGTGTGTGTGTGTGTGTGTGTATTAATTTATTTATTAGTGATGCTGTTACACCTGTGCTCCTTCGCCTGGTGAGTAATCTTCGTCTATTTTTTTATATTTAATTTTTCCTGCTAGGTATTTTTCGTCTTAATATTCGTATCATATATTTGAATTCAACAATTACTTCTGTCCTTGCTCTGTTACTTTTCGAAATCTTTTCTGTCATCTTACTTTCCCTTTGGTTTTTGTTTTTATTTTTATTATTAATTTTTTATTTTTTTTATTTATTCATTTATTTACATTTTACATATCAGTCCTTTCTACATTCAATTCTTTGTTTACTGTTCATAGTTCGCTAATTCTTACAACAATACATTTTCTTCCAAACCTTTTCCTATTAGTACATTATTTTGATATTTACCACTTTCATTACCCCTGCTTCCGTCTGAAACACGCCGCTCATTCAATTTTCTCATTTAAAATCGTAAACACTCTTTCCTAACAATAGTTTCTATATTGTTTATAACCATTATCGGCATTTCTTAGTTACCTTACGATTGCTTCTATTCCCGTTTTTCCACATTTCTGTTCGTGTTTAAGACTTTTCCGATCATATTTCAGCAACTTTCCGTTGGTTTTGATTCCACTTTTCCTTCGTCAGACTATTTCAGCCTCAAAATCGTAATCTGCTACCATATAACCAATCCTATTTAGACGTTTTCCTTGCATTCTCACACGGTTTTCTCGTACTTTTTCCGATTTTCACCTTCCTTAAACCCTTTTTTCACGCCATACCACTACCCAACCCTTTTATACTACGTTGTTGATAACTAAAGATGACCACAGTATCAACAAAAAAACAAAAAACAAAAAAAAAAAAAAACAAAAACAAAAAAAAAATCCTCTTTCCTTTCTTTTCTCATACCTGAATTACTGTCCACATTCATCTCCCTGCTGACATGTAAATATATTTTTATACATATTTTTATTTTTAATTTGTTCAATACAGCCTATTACATAGCCCATATTTCCCACTCCTCCTTCATCCATATATTATGCCGCCCTCAAAACATCCCTATAACAACCCCATCCATTTTTATGTACATTCCCTCCGAAAACATGCTTTCTCCCTAGCCAAATTACGCTCCCACATTCTTTTTATGCAGGCTTGTCTGACATTTGGAATCATTCCCAAGGGCCTCACACTGAAAGTTCCCATCTCTGGCTGAAACCCATCCTTTCATCCCGCCCTATACCAATTCCAAACTGAACAATCCATAGCCCTCATCCACCTAATCCTTAACCTACACATCAACTCCGCTAATGAACACACCTGTCGACTCCTATCCTTCCCTAATCAAAATCCTCAACCTTTCCTCTCCCACATCCACACCTACTGTTCAGAACATCCTCCTTCAGGCCAACCGCAAATTAGAACAACATGCCACCCACCACCTCAAAAAACTATCCAATCGCTTGGTCACCCACCTCCGGAAAGGCAATACTCTCTCCCTCAATAACATCTCCAATAAACCTCAACCTCCTCTCATTGCACACAAACCCAGTCTCTCCCATCTACTCAATCTCTCACTCCCAACTCCTCTCCCCCTTAATCCTCAAAACTCCAATCCACACAATCCGGAACCACAACATCCTAATTCAGTAGTCAACCTCTCCTCCAAACCTATATATATATATATATATATATATATATATATATATATATATATATATATAAGTAGAAAACGGATGACTTACCCAAAAGGACCGGCTCGTCGATAGACACAAATAAAAAATAAAAATCACACACAAACACACATACAAGCTTTCGCCACCACAGGGAGCTTCTTCAGGATAAAAGAGGAAAAAAGGGGAGGAGAAAGGGAAGGATATGGGTTTTAAGGAAGTGGAAAAGGAGTCATTCTAATCCCAGGAGTGGAAGGACTTACCTTAGGGGACAAAAAGGAAGGTAAACAAATACACACACACTCACACATTTCCACATGCAAACACACCAAGGCAGCTATGAGGGGTTCACGAGGAGGAACACTGTGGGTTGGATATGGGTGCTCAAAGGCAGCAATATCATGCCAGCAGGTTGCACAATTTGTGGAGGTGGTGTTTGGAATGCTCCTCCAGTTGCTGGAGAGCAAAGGATTCCTGGATGTCAACCTATCTCTTTTGAAAAATAGTTTATTACTATATTATTAATCCAGCCTGGACTTTCCAATATTACATTTATTAAGTCACGTGATTCTAAAAAAAAAAAAAAAAAGAAAGAAAGAAAGAAAGAAAGAAAGAAAGAAAGAAAGAAGAAGAAGAAGGAATGTTCATGTATTCACAAATTAAATGCCAAGTTCCAAATTGTAGTTCCGTATATTCTTGGAAAAAAAAGTCTGAAGTAATTCACGGTATAAATAATGTTCACTCATGTGTAATCACAGAAAGTACCTGTGTGTTTCAAACTAACATGAAAATGTATAAGTGTTGTTTCTCGATCAACAAACAACAAATCTCTAAGTATTGGTTTATGTCTGCTCTGACACCAAAAAATCAACTTTCAGACTCCTACCACATGATTATTCTAAGTCCCAACCAGCAAACTTGGGATGTGAAATATTTATAAGATCCCAACATGAAAACTTAGACAATTTCCCGCAGCAAATCGCGAAGCTGAGGTGTGAAGATCTGGCCTCAGTGAAGCCTGATCGCAAACTGCTAAAATAAAGATGGTGGCCGCCTATTTATAACTTTCTCTTAAACTGGACAATTATGTTGAATCTGGTCTTGTTTTATACAAATAATGTATTAATGCAATAGTAAAATTCACCAGACTTCCAATGCTGATGTTTGTTTTTATGTACATCAAATCGTTTTAAAACTAGAAGTGTTTGTAGTTGCAAATTTGTAACTGACATTTGAACTTTTTTGTAAATAAACATAAGTAGTTAACTTATTTGCTACACATGTATTCCTACTTCTTACGTATTGTGTGCACTGGTGTGCTTTTTATTATTTTCATAAGCATTATGCCTCAAATATCACAAGTTTTTTTTATAGAAAACATTTGTTATTAAATAATACCCAAATGGTAATATTTACAAAACTTCTGCTATCATCTACATCTACATGGAATACTCTGCAAATCACATTTAAGTGCCTGGCAGAGGTTTCATCGAACCTCGTTTATACTATTTATCTCCCATTCCATTCTCAAATAGTGCGCAGGAAGAAAGAACACCCGAATCTCTCCGTTCGAGCTCTGACTTCTGCTATTTTATTCTGATGATCTTTTCTACTTATGCAAGTGAGAGTCAACATTATATTTTCGCATTTGGAGGAGAATGTTGGCAATCGGAGTTTCATAATTAGCCCATGTCACAGCGATAAGTGCCATTGTTGTAATGATTCCCATCCCAGATCCTATGTCATTTTCGTAAGCTGTCTCCCCAGTATCGTGACAATACAAAAAGACCTGCACTTTTTATCATAGTGTGATAAGGCTCTCTGAAATCTCTCCATTGACACCAAGTTGTCCGTCCCTTTAACATGACAGTATCAGCTTTCCTGTACCACACTTGGTTTGCCAGTAATTAATTTCCTTTCCAATACTGCTTTTTTTAAATTACAGGCAGTAGGCTAGCCGCCATAACAGACCATCTTATGACGACCACTGGTTACTTAGATTTTGCCAGTCACGTGATATCCACCTTCATGGACCGTGCCCATGCTACTGCAGTGGTAATGGCAACAGTCTGACCACGTGATTGCACACAATGCGCACGCCCTCACACACACACACACACATATGTATATTCAAAACAAATATTAGTATAGGGGCTGCAGTGTCATCATGTCTCTCATTTCTGGCCTTTTGGGATGCTCTAATAGCCGTTATTAGATTGGAAGGGCATGAAAGGGACACAGTAGATGCGAAGGGAGTAAGACAGGGTTGTACCCTTTCCCCAGTAATGTTCAATCGTTACATTGAGCAACCTGTGAAGCAATGCAAGGAGAAATTAGAAGGAATTAAAGTTCAGGGAGAATAAATAAAAACTCTGCGGGTTGCTGCTGACATACTGTATTAACTCAACTGTAGTAGTACCCTACTGCCTATAGTACCCCCCCCCCCCCCCCTTAATTTTTGAGGTCAAAATATGAATTTTAAAAAAATCTTGATAATTCATGAATTTATCAATGTGAAATTCGACAGCACTAATTTACGTGATATTCAGCAACATTGCCTGCTGCTGGCTTCTGGAACAGTGGTAACAATAACTGGCTACCCTCACACCCTGCTCTCCATTCAGAAACACTAGGCTTGCAGTATCCCACAATTAGTGCTGAATCCAGGTATTTAGTATGAACAACAAATGGAAATGAATACCGGTGATTGGAGAATTGGCTTTACGATATTGCTTAACTTAAGGGCTGTTGAGTTTGTAACGAATAATCAGTCCATGAGACAGCTCGTGGAAGAGCAACTAAATGGAATGGACAGTGTCTTGAAAGGAAGATGTAAGATGAACATTAACATAAGGGCAATGGAATGTATTGTCAGAAAATCAGGTGACGCTGATGGAATTAATTAGGTAATGAGACAGTATTAGATGAGTTTCGTTATTTGGATAGCAAAAGACTTTGAATGGTTGAAGTAAAGAAGATATAAAATGCAGAATGGCTATGGGAAGACAAGCTTTTCTGAAAAAGCAAAATTTGTTGACAGCCTATATTAATTTAAATGTTAGGAAATCCTTTCTGATTGAGTGAAGTGGCGCAGTGGTAATGCACTGGACTCACATTCGCGAGGAGGGTGGTTTAAATCCACCTCTGGCCACCCAGATGTAGAATTATATATTTTTGACAACGTTACAGCGTTCGATGAATGAAGTAAATCTCAATTTGCGATCAGTTGTGGCTTCACTGTTCTAGGTTTAGATGGAATACCGAAGTGTGGTGAATGAAAATTTGTGCGTGGCCTGGATTTGATCCTGGGATGTCCGGCATACTAGGCATACCTGTTGACCACTCCGCCACTGAGGACGCAGTGACCGGCCCGTCTGCAGAGGACTCTTTCCTGCACATCTCCCGCCACACCCAAATCTCCATTTGCCACGCTGTCTCTTTCCTATTACCACAGCCTATTTGTTCTGTAATGCTCGCAGCCTGAATACTGTATTTCCGCATCAGGGAGAACAGAGCGTGAGGTATTGAGAAGGCAGGGTTCAATGTTGGGATTAGGTTGGCTTTGGTCAGGTAGATTGCTGCCAAAGTAGTATTTCCATCATAGGGATTGGGAAAAGGAGAATAGGTCTTTGACAAGTCCAGCACGATTGAATTGGAAGTAGCATCGAAGATGAGACCTTTGGATAGAGTGGAAACTTCTGTGGGGTGTGGTTTTTGGTGGTAACCACACAAATTGTTGATGCAGGTCACTCCTAACCCTAGCAGTTATTCACCTATACACAATTCCTCCGTTTCTCTCCAGCTATTTTACTTGTGGTTTTGGGTATAAAATTTTATTATTGTTTATGTATTTAACCAACCAATGAATCCCGAAAACCGTCTTTTCTGAACTGTGGCGGACCCAAGTGTTGTTGTTGTTGTTATGGTCTTCAGTCCGAAGACTGGTTTGATGCAGCTCTCCACCCTACTCTATCCTGAGCAAGCCTTTTCATCTCCTCATAAGAACGGCAACCCACATCCACTTGAATCTGCTTACTATACACGTCTCTTGGTCTCCCTCTGCGATTTTTACCCCACACACTTCCCTCCAATGCTAAATTTACGATTCCTCGATGTCTAAGAATGTGTCCTACCAAGCGATCCCTTCTTTTAGTTAGGGTATGCCAAAAATTCCTTTTCTCACCAATTCTGTTCAGTACCTCTTCATTAGTTATGCGATCTATCTTCAGCATTCTTCTGTAGCACCACATTTCAAAAGCCTCTATTCTCTTCCCGTACAAGGCAACACTCCACACAAATGCCTTCAGAAAAGACTTCCTTACACTTAAATTAATATTCGATGTTAGCAAATTTCTCTTTTCCAAAAATACTTTTCTTCCCATTGCCATTCTGCACTTTATATCCTCTGTACTGCGACCATCACATGTTATTTTACTACCCAAGTAACAAAACTCATCTACCACCTTCATTGTTTCATTACCTAATCTAATTCCTTCAGCATCGCCTGATTTTCTAAGACCGCATTCCATTATTTTTGTTTTGCTCTTGTTAATGTTCATTTTATACGTTCTCTTCAACACACTGTCCATTCCATTCAACTGCTCTTCCAGATCCTTTGCCGTCTCTGACAGAATTACAATGTCATCAGCAAAACACAATGTTTTTATTTCTTCCCCCTGAACTTTAATCCCTATTCCAAATTTTTCCTTGCTTTCCTTCACCGCCTGCTCGATGTACAAATTGAACAACATTGGTGAAAGGCTACAACCCTGTCTTACTCCCTTCCCAACTGATGCTTCCCATTCATGCCCTTCAAGTCTAATAACTGCGGTCTGGCTTTTGTACAAGTTATAAATATCTCTCCTTTCCCTGTGTTTTACCCCTGCTGACTTCAGAATTTGAAAGAGTGTATTCCAGTCAACATTGTCAAACGCTTTCTCCAAATCTACAAAAGCTAAAAATGTAGGTTTGCCTTTCCTTAATCTATCTTCTAAGATAAGACGTAAAGTGAGTATTGCCTCCCGGATTCCTATGTTCCTCCTGAATCCAAACTGATCTTCCCCGAGGTCAGCTTCTACCAGCTTCTCCATTCTCCTGTAGATAATTCGTGTTAAAATTTTGCAACCATGACTTATCAGACTGATCGTTCTGTAATTTTCACACCTGTCTGCGCCTCATTTCTTTGGAATGGGGATTATTACATTTTTCTTAAAGTCTGAGGGCATTTCGCCTGTCTCGTACATCCTACACACCAGTTCAAATAGTCTTGTCATGGCTGGCTCTCCCAGGCACTTTAGCAGCTCTGATGGTATGTCATCTACTCCTGGCGCCTTGTTCCAACCTAGGTCTTTCAGGGCTCTGTCAAATTCATCTCTCAGTATAGTATCTCCTATTTCATCTTGATCTACTTCCTCTTCCCTGTCTACAACATCGTCTCTAAGTTCATTTCCTTTGTAGAGCTGCTCTATGTACTCTTTCCACCTTTCAGCTTTACCTTCTTTACTGAGAACTGGTTTCCCATCTAAGTTCTTGATATTCATAGAGTTGCTTTTCTTGTCCCCAAATGTCTCTTTTATTTTCCTGTAGGCAGTATCTACTTCCCCCCTTGTTATAAATTCTTCTACAGATTTGCATTTGGCTTCTAACCATGCTTGCTTAACCATTTTGCAATTCCTGTCAATCTGATTTCTTAGTCGTTTGTACTCCATTTTGCCTGTTTCATTTACTGCATTTTTATATTTTCTCCTTTCATCAATTAAATTTAGTATTTCCTGTGATACCCAAGGATTTTTTGTAGGTCTTGCCTTTCTACCTATTTTGTCCTCTGCTGCCTTCACTATTTCATCTCTCAATGCTACCCATTCCTCTTCTACTGTTTTATTTCCCCCTGTTTCTGTCAATTGTTGCCTAAATCTCCCTCTGAAATTCTCCAGAACGTCACTTTCCTTCAATTTATCTAAGTACCATCTCCTTATTTTCCTACCTTTCTGCAGTTTTTTCAGCTTCAGCCTACAGTTCATGACTAACAAGTTATGGTCAGAGTCTATATCTGCCCCTGGGTATGTCTTGCAGTTTATAACCTGGTTCCGGTACCTATGTTTTACCATTATAAAATCTATCTGATACCTTCCGGTGTCTCCTGGTCTCTTCCACGTATACAACCTTCTTTTGTGATTCTTGAACCACGTGTTTGTTACAATTAAATCATGTTCTGTGCAAAATTCTACCAGGCAACTTCCTCTTTCATTCCTCCTGCCCAGTCCATATTCACCTATTATTTTTCCTTCTCTTCCTTTTCCTACTACTGAATTCAGTCTCCCATCACAATTAAGTTTTCCTCTCCCTTAACTGTCTGAATAATTTCCTTTAGCTCCTCATATATTTCTTCGATCTCCTCATCATCGGCAGAGCTAGTAAAACACCCTATGCGAATAAATTTTGAAATCAATCGTAATTTTGAAGTGAAAAGATTGGCGCTGAAATGACGGCGGAAGACATATGTCAAGTCAGTGGCCACGTTGCAAATGACCATCATTCAAAATAGTGCCTGCAACAATTTTTTACTTTAACTGAATAAAGCTGGAAAACGGCACAAAAATATTTAATTCTAGCAAAAAACCTAAAAACGTGTCTGATTTCGTAGAAAAGAAGCTCACCGCAAATACATTGCACAGAAACTAACTGTTGGAAAGCACTCGTAAAACACCCGATTTATCATAAGATCACGGCTAGCAAAAATTAAAAATAATGACTATTTTACCTCCGGAATATTTTACCCGAGAGGATGCCATCATCATATTTCCATGCAGTAGAGCTGCATGTCCTCGGGAAAAGTAACGGCTGTAGTTTCCCCTTGCTTTCAGCCGTTCACAGTTGCTGTGTGGCAAAGCCACATTAGCTGATGTTACAAGGCCAGCTCAGTCACTCATCCAGACTGTTGCCCCTATAACTACTGAAAAGGCTGCTGCCCCTCTTCAGGAACCACACGTTTGTCTGCCCTCTCCACAGATACCCCTCCGCTGTGGTTGCACCTACGGTACGGCTATCTGTATCGTTGAGGCACGCAAGCCACCCCACCTCGGCAATGTCTGTGGTTCATGGGGGTGTTAAGCTATGTAAATTAAGCTATGTAAATTATATCTCAAAACTTCATTCACGTTTTATTACTTCAATTTTTTTTAATTTGTTCTGTTCTTGTTTCTTTTCTGCAATGTTTTGAGTGATAATTAAAATAAACACATCCTTTCTCTCCTTTATGAACCTTGTACTCAAACCATAACCATATTGGTGACACTGATGTGATTAATAGGGAACGGAATGCATTTTTAATTTGTGAAGTGCAAAATGACCAACAACGGCAACGACGCAATTCACCGCCTACAACAGCGTGGGACTTGCTCGTTTTTCAGTGAAGATTCTGCCCTTCTGGAAGAAAAACATAAGGTATGGTTTCTTCAAATTGAAGCTGAGTTTACTACGTTGGGTATCACTAACAAAACCACAAAATTTAATCATGTTGTGGCATCATTAGAGGCGGATGTTGTAGAATTAATTTCAGACTTTTTAACTCGACCATTATCTACCACTACATTCACAGAGGTTAAAACAAGATTAATTCATGAATTTGAAGAGTCATAAAATAGAAAAGTAACAAAGTTATTTACAGAACTGGAATTAAGTGATAAGAAGCCAACTCAGCTCTTACGTGAGATGCGAACTATAGCTGGTATACAAGTCAAAGACGATTTTTTGAAAACCATATTTATGCAACGGCTTCCTGTTACTGCACATTCTATACTAGCTACAAGTAGAGATGATCTTGATACCATAGCCACAATGGCTGACAAGATTGTTGAATTTTCACACTCAGGTTCGAATATTCGTGCTCAAACATTGCAGGAATCATCCAGTATTGCAGCCAGTAAAATAAATGATGCAAATAACAATAGTATATCAAGACTACAAAAGCAGATCGCCGAATTAATGCAGATGTCAATGAATTGAAAACACAGTCACATTCAAGCAGCAGTTCACGTTCATCTCGTTCCTCACGAAGTAGATCGCGAAACAGGTCACGCTCATTCCAGTGTTTTAATCCTAATGGCACACTATGTTGGTATCACTTTAAATATCGCCACAGGGCAAAGAAATGTCCGAGTACATGCTTGTATCAACCACCTACCACTCAAAATTCCAACAGACAATCAAACTCAAATGCTCCACATTAGAGGTGGCAAGTGATCGGATTAATTTTTCATGCCGCCTATTTCTCACAGAGTGAAGTAGCGGAAGACGTAACCTAGTTGACACCAGAGCTTACATTTCTGTGATTCTGCCTTCGGATAGTGACCGCTGAAGAAAAACAGATTGTAAACTTTATGCAGCAAACGGCACTTGTTTTAATATTTACAGAGAGCGTCTGTTAGTACTCAGTTCGGGTTTATGGCGCAATTCCCTGTGGAATTTCATAATTGGAGTTGTGCAAGTGCCGATTATTGGAGCCAACTTCATTCATCATTACAGTCTTTTAGTAGATCTCAAGAACAGGCAAATAATCAACCCATTAACGTCAGCAGCAACACCTGGCACACTGATTAAAGTCTTGGGCATAGAAACAGTTTATATAATGCCTCCAGATCAAAAACATGCTGACATTCTAAAGAAATTTCCAGCTTGCTTCATGAAAACATCCATTTTGACATTCCAGGTATTACTGTTTTTCATACGTTTGTCACAGAAGGACATCCTGTAGCAGCAAAAGCACGACGACTACCACCACATAAACTCAAGGCAGCTAAAGCAGAGTTCCAACAAATGATTAATATGAAAATCTGCCAGCCGTCAAAGAGTGCCTGGTCAAGTCCCCTCCTTTTAGTTCCCAAGAAAGACGAATCCTGGAGGCCTTGCAAAAATTACCGTGCTCTCAACAACATCACCAAGCCTGACAGATATCGTATTCCTAACCTTCAAGATTTTAACAGTCAACTGCATGGAAAACAAATATTTTCAAAGACAGATCCAGTCGGAGCTTATCATCACATCCCTGTAAATCCAGACGATGTACCAAAGACAGCAGTGATAACACCATTTGGTTTGTTTGAATTTTTGCGACTTGCATTTGGACTCCGAAATGTGGCTTAAATGTTTCAAAGGTATATCGAAAATATACTGAGAGACCTTGATTTTGTGTACTGTTATATAGATGACATTCTAGTGGCATGACAAGATGAAGAAGAGCACAAGAAGCATCTTCAATTACTTTTCAAACGCATCAGTAAGTTCAACATCAGAAACAATGTGAAAAAATGCATTTTCAGTTCAACAGAAGAACCTTTTCTGGGATTTATGGTAGCTGCAGAAGGAATCAGACCACTACCAGAGTGAGTACAAACCATTGTTGACTATCCACTACCTACAACAATAAAAGAATTGCGCCGATTTCTTGGCCTCATTAATTTTTACCGAAGAGCACTACCAAATTCAGCCAGTAAACAAGCAGATGTTTTGAACCTCCACCATGGGCCGAAGAAAAATGATAAGAGGAAAATTAATTGGACAGAAAATCTTCGACAAGCCTTTAATGACCTAGAAAATAGCTTGGTTGATTCAGCACTTCTGGCTCATCTATCTTCAAGTTTACCTTTAATTTTAATGGTTGATGCCTCAGATTATGCTATTGGTGCATCTTTACAACAAATTAGTGACAACAATCTGCAACCATTAGCATTCTTCTCCAAGAAACTATCAAAAGCAGAAAGGAATTACTCAACTTATGACAGAGAACTCCTCGCTGCCTACTCAGCCGTGAAGCACTTTCAGTACATGCTTGAAGGACGAGATTTTATGATTTACACCGACCATAAGCCACTCACTTTCATTTTCAAGCAACGTTCAGACCATGTTTCCCCATGTCAGATCTGACACATTAGTTTCATTGAACAGTTGACCACAGAAGTACGTTATACTATGGGGAAGGAGAACATCGCAGCTGACACTTGTTCATGAATTGCTTCAATCACTATACCTCCAACTGTTTCCATGGAACAAATTGCAGAAAACCAACAATGTGACGAAGAGCTTCCACACATTAAGAATATGACATCCCTTGCACTTCAAACAATAATGTTGCCAAATGGAAGAGAACTTGTTTGTGACATGTCTGAAGATATGATTTGCCCATACATACCCCTACAACTATGACAGGCAATTTTCAACTCACTACACAATCTAGCTCATTCTGGTGTTCAAGCAAGCATTAATTTAGTGAGAAAACACTTTATTTGGCCATCACTAAAAAGGCCATGAAGACCTGGACTTCAACATGTATATTCCTTACCAACAAAGTAAAGTCTGGCAACACACCAACAGTGCAGTTGGACATTATCCACCAACGACAGTAAGATTCAACATAGATATTGTTTGGACCCCTACCTCCATCACAGGGATATCGCTATTTACTAACAGTCATTGGTTGTTTCTCTCGATGGCCAGAAGCAGTTCCATTAACGGACATCACAGCAGAGACAGTTTCACCTGCCATAGTCTCAACATGGATATCTCATTTTGGTGTGCCTCAAGTCATATCTACTGATCGCAGAAGGCAGTTTGAGTGTCAACTTTTCAAATGTCTCACAAGCACACTGGGCATTGTCCACATTAAAACTACAGCACATCATCCTGCAGCAAATGGAAAAATTGAATGCTGGCACCATCAGTTCAAATCTGCTTTAAAAGCACAAATGTCTGGGTTTCGAAGCTTCCTCTGGTCTTGTTAGGACTTTGCTCCTATATAATTCCGCAGGTCAATACCTCACCTGTGGAAGTGACTTATAGTTCAGCAATTAGGTTACCAGGAGCATTTCTCAGTGAACAGAAATTAGTAACTGACATCCCAATCTTTGTCTTCAAATTGAAGGAACAGATGAGAAGACTAAGCCCAGTTCCAAGCAGAACATCACGCCTACAAGAAGATTTTTATTCACACACAACTGATGACAAGCAAGTTTGTTTTCGTGCGATATGATGTTGTCGGAACACCACTTCAGCCAACATATGACAGGCCATATCAAGTCTTGTCTCGTAGTGACAAGCACTTTGAGGTGGAGATGCCAACAGGAAAACAGACTATTAGCATTGACAGATTGAAACCTGCCTTTCTTCTGACAGATTATTCATCGTACAAATGCAAGACACATAAAGAGAAACCACTCCGGACATTCTGTCACATTCCATCCCAAAGACTAACAACCTTCAGAAGACAAAAGACAGCAACTGACCCAGAGCACCTTCACCACGGATCACCAGATCAGGTCAACAGGTCACCTTCCCTCGAAAATACACAGACGCTGTCACTGCAGAGGGAGTGTGTGGCGGACCCAAGTGTTAAGCTATGTAATTTATATCTCTGAACTTCATTCATGTTTTATTACTTCAAATGTTTTTTAATTCGTTCTGTTCTTGTTTCTTTTCTGCAATGTTTTGAGTGATAATTAAAAGTTATAAATACATCCTTTCTCTCCTTTATGAACTTTGTACATAACCATAGAACCATCACGCCCAGGACACATGCACGCCATCATGCACATGGACGCATCAGTTCCATTCCTCTAAATCACACGAGTATATGTGATTTTCATGACCTTGAAGTGCCACTACGCATCCTTGCTAAGCATTCTGATGCACAAATTTGCATACTGGCACATAGATTTCTGTGTTTGTATGCTATTTTTACAGTTGTTGCATGCTTGCGTGCGTGATTTTTTTTTTTTTTGCTTGTGCATTGCTTTGGGTGCTTGGGCATGATTTTGTGTACTTGGTCATGTTTTTGCCCGCTTCCACGTATTTTTATGTGCCTGATGCATATTTTGCACCTTGAGTCAGCTCCTCTCAGACGTACATAATTTTCTAAGACCACCTCTCCCATAATTTTCCTTACACCATCCCTGCTCCAATTGACCCCTGCACCATCTATCTGCCAATTCCATGTCCTATTCTTAAAATGCTGCCTAAATCATGGCACCCCTCCCTTTGGTCTAACTATAAAAATAACCCATTTTCTGGATTCCACACCTGCTTCACAGTGATCTTCACATTTTTACATTCCACCAATCCTTGTTCCTTATGAACCTAGTTGTACAAAATCATCTCTCCATGGCTCATAATTCCCATAACTACCTTCTATCCCTGCACAACATACTGTTCTTGTGCAACCGAAACTATGTATATCCCATCTCTCAGATCAAATACTTGGCTCTTTAGCAATCGGAGGAGCACTCAAAACACCACCTCTACATGTTGTCCAGCCTACGACATCGTATTGCTGCTTTGGAGCACCAATATCCAATCTTTATCCTACCCACAGTGTTCCTCCTTTTGAACCCTTCATAGTACCCTAGTACCCACACTTTTCTTAGCTGACCTGAAATTACTGCATCCCTCCAAACTTCCTACCAACACTACACAAAAAAAAAAAAAAAAAAAAAAAAAAGAATGCTGTAGCAACCAGTTCACCAAAAATTTCAACCCCACAGAAATTTCCATTCTATTGAAAACTCTCACCCTCAGTCCTACAACAGTGTTGGACTTGTCAGAGATCTAATCTCCTTTTCCTAATCCCTACAAGGGAAACGCTACTTTGCTACCAATCCCTCTGAGCAAAGCCAACCTAATACCAACATTGAAACCTGCCTTTCCCAGTTCATACCACCATCCATCTCAGATCCCCCTGCAATCGCATCTAACAACCCTGTGGTTACCCTCTCAGAATTTCTCATCTCCAACTTGGTCTCATCATTTTAACTCAAGTCCCTTCCTGAGAAACCAAACCTTTTGGTAGAAGGAAGGAGAGCCATCCACAACCTCAAAACAAATCCTGTCATAGTCATCCTCTCTGCAGACAGAGGTTCCACCACTGTACTTAAGAATCACAGCGACTACCTAACAGTCAGGCTCAGCCAACACTGATTCTTCCACCTACAAGATGTGCCTGGATGACCCCATCCCAAAAGTCCAACAAGATCTCCAGCCCCTGATGAAGCTCTCTCATGAATCCATCTCCCTCCTAGGGATCACCCCTTCCCAACACCCACACCTTCTACATACTTCTCAAAATCCACAAACCAAATAATGCTGGATGCCTGATTGTAGCTGATTACTGTTGCTCCAACCAATAAAATTTCAGCCTTTGTTGACCAACACTTTCAACCAATTGTCCACAATTGATCATCTTGTAAGATATCATTGTATATATAGTAATGTCTTTTCTAACATATAGAGTAATGTCTTAGGACATATAATTTCTCTGGTGTGCGGCACCAGCAGTTCAGTGGTTGATCGTCAGCAGTTGCGTAAATGTTATTGAGTTGAACAGTCATAACGTTTTATGAGCTGATGGAATTAGGCTGTCCATTTTAACAATTAGTGATACACAGTTTGGTGTTCATTCATTTTGTGGAATTTGTTTTATATGTGTGTTAAGTATTTTTTTAAAATAAATGTGTGATCATGCCAAATCAGATTGCATTTCTCTATTGAAACTCATAGTCATTGTTGAACGTAGGACATTAGATATTGCAGGCCCTGTTAGGGAATAATAATAATAATAATAATAATAATAATAATGACTTCAGTTGTAGCTTCTAATAACTGCTCTACAAATAGGATAGGGGAAGCTTGCAGTCTCATATCCAGGATACCAACCACTTCCTCCACCAACTCGCCACCATCCCCACCCCCTTTACCTCCTGGATCCGCACTTGTCACTGTGGATGCCACCTCCCTATATAACTTGGTAAGGGGTTTTGTCGAAGTTTTGAGAACATACCTTTACTGAGGAGTCTAGCAGTTTATTGCTTCCTCCTACATATATCTCGCAAAAAGATCATGAGGATAAAATCAAAGAGGTTAGAGCCCAAACAGAGGCATACCGACAATCTTTCTTTCCGCGAATAATATGTGACTGGAATAGGAAGGAGAACCGATAGTGTGGTACTTGAGGTACCCTTCGCCACACACCATCAGGTGGCTTGCGGAGTATGGATGTAGATGTAGATTACATTCACTGATGGCTCCACCCTCACTTCCATTCATATTAAACCTACCGACCACCAACAGTAGCTACACATTGACAGTTGCCATTCCGTCCACATAAAACAATCCCTCATTACAGGCTGACCACCTGCGGTAGCTTATCTGCATTGACAAGAACTCCCTCTTGCAATATGCTGAAGGTCTCATAAAGACCTTCATGGACAGAAACTACCCTACAGCCCTAGTTCACAAACAGAGCAATCGTGACATGTTCCCACACACCCAAATCCTCCCTCTGCCACCAGTAACCATTCAAAAAACAGCACTTCCCTTGTCACCCAGTACTACCCGGACTCGAACAACTAAACTGTATCCTTCACCAAGGTTTTCATTTTCTGTCCTCATGCTAAGAAATAAGAGCCATCCTACCGAAGATCCTTCTCACCCTCCTAAAGTGGTGTTCTGTCACCCTCCAAACCTCTGTAACATCCTAGTCCATCCGTATGCTACCCCAAAACCCAGTCCACTGCCACAGAGATGACATCCCTGTGTAAGACTCCTCTGCAAGACCTGTCCAATGCAACCCCCCCTCAGGGGCTCAGCATTAATTTAATGAGTGTGGGCTTGGCAAACCAGGGGTCCTGAGCTGTTGACTGTGTTGCGCCAGCAGTTTGCTACACCATACACCATAAGCTCTGTGCATGCTTCAGTGACCACTGTATGGTGCAATGGTGGAATGTTGTGTGTTTCAGAGCCCAGGGATCTTGGCTTAATCGCCGGCTCACGAGAACTGTACAAAGCTAGATAAAAAAAAAAAAAAAAAAAAACTCAATCTCAAGGTGTGCTCTGTGCTGAGGAGATGCATGACTGTTGAGGTTGAATGGTCGCTAGTGGGCAACATCTGGGGAGCCTGCCATACCTCAGTTGTATTAGGCTTACTCAGGCAAGCAGGGCTCTGCCTGGGTGGACTTTGATTTCCCCAGCTGCTTGTGGGATCACCATGAAAAGATCACGAAACTTTGGCGGAAGTATAACTACCATCTCTAAGAGATGTAGAGGTGAATACAATGCCACAGAATATGATCCACAAATGTTCCCTTCTCTGGCCACACCATGGGACCATGGGAAGAACGTAGGGCCAGAAATCAGGGTGAGGCTTATGCCATAAATATCTAGTTCATTGCCACACTGATTTGATTTGATTTTTTTCAGGGAAGCCAAAACAGTTTTGGTCCAACCCGCCACTGCCCACACCGAAACTAAGTTTACTGTGCGATATCACTCCCAGTATATCTAGTAAAGCCAACCAATGCCCTTGAACAGTGCAAGAAGAACCTTTACCAGTTCTTTATTAGACACAATTTCATCGGGTCTGGTTGTCCCAAATGTTCTGTGCCTTTTACTCTCCAATGCAATGCATTCGAAGATTAGATGTGATGCAGTTTCATCACCGTCATCACAGATCCTACATTTAGGGTCCTCTTCTGTTATTCCCATTGTATGTAGGTGTTTTTTGAAATTCCCATGGCCTGTCAGCAACCCAACCATGAGTCTAATCTCTCTCTGTTCAGACCCAGGATTGCAGAGCTTCTTTTAAAACATGGCTTTGGCATCATTACCTTGCCATGTTTTTGTTGGTAGACTTTGGTCCAATATTCTACGTGCTGTCTTCTGAGCCAGTTATGTAGCTCCAATTTGATCATTGCCTTGGTGATTGTCAGGACAGGTTTCGGTCCAATAAATGGAATCCCTGCCCCCATCCTGGCTAATTGTTCATTGCCACTACAATAGGTTTACTCTATTGCTTTCCCCTAGCTCCACCAGAACCCTGTGACATTCTGCAACAATTTTAGACCTTGTTGCAGGAGCTGCAAATGATCTCAGGGCTGCCTGGCTGTCTGAATAGATATAGGTGCTATAATCTTTGTAGCACCTACGCAAATTCTCCTCCACACGTTCCCTGATGGCAGTGATTTCCACCTGGAATACTGAGGCCAGTTTCCCTAGAGAGATGACGCCCTCCAGTCTTGGCTGCACCTCGTATACCCTGGCCTCAATGCCTCGGTCTGATTTTGACTCGTCAGTGAACCAGACAATATCCCCCATACGGTGTCTATTTTCTCCCACTGCTCCCTACTTCCAATTGTTATATTGAAAGGCTTATTGAAACAGTATGGGGTTATAATAAAGTCGGCTGGCATTTCCCCAACCTTTCCTATATTTACCTCACTCACTATTTTAGTGTGTGAACACTGATGGAGGCTCTTTCAAGATGACAAAACCCTTGTTCTCCATTGAAAACTTGGGGGACAAATTTGGTGAGGTTGAAGGAATGTCGAAAATGCACTCTAGGTCAGTGTTAATGACGACATCACTCCAGCCCACTCATGAGCACTACTTGCCTGTGACAAGCTGTCTGATGTTTCCTTTAATATAACACCACACAATACCTTAAATATGGTCCAGGGGATAATATTCCACAAAGACCTGTTGCTGCAGTGAGATTATTAATCGTGTGCATAGGGGTCTGAAGGACAACAGTGTTGCCACCGATGCCTTCATCTCGGCTTTTGAGGGTGATTCATTGCCTGAGAATGTCAAGGTGGTGATCTATTGGTGTGACATAGAGCCCTACGTTCCTCCCCCTATTTGAAGTATTTTATCCATTACAGCAACTGTTCAGATTATACATTAATGAAATGCAGCAGCCAGTTGCTTGTCATTATTTATTTTTAACTTTTATGACCGGTTTCGGGCGCTTGAGTGCCCTTCTTCTGGTCTATTTTTGTACTGTTGCTTAATAAATATACATGCTAGCAGTGGAATCAATGCTAAGTGCAATTAGCGTTGATTCCACTGCTAGCATGTATATTTATTAAGCAACAGTACAAAAATAGACCAGAAGAAGGGCACTTAAGCGCCCAAAACCGGTCGTAAAAGTTAAAATAAATAACGACAAGCAACTGGTTGCTGCATTTCATTAATTTACTCCCCCTATTTGTTGCTTTAAGTGCTGGAGGTTTGGGCATACATACTCCCGATGTGATGCCAACCCTACGTGTCGGAAGTGCGGACGTACAGTTCATCAGAACGTCCCTCTCACTCCTCCTCCAGTACATGTCAACTGTGGCCAGAATCACTTCCCTTGCTCACCTGTGTGCATGATTCTGCAGCAAGAATAGAAAATTATGGAATACGAGACCTGGGATCGACTGACCTACTCAGAGGCAAGGCGCAAATTTCTGAAGCTCCACACTGTGAGCATGGCTACCTCCTGTGCCACAGCAGCCTCACTGTCATCATCTGCAGCACCTACATCACAGTCTGTGCAACTAACGCCAGTGGGATCCCAGGCCCCATTGGCTATTCCTGGCCCCTTTGGTTGCTCCCAAACTATTCACCTGAGGAGCAACGACTCTCCCAAACACCGGGGACATCAGTCCCCACCCCTAGCCGGAGAAGCAACAGCATTCCCCAGCTCCTCTCGCTCAGAAGGATCCCCACGGTGCTGCTTGAAGCACCTCATGCTCTTCGTCAGCTCGTGAAATCATCTCTGAGAAGTCCTCCCAGCCCTTGAAACCAAAGGGCCAGCAAGAGGCTGAAAAGAAAAAAAAACAAAAGAAGAAGAAACTACGGTGGCTGAAAAGCCACAGACACCCACATCCTCTGCTACAGAGGATGAGGTCGAGATCCTCACGTCCCCTGAGTATCTCACACTAACTTAATCACTAGTCCATGTGGTATCTAATTCTGTGGATTCTGAGCAGATTATAGCAGACATTCCAATGGAATAATCTGCTTCTTTGATTCATCATGGTAAAACAGCATGGAGAAAGTGTAATCTTCCAGTGGAATTGTAGCGGCCTTTTCCCCCACCTGGCAGAGCTATGACAATGTGTAAGCTTAGCTCCTGCTTTCTGCGGTGCCCTCCAGGAAACCTAGTTTCCAGCAATGCGGACCCCCCGCCCTTCGTGGTAACAGGGATATTATTGTAATCACAGTGTGTACTGTGGAGTCTCAGGTGGAGTGTGTGTGTGTGTGTGTGTGTGTGTGTGTGTGTGTGTGTGCATGTGTGTGTGTGTCCTCACTTCTGTTTATAGTGAACCTGTGCCCCTTCAAACACCATTAGAAGCAGTGGCTGTCACAGGGTGAGTACAACACTGGAGATCACTGTTTGTAGAGTCTACCTCCCACCAGATGGTAATGTACCTCTGAAAGTTTTGGCTGCTCTTATAGGTCAACACCCTCCACCTTTCTCACTATTGGGCGAGTTTAATGCCCGCAATCCCTCATGGGGTGGTTCCACAATATCTGCCCATGACAGAGTTGTCAAGGACTTACTAACTCAACTCAGCCTCTGCTTCTTTAATAATGGTGCCTTCACACATTTTAGTATGACACATAGCACATTCTCAGCCATTAATTTATCGATCTGCAACCACAGCCTTCTGCCATCCGTCCACTGGAGGGCTCACAATGACTTGTGTGGCAGTGATAATTTTCCGATCTTGTTGTCACTTCCACATTGTCAGTCCCCAGGGTACCTGCCCAGGTGAGCCGTAGCAGGGGTAACTGAAAAACTATACCTCTGCTGCCATCGTTTGCCCTCTCCCTCTCCACAACATCGATGTGGTGGTCGAGAGTGTAACTCGTACCATTGTTTCTACTGCAGAAGCTGCAATTCCTCACTCGTGAGGGTGCCCCTGACGTAAGACAGTGCCGTGGTGGTCGCCGGAGGTCTCTGAGGCCATTAAAGGGCACAGGCGAGCCTTACAGCGGTCAAGTGGCAATCCTCTCTGGAGCACCTCATTGCTGTTCTTGTGCTTGTTATCTCATTAAGAGATGGAAGCAGGAGTGTTGGAAAAGGTACATTACCACTATTGGGACAGGTACCTCAACATCACAGGTCTGGAGCAGGATCAGGTGCTTAAAGGGATACCCGACACCAGCAGGAATCTCTGGGATCTCCACGAATGGTGTTATACATATGGACCCAGCTACGCTTGCAGAGATGTTTGCTGAGCATTGTGCTTGTGCCTCTGTCTCTGCAAATTACCCACCGGCCTTCTGTACATTAAAGGAGTGGGTAGAGCACCAGCCAGTCTCCTTTACCGCCCGCCGCACCGTGACGTATAACACTCCGTTCGGTAAGTGGGACTTCTTTAATGCTCTTGCACAATGTCCTGACACGGCCATTGGGCTTGATAGCATCCGTGCCAAAATGCTGACACCTTTCAGCCGAAAGCCAGGGTAATCTCCTAGCTCTCTTCAACCGCATCTGGTGCAATTGGGTTTTTCTGTTGTAGTGATGGAAAGTATAATCATCCTGGTGATCAAGCCTGGCAAAAGCCCTGTTCACGTGGATAGCTATCGACCCATCAACCTGACCGATGTCACGTGTAAACTGTTGGAGTGTACAGTCAGTCGTCGGTCGGCGATTGTGTTGGATTCTTGAGACTCGGGGCTTACTTGGTCCTTGCCGTAGCGGTTTCCGCCAGGGTCGCTCTACCATCTGGTGTACCTCGAGGTCTGCAATACGCACAGCGTTTTCCAGGCACCACCACCTTGTTTCCATCTTTTTTGATGTGCACAAGGCGTATGACACAACCTGGCGACGCCACGTCCTCAACCTATTGCACAAGTGGAGTCTCCGGGACTCACTTCCTTTCTAACTGTCCGTACCTTTCATGTTCAAGTTGGTACCTCCCTTAGTACCACTCATGTGCAGGAAAACGGGATTCGTCAGGGCTCTGTCTTGAGTGTTCTCCTATTTTTAGTGGCCATTAACAGCTTAGTGACAGCAGTTGGGTTGTCAGTATCCCCTTCAATCTATGCTGACAACTTCTGTATCTCTTTTAGCTCCTCCAGCACCCAAGTTGCCGAACATAGATTACAGTGAGTCATTAGGAAGGTGCAGTCCTGGGCTCTGCTGCCAAGACAAGTGTTACACACTTCTGTCAGCACCGGTCTGTTCACCCTGACCTCGAACTTTATCGTGATGACCACTTACTTGATGTAGTGGAAACCCATAGGCTTTTAGGCCTGGTCTTTGATACCCAGCTGACTTGGCTTACCCATATTCGTCAGCTGAAACAGGAGTGCTGGCGCCATATTGATGTTCTTCGCCACCTGGGCCATACCACCTGTGGTATGCACGCTGTTGCAGCTATACACAGTGCTGGTAGTTGCAGCTTGACTTTAGGTGCATTGCCTACGGTGCTGCGACACCTTCGACATTGTGCTTGCTGGACCCTATTCCCCACTGTGGGATCCGCATCGCGACGGGTGCCTTCCACACCAGCCCTGTGAACAGCTTACTTGTGGAGGCTGGAGTCCCACTCTCGCATATCTGCTGCCGACAGTTGCTCGCGGCATGCAGCCGTGTCGCCCAAACCGTCGTCTGCTTTTCTCTAATGTAGTCGTCCATCCCCAACAACGATGACCCATATTAGATTATACAATTGCCTTTCGCATCTGGTTCCTTCTGTTGGAACTTGAGTCTTTCCCTCTTACATCTCCGTATTGGGCCCACACACGTACAACCCCTCGGTGCATGCCGAGGCCACATACTCGACTGGACTTGGCCCGTGTACCCAAAGATTCAGTTTCTCTACAAGCACTATGCCATCAGTCCTTCGCTGTTGTCTCTGAGTTTACCAGATACGACCTGGTCTACACGGTGGTTCACTGGTTGAGGGCCACATTGGCTTTGCATACATTTGTGGCAGCTGTATCAAACAACACACTCTGCACAATGGCTGCAGTGTGTACACTGTGGAGCCAGTGGCCATTTACCGAGCTCTCCAACATGTATGGTCCTGCTCAGGTGAGTATTTCCTGATCTGGAGCGACTCTCTGAGCAGCCTGCGAGCTCTGGACCAATGCTACCTGTGTTCCCCCCTGCTCAACCGATCTGACCGATCGGTGGTGTTCATTCGGTATCCGGGTCACATCGGTATCCCGGGCAACAAACGTGCCGACATGCTCGTGAAACAGGCTGTCGATGAGTCCATTCTGGAGGTCGGCCTCCCTGCTTTTGATCTTCGGGTAGTGTTGCGCCATCGGGTTTATAAGGTTGGGGACACCGAGTGCCATAGCTCGACCGTGCCCAACAAACTTCGGGCAGTAAAGGAGACCACGGCCGTGTGGCGTTCCTCTGTGCCGGCCTCTCGCCGGGACTCTGTAGTCCTGTGCCGGCTCCGCATTGGCCGTACTCGGCTGACACATGGCTGTCTGCTCCGCGATGACAACCCGCCCGAGTATCGCTGTGGCTCCTGCTTGGCAGTGCCCTATTTTCACTGCCCAGGGGCAGAGTTTTAATCTTCTGCAGTTTTATCAGATGTTTGAAGTGACGATGCCACAGTGGCTGATTCGGTTTTAAGTTTTATTTGTGACAATGATTTTTAGCACTCTATATAAAGTTTCACTTTATTAGACCATCTGTGTTCCTTTAGTCTTGTGTCCGCTGATTGGAGGTTTTCTTGAGTTGCCCATGGTTGATCCTTTTTATTTTTAATATCGTGGTCGGTCAGCCGCAGACATTGGCTCGGTTGTTTTTCTTCCTATTAATTTTGGCCGTAGTCTTGTGATCATTTCATTTCGTGTTGTCTCTTGTCGACTTTGATAACATTTTACAGCCTGAGTGGGATTTTCCTCCCATTGCCATTTGTAAGTCTGAGTGCTTTTATCTACATTTATGCCATTTCTTGTGACGCCCAATGATGGAATGGATGACTGATGACCTCCACAATTTTGTCCCCCTAAACCACCACCACCAACAACAACAACCAATCCGACCATGCAGTGCTTCCTATTCCAGTCCTATCACAGCCTTACCCTACCCTACCCTATCAGAGGCCGGGCCACCTCTGAAAGTAACCATGTAATTTACTAACTGTACAGCTTTCTGTATTGGCGTGAGCACTAATCAGCTGTCCATTAGGCTGAATGGCTACTGAAAAACTGTGGCCAGAAAACAAGGTAGACCACCTTGTGGCACAACATGCAGCAGAGTATATGCTTGATTTCAATGGCTGCATCACACCCCAAGCCATGTGGATCCTCCCACCGACCACCAGCTTTTCTCTGAGGATCCAGCTGCAATATCTTGGATGTTGACCCTGTCATGGGTCCTCTGTATGGCAGTTCAAGGGGATCCTTCCCTTCTCCAAGATTATTGACAACAGACGTTCCTGTCACGGCTTCATCAGGAACATTACCATCCTTAGAGTCCTTGAACAAGAAGCCATTGTTGTCTACCTGCTCTTCAGGATCGTACTAAGGATTCATGCGCAGGATGTGAACAATGTCTCTTCGTTTTTGACGTTTCGACGACGGCTCATAACCCTCAACTTCGTATGTGACGTCTGACAGGCGGCGTATGACACGATACGGACCAAAGTATTGCTTCAATAACTTTTCTGACAGTCCAACCTTTCGTACAGGGGTAAAAATCCATACCAGATATCCTGGGCTGTACACAACAGGTTGGTGCTTGTTGTTATACCACTGACGGTCCTTCTCCTGGGCGTCCAGTGTCCGTATGCGAGCCAGCTGTCTTGTTTCTTCGACCCTGGTGATGAGCTGTTTAACATAGTCATCCTGAGTGTCGTCCGGTTGGAACGGGAACAGCGTATCCATTGTCGTCTCAGCTTCACGGCCATGGAGCAGGAAAAACTGTGTGAAGCCTGTGGTGTGTTGTCTTGCGGTATTGTAAGCAAATATCACGACTGGCAGAATTGTATCCCAATCCTTTTGTTCAACATTGACGTACATTGACAGTATAAATGCTAACGTCTTGTTAAAATGTCCCGTAAGACAATTTGTCTGAGGATGGTATGCAGTTGTCATTCTGTGGACAATGTCACACTGTGACATTAACTCTGATACTAGTTTTGACTGGAATACTTTTCCACGATCAGATATCATCACATGTGGTGCTCCATGCTTCAATATAATGTCTTCTACAAGGAATTTTGCGATCTCTGGAACTTCTGCAGTCGGCACAGGTTTGGTGACAGCGTAGCGTGTGAGGTTGTCAGTGCAGACTATTATCCATCGGTTACCTTTGTCGACTTCGGGAACCTCCCTAAAAGATTGATCCCAACTTGGTGGAATGAAGCTGCTGCCGGTGGAATCGGTACAAGATGCCCTGGAGGTAATTGCGGCACATGTTTCCGTCGCTGGCACTCTTTACAGTGACTCACATAGTGCTTGAAAGATTGGTAGAGACCTCTCCAGTAATACCTGCGTCTGATTCTGTCTACAGTCTTCATGAATCCCAGATGATCGGATATTGGAGCATCATGGAAATATTTGAGAATAGCTGGCTGGAGATGAGCTGGAACGACCAGTAGGCATTTTGGGTCCAGTGGATCGTAGTTGCTATTATACAATGTTCCATTTATAAGTTGGAACTCTCCATTGGTCGGTTCTCCTTTCTCCAAGGCCTCTATCGTTTTTAATAGTGCTGGATCTCCCCTCTGTTCAGTTGTAACGTCATCTAATTCAGTGAGGGCTAAAATTTCATTCATGCTGTTGTGTTCCACTAATGGATTCCTCGAAAGGCAGTCGGTATCCTTGTGTTTGTGCCCGATCTTGAATACCACTGTGACATCATACTCTTGGAGTCTTAGTGCCCATCTTGCTAGTCGACCTGATGGATCCTTCAAGCTAGTCAGCCAACACAAAGAATGGTGGTCTGTCACAACCGTGAATGGTTTGCCGAATAAATACGGCCGGAACTTGTTGATAGCCCAGATAACTGCAAGACATTCTTTCTCAGTTGTAGAGTAGTTTATCTCGGACTTTGACAGTACTCTTGACGCATAGGCTATCACTTTTTCGGCACCTTCCTGAACTTGTACAAGCACTGCAGCAGTCCCGTAACTACTGGCATGTGTGTGAAGTTCCGTTTCTGCATTCTCGTCATACAAGGCTTGCAGTGGTGCTGAAGTTACAGCCTCCTTAAGTGCCTGGAAAGCTCTTTCTTTTGTCTCATCCCAGTAAAACTTAGCGTCTCCTTGCAGAAGTTCTTGTAATGGATGAGCCTTGTTACAAAATCCTTTGTTGAAACGTTGGTAGTATGAGCACATTCTGAGAAAACATCTCACATCACGAATGTGCTGAGGAGGTGAAATTCTGTGACAGCCCTTCTTTATCTGGATCAGGACGGACACCATCTCTGTTGACTAGGTGCCCCAGGATTTTTATCTCATTGGCGACGAAGAGGCACTTCTATGGATTGAGGCAGAGTCCTGCAGCCTGAACACACTTCAACACAGTTGACAGGTGACGACAATGTCATCTAAATAGCAAAGACATGTCATCCCCTTAAGGTGTCGAAGCAAGTTGTCCATCATGGGTTCGAATGTGGCCGGTGCATTACATAATCCAAACGGCATTACTTTGAATTCATAGAGGCCGTCAACCTCGATTTGCCAGTAACCTGTCTACATGTCCATAGTTGAGAAGTATGTAGCTCCTTTCAAGTAGTCTAAGGTGTCTTCAATGCACGGTAATGGGTAGTCATCTTTCTTTGTGATTTTGTTCAGCTGCCGATAGTCGACACAGAATCGCTACGTGCCATCCTTCTTCTTTATTAGGACCACCGGAGACGACCAAGGACTCTCCAAAGGTTGAATAATGTCATCTCCCAACATCTTCTCCACTTCCTCCCGAATTGTTCATCTTTCAGCCGGCGACACTCTATACAAACGCTGGCTAATTGACGGATGATCCCGAGTATTGATACGGTGCTTTATCGTGGGCCGTTTCGTCTGACTTCCCCTGCTGAGGTGTGAATGCACCAGAAAATTGGCGTAGTGTACCTAACACCCACTGGAGTTGTTCTTTGGTCAGTCCAGGCCCTATTGGCAGTTCCACGTTTGTTTCCTCCAGCGTGTTGTCAGTACTAACAGCAGGGCATGGGTCTTCATTGATGACATTAAGCTCTCCGTCCTGTATTGGTTCAGCTGTCCCGATACACATTCCCTTGGGGATAAGTTGTGACTGCTTGTGACAATTTTTGATCCAAATCTCTCCTTGACCACCGGTAATGCTTATGATAGCCACTGGTATGTAAATTTCTTTTGTGAACCTGATAAACTTTTTACTATCAACAAGAACTTCACAGTTTAACCAGTCATGGGTGTTTGTGACTGCAACTCTTCTCATTGTCAACAGCGGTATCGTCACATTGTCAACGACAAATAACTTCCCAGAAAATTCTGTATTACTTGTATCCGGCGGAACAACTTCTTCAATTTGCAGCTCAGATCTTCCACAGTTAATGATAGCTTGGGATGCTTGAAGGAAGTCCCCTCCGAGGATGACATTGTGACTACATTCTGTTAACACGACAAATTCAAATGGCTGGGTCCTGTTGTTGATGGGTATTCTTGTGACACAAGTTCCTGCTGGATGAACGTACTTTCCATATGCGACCTTCAGCACAATTGCCCTCGTATCACAGAACATTGTCTTCTTTAGTGTGCAGCGGTAATTATCCAACAATACAGAAAAAGATGCTCCTGAATCATCAAGAGCCTGGACAGGTTGGCTGTCAATTATGATGTCAATGAGATTTCCCGACATCTTAGCGACGGTCGTTCATGGAGGATTTTCATCTGCGGCAGCCTCAGCTCCGTAGATGGTCACCTCACTTAGTTTTCCTGGGCGCGGCGGCTAGGGGAGCGGCTGGTACCTCTGTACGGTGACGGTGAATGGCTGCAGCGCGTCGGGGAGCGACCTCGTCTAGGGTACGGCGATGGGCTTCTTCCCATAGGTCGACTGAACTCATCAGCAGGTGAATGCCTTGGATAGAACTGCTCTGATGTCTGACATCTTGCGGCAAAATAATCATCAAATATTCGCCTTCTCTCTCTGCAGTAATGTATGACATGTCCGGAGCGCCCACAGTGGAAACATAGTGGTGTGTTGTCTTCTGTCCTCCAGACGTATGTTCTTCTGCGGGGCATGATTGTTGCTGGGGGAGTTGGTTGTGGCCGCGTCGGTCGGTTCATAGGCTGCCGTTTGGTGGCTGCAGCGTATGTCATAGCAGGGCGACGCCATTCTTCACGTCGGGTGCGATTGATGGGGAAGACAGGAGCTAATGTTTGAAATACCTCGTCCTCAGCGGCGTCGGCTCCCTCGTGACTTACAGGGCTCACATCCATGGCCATAATCTGATGCTCGCTCGATCTAATAGTCCCGGCTGCCATGCACTGTTGTAATTCTTCTCTCACAATTTGTCGTACGAGAGAAGCGAAGTCATGCTGGCCTTCCACAATGGCCATAGGGACTACATTGGGCAGTCGGTCATACTTCTTGCGTCCAACCCTCCTTTGTTGCATTTCTTCAATACAATGGCACCACTTGATGAACTCTTCTATTGTAGCGACATCTTTTATCAGAAGAGCTTGGTACATATCTTCTGCAATTCCCTTCATCAGGTGCGTGATTTTGTCCGCTTCAGTCATGTTCGGATTCACTATGTTACACAGGGCCAAAACAATCTGTTTGTACGACTGTGTCGGCTCACCATGTCGTTGGGCCCGGTTCTTCAGTTGTTCTTCCGCCAAGTGGATTTGTCGCTGTCGGTCTCCAATTGTCTTCTTAAGTTCCACCTGGAACATTTCCCAGTAATTCAGTTTGTCTTCGTTGTTCTCGAACCATTGCTGGGCTGTTCCATCCAAGTAGAAATAAATGTTGACCAAGCACATTGTATGTTCGAATACTGGTACCTATAGTTTAGTCTAACGACCATAGCTTTGAATGAAAAGTCCATTGACAATTAATTAAGGCGGATTCACACTGTGCGTCACGTCAATGTCACGTCACGGATCCATCACATCAAGTTGTATTCACACTGTCCGTCACGTCAATTCGCTTTTTCCAATACTCCATGTTGAAAGTCAGGTTATGAAAGGCGAAGTGTTATGTAGAAAGTCATATTATAATATTGTAATTGAAGAAACAACAACGCTAAATGTTGTTGATTGCTAAAATCAACTTTACAATGTATGTTTTGGGCTAACTTAATGTGGTAAAGTGCTGGGAACTGAAACATGTCAAAACGTCGACATCTATTTTAAAGCGAAAAAAATAAAGTTTCTTGCTACTGCTAGCGGAGCGAGAGTTGAATGTCTGATATATATCGATTGTATTGCCGTTTCATTCGATGTATACGGTTCCTAGGAAATTACCTGTTACCAACGTGACCTGCTACATTTGAAGTTGAGCAATAAGTACTATTTCCTTCGTGGAATGGTGTGTTAAAATTCAATAGTCAAAAATAAAGTGGAAATTAGACTCGACTTCCTTTTTTTATTATTATTATTTTTACGAGTGCAAAAGTTTTAGCGCCAGTATTTACATTTTCACCTACGAAGCAAGCCACTCACTACGTTTACATGTAACACATCTACCGGAAGACGAAAACAGATTTTCGTAAACCGTTTTTCGCTTGTGGAGTGTTTACATGACCAACCAAAAGTGGAATTGGGAAATCGGTTTACGAAATCCAGTTTTGGGAGCCCATGTAAACTTGGTGCGTGCAGCACTGCTTAGACGAGACGGAAAACTTACTTCTAGCGGCTCCTAGTGCCATTTTTCAGAACTTCGTTCTTTTATGATGTCACGTCTTTCAGTGTAAATAACGCAAACGAAAGTGCACTGTTATGCAAAGTTAACTACAACATTCGTAACTGAAAGTTTCCATATAAACTTTGGATTCGGGATTCGGTAGTATTCGGCCATTATGCATCGAATCCGAACCCAGTGTGCTAGATTTGGCGAATCTGGATTCGGCCGAACCACTCGGACACAACCCTAGCCACAAGTTCATTCAACGACACCAAGTGCTATACATGTGCCAAAGATGAAAACCTCAGCAAAGTGCAGTTCCAGGTGGAGGTTCACTGGATGTAAGGGTCTCACCTTCATATAATGTACAGACTATAAGATTCTTTTTCATACATCATAAGTGAGTGATGCTGTTTCTTGAAGTTTTACAGGCCCTAATCAAAAAAATACATTAGTTGCAAAGTAAGAAAACAATTTTTTTTCTTTTCCACCCCCATGAACCACAGGCCAAGGTGGGGTGGCTTGCGTGCCTCAATGATACAGATAGCCGTACTGTAGGTGCAACCACAGCAGAGAGGTATCTGTGGAGAGGCCAGAAAAATTTGTGGTTCCTGAAGAGGGGCAGCAGCCTTTTCAGTAGTTACAGGGGCAACAGTCTGGATGATTAACTGAGCTGGCCTTGTAACATCAGCTAACATGGCTTTGCCACTGTCTGGATTTTGTATAAGTTGAATATATCTCTTTGCTCCTTGTATTTTACCCCTGTTACCTTCATAATTTGAAAGAGTTTATTCCAGTCGACATTGTCAAAAGCTTTCTCCAAATCTACAAGTGCTAAAAACGTAGGTTTGCCTTTCCTTAGCCTATCTTCTAAGACAAGTCGTAATGTGAGTATTGCCTCCTGTGTTCCTACATTTCTCCTAAATCCAAACTGACTTTCCCCGAGGTCGGATTCCACAAGGTTTTGCATTTGTCTGTAAATAATTCATGTTAGTATTTTGCAACCATGACTTACTAAACTGATAGTTCTGTAATTTTCAAATTTGTATACACTTGCTTTCTTCATAATTGGAATTATTATATATTTCTTGAAATCAGAAGGTATTTTCCCTGTCTTGTACATCTTGCATACCAGGTGGAACAATTTTTTCATGGCTGGCTCTCGTAACAATATCAATAGTTCGAACGGAATATCATGTCTTCCAGGGGCCTTGTTTTGACTCAAATCTTTCAGCGCTCTGTCAAATTCTTCTTGCAGTATTGTATTTCCTATCTCCTCTTCCTCCTCTTCCATTTCTAGAACACTACCTTGAATGTTATTTCCTTTGTACAGGCCCTTATATATTCCTTCCACATTTCAGCTTTCACCTCCTTGCTTAGTACTGGTTTTCGGTCTGAGTTCTTGATATTCATACAGCTGCTTTTCTTGTCTCCAAATATCTCTTTTATATTCCTGGAGGCGGTATCTACCTTTCCCCTGGTTATACATTCTTCTATGGTTCTGCATTTGTCCTCTAGCCACTCCTGCTCAGCCAGTCTGCACTCCCTGTCAATCTCATTTTTCAGACGTTTGTAGTCCCTTTTGCCTGCTTCATTTGAAGCATTCTTATAATTTCTCTTCTCATCAATTAAGTTCAGTATATCCTGTGTTATCCAGGAATTTCTGTTAGGGCTTGTCCTTCTGCCTATATGATCCACTGCTGCTTTCACTACTCTCTCAGAACTACCCATTCTTCTTCTACTGTATTACTCTCCACCATTTCAGCCAATCCTTGCCTAATGCTCCCTGTGAAACCCTCAACCACATCTGGTTCCTTCAGTTTGTCAAGATTCCATCTCCTAACTTTACTATCTTTCTGCAGTCTTTTATGTTTTAATCTGCAATTCATTACCAATAAGTTATGGTCAGAGTCTATATCTGCCTCTGAGTATGTCTTACAGTTTAAAACCTGGTTCCCAAATCAATTTCTTACCATTATCAAACGAAAATTATAGAGGAAAACTTTCCTGGTGGGATAAACAAAAATAAAAATAGAAAAGAGATGACTTACCAAAAGGACCGGCTCGTCGATAGAAACAAATAAAATCACACACAAACACACATACAAGCTTTCGCCACCACTGGCAGCTTCTTCAGGAAAAAGAGGAAAAAAGGGGAGGAGAAAGGGAAGGATATGGGTTTTAAGGAAGTGGAAAAGGAGTCATTCCAATCCCAGGAGTGGAAGGACTTACCTTAGGGGAAAAAAAGGAAGGTAAACAAATACACACACACTCAGTCAGAGTCTATATCTGCCCCCTGAGTATGTCTTACAGTTTAAAACCTGGTTCCTAAATCTATTTCTTACCATTATAAAACGAAAATTATAGAGGGAAACTTTCCCGGTGGGATAAACAAATATAAAAATAGAAAAGAGATGACTTACCAAAAGGACCGGCTCGTCGATAGAAACAAATAAAATCACACACAAACACACATACAAGCTTTCGCCACCACTGGCAGCTTCTTCAGGAAAAAGAGGAAAAAAGGGGAGGAGAAAGGGAAGGATATGGGTTTTAAGGAAGTGGAAAAGGAGTCATTCCAATCCCAGGAGTGGAAGGACTTACCTTGGAGGAAAAAAAAGGTAAACAAATACACACACACTCAGACATATCACAACGCAAACACACTTAGACAGAAATGTCTGTCTCAGAGGTTGGGAAGGGAGTAAGACAGGGTTGTAGCCTTTCCCCAATGTTGTTCAATTTGTACATTGATCAAGCAGTGAAGGAATGCAAGGAGATTTTTGTAGAGGGAATTAAAGTTCAGGGAGAAGAAATAAAAACTTTGCGGTTTGTCGATGATGTAGTAATTCTGTCACAGACCGCAAAGGATCTTGAAGAGCAATTGAATGGAATGTAAAGTGTTTTGAAAAGGGAGTATAAGATGAACATCAACAAAAGTAAAACAAGGATATGGAATGTAGCATCAGAAAGTCAGGCGATGTTGAAGGAATTAGATTAGGTAATAAGACATTAAAAGTAGATGAGTTTTGTTACTTGGGTAACAAGATAACTTTCGATGGCCGAAGTAAATAAGATATAAAATGCAGAATGCCTATGGGAAGAAAAGCATTTCTGAAGAAGCAAAATTTGTTGACATCCAATATTAATTTGAATGATAGGAAGTCCTTTCTGAAAGCATTTGTCTGGAGTGTAGCATTGTATGGGAGTGAAACATGGATGCTAAGGAGTTCAGACAAAAAGATGATAGAAGCTTTTGAAATGTGGTGCTAGAGACGAATGATGAAAATTAGATGGGTAGATCATGCAACTAATGAGGTGCTTAACCGAATTGGGGAGAAAAGGAGTTTGTGGTACATCCTGACTAAGACAAGATCATGCAACACATGGAACACATTCTGAGACATCAAGGAATCATCAAATTAGCATTAGAGGGAAGTGTGTGGGGTAAAAATTGTAGAGGGAGACCAATGGATGAATATAGTGAGCAGATTCAAAAGGATGTAGGTTGCCGAACTTATTCTCAGATGAAGAGACTTGCACAGGACAGGGTAGCATGGAGAGCTGCATCAAACCAGTCTGCGGACTGAAGACAAGAACAACAACAATATGTATATTATGTAATAGTTGAGTCCCAGGCATCAAAAGTGATAATTAAATTTTTTTGCCAATCTGTGCATGTAATAGCTTAATAATGTTTATTAAAATATGAGACTATTTGTGCAGGAGAATAAAGATGTGTATATCCTTGAAGAATCTTCTGAAACACATATTGTCGCATTGCAATGGAAGCAGGCTTGACTTCGAAGGCAACTAAACACAGCACTTATACTGAAAGCACGTTTATTACGAACTCAACATACACGCAGAACTGACTGCCTCTCAGTCAGAGTGCTCTGCTATTTATACAGAGACAGAATTTACCAGAAATTAGAAGAACAGTTAACATAAGAAACAAGTAGAATTTACAAGTGAACATAAGAAAGATGTAGAACCTTCTGGAATTGTAAATTACAAAGAAATAAATTTTTGCCAGTGGGCGGGATTGAGCTGGCGACCTTCTGCTCCGCAGTCCGTGACGCTATCCCCTGCGCCACGCCGGCTGTTGGTGTTCGTGGTCTCTCGCAGCATTGCTTCCTCTCCTGGAGAAACAGCGACCCGCTGTTATGATCCCTGTGGAGCCAGCTGCAATGTCCTGGATCTTGACCGTGTCATGGGTCCCCTGTATGACAGTACAAGAGAATCCTTCCTTTCTCCACGATTATCGACGACAGACGTTCCTGTCGTGGCTTCATCAGGAACATTACCGTCCTTAAAGTCCTTGAACAAGAAGCCATTGTCATCTACCTGCTCTTCAGGATCGTAGTAAGGCTTCATGCGCAGGACGTGAACAATGTCTCTTCGTTTTTGACATTTCGACGACGGCTCATAATCCTCATCTTCGTATGTGACGTCTGACAGGCGGCGTATGACACGATACGGACCAAAGTATCACTTCAATAACTTTTCTGACAGTCCAACCTTCCGTACAGGGGTAAAAGTCCATACCAGATCTTCTGGGCTGTACACAACAGGTCGGTGCTTCTCGTTATACCACTGACGGTCCTTCTCCTGAGCGTCCAGTGTCCGTTTGTGAGCCAGCTGTCTTGCTTCTTCATCCCTGGTGATGAGCTATTTAACATAGTGATCCTGAGTGTCGTCCAGTTGGAACGGGAACAGTGTATCCACTGTCGTCTCAGCTTCACGGCCATGGAGCAGGAAAAACGGAGTGAAGCCTGTGGTGTCTTGTCTTGCAGTATTGTAAGGAAATGTCATGACTGGCAGAATTGTATACCAATCCTGCTCAACATCGACGTACATCGACAGCATGTCGGCTAACGTTTTGTTAAAACGTTCCGTAAGACCATTTGTCTGAGGATGGTATGCAGTTGTCATTCTGTGGACAATGTCACACCGTGACATTACCTCTGATACTAGTTTTGACTGGAATACTTTTCCACGATCAGATATCATGACACGTGGTGCTCCATGCTTCAAAATAATGTCTTCTACAAGGAATTTTGCGATCTCTGGAGCTTCTGCAGTCGGTACAGGTTTGGTGACAGCGCAGCGTGTGAGGTAGTCAGTGCAGATTATTATCCAACGGTTACCGGTTGTCGACTTCGGGAACCTCCCTGAAAGATCGATCCCAACTCGGTGGAATGGAGCTGCTGCCGGCGGAATTGGTACGAGATGTCCTGGAGGTAATTGCGGCACATGCTTCCGTCGCTGGCACTCTTTACAGTGACTCACATAATGCTTGACAGATCGGTAGAGACCTTTCCAGTAATACCAGCGTCTGATTCTGTCTAGGGTCTTCACGAATCCCAGATGACCGGATATTGGAGCATCATGGAAATATTTGAGAATAGCTGGCTGGGGATGAGCTGGAACAAGAGGAGCTATTTGGGACCCAGTGGATCTTAGTTGCTCTTGTACAATGTTCCGTTTATAAGTTGGAACTCTCCATTGGTCGGTTCTCCTTTCTCCAAGGCCTCTTATCATTTTTAATAGTGTTGGATCTTGCCTCTGTTCAGCTGTAATGTCATCTAATTCAGTGAGAGCTGAAATTTCATTCATGCTGTTGTGTTCCACTAATGGATTCCTCGAAAGTCAGTCAGCATCCTTGTGTTTGCGCCCATTCTTGAATACCACTGTGACATAGTACTCTTGGAGTCTTAGTGCCCATCTTGCTAGTCGACCTGATGGATCCTTCAAGCTAGTCAGCCAACACAAAGAATGGTGGTCTGTCACGACCGTGAATGGTTTACCGAAAAAATACGGCCAGAACTTGTTGATAGCCCAGATAAGAGCGAGACATTCTTTTTCAGTTGTAGAGTAGTTTATCTCGGACTTTGACAGTACTCTTGACGCATAGGCTATCACTTTTTCAGCACCTTCCTGAACTTGTACAAGCACTGCACCAATCCCATAGCCACTGGCGTCTGTGTGAAGTTCCGTTTCTGCATTATCGTCGTACAAGGCTAGCACTGGTGCGGAAGTTAGAGCCTCCTTAAGTGCTCGGAAAGCTCTTTCTTTTGTCTCATCCCAGTAAAATTTGGCGTCTCTCTGCAGAAGTTCTTGTAATGGACGTGCCTTGTTACAAAATCCCTTTATGAAACGTCGGTAGTATGAGCACAGCCCGAGAAAACATCTCACATCACGAATGTGCTGAGGAGTTGGAAATTCTGTGACTGCCCTTACTTTATCTGGATCAGGACGGACACCATCTCCACTGACTAGGTGCCCCAGGATTTTTATCTCTTTGGCGATGAAGAGGCACTTCTTTGGATTGAGGCGGAGACCTGCAGCCTGAACACACTTCAACACAGTTGACAGGCGACTCAGATGTTCTTCAAATGTTTTCGAGAAAACGACAATGTCATCTAAATAGCAGAGACACGTCGTCCACTTTAGGTGTTGAAGCAAGTCGTCCATCATGCGTTCGAATGTGGCTGGAGCATTACTTAATCCAAATGCCATTACTTTAAATTCATAGAGACCGTCAGGTATAATAAAAGCCGTCTTCTCCCTGTCAGCTTCGTCAGCCTCGATTTGCCAGTAACCTGTCTGCATGTCCATAGTTGAGAAGTATGTAGCTCCTTTCAAGCAGTCTAAGGTGTCATCAATATGCGGCAATGGGTAGACATCTTTCTTTGTGATACTGTTCAGCCACCGATAGTCGACACAGAATCGCCACGTGTCATCCTTCTTCTTTACGAGGACCACCGGAGACGACCAAGGACTCTCCGAAAGTTGAATAATGTCATCTCGCAACATCTTTTCCAGTTCCTCCCGAATTATTCATCTTTCAGCTGGCAACACTCTATACGAACGCTGGCTAATTGGTGGATTGTCCCCAGTATTGATACGGTGCTTTATCGTGGGCCGTTTTGGCTGACTTTTCCCCTGCTGAGGTGTGAATGCACCCGAAAATTGGCGTAGTATACCTAACACCTGCTGGCGTTGTTCCTTGGTCAGTCCAGGCCCTATTGGCAGTTCCACGTTTGTTTCCTCCAGCGTGTTGTCCGTGCTAACAGCAGGACATGGGTCTTCATCGATATATGTTGAGCTCACCGTCCTTGACTGGTTCAGCTGTCCCGATACACATTCCCTTGGGGATAAGTTGTGACTGCTCGTGACAATTTGTGATCCAAATCTCTCCTTGACCACCGGTAATGCTTATGATAGCCACTGGTATGTAAATTTCTTTTGTGAGCCTGATAAACTTTTTACTATCAACAAGAACTTCACAGTTTAACCAGTCATCTGTGTTTGTGACTGCAACTCTTCTCATTGTTAACGGCAGTATCGTCACATTGTCAACGACGAAAAACTTCCCAGAAAATTCTGTGTTACATGTATCCGGCGGAACAACTTCTTCAATTTGCAGCTCAGATCTTTCACAGTCAATGATAGCTTGTGATGCCTGAAGGAAGTCCCATCCGAGGATGACATTGTGACTACATTCTGTTAACACGACAAATTCAAACGGCTGCGCCCTGTTGTTGATGGTTATTCTGCGACACAAGTTCCCGCTGGGTGGACGTACTTTCCATTCGCAAACTTCAGCACAGTTGCCCCCGTATCACAGAACATTGTCTTCTTTAGTGTGCGGCAGTAATTATCCGATAATACAGAAAATGAGGCTCCTGAATCCACAAGTGCCCGGACGGGTTGGCCGTCAATTATGATGTCGATGAGATTTCCCGACATCTTAGTGACTGTCGTCCATGGAGGATTTTCATCTGCGGCAGCCTCAGCTCCGTAGATGGTCGCCTCGCTTAGTTTTCCTGGGCGCGGCGGCTAGGAGAGCGGCTGGTACCTCTGTACGGCGATGGTGAACGGCTGCGGTGCGTCAGGTAGCGACCTTGTCTAGGGTACGGCGATGGGCTTCTTCCCATAGGTCGACTTAACTCATCAGCAGGTGACTGCCTAGGATAGAACTGCTCCGACGGCTGACGTCTTGCGGCAAAATAATGATCGAATACTCGCCTCCTCTCTCTGCAGTAGCGTACAACATGTCCAGGGCGTCCACAGTGGAAACACAGCGGTGTGTTGTCTTCTGTCCTCCAGATGTCTGTTCTTCTGCGGGGCGTCATAGTTACCGGGGGAGCTGGCTGTGGTCACCTCAGCCGGTTCATGGGCTGCCGTTTGGCGGCTGCAGCGTAAGTCATAGCAGGGCAACGCCATTCTTCACGTCGGGTGCGATTGACGGGGCAGACAGTAGCTAATGTTTGAAATACCTCGTCCTCAGCAGCGTCGGCTCCCTCGTGACTTAGAGGGCTCATATCCATGGTCATAATCTGACGCTCGGTCGGTCTAATAGTCCCGGCTGCCATGCACTGTTGTAATTCTTCTCTCACGATTTGTCGTATGAGAGAAGCGAAGTCATGCTGGTCTTCCACAACGGCCATAGGGACTACATTTAGGAGTCTGTCATATTTCTTGCGTCCAACCCTCCTTTGTTGCATTTCTTCAATACGCTGGCACCACTTGATGAACTCTTCTATTGTAGCGACGTCTTTTATCAGAAGAGCTTGGTACATATCTTCTGCAATTCCCTTCATCAGGTGCGTGATTTTGTCCGCTTCAGTCATGTTCGGATTCACTATGTTACACAGGGCCAAAACATTCTGTACGTATGATTGTGTTGGCTCACAATGTCGTTGGGCCCGATTCTTCAGTTGTTCTTCCGCTGAGCGGATTTGTCGCTGGCGGTCTCGAAACGTCTTCTTCAGTTCCTCCTGGAACGTCTCCCAGTCATTCAACTTGTCTTCGTTGTTCTCGAACCATTGCTGGGCTGTTCCGTCCAGATAGAAGTAAATGTTGGCCAAGCACATCATATGATCCCACCTGTTGTACTTGGCGACTCGGTTGAACCCTTTTAGCCATTTGTTTGGGTCCTGTCCAGTGTCTCCAGAGAACACCGACGGGTGCCTGATGTGTAGCTGGCTGACTGCTGGTTTCGTTTCCATAGTTCGTCTGATGATACGGACTCTTGGAAGGACGTACTCGGTGTATCCCTTGTATTCCGGTTCCAGTCCGTGTAAGCGATAGCTTTTACGTTGCCTAATCGGAGCCACGGTGATGCAGCTTTTGCACAGTGTACCCGGCGCCTCCACCAAACAATGTCGCGTTGCAATGGAAGCAGGCTTGACTTCGAAGGCAACTAAACACAGCACTTATACTGAAATCACGTTTATTACGAACTCAACATACACGCAGCACTGACTGCCTCTCAGTCAGAGTGCTCTGCTATTTATACAGAGACAGAATTTACCAGAAATTAGAAGAACAGTTAACATAAGAAAAAGTAGAATTTACAAGTGAACATAAGAAAGATGTAGAACCTTCTGGAATTGTAAATTACAAATAAATAAATTTTTGTCGGTGGGCGGGATTGAACCAGTGACCTTCTGCTCCGCAGTCCGTGACGCTATCCCCTGCGCCACGCCGGCAGTTGATGTTCGTGGTCTCTCGCGGCAATATGTTCATAAACTTTGCACAATATTTTTAATGCACTTTTCAATAGAATGAATACTTTTCCTCCTGAGCTGCCATGACCCAGAAAATTATGTAATAGGATGAACTCACTGAAATTAATTAAATTAAATGTTAAAAGATTTGATGTATAAAAATTGATTCAACAAGTGGCAGCTGGTAGAAGTGCTAACTGCCTGTTTCCATGTAGTAAAAATGAATGAAATTTACTCTCAGCAGCCTAGTACTTATCTCTCCCTTTGGTTTCAGCTGTTTGAAGACACTGACATGCCTCATTCTGTATGTTACAACTGTGCTGCTGTTTTGTTATCCTGGCACAGCTTGTATACAAAATGCATGGAGGCTCAAAAGAAGTTAAAGAGCCTTGCTCTTATTGCATTGACATACAGAATGTCAACTAAAGAGGTAAGTACTTCGTCTTTTCCCTTATTTGTACACAGATGGGTATATGAAAACCAAAGGTTATTTTTATTTTTGTAAATGTAATTTTTATTTTCATTATTATGATTCTTTGAAATTATTTGAGCCAAAGCTATTTGATCAAGGAATAAACTACTATTTTGTACAGAGAGAGCCAAACTTAAAATCTAAAACAAAAAGACTATAAATTAAAAAGTGTGGCAGCAGGAGCTGATGGTTGTATGACTGGCCGATAGCTGAAAGTGGTGTATGTTTGTGTCTTTTGTATGTGCCTGTCGCAGCATGTCGCCACATCATTGCAGTGAGTTGTAAACTGTCCTTATTACTATATTATAAATTAAAAAAAAAAAAAATAAATAAATAAATAAAAGAAACAAGAAAGAACATGTGACGCCAGGCTATAAAATGCTACAGGGAATATTTCTATGGAATAACAAGAGTGTGTCACAAGGAAGCCATTCAGGTAGATTTGAAAATACAGGGTTTTTTATTCACCATTGTGCATATTAAAATAAAGCCTGCAAAAGAGCGATAAAAATGAAACTCATGTACTTTAAGATTAAAATCACATTTTAATGTGTGTATAATTTCCTATCATTTTTGTTTACAAAGACTTGTGGGTACATTGAAGGCTACATTACTTGTAACTGCTTTTCATAAATATTGAAATAATTCAAATTGTTAAATGTGCAGATGCATAAACAGTGCTACAGTAACATATCATGCTTTTCACTTGGTATATTGTTCTTATTTTTTCTGTTCACAACGCAATAATACTGTTGATACATATTTTTACTTCCTCCTCTTATTTTTTCCAGTCTGTTTTGCTTTAATGATAATTTTAAGGGTAATTTTACAATAGTTACAAATGGATCCAGCTTTATAAAAAGTCTCGCCACATTATGTGGCAGTTTCTTGCAAATCCTATTGTTTGTGACGTCATATCATATGTCTCGTATATGATTCTTAACCATGCAGCAATTGTACCTCATGGCAAGGAATGTGTGTACCAAATTTGGTTGAAATCAGTCCAGTGGTTTAGGAGAAAATGAGCAAAATTGTCGCTAAATGCAGCAGTTTTGTGCGCATCTCATTGTTTATGACGTCATATCTTGTGAACTATGTATCGTACGTGATTCTTACACTTATGGTGACCGTTCTCATGGATTGAAGCTTATGTATACAAAATTTCATAAAGATTGGAACAAAACTGTAGATTTGTATGCAACACGTACAAATATACAACAGTGAGGTATCATCTGCTTATGTTACTAACTGGGATTTGCAAGGCAGCTCTATGTCATCTATGTACACTAGAAAAAGGCCTAAAACTGAGCCCTGGGGTACATCTTGTGTGACTGTTTCATTTCTGGATTGGCAATTTATGACCTGATCATTGATTTTGTAGGTCAACTTTGTACGCTGTTTAAGGTTAATGAGGTATGTTGTCAGCATTTTAATAGATGTCACATGTAGGTTGTATGACTGAAGTTTACTTAACAGTAACTCATAGTTTACTGAATCAAAGGCTTTAGTGAATTATAGAAATATACCTGTTGTTTGCATTCCTTGATCTAGGTTATTATACACTTCAAGGAGAAACTCCATAATTGCCATGACAGTACTGCGATCCTTTTGGAAACCGTGCTGAATCCCTACCAATAAGTTATTTTTTGAAAAATAGTCACTAAGTTGCGCTACAGTTTGCCCATGGCTCCGCCGAGTGGGCTGGGAGACCGCCCTGGCCATGGAAACAGAATGCAACAATGTCGCCACAAGTCAGTACACTGCCAGACAGCATAACAAATGGTCTCTGTTGTTTGACAGAACTAGTAGAAGTGGTCAGCGCAGTTGAACTCGCGTGTACGCAGAGCAACATTCACGTTTCACTTACTCCAATGGTCTTCTGGCGCTCAGAGACGATGGTGCAAGCACCAGGGATCATTGTATTTTGGCTCGACTATAGTAGCAACATTTCAAATACTTCACTGAAGACTGGTATTAACGATACAGTCCTGAGGTTAGAAACCTCTTCCTAAGTACCTTTCATGACAGAAGAAACTGCAATACATAGATGTAGATGAAAAGGATATTTTTATTCAAAAATAATTCCTTAACAAAATTACTGTGCTCATCTTAATTGTGTTTGGAGTTTTAATATGGAGGAAAAAATTTAAAAAAATATTTAAAATAATATCATTTTATTAAAAATAATTGCCATGCAAACCATTGTAGACATCTTAATTATATTTAGTGCTTTAATATGCAGAAAAAATATTGGTTGCTAATTTGAGTTAACAAGTAAAAATATATATAAGAGAAGATTTGTTGTTAAAAAAATCCCTGTGAATGAAAACATTTTAGTTAGGTTTTACCATGACTGTTACTATTATTGAATGAAAGGTTTTATGACAGGATAAGGAGCATGGCGACAGTGCCACAGGTTAACCAAAATTCATAATACAACAAACACATGTCACATTAGCACACAAACACAAAACAAAACTCTGCTGGATGATAGAGGTTTAAACCTCCAAACGTGTTTTCAAAGTGAAATAAAATAAGTAGTGAGAGGTAACAGTAAACTAGGTGTTTCATCAAGTAATAGCTTCTCTAAGCTATTGGGCCATTTTTATTATTTTTAGTCTTTTAATATGCTGAAAAAAAATATTGGTGACTATAATCCTTAGTTTATAATGGCTACATTTCAGGGTCAACACAATGCCGCACATTCTGTGACGGAGCATAATTTAACTACCAGACTGGAATGTGATCCACTGTATGATGATGGAAGCAGTAGTTCCGACGAATTGCTGCACGATCCTGAAGTTTCTGTGGAGCCAGGTTCACGTCGATTTGCAGCTTCAGAGGTGATAGAGTAAGTAATGATATTGACCTTCAAAAAACATTGGGCTGGGTGCCATCCTAACATTTATTAATAGAAGATCAATCAGTTGATCCAACTTAGTGAATGAGTGAATAAATGTGACAGTGTAGAAAATGAGTATTAATTTCACACAAGTATAGGAAATGGAGAAGAATCTTTTGTGTTCTGCAGTGTTTTTAATCATTTATTTCTGAATGTAACAAACTTGCTAATGTATCAGGAAACTTAATTAAGAATACAAGCAGGATACTGAGAAGATATATGGCATTGAGAGAGTAGCTGAAATGAAATCAGGCTATATGAAAACTCTCAAGATCTGTAACCCATACACACTACACTACTGCACTGATAGAAATGAGATATTCTAGAGTTGTCTTTAGTTGTGAGCCACAATGCTACAGGTCAGTCTCCAACTTTGCTGGAAGGACCCTGAAGTCTGATGCTGAGTCAATAAAAAACTTCATGCAGTGCAGTCGATTACTTGCAGTCTCTGATTAGAAGCAGTGTGTTGTAAGGGAAGTGTGAACAGTGGAGCAATAGTGACATGTGCCCATTACAGTCACACATTTAACAAAAAGAAGAAATTTGTGTTACCACAGTAGTTTCATTAATATCTATTACTGTGGTACCAAGGTGGGTAGTGAAATAGAGAACTAGTGCAACCACTGGGCTGTTTTTATCAGTGGCTTTCAATATGTCAGAGAGATGGGTTTCACATGACAAACATTTTCAGGCTCTGTAGTTCCAGAGCTGACAGATGTGCATGGCACTGGATTATAGTTTTATAGTCACTACTGCTAGTAGACTGCTGTGACTGATGCCTTCTTACTACTTCTTAAAACTCCAAACCACAGATACAAAAAAATTACTCACTAAATATCTACCCCTCCACTCCTAAACAGTACCTCTTCAACACTCTCAGTGCTGACCAGTACTTGCTATCTTTGCAGAATCCACAAAATGTTAGGTACCTATGTAAACAAAGGCTTCCATGGTTGTTGTCACTGTCAATAAAATTCTCCAGTGATTTTGACCACATTGTCAATATACATTGCAACATCAGTTAGCCATTCAAGTTGACAAAGGCCACTTGCAACAGTGGCCGAAACGTCCGAGTTGTACCTATTGACAATGTGGCCAAAAACCCCAAAGAATTTTATTGATAGTTAGGTACCTATGCATGAAACAAATAACAACTGGTATAAACATTACATATCTATGTTCAGATGTGTTAAAACAATGTACAGCACTTTGTAATCAACAATTACACTGGCCCGTAGAACCTATGTGTTTGGCACTTAATGAATAGCAGCTTGTAGAATCTATGGTCTTGATGTGAAAGTGTTAATCATATCCTTTGCCCCTATGTGCTTGCCAGCTACTCCTGTACAGTTACCTGCGAGGCTTCTTTCACATGTTCAGTTGTAACTGGGTTCTTATGTCTCCTCCCCCCCCCCCCCCTCTCTCTCTCTCTCTCTCTCTCTCTCTGTGTGTGTGTGTGTGTGTGTGTGTGTGTGTGTGTGTGTGTGTTTGTTTGTAATCATCAGGCCACTTTGAACCAGATATACTCTGTTTTCCAAACACGTGAACATATTCTTAAATATTGTTGAAACGAGATAGAATGGCTGGCATTCTACGTATCTCATTTCAACAATATTTATCATCTCTGAGGAGAATTTTCATCATTAATTGAACATATTCTTACTCTCATTCATGTTCTTTGATATGAGAGTGTAAACTTTCCTCTGCCTGTGGTTGTCATTTGACAGGATCAACTTCTCCAGTCATATGCTCTGTGTTTCTACTGCACTACATGTTATGTTACCTTTCTCAGTTTTCAATCTTCATTCAAGATTTTTCAGGTGGATATTTCTGATTACTGATGACACTGAATAAGTTCTATGGACAGATGTTCTATATCTGCCATATATTAAAATGTCCACGGTAGAGGCTGGATCCCGAATGGACAGTGAGTCTCCATTTCATGTACTACTAGACAAAGACAGTCACCGGCACACTCGTGGTGACTGTCGAAATTTAAATGTGGAGACCTTTGCCCAACAGATATGCTCTACCACATCTAACCTAACCGTGACTTATTAAAGTGATGGTTCTGTAATTTTCACACCCACCTGCCCCTGCTTTCTTTGGAATGGGGATTATTATGTTTTTCTTAAAGTCTGAGGGCATTTCTACTGTCTCATATACATTACACACTAGGTGAAATAGTTTGGTCATGGCTGGTTCCCATAGAGATTTCAGTAGATCTGAGGGAATGTCATCAACTCCAGCAGCATTGTTTTGACTTAGATCTTTCAGTGCTCTGTCAAATTCTTCTCTCAGTATGGTGTCTCCTATTTCATCTTCATCTATTTCCTCTTCCTTTCCTACGATATTCTCTCTAAGTTCATTTCCTTTGTAGAATGCCTCTATATACTCTTTCCAAATTTCAGCTCTTTTTTTTTTTTTTTTTTTTTTTTTTTTTTTTTTTTTTTTTTTTTTTTTTTTTTTTTTTTTTTTGCTGAGAACTGATTTTCCATCTGGGTTCTTTATATTCATACAGCTATTTTTCTTGTCTCCAAATGTCTCTTTTATTTTCTTTAGGTGGCTTTGATTTTTCCACTATTTATACATTCTTCTACAAACTTGCATTTGCCTTCTAGCCGTTTCTGCTTAGCTATTTTGCATTTCTGTTAATCTCATTTCTTAGTCATCTGTACTCCAGTTTGCCTGTTTCATTTATTGCAGTTTTGTATTTCCTCCTTTCATCAATTAAATTTAGTATTTCTTGTGATACCCAAGGATTTTTGTACGTCTTACCTATTTTTCCCCTCACCTACCTTCACTATTTCATTTCTCAATACAACCCATTCCTCTTCTACTGTTTTATTTCCCCCTGTGTCTGTCAGTTCTTGCCTAAAGATCCCTCTGAAATTCTCAAGAACTTCAGGCTCCTTCAGTTTATCCAGCTCACATTAAACCTTTAAGTATAATGTTTTCAGCTTCCAAATAATTAGTGGTTATGTTTTTATTTTTTTTTTGTTTTTACACGTATCTATGCAAATAATGTTATATATTATTTTATGAACAATATAGTAATAGGGCAGCTTACAAATCACCACAAAGACATGATGAGAAGCTGCAAAAGGCATATAAAAGTCACACACATACAACACTTTTAGCTATCGGCCATGGCATTCTTAGTAAATAGGAACATTCACGCAATCACACAGGCACACAACACAGTCACACAACTGTCGTCTCCTGCTGACACACTTTGAATCATGCTCTACTGTGTGGAAATAGGGAAGGGGAGGGGAGGGGGGATACGAAAGTTGCATCATGGTGTGTGGGATGGATACAGCACAACCTTCCAGAGTATGTACATATTAGACGGGAGGAACGAGATGCAGCTTAAGAATGGAGTGGGGAGGCAGGTTAGTGGAGGAAAATTAAATAAAATGAACACACGCATGCCCTGCACGTACACCCACCCACCTACCCACCCACAAACCCACCCACCCACCCACCGACACACACACACACACACACACACACACACACACACACACATACACACACACAGTTTTATGTACCTGTCACAGCTCTTCTTCAGGTCTTTGCGGTGAGTTGTAAACTGTCCTATTCCTGTTAATTACAATATGGACTTTACATTATTAAATTTAGTCTTTTATTTTTTTCATGTGATCACCATCATATTAATCATTCCCCATTGGCTGCGACTAACAGCACACAGCAAAATTTACACAATGTAATGCTATTAAACCGCCTCATAATTCTTCCACCACAGCAATTACCAATCGGGACAACTCACACCTGCTCTGTGCACTTCAGACATGTCCACACAGGTAACACAACATGAAGTTTTATACTTACTTTTAAACACTGTGTAATACTCAGACTTTGCTATTTAACTTAAGTACATTTTGCAATGTAATGAGCATAGTTACTACTCGCCACAAAGACCTACATTGAGCTGCTACATGCACGTTAAAAAGACACTCATACACAAAGAATTCTAGCTTCCAGCTGTTCGTCTTTGTCAGAAAAGACACACTTCACAGACTCACAGCCATCATCTCCGGCTGCCTCACTCCAAAACATTTAGTATGTATTTGTATATTTTTTATATTATGTATATATGTATTTACAAATTGGAAGATGGCTTCTGAGTAGGCCAAAACCATTTATCATTTTAAATATCCAATTAATTCAGTTACAGACTATTTTCTTAGTTATTAATAATTCACAACAGATTGTTCTAGTCCAAGTTATCTAAAATTTTCAGATGGAAAAATCTAACAGTGGAAGAAACAGGATTGAATATCAATAATAGAGAATAGATAGCAGCTGAACATAAAGATGATCCCTGAGCCACTGACAGGTGTATAAAGTAGACAATCACATTCACACAACTTAAATTTTTGGCCGTGGCTTTCATCAGAGAAAGTTCCATATAAATTCACACAGACACTCCTAACTCGGGTTCACGTGACCACTATCTCTGTCGGCTCTGGCAGCACGACGAGCATCTTCATAGTGAGTGAGGAGGGGTTGGAAGGGGGCAATGCTGGGGATGGTGGACTGCAAAGGCTCTTGTAGGAGGAAATGTGAAATGCAGCTTACAATGTAGTAAAGGGAAGTGAAGGGACCTTGTGTGCGATGTTGGGGAAAGGACTAAAAATAAACTGTGAAACAAAATAAAAATAAAGGATTGTTGAATTGTTAAAAAATTCAATTAAATAATAAAAAAAAAACATAAAAGGTGACACACAATTGGCAGAAAGATGTGAACTGGAAGAGATGCAGGATGATGATTGAGGGAGGAGGGACAGTTAGGCACGGGGTGTATGGATCAAAATTAGAGCCATTTGTTTTTCACAAAGTGTGAATATTTATGAAATTTTACAAATTTTGCTAAAAACACAACATTGAGAAATAATTGACAAAATCGTATCAAATCATATAATTTGACTTTAACAGTGGAATTTTGATACGAGTTACGGCAATGAAAACCGAATATAAATGATAATCGATTCTAAAGCATTTCAAAAATGCCGGTGTCTAAAAGTGTATCGAGTACTGATAACTTCATTTTCTATGCAGACATTAAACAATGTGTCGTGCATTCTTTGATAAAGCAGTGTATTGCTTGTTGGAAATTGTTGCTGATCGTCTGGTTAACTGAGTTCTTGGTTTTGTTCTCGTGCTGCTGTCTATTAACATGGAAGTGAGATTTTGATCGAGACAAAGATTTTATGTCATGTTGAGTAAACGGGTTACTGCCGGAAGTTTGTGTCACTCTGGCACAACAGTTCGGCCACGTAACTCGCTGCCTTCTTCACGTGCTACCTGAGACTGATTTCTTGGAGGATCGTGTCCAGTATTAATGCCCAGAAGGAGCTGGGCGCTTCGTTTGCAGTCCGTGCCCACCTGGCGCTGCTAGTAAGCTGTTGTCCCATTCGTGCCCGGCTTGGCTGCCACCTGTGATTGTGGGAGCTCTCTCGGGCCTGTCCCGCTTTGAGCGCTCCGTTCGCGGTTCATGCCCGCCTTGCACTGTTCCTGAGGCGTTGACACTTCCTTGGTGTGTCAACACTTCAGGAGCAGCGCAAGGCGGGTGCAGAGTGCGAACGGAGTGCCCAGCTCCTTCTCGCCATAAATACTGGACACGATCCTCCGAGAAATCAGTCTCAGGTAGCACATGAAGAAGGCAGCGACTTACACGGCCAAAATATTGTGCCAGAGTGACACAAACATCCAGCAGTGAACCCGTTTACTCAAAATGTCAAGTGTTCGCTGGGAAAGCCTCAAGAGATACAAGTTTATATGTGTTTGAGAAAAGTAGAAAGATATTTACATGCAAATATTGGCATGTGTGTATTGAGTGGAAGAGAAAGGCCACGCTCCAAAAACCAAATAAAGATAATGACGACGATGACAGTCGTAATGATATTGATAACAAAAACTCGCAGAAAACAGTAATGACGACAGTTATCAAATGACAAGTTACTCACACCAGACTCAAGTGCAGCAGTAACACAAGAGAAAAAACGACGAATAGCAATTTAGTTTATCAACATAGCGAGCTAACCTTCCACTGGACAAAGCTGATCATCCATAACTGAGAAAGCTGATGAACAAATGACACCAGGTTTGTGTAATTAAAAATATATGAGCTTCTATGTTACATGATGTTAGTAAGAGGGAAGGTATTTCCTTTGTGCTTGCCAGAATGTATCATCCTGTCCCAAAACTATTCTCATTTTAATAGCTAAAATTAAAACTGAGACCATACAAATCACGATAATTCGGACTCTCCTGTACTGCCAACTGTCATGTGGCAAGAATTTAATGTGTATTAAACGAGTGACCTAATAATCCTAACCAAATTGTCATGTGTCAGAATTTTATAATATTTGCTGCATGAAATTTTGTGATAAGGTGTCACAGTGGCATCATGGTCACTATGTAGGCATTGAGAAATATTTTTAGTAATATGACTTAATGTATTTCTAAGGGAATTCTAACCAAATTCAAAATGGTTTCTGTACTGAGTATGTTAATTAATAATCAGATAACAGACAAAGCAAAATACGAATATGAGTCAGTAAGTAAGTCGCTAACTGAGGCAGACGTGCCAGTACTGTGTGTTACTTGTCAGCTGACTCCACCTGTAAATTTAAACACTCATCCTATCTTTCGAGAAGGCTTTAAAAGCCTGCCGCTTGAAATTTTTGTGGCAGTTTTTGGATCCTACAAGTGATGCTCTTGAGCTGTAACTTTATTTGGTTCCTTAAAATGCTGTTACCGACAAAACAGATGTCTTAGGGGTAGAAAAATTTCCCTACACAGCATGCAGTACTGGTGTGTCTACCTCAATTTGTAACTTCTAATACTGGAAAGTCCAATTGGAATTAACAATATATAATAGGACAGTTTATGACTCACCAAGTTGGAATTAACAATACACGATAGAATAGTTTACGACTCACCGCAAAGACGTGACGACGAGCCGCAACAGGAACACAAAAAAGACACACACATACAACACTTTAATCTATTGGCCGTGGTCTTCGTAAAAAATAGGAACATTCACACGATCACACAGGCACACCACACAGTTGCACAACCATCATCTCTAGCTGCTGCACTTAGAATCATGCTCGGCAGTGAGAAAAGAGGGGGGGGGGGGGGGGGGTAGGAAGGTTGTGTCACGGTGGTGGGGACGGATTCAGTACAGCCTTCCAGAGTATGTATTATTAGGTGGCAGCTTAGGGATGGAGTGGGGAGGTGGGTGAGTGGAGGAAAATAAAATAAAACGAATGTATGCGCATCCCGCATGCAAGCGTGCTGAAGTGTTCCCGGTGAGACAGAAGTTGCGATGACCGTGCTGCTACAACTGAACTCTTATCCCAAAACAAAGCACTCAAATTATTACGTGGTTAGTTATGTATGCACCACATCTCATCAAATTAACTTGAGGAATATTTTCTTCTTTGGTAGTTTATGATTACGTAAAGATTTGAGTTGTAGTTATCACCTAGAATTCAGGCTAGGGCTCGTTCCATAGCAGGGAGGGAACGCACTCAGTGAGAATGCAGTTTAACTGAATAAAAAACCACAAGATGATCGACTTTTATGAGCATCTAGTATTATGCTCCGTAGGCTAAGATCAAGTCTCAAGAAGAACTTAAGTAGAAACTACTTCAGTTCATTTATCCAAACAATGTACGTATAAGTTCCATGCCAACACCATGTCTTCTTATGCTCATTTATGCTTCTTTTTCAGCCACTATGACTGTCTTTGGACTGCCTCACTTGCACGCTTTGTACCTGCGCACACCAGTGCATGGTACACAGTAAAATCCTTAAATATCTGCTATCTATATATGGTGAATCTGTACATCTCGTGGTGGGACACTCCCATTGTTTACAGCTAAATTAGCTTTTACATTACAGATCCCCACCCTTAGCCATGAAATGTCGGATCACTTACAGCCTCTAATCTATTAATACATAGTTAATTATTTACCTATAATTCTTTTCCAAGTTTTTCCCTCATAATTGTGTTATTTACTCTCATATACAGTCATAATACCTTCCTAAAATAATTTTCCCTCATTTGTATATGCTAGACACATTCTCCACATACGTGTTACAATTTTTGTTTGTTTGTATAGTACTTCTTTGCACTATATGTCCTTATAGCATTACTATTGTACTATATATCAAGTACAAAGTACTAGCTTACATGTCCATGCTTTGCAATGGTTGTTGAAGAAGGACCTGTGTGTATCATGTCTTTTTAGGTTCCGGACCTCAGTCAGTAAAAATAGAATCCTTGTTGGATAGCTCTGTCAATAAACTCAGTTGTCCTAGCCAAGATGTCAAATAAGTAAAAGTCATTGTCAGAAATGATGTATCTTCATAAAGTTTTAATACAAAAAGTGAAACATGCCAAAATAACCAAAGAAATGTCGTTCAGTATTTCATACACAAAGGAAAATCAGTAACACTAATGTTCAATGTTTGTTGGTATTTGTAGACATAAGATTGCTTAGTTCTGTCACAGACGTTTGCTTCCTTGTTGTACTATCCCACACTGAATATGCAGCAGCAGTGTTTATTAGTTCTTTGGTGCACTACAGCACCTATATTGCTTGTTTGCTGTACTACGCAATCCATACTTAAAGCATAACCTAGATCTAAAACAATTTCCCTGATTCCACTTTTATCAAACGAAGTTGCTCCATGCACATCCGTGAAGTAGTTTAGGAGAGTAGGTACTTCTATTAGATGAACAGACAGTTACTGATAACACTTAAGATTGCGATGTATCTTATTTTCCGTGATCTGATTTTGATGAAATCATGCCTATATGTTGCCCCAATCACAGCTCAAATTTCTGGTGAAAAACCGCATAAAAATTTGTTACTAGTTTTTATTTTTTTTTATTTTTTTAATATGGTTGCTAAAAGTGTTAGAAATAGGCATTCTTCATTAATATGATGTAGCTTACATCATACATCAGCTATATTCACCATATAAAACATTTCATGATCTTTCATATCTCTGGACAATGGGCTGAGGCATGGAAAACTGAAATATAATAAGTAATAAGTATTTCCTTAATGAAGTAGGAATATCACTGAAAACAATTATTATTCTTGTGGTTGGCTCTCTTTCTGTTAGATGCGCTAGTGTCGCTCCAAGCGTGAGACTTAAACTTCCATAGCAGTTGTACATATATGTTAGACTGTGATATTGGTATGTAAATATATGGATTAAACACGACGAGGATTATATCAGTTTTATATTCATTGCGTTGAATCATATTTCGTAGAACATAGCAATGAAGAAAACGATTTTCAGAAATATGCTACAATTGAAAAGTCAAAGAGTAAGTAGTATTATCAAAGGGTAATAATCCGATTGCTGCCCCGAACTTCACACAAACACCCGCAGTGCTATCTATTAGTATTTTTGGTGCATTGCGCCATTCTTTCCAAGCATGAAATATAGCTAAAACTTCAAATTATGATATCTTTTGCTTTCCTGATCTGATTTTGATTAAATGAAGCCTGTATGTTGCCCCAGGATATTCTCTATTTATCTGTGATACTCCCATGAATGTTCATTTAGTGCTTTTGAAGATTACTCTCCACAAATAGATACATGCGATTGCTTTGAGAGAAATGTTTAAATTGTAATATCTTACTTTTTCTGAGCTGATGTTGTGAAATTTTGTTTCTGTAACCACAAGATACCCTCATGTCTCCTGCGAAAACCCCCTGAAAATTCGTCTTTTAGTTTTGAAGATGAAAGAGAAAGATAGACATGACAGTTGTTGATGAAAAATGTTAAATTGTGATGTTCTTCTTTCTGTGATCCGATTTTTATGAAACTAAGTCTATATGTTGTCCCAAGGTACACTGAAGTTACCCCATGCGAATTTGTAAAGTAGTTTTGGAGAAGTGGTTTCTAATAGCTGAACAGACAGACACGACGGTCTATGAAAACACTTCGTGATTCTGTTTTGATGAAATCATACCTAGATCATGAACCAATCTTCGCTCATGTTACCTGTGAAAACTGCATCAAAATTTGTCCAGTAGTTTTGAAGATTTAAGCAAACAGCGACAGGGCTGCATTTACAAATTTATTGTTAGTATAGATATGTTGTACAATTGTAAAATTTTGCAAGAATATATTGAATTGTATAAGTGCTGTATGTCGGTAAAATCTGTTGCGAATATGGTTAATAGTAAAGAAGTAATAGATTAAAACGTGGCGCTTGATGGGGCGGTTATCCATGAAAGTTACTCTTTACATCCTCATATCTCATGAACTACATGTCGTACTGTGATACAATTTCGAACGTACCTTCAGCTTTAAGTGTGCATTCCGTCTGCAAAATTTCCTGCGAGTAGAATTGGTAGTGTAGAAATTATAAATTGTAACATTATACCGAATGCCATAGTTTTGCCCCATGAACAGCAGAAAAGTAGTAAGCGAGAAAATTTTTTCCTTTTATTATTTTGATGTGGTTGTCTGTGAGAAAAAGTTTAATAAAGGTTTGAAATTATGTTTAAAGTACGTTGCAAGTCGCCAAGTACTGTCATTCTCATACAGTGTATTTATAAAGTCTCAGCGCATTATGTATCAATTTTTGTGATTCCTACTGTTCATGACGTTATATCTCCTGAACCATATGTCGTACATGATTCGTACTCCTACAGCAGTTGTTACCTCACGTATGAAATATGTGTACCAAATTTGGTTGAAATCGATGTAGTAGTATAGGTGAAAATGTGCAGCATTGTTGTTTGACGCAGCAGTTTTTTGCGCATCTCATTGTTTATGACATCATATCTCCTTACGTATGTGTTGTAGGTGAATCTTACCCCAACAGCGATTGTTGCCTGATATTAAAGAACATGTGTACCAAGTTTGGTTGAAATCAGTCCAGTAGTTTAGGAGGAGATGTGGAACATACATACATAAATATAAAAAATAGAAAATGGATGACTTACCCAAAAGGACCGGCTCGTCAATAGACATAAATAAAAATAAAAATCACACTCAAAAAACACTTACTAGCTTTCGCCACCACTGGCAGCTTCTTCAGGAAAAAGAGGAAAAAAGGGGAGGAGAAAGGGAAGGATATGGGTTTTAAGGAAGTGGAAAAGGAGTCATTCCAATCCCCTAAGGTAAGTCCTTCCACTCCTGGGATTGGAATGACTCCATTTCCACTTCCTTAAAACCCCTATCCTTCCCTTTCTCCTCCCGTTTTTTCCTCTTTTTCCTGAAGAAGCTGCCAGTGGTGGCGAAAGCTAGTAAGTGTGTTTTCAGTGTGATTTTTATTTTTATTTATGTCTATCGACGAGCCGGTCCTTTTGGGTAAGTCATCCGTTTTCTATTTTTTATATTTGTTTATCCCACCAGGATAATTTCCTTCTATACTTTTCGTTGCATAAATTTGAATCTAACATACATACATACATACTTACATATATAAACACACATACATACACACATACAGCCTATGTTATAAGGTGTAAGATGAACATCTATGATCATTCCCAATAGTAAACCATATTGCTAATTTCTATACCAACTTGAATTATAATTGCAGTGTAGTTAATGATTTACCAACAATATAATAAAAAGTTTTCGAAAAGGAACATAGTATGGCAACGAAACTAAGTTTTACTTTTACCTCCCGTCTTTGCTCTATCCTTGCTTTATCTCTTGTGCCTAAGACATCACCAGAGGGACTAATCCATCATATGTTGGAGTGCTTTGCTACCACCTGACATGATACAATGGAATGTAGTATATCGTTCCTCCCCCCCCCCCCCCTCCGCCCGATCTGTGCAGAAGAAGGAACAATGGTCAGCAAGCGCTCCCTTGTCTGACCCTCACAACGGATCAGAGCCTTACACATAAGTATCTGAATACAGAATTTGGCCTTTCCCCTGGTCCACTTCCTCTGCCATTCTACACCAATCAACATATACAATGATCCCTGCATGGTTGATGTTAACTGCTCCTCTAATGTACATTTCGTACCTCCCCAGGTATATCTGTTCTCGGGTCACTAAAATACAAACACAGTGTATATTGCTTACCTTTCCTTTTTTTTCCCCTAGGGTAAGTACTTCCACTCCCGGTATTGGAATGACTCCTCATCCACTCCCTTAAAACCCACATCCTTCCCCTTTTTTTTTTTTATTTATTTATTTTAAACATGGCTGCAATTCAGCAACGGTGGAATGGAGGGAATTTAAGTTTAGCGGAGGTTGAGACCAGGTGGGCAACAGGAAGAGAAAATATGCTGATGGGCTAGTTCCCATCTCCGGAGTTCTGAAGGACTGGTGTCGGTGGGAAATATCCAGATAACCCAGATGGTGTAACACTGTGACAAGATGTGCTGGCCGTGCACCAAGGCATGTTTAGCCACAGGATGATCCTCATTACCAACAAACACTGTCTGCCTGTGACCGTTCATGCGAATGGACAGTTTGTTGCTGGTCATTCCCACATAGAACACTTCACAGTGCAGGGATGTCAATTTGTAAATCATGTGGGTACTATCGCAAGTGGCTCTGCCTTTGATCATGTACACCTTCCGGGTTACAGGACTGGAGTAAGTGGTGGTGGAAGGGTGCATAGGGCAGGTTTTACAACGGGGGCAGTTACAAGGATAGGAGCCAGAAGGTAGGGAAGGTGGTATGGAGATTTCATAGGGATGGACTAGGAGGTTACGGAGGTTAGGTGGGCGGTGGAAAGACACTCTCGGTGGTGTAGGAAGAATGACATGAAGGACGGATCTCATTTCGGGGCAGGATTTAAGGAAGTCGTATCCTTGTTGGAGAGCCACATTCAAAGTCCGCTCCAGTCCCAGAAAGTATCCGGTGACAAGAGGGACACTTCTGGGATTCTTCTGTTGAAGGTTCTGAATTTGGGGGGATGAGGAAGTGGCTCTGGCAATTTGCTTCTCAAACAGATTAGGAGGATAGCTGCGGGATGTGAAAGCTGTTATTAGGTTATTGGTGTACTGGTTCAGAGATTCAGGATTGGATCAGCCTCGTTTGCCACGAAGACCTAAGCTGTAGGAAAGGGAACGTTTGATGTGGAATGGATGGCAGCTGTCGTAATGTAGGTACTGTTGTTTATTGCTACTCAACCTCCCAATCCCAACTCCTCTCTCCCCCCCCCCCCCCCCAAACCTCAAAACTCCAATCCACACAATCCGGAAACACATCATCCCAATTAAGTAGTCAACCTCTCCTCCAAACCTCTCTCCCATTCTGAAACCTCTGTCCTATCCAAAGGCCTCACGTTTAGCCCTACTCCCAAATTCAACCAAACAGCTGTTGTCAAAGATTTACTTTCCTATACTTGTAGTCTTTGCTGGAGATACCACATTGCCACAAAGAAAAATAATCCTACTCCTAATGATCCCGCTCCCCAAGACATCATTGAAATTGAACCCTGCTTGGAACAGTTCTGTCCTCCATCACAGCGAGACTCACCTACTCTTCCTCAAAATGGAGGGTAAACAAATGCACACATGCCCACACATTCACACAGACACAAGTACACCTAGGCAGACATACTGTAGAAAGAAAAGAAGTTCTTTGCTTTGCTTTGCTTTGGCAGCCACTAGCATTATTTTATTTTATTTATTTATTTTTTAATTTTTATTTTTTTAAGCAAAAAGCTTTCTCCAGCACAACAGAACTGGTCACCTATGATTGGGAGTTAATGTTGCACATGCTGCCATTAAAAAGTTTTGGCACATGTTAGAAGGGCAACTTTTCACTCTGGTCACAGAACACAAGGCTCTTACTTATGCATTTCAACAAAAGCTCGAAAAAGCTTCGCCATGGCAGCTGCATCGATTGGATGTACTGTAGAAATCAGTTCTACAGTATGTCTGCCTAGGTGTACTTGTGTCTGTGTGAATGTGTGGGCATTTGTTTACCCTCCATTTTTCCCCCAAGGTAAGTCTTTCCTCTCCCGGGATTGGAATGGCTCCTTACCCCCTTCCTTAAAACCCTCATCATTTCCTTTTCCCTCTCCTTTCCTACTGCCTGAAGACGCAACTGGGTTGCGAAAGCTTGCGATTGTGTGTGTGTGTATGTGTGTTCATTTATTTATTTGTGATGCTGTCACACCTGTGCTCCTTCGCCTGGTGAGTAATCTTCATAGAAAGGAGATGACTTACCAAAAGGACCGGCTCGTCGATAGAAACAAATAAAATCACACACAAACACACATACAAGCTTTCGCCACCACTGGCAGCTTCTTCAGGAAAAAGAGGAAAAAAGGGGAGGAAAAAGGGAAGGATATGGGTTTTAAGGAAGTGGAAAAGGAGTCATTCCAATCCCAGGAGTGGAAGGACTTACCCAGGGGAGGGGGGGGGGGGGGGAAGGAAGGTAAACAAATACACACACACTCAGACATATCGAAACGCAAACACACCTAGACAGACATTTGTAAAAAGCAAAGAAGTTGGACAGAGATACCAATTGAGGCAGAGGCTCTGTCCACAGAACCAAGGCAAAGATGCTAAAGATGGTGGGCGGGAATTTGAATTAGCGGAGATTGAGACCAGGTGGGCAACGGGAGGAGAGAATAAGCTGAAGGGTAAGTTCCCATCTCCGGAGTTCTGAAAGGTTGGTGTCGGTGGGAAGTGTCCAGATAACCTGGACGTTGTAACACTGCGCCAAGATGTGTTGGCCGTGCACCAAAGCATGTTTAGCCACAGGGTGATCCTCATTACCAACAAACACTGTCTGCCTGTGACCGTTCATGCGAATGGACAGTTTGTTGCTGGTCATTCCCATATAGAACGCTTCACAGTGCAGGCATGTCAGTTGGTATATCACGTGGGTGCTATCGCAAGTGGCTCTGTGTGTTTGCGTTTCAATATGTCTGAGTGTGTGTGTATTTGTTTACCTTCCTTTTTTTCCCCTAAGGTAAGTCCTTCCACTCCTGGGATTGGAATGACTCGTTTTCCACTTCCTTAAAACCCATATCCTTCCCTTTTTCCTCCCCTTTTTTCCTGAAGAAGCTGCCAGTGGTGGCGAAATCTTGTATGTGTGTTTGTGTGTGATTTTATTTGTGTCTATCGACGAGCCGGTCCTTTTGGGTAAGGACTTACCTAAGGGGTCAAAAAGGAAGGAAAACAAATACACACACACTCACACATATCCAAACGCAAACACACCTAGACAGATATTTGTGTGTATTTGTCTACCTTCCTTTTTGTCCCCTAAGGTAAGTCCTTCCACTCCTGGGATTGGAATGACTTCTTTTCCACTTCCTTAAAACCCATATCCTTCCCTTTCTCCTCCCCTTTTCTCCTCTTTTTCCTGAAGAAGCTGCCAGTGGTGGTGAAATCTTGTATGTGTGTTTGAGTGTGATTTTTATTTTTATTTGTGTCTATCGACGAGCCGGTCGTTTTGGGTAAGTCATCCGTTTTCAATTTTTTTTATTTGTTTATCCCACCAGGATAGTTTCCTTCTATACTTTTTGTTATATACGAATATTGTAGACAAAAAATTCCTAGCAGGAATGAATATATATATATATATATATATATATATATATATATATATATATATATATATATAAAAAATAGACAAAGACTACTTACCATGCGTGTGTTTGTGTCTGTGTGAATGTATGGGTGTGTGTGTATTTGTTCACCTTCCTTTTCTTCCCCCAAGGTAAGTCTTTCCTATCCCGGGATTGGAATGGCTCCTTACCCTCTTCCTTAAAACCCTCATCATTTCTTTTTCCTTCTCCTTCCCTTCTGCCTGAAGAAGCAACTGGGTTGCGAAAGCTTGAGTTTGTGTGTATGTGAGTGTGTTCTGTTCATTTGTGCTGCTGTCACACCTGTGCTACTTCGCCTGGTGAGTAATCTTTGTCTATTTTATATATATATATATATAAAGGAAATTATGGAAGGATACTATCCTGGTGGGAAAATGGATGACTTGCCCAAAGGACAGGCTCGACAGACACAAATAAAATCACACACATACAAGTTTTCGCAACCATTGGTCGCTTCTTCAGGAAAAAGAGGAAGAAAGGAGAGGAGAAAGGGAAGGATATGGGTTTTAAGGAAGTGGAAAAGAAGTCATTCCAATCCCAGGAGTGGAAGGACTTCCTTTTTTTCCCCCTAAGGTAAGTCCTTCCACTCCTGGGATTGGAATGACTCTTTTTCCACTTCCTTAAAACCCATATCCTTCCGTTTCTCCTCTCCTTTCTTCCTCTTTTCCTGAAGAAGCGACCAACGGTTGCGAAAGCGTGTATGTGTGTGATTTTATGTGTGTCTGTCAACGAGCCTGTCCCCAGCACTTTAATCTATCCTTATAGTTTTTGGCCCACTTACGGTAGTGATAGTAAAAGTGGGCCTTTGCGATCATCTTTCACAGCTCGAAATTTAAAACAAAATAACGGCTAACTATTCACCTGACACGAAAAGTGAATAACTGAATTTGTAGAGGAGAAAATGTAATGTGTTCCCTGTTTTTAAGACAAACCATTCAACCGATCTGTACCAAATTTTACAGACATGATTGTAGGCCGCCAGAGACCAGAACTTTCCTTTTTCAAATTTTTTGGATAAAAAATATGGTAGTAATACCAAAAAAAGCCGTTTGTAATATAATTGTAATTGCAAACAAACTGTTCATCTGACACGAAAATTGAATAACCTTATTGGTAGAGGAGAAAAGTCTCTACAACTTAGCTCCCTTATGTTTTTTTCATATCTCGTATCGTTTGAGAGATATTTGCAAAAATAAGGGAGATTTGACACCCTCCACTGAATTAACTAAAGCCAGCTGTTCGGAGATGTCATATGACTTTCCTCACCCAGAAATCCCTATTGCATATGCCATCTTGCATTGCGTATTTCATGATTTTCGTATTGTAACTTACAAGTTGTCATTTCAAAGCAATGGCGCACTGAAGAATTAACAAAAACACATTGTTCTTCGTACGATAAATGAAAATCTAGTGTCTACAAATGGCCATCAATAGTATGAGATTAAAGGCCTTATCTTTTGATTGATAGCCATAACGTAGTGGGCAATGCGTTGGACTATAACGCTGAAGGTCGGTGGTTCGAAACCCACCACTACCTAAATTATTTTTTCCTAAAATGGTTTCAGACACTCTTATTAATTAATTTTTTTTATTTAGATTATTATTTTAGTCCAAAACATTTGAAAAAACTTATTAAACTACAAATCTAAAGTGGGCTGTAAAATACGTCAGTGCGATTTTTCTATTCTCACTTTTCCCCCTCCAAATTGGGACTGGAATACAGTCGCCAGGAAATGCAGTGTTCCCGTTGAGACAGAAGTTGCAATGACCGTGCTGCTACAGTTGAACTCTTCTCCCAAAACACAGCACCCAAATTATTAGTTATGTATGCACCACATCTCATCAAATTAACTTGAGCAATAATTTTTTCTTATACTGTTTATAATTATGTAAAGATTTGAGTTGTAGTTATCCTCTAGAATTCAGGCTAGGACTTCGTTTTGTAGCAGGGAGGGAACACACTCAGTGAGAATGCACTTTAACTGAATAAAAAACCATAAGATGATTTACTTTTAAGAACACCTTGAATTATATCCCGTAGGCTAAGATTACATGAGATCTGTACTGGATAAAGTCTCAAGAAGAACTTAAATAGAAACTACTTCGACAAAAGCAGTTCATTTATCCAAACAATGTATGTATAAGTTGTATGCCAACACTGTCTCTTCTGATGTTCATTTATGCTTTGCTATGTTACACAACGGTGTCTTCTTCAGCCACTATGACTGTCTTTGGAGTGCCTCACCTACTCACTTTGTACCTATGCACACGAGCGCATGGCACACAGTAAAATCCTTAAATATCTACTATCTATATATGGTGAATCCGCACATCTCGTGGTGGGACAATCCCATAGTGTACAGCTAAATTAGCTGTTACACTACGATGCAAAAGTGCGCGGGCGCACATGAGCATGCTCACACACACACACACACACACACACACACACACACACGCACACACAAACACATACATCGCTCTGAGAGGTGGGAACTGTATGTTGCGGAAAAAAGGTAAAGTTATTATTGGTTGAGACCTGGATAATTTTTGGATCAGAGAATGTATTGTAGGTATAACTCCCATCTGTGGAGTTCAGAAAAGCTGCTGGTGGTTGGTGGGAGGATCCAGATGGCCCAGGTTGTGAAGCAGCCATTGAACTCAAGCATGTGCTCTGCTGCATGCTGTGCCACAGGGTGGTCCACCTTGTTTTTGGCCACAGTTTGGCTTTGGCCATTCATTCTTATGGACAGCTGGTTAGCCCTCATGCCAATATAGAAAGCTGTGCAGTGATTGCAGCACAGCGAGTAAATTACATGGCTGCTCTCACAGGTAGCCTGGCCTCTGATAGGGTAGGATAAGCCCGTGACAGGGCTGTCCAATCCACCCACCTAGCACTTGCTATGCCAGTCCTATCACAGGCTTATCCTACCCTACCAGAGACCAGGCGACCTGTAACAGCAGCCATGTAATTTATGTAGCTGTGCTGCCGTTGCTGCGCAGTTTTATATATTGGCATGATGACTAACCAGTTGACAATTAGAATGAATTGCCACTGCCAAACTGTGGCCAAAACCAAGGTGGTACAACATGAAGTAAAGCATGTGCTTGATTGCAATGGCTACTTCACAACCCGAGCCATCTGGAGTCTCCCACCCACCATCAGCTTTTCTGAGCTGCACAGATAGGAGCTATACCTACAGTACATTATCGGATCCTGAAATCATTTAGGCCTCAACTTACGAAAACTTCCCTTTTTTCCACACCATACAGTTCCCACCTTTGTGTCCTAAATGTCTCCTATTCTGAGTGCTGTGTGTGTGTGTGTGTGTGTGTTTATTTTATTTTTCTCCATTCATCCCCCTCTCCACTCCATCCATAAACTGCATCTCATTCCTCCCATCCAATACGTACATACTCTGGAAGGCTGTGCTGTATCCATCCCCACCATCGCCAGGCAACCTTCCTATACCCCACTCCCGCTCCTATCTTCACACCGCAGAGCGTGATTCGAAGTGTGACAGCTGGAGCTGACAGTTGTGTGAATGTGTTGTGTGCCTGTGTGAATATTTCTAATTCTGAAGAAGGCCACGGCTGATAGCTGAAAGTGTTGTCTTTTTTGTGTTCCTATCACGGCTCTTTGTCACGTCTTTGCGGTGAGTCGTAAACTGTCCTATTATAAATTGTCAATTTGCAAAATATTACTCTTACACTCATATAAAGAATAGTGAACTAAAACCAATGGGCTTCGATAAAATGTGGACTGCTATGCGCTACGGACTCAGAACTTATGTAATGTATAGAACTTGAATGAGAATTGTTAAGACTGTTTAATATTGATTTTACAGTCACGGTGTGAATGTGATATGTAAGTGTGTCAAACTAAAATATTTTTATTATTTTATTTTAAATCTACATGAATTATAGTTCCGTTCCTGCAACATAATTTATTGTAGACGGTCGAGAATTTCCGTGTAATCCTCAGACCGTCATATAAGACACACACTGTTAAAATATGTCTTACTGACAGTCATGTTCCACATCTGTGACACACCAGCAGATCCTCACAGAGTAAAAGGAAACCGTATGTTGGTGGGCAATGTCCTATTCTGAGGCGAGTCAGCGCTATTTAACGAGCACGTCGAGGGCGGGAGGTACATCACAGACGATTTAACTGAGTGTAATTTATTATTAACCTCATCCAGCTACTGAACCTCTAATTAAAATATGCTTTTCCATGTCAAAAATGATGTAACAGCCTTTAGGGCAGCATGCAGAAGGTGGGAGCGAGCAAGCCTTTTCGGCAGTCGCATCGGCTCGGCCAGCTTGTGTCCCCAGATGTGCCCAAAAATTCAGTATGAAATTATTTCCTTCTGGTGTTGTTGCAGTGAAAGGAGCATATCCTGTATTTTTTGCACCATCCAATCTGCTGGGTACATTCGATCAACAGCGATAAGGACACTGTGGGAATTTGAACAGATCTGGGACTTCACACTGTAATTTCATTTTATCTGTTCAGTCCCTCGAGATAGCAAACAGGTATGCAGAATAAACAGAAAACTGTTCTGGGAGCCCTAACCAAAGGACAGCATCAGGTAACATGACAGAGCAGCCAATACGATCACTAGGACCGATCTTTGTAAACATAAATAAAATTTGAATGGTGGTTTAAAAACTCAATAAATTTTGTTTTGTAAAATTGGGCTGAGGTAGAATTCTTCTTGTAAACAATCAGATTGAAAAGCAATCTATGTCTATTAAGTAACCAAGGAGATCCCCTACTCCACCCCTGGTCTTGCACCTTAATGCACTGCACTTGCAGCAAGCCAAGGTTTTCCTTTGCTCTGACCCCAAATGGCCTCATTGCCTGCAAACAGTTACTGAACGAACATTCCAATGCTGCTGTGTAACAATGAAGGATGCTAAGTGAGTTATTAACTGACATAGACCTGTATGCCTAATGTATCATTAAAAGAAGACGGTGAATAGGAAGCAGAAGTACACCGGCCTCTGCACACTGGCTAACAATTGGACTCGTGCAGTACGCCCGTTGTCATCCCGATTCCTTCATGGTTTACTGTGTCCAGCATTTTCACGTAGGGTGGCCTTGCCAGTCCATAAACCTGGCATCCGTATTTGAGCTGAGGTCACACAAATGCCTTATAAAGTTGGAGCAGACCTGCCCTGTCAGCTTCACAGGACCCATGACTAACCAATAAGGAGGGCTTAAAGCCTTGAGGCACCTTACATTTAATTAATTAAGTCGAAATAACTGAGTTAGCCTCACATCAATGAGAATGAGAATGTCGATGATTGGAGTTTCGTAAGTAGACCATGCCGTTGTTGTAATGATTCCCATTCCAGATCCTGTATCGTTTCTGTGACGCTGTCTCCCTGTATTGCAACAATACAATTATTGAAAATTCCTATTAAATTTTATCTTATTATTATTACCCCCATTTTCTAATGAACTTTGAGCAGATTTCAGCATTTCTGAAACCTTAGTTTTCGAGAGGAAATGTATAACTTTAAATGTATCACGTACTTAACTTCGTCATCTTAGACATCACCATTGACAGCTTGCATTATGAAGGATGGTAATTCAAAACCACCTCCGGCCATTCAGATTTAGGTTTTCCGTGATTTCCCTATATCGTTCCAGGCAAATGCCAAAATGGTTTCTTTTGGTTCCTTTGAAAGGACATGGCCAATTTCATTACCCATCATCACCCAAAACTCTTGAGTATGACCTCACTGTTGATGCAATGTTAAATTCTAAGCTTCCTTCCTTCTTTCCTTCCTCCCTGTCAACATCATTTAAAATCTAGTTGATCATTACCATCATCACTTAAAATATACCCAGACATGCCAAGTATTACGATTTGTCCGTAATTATCACAATTTCTTGGCAAAATTTATGGTGCTACAGAAGCCTGTATTACAATTACGGAATTCGCTATTTGATTTATTTTAGTAGTTAGGCAACCCAGTTTGTGGCTGGGTTATTTTATGAATTGCCTGTTTTCAGAAATAATGCAATTCCGTACCATTTTATCATCAGTTTTGTACAAACAGTACACACAAACAGTGAAGTGGAACCTTGATAACTTCAGTACTGCAGGTGCATAAACTTGCAGTAAGGTTGTGATTTGGTGTACTAATAATCATGCTGTTATGTCATTAGCGATTTTAAATCAGTTATTGAGTAGCTCTTAAATTAACACTCACACGTTTTTAAGTCAGTTTCAGATGTAGGTAAATGAATGTAAAGGTCAACGTAATTGTTTCTTCTAAAGATACATATACTCTGCCAGAGGTATATTTATTTTGTAGTAGGCACCTTTTCATTTCTTCACAATTATTTTTATACAATTAAGCATCAAATGGAGATTTTTACTGTCAATTTTTGAAATAAATTCCAGGATAGGGCCCTCGTACACCATACCCCTTCCTCCCCAATCCTTGCCCCATTATGGATAGCTTCTTTTCAAACTTGGCAAATCTGTAAACCCCATTTCAGAAACATCACCAACCTTCTCACCAACTGTATCAGTTACTTTATGCTCAAAAGTTCCTTCAAAGTTCACTTTCACCTCTGTATTTTCGCTTTCATTTAAATTACCCCCAAAATTCTGAGTAAAAATATTTTTCAAATCAACCATCTTTTAAACTAAACTCTTCTTTACCAAATTTGACTTTCACATGTGCAGTAGATTCATTTTCTTTCCAGTAACATTTCCAAAATTCTTCATCCACTGCAGATGTATTAACTTTAAAAGTCTTACTGCTTTACACTGGACCTGGTAACTTTTCTGTTTACACCATTTTGTTTCACTGGTCCCTAGATGTCATTTGCAGGGTCTCTCGCATTACAGCATTACTTAGTTTACCTAGTTAGGTTTAGAGTTAATTGGCACGAAGTTTCGCTGTTGTTGCTGTTGGTTAACATTTTTCCATTTTCTGTTCCTGTTATTGAATTTTGTATTATCTCCTGAAATTTTTCATTTCCTTTGCCAAGTCCCCTACCAAAGTTCTGTCTAAAACTGTTTCCACTCTCTCTGTTTTGAAAACGCACTGTTTCAAAAAACGCGGATTTTCATCTAATATGCACAAAAGCACAGTATAAATTTACAAACTGATTCTTGTCCTCGCGTTTTCACTTCAAAGTATTATATGTCGCTTCTAATAAGAAGCCAGTTTCAATTACAGAAGGGTCTTTGGATTCGAAAGCGTAGGTTCTGGTTTGGGTTATGAAAACTTGGCTATGTGATTAAATATCTGATTTTGGTTTAAGTTAAAATTCTGATTATTTTGCTCGAACTTTGGGATTATCTTTTGGTTTATTACTCTAGTTTTGACTGCTATAGGTTTAACCATACCTATCGTTTGTTTCATATGCCGTACTAATTTTATCTACATACTTTAAAGACTGATCACTCAGGTCATCACGTCCATAAACTAACCCCCTTTGTATTCTTGTTGGTAATCTTCTCTTAAAAGCATGAATTTGATTCAGCTCATGAAACGGTTTACTCAAATGACCTAACCTCTTTACCTGTTCCCTACAAAATTCATTCATACCCCCTTCTGTTCCTCGATACATGGGCCTGTTTAAAAACTCACTCTTTATCCTAGCTTGCTCTGCCTCAAACCAAAACTTCCCCAAAAAGTTTACTTCAAATTCACTAAAGGTCACGTTTTAAAGCCTCACCTTCTACAAATCTTTTAATACACTTAATTTTTAGCTCATCATTTGTATGTTGAAGCTGTCCTTGTAGTGTTTAATGAAGCCTACTGGGTGAAAGTTTTCTCCCCGCGAAAACTTCTTATAGGTGAATTTAAAAACTAGTATAATTAGTGCTTAAAACAGTGTTTGTTTCCATACCATCTTGGATTTAGCTTACAAGTTTCTGTACATTTGTCAATTTTTGGTAAAATTTTGAAATACTGGATTTTGTTGATGTACTATTTTTTTTTTTTTTTTTTTACACACTTTAATACTTATCATTAGTAATATTCACATAACTATCATTCACTTTCTTATATTCTTCAAGAGCATTAACATGTTTTCCTTCTACAACCCGAATGTCATTCTTGACCTCTGTCTCTGTGTTCTGGATCTGGGATTCCACTGACTTACCCTGTTCTCGACTTATTACACACGCTCACTAACTTGTGACACTTGTGTGAATGATATTGCTAATTCACTTCTCACATTAAAATTGGTTGATTAGTCTCTCATCAAACTGAGCAGTTGACCTACTCACTTTCTTATCCAACTTTGCAATGTCTGCAATTCACTGGTTCACTTTTGTATCTAATTTGTCTACTTTTTGTGTCAGGAATGAATGTAAATCATTCACTCTCTTTATTATAGACAAATCTACACTGTTCACCTTCTTCATTAGAGATGAATCTGAACTTTGAATATTACTCAAAATTTTATCAAGCATTTGAATAGATACATTTTTATCTGACACCACAGAACTAGGATTAACTTGTTCCACTGCTTCCATTTAAACCTCTGTGTATACTACACTGTCATCATTTAAATTACTTTGTTCTACTATATCTGTCTTTCTGTCACACATCTCACTGTCACTGTCTTTAAAATAGGTTTTTCACCCGTAACTTCCTTGCAACTTTCATATAATAACCTTCTTATTACCTCTGTCGAGTCATCGACCCTAATTCAGTTATAATATCATTCTCACTTGTGATAATCGGTGATTTGTTTTCCATTTTTGTATGTTTCTTTTTACTAATATGGTCATGCTCAGCAGACCTCAGCCCTTCGTGGCTATCAGGGCTACTTCAACAACTGTGCCAACTGTGACAGAGCCTCTGGCGGTGTCTGTATATACACCCTTGCCACTGTCCCCAGTATTTCTGTGCCTCTCCACACACCTATTGAGGCTGTTGCTGTTCGCCTTCAGGCTACGCAAGAATTCACTGTCTGTTCTATATACCTTCCTCCAGACAGGGATGTTTCGCCCACTGATCTTGCTGCTCTGGTAGCACAGCTGCCCCCACTGTTTCTTCTTTTGGGGGACTTTAACGCCCATCACCCTTTATGGGGCGGAACAGAGATGACTCATCGTGCTAGGGATGTTGAAACTCTTCTTGCACAACAAGACATCTGCCTTCCAAATACTGGTTCCCCGACACACTTCAGTATTGCGCATGGCACTTTTTCAGCCATCGATCTCTCGGTCTGTAGCCCGATCCTTCTGCCACACCTCACTTGGAGGGCCCACGATAACCTCTGCGGGAGCAACCATTTTCCTATCCTTTCGTTGCTCCCACAGTCTCGACAGGCGGAACACCTGCCTCAATGGTCACTCCACAGGGCTGATTGGCAGCATTACACATCTGCTGTTGTCATTCCTGCCCAACTGCCAGCCGATGTGGATATGGCGGTCGAACAGGTGGCTGTTGCCATAGTTTCTGCTGCTGAGGCCACCGTTCCAACCACCTCAGGGTCCCCTTGGCACAAATCTGTGCCTTGGTGGTCTCAAGAAATCGCTGAAGCCATTCGGGATCGGCGTAGGGCACTTCAGCACTACCGGCGACATCCCATCATCGATCACCTGATTGCTCTTAAACGGCTCCAGGCCCGAGCTCGGCGTCTTATATGGCAAAGTAAGTGAGATTGTTGGGAGAGGTATGTCGCCTCTATTGGATCTCGTGCCTCACCTTCTTGGATGTGGACCCAGGTTTGACGTCTTTTCGGGTACTGCCCACCAGCAGAAATCCCCCGTCTTCGCTTACAGGGTACTGTCTGCTCTGACCCGCTTGCTGTCACCGAGCACATGGCACGGTTTTATGCAGGCATCAGTTTGACTGCAGCTTACAGTGAAGCCTTCCGTGCCATAAAAGACCGAGTTGAGCAGAAGCGACTGTCGTTTCACACGCGTCGACAGGAGCCATACAATGCACACTTTAGCAAATGGGAGTTTCAATGTGCCCTTGCTGCATGCCCCGATACTTGTCCTAGACCAGATCGTGTCCATAGCCAGTTTCTTTGGCATCTTCCTGTGGACGCTCAGAACCAACTGCTCGCCTAGTTTAACCGTCTCTGGGCAGAAGGTGTTTTTCCCTCCCAATGGCGGGAAAGCACCATCATCCCAGTGATAAAACCTGGCGCTGACCCACAGGTGGCTGACGGTTGCCGTCCAGTCAGCCTCACGAACATTCTATGCAAACTCGTTGAACGTATGGTAAGTCGGCGGCTTATGTGGATCCTCGAAGACTGGGGACTCCTGGTAGCACAACAAGGGGGTTTCTGTCAGGGCCCCTCCACAATTGACAATCTTGTGTCATTGGAGTTGGCTATTCGTACAGCCTATACCTGACGCGAACACCTTGTTGCTGTTCGATCTTCGGTAAGCTTACAACACAACCTGGCACCACCACATACTGGCTACATTGTATGACTGGGGCTTATGGGGACCACTTCCAGTCTTTATCAGGAATTTTCTCTCCCACCGCTCTTTTAGGGTTAGGGTGGGTACCACTCTTAGTTCCTCACACATCCAAGAGAACGGTGTCCCACGGGGCTCCGTCCTCAGTGTGCCTCTGCTTTTAATTGCCATAAACGGGCTTTCCATGGCTGTGAGATCCTCTGTCTGTTCTAGCTTGTTTGCTGATGACTTTTGTCTGTATTTTAGTTCGGCTAGTATTAACGTTGCTGAGTGGCAGCTACAGGAAGCCATCCGAAAAGCTGAATCATGTGCCCCTACCCATGGTTTTCAGTTTTCAGCGCAGAAAACCCGCGTGATACACTTCTGTCGCCGTCGGGCATTTCACATGGATCCCGAGTTATATTTGGGTGGTGAATTGCTTGTCGTCGAAGAGATGCATCGGTTTCTTGGGATGATATTCGACAACAGGCTTACTTGGGTGCCATATGTGCATCAGCTGCAACAAAAATGCTCGTGACATCTAAGTATTCTCCGCTGCTTGAGCCTTACTGCTTGGGGTGCAGCTCGTTCCACCCTCTTGCAGCTGTACAAGTCCTTGATACAATCAAGACTGGTATACGACTCGGCAGCACCATCCGCCTTGAGGATCCTTCACCCCATCCACCGTATCGGTATCCAGCTGGCGACTGGGGCCTTCTGCACCAGCCCTGTGCCAAGTCTTCTTGCCAAAGCAGGGATTCCTCCATTTCACTTTCGCCGGCAGCAGCTTCTCGGTAGCTATGTTGCTACAGTCCATACTACGCCACACCATCCGAATCGCAGGCTTTTGTTTCCTTCTTTACCACGTCGACCTAGATCAGGTCTTTTGATCGCGATCCGGCTTCATACGGTCCTATCCTCACTTCAGTCCCTACCTCTCCCTGGCGCTTTTTTTCTGCCATCCCGTATCCCTCCTTGGTCCATTACCCGTTTGAAGCTCCACCTATAATTATCCTGCGATCGAAAGGCATTAGTTTCACCACTGACACTCCGTCGCAAGTTTCTGGCACTCCTCGATACTTGCCGTGATGCAGTAGTCCTCTATACTGATGGCTCCCTGGTAAATGGCAGAGTCAGCTACGCTTTTGTTCATGGCGACCACACAGAACAACGGTCCCTGCCACCTGACTGTAGTATTTTTACAGCTTCACTGATCGCCATTTCGCGTGCTCTTGACCACCTCGAAACGTGCCCCCAGAAGTCGTATGTCGTGTGCAGCGACTCCCTTAGTGGCCTGCAAGCCCTTTCCAACTATTTCTCTTCCCATCAGTTGGTGCAATCCATCCAAAATGCCATCGCTTCACTCGGCAAGTTTGGCTGTTCGGTGAACTTTATTTGGACCTCCAGCCACATTGGTATCCCGGGGAACGAGCATGTCGATCGGGTGGCTAAGCTCGCCACCACCGCTCCTCCCCTGGATATTCGTATCCCAGAACGGGATATCTGATTGGATTTGCGCCACAAGGTTTTTCAGGCTTGGAACACACAATGGGCAACACTGAGCACTCCCAACAAGCTCCAAGCGATCAAGTCCTCTACAGCCGTCTGGAAGTCGTCTTTCCCGCCTTCCCGTAGGGATTCTGTTGTCCTGTGTCGCTTACGTATTGGCCATACGTGGTTGACACATGGCTACCTTTTACGTAAAGAGGACCCACCGAATTTCTGTTGTGGAAGTTTGTTGACAGTGGTCCACATCCTTTCGGACTGTCCACTTTTAGCCGCCTTGCGGCAGTCTTTTAAACTACCTACTGCACCTGCCTTGATTTTATCTGACAATGCCTCAATGACTGACAGAGTTTTAGGTTTTATACGCACAGCCAGATTTTATCATTCTATTTAATGGTGGGATTGTGCCTGGTGTCTGAGGCACCCACCTCTCATCTTTTACTCTGATGTTTTTCTTACTTCTACCCTGTTTTTACCTCATAGTTTTTAGTCTGTGCAGAGTGACTGGCTCATCTTGTATTTGTTTGTGATCAGCCATCCACTGTTCCCTGCTCTATTTTAGCTTAGTTCAACACTTGGTCTCTCTTATTCCTGTCTTCCTCAGTGTTGTTGAGAGTATCAAGTTCATTGGCACTATGTGCCCTTACGCCTCTCTTCTGGGTGTTGTGCTATATTTTACCTTTTCCTACTTGGATGTCTTGTCTTTGCTAGGAACAGCAGACTGATAACCATGTAGTTTAGTCCCCTCTAAACCCAAAACAACAACAATACTAATACGGTCATTCCACGTCATGGGGACCAGGGCTCCCCACTCGACCATCTCCAAATCTATTGAAATTTGGTATGGAGGTTCTATATGGCCTTTGATGTGTATATACCAAATTTCAGTTCAATATCTACAATAGTCGAATTTTTAGGAATTTATAAAGAGATGCTACTCATCTTCACGTCATGTATCAGAATCAGAATTTCATTGTCTCATAACATACAAGTTAAATTATTGATTTAGTGTACAGGAGACCCGTCAGTTTAAAATAATAACATATACATACAATGTAGTTATAAAATCACAGTACATAATTATATGTTTTTATCCTGCTCACATACTCAGATCACCATTTAAGAATTCATCAATTGAATAATAGCATTTTTGTACCAGAGTGCTGTATAATTTTCTTTTCATTGATTCAGTTTCAACCTTTCGAAAATGTGTGTTTTTTAATTTATTACATATTTTCATTCCCATATATTGTGGAGCCTGGGCATATAGATTTAGTCTGTGCGTAGGTAGCATGAAACTGTGTTTGTTCCTTGTTTCATAACTGTGCTGGAAGTTATTATGAAGAAATAGTTCTGGATTATTATTTATGAATAGAATTATTTCAAATAAGTACAATGAGGGAACACTCAGAATATTTAGATTTCTTAATAATGGCCGTCAGGATTTCTCTTGGCTTTGCACCACACACGTTTCTTATAATTTTTTTCTGCGGGGTTAATATTCTTATCATAGTGCTAGCATTTCCCCAAAATATGATGCCATATCTCACAATTGACTCAAAATAGCTACAGTACACTATTTTTCTTGTGTCTAAACTTGTTACAGTGGCTAGGATGGACATAGCAAATGCAAGGCTGTTTAATTTGTTTTTTAGTTAGTCTATGTGTGAGGACCAGGATAGATTGCTGTCCAGTTTCATTCCCAAGAATTTAACATGATCTGCTTCATGTAGTTCCTTGATCTGTATATCATTTAATTTAGACTGTTTTGGCTTAAACTGCATTACCTGAGGTTTTTTTTATATTTTAATTTTAGACCATTTAGATGGAACCAGACATCTAGGTTTTCTAGGATCTTTAAGACATTATCAGGAATTTCGTCTGCTGTTTTGTTTTCAATCAGTACTGACGTGTCATCAGCAAATAGAACTGAATGATAATTTATATTGATAGGTAAGTCATTAATATAGAAAAGAAAAAGGATTGGGCCTAGAATTGAGCCTTGTGGTACCCCCTGTGGGATAGTTTTCCACTTAGAGGAGTATTTTCCTTTGCTCAGTGTTATGACAACCCTTTGTTTCCTCTCTGTTAGATATGACGTACACCACTGTAGGGCAGTACCCATAATTCCATATTTTTCCATTTTATATAATAATAGGGAGTGGTTCACACTGTCAAATGCTTTGGACAGATCACAGAATATTCCTGCTGCTTTTTGTGATTTGTCTAAGGTGGAAGTAACTTTGTTGACAAATTCATTGATAGCATAGATTGTACTTTTCCTTTTTTGCAAGCCAAATTGCTGTTTTGATATCATATTTAATTTGTGACAGAAATTTTGAATTTGAACTGCAACAATCATTTCAAATATTTTGGAAAACACGGGAAGGAGTGAAATTGGACAGTAATTTCCCACATCTTCTTTAGAGCGTTTTTTAAACAATGGTTTCACTTCCGCGTATTTAGCCTTCTTTAAGTGATTGATTGATTGATTATTTTACACAGAGGATATACTATTATATTTGAAGCTGCTTTAATGACCTTTGAAGGTATTTCATCCCATCTCACTGAACTTTTATTTTTTAGGTTTAATATAGTTTTTTCTACATCATCTACTGTTACTGTGTCGAATTTAATTAGACACTCATTTTTGCTCAGACTAGATACAAATAGATGTACATTCTCTTGATATGAGGGAACATTAACATCAGATTTTGCAACTGTTATGAAAAATTCATTAAACGTTTCTGATATCTAAGCAGGATTTACAATTATTTTGTCTTGTATTTTTAGTTTAGAAATTTCTTGGTTGCTCGGTTTGATTCCAAGTTTAGATTTGACAACTGTCCACACTGCCTTAGATTTATTTTTGTGCTTTCTGATGAATTTAGTATTTGCCATTTCCTTTGCTGCTTTTACCACCTTCCTAAACAATTTTTTATAAGATTTGACATATTCAATGAATTCGGGACTCTTATTGGATTTCAGCTCGGCATGTAGTTCCCTCTTTCTTTTACTCGATATTTTTATGCCAGTAGTTATCCACTTTAGCTTACTTGTTGTCTTTCTTTGGCAGACCGTGGGTGGAAATGTTTCACTGAAAACATGCAAAAAAACTATTCAAGAACCTATCAAAATTTTCTGAACATGAACCTTCATGCTCCAATGACCAATCTATATCATTTAATCTACAACAGAATAAGTTTATGTTGTCTGGATTAAATTGTCTTTTCAGGAAACATTTCCTCCCATTTTCTTTGTTTGTTTTTAATAATTCCATAAGCAGAGTATAGTGATCTGAGATGCCTAGGTTTAAAGTGAATTTGACATTCTCATTTAATGTATAATTTGTTAATATGTTGTCTGTGCAAGTTGCTGATTTATCACTTACCCTGGTGAATTCAGTGAAATTTAATCTAAAGCCATATTGTTGAATTAAGTCATTAAACTTCGTTAAAATGCTTGTTTCACTTGCTGTATCTATATTGAAATCAGCAGCAATTATAATTTTTTTCCTCATTTCTTTCTGAGTTTTTGTAGGAGACATTGGAATTTGTCAAAAAATAATTTGGTCACTTCATTACCTGGAATCCTATATATAGGTATAATAACAATATTTTGTTTTTCAAGCTCTACACAGCAACTTTCATATATAAGTTCTTCATTAAGAAAATTAAAATGATCTCTTTCCTTATATTCTAGCAAGCTGTTAATAAGAATACAGGAGCCTCCATGAGTTTTGTTTTACATGTTTTATTAGTTCACCCCCCTCACTGACTGCCAGTTTCCCCTGTTTCGTATAATTTTGCACAAGTCAATAAACATTTTGCTGAAAGTTGCGGAGCCCAGCCTATTTAGATGTAAGCCATCCTGCCCTATACAATCATCTCTAATAAACTTGTTTGAGTCTACAAATATTGCACCTAGTCTGTTACACTGATCACGGATGTTGCAGTTTATTTTGTCTATATATTTGTCACTCGCCGATCTTCTGCGCAGTATGCTGGTTATTATAATTCTTGAATACGGGTAGATATTTTTCTTTGATCGAATAACATTCCGCGTTTCGTTGACCAACTCCTCTTCACTGCAACTTCGGAGTGAGTTTGTGCCAACGTATATGTAAACGCCTTTGTAGTTTTCACTGTTGGTTACGTATTTTGAGTTGTGCTTCGCTTGTTGAATGTTCTTTAAGTGATTATTTAGCTGATTCGTTCTTATTCCTGGATGCACATCGATTTCACAGTCTGGAACCACGACGTTTTTTATCATGGAATCACCGATTATTAAGAAGTCGTTTTTAGTGTTCACTTTTTCTTTCTTTTCCTGCTTGTCCCTCTTTTTGTGCTGCACGGCAGTCCATTTGTATTGGTTTGTTGTATCCGCATAAGTATCATTGTTTGTCACTTTTCCACGCCTAGGCCTAACCGATTTGTTTACTGTTGCATCATTTCCAGAATTAGAAACACTTGGATTTTCTTGGTTTTTGTCACACAGTGATACATTCTTTTCGCACTTTTGTGTATTTCCATCACTTGCAAGTTTCGCATTTTCTTCTTTCAACACAACTATTACCTTTTTAAGTTCTTCAACATCATTATTTAGTATCTTGATGATTTCATTTTTCGAATTTATTGTGTTTAACAGTTCATTCCGTTCATCACGTAAACATTTGTCACACGACCATGGAAACTCTCACTTACGAACTTAAGTTTCACTTTAGCACAGCTTTCATGCATCCAAAATTTGCATGTGATGCACAGAATACCTTTTATTACTTTTTACAAGTAGAAGAGTTGTATAACTGCTTCTTTGAGGAGATCGAAGTGTCACTTCCATGAAGGTGCAAAAGTACCAAGTTTGCTAGGTGTTTTTGAAAGTTCTAACAAACATGTGGTCATTTGCTTTAATATACATAGACAACATACACTGATTCACACCTTGGCAAAAATTAGAGGTTAAGTCTCATATAAATACAGATACAAGCATCTGCACTGGCTAAACAATTCGCCACACTGTTCTGAGAGTCAAGGTTTGAGAGACCACTGCTGCTTTTTATATAAACCAATCACATCAGAACTTGAAAGGTGATTCCCATCTATGATGTCTATATATGGATCAAATTTAATTAACACTGGATGCTTACACTAACAGATATGCATCTGCAAAATTGGCCAAAATTTTCAATGTGCACATTTTTGGGGATTTTTAGGGGCCAATATCTCAACTGTGTCATTTTCAATCCTTTTTCTCTTGCCACCGGTAAAAAGAGCATGCCTTAAGCTTTCAAAGCTATATTGTTTAATTTCTGAATCTTGCATTTTGATGAATAAGAATACCTTTCAAAGGCAGGGGAAATGTACTATCGATAAATACAAAACATTAATAAAATTGTTGTAAATCAAAATATGACTAATTGGTAGTGTCTTTTAATAGTATAAGATGTGCCTTTGGTTTAGGAAATTAACTAAACTAACCAGAAATATTTTTATACTATCTTACAGTATGAAATATAAATGTTATAAAACCTCATAAAATGCTCTTAATTTCTGTATCTTCATTTTAATAAGAAGAATATCTTTGATAAGTTAATGAAAATTACATATTTTGCTCATTAAGTCTAACACTTGCCCCCTCAGGGGCTCAGCATTAATTTGCTGAGTACGGGCTTGGCGAACCCGGGGTCCTGAGCTGTGGGCTGTGTCGCGCCAACAGTCCGCTACACCGTAAGCTCTGTGCGTGCTTCAACGACCATCATCCGGCGCGACGGTGGAACATTGTACGTTTCAGAGCCCGGGGATCTTGGCTTCATCGCCCGGGTCGCGAGGACGGTACAAACCTCTCTAAAAACCCCTCAATCTCAAGGTGTGCTACGTGCCGAGGAGATGCATGGCTGTTGAGGTTGAACAGTCGTTAGTGAGCAACTTCTGAGGAACCTGCCGCACCTCAGTTGTACAAGGCTTACCCAGGCAAGCGGCGCTCTGCCTGGGTGGACCTTCATTTCCCTAGCTGCTCGTGGGACCATGATGAAAAGAACCCAGAGTAACGCTGGTGGGCGTTTAACCACCGTCTCTAAGAGAGGAAAAGTAGACTTCAATGCTGAGACTTATGACCCCCAGTCGTTCCCTTCCTTGGCCACGCCATGGGAGGAACACAGGTCTCGTAGCCGAGCACAACAATATGCTCCAAGGTATTTAGTATGTTCCAGGACTGATGGTGAATCTTTTGTGAACACAAAGCCTCTCTTTTTCGTCGAGAACTTGGAAGATAAGTTTGGAGAAGTAGACGGCATGTCGAAGATGCGATCAGGGTCAGTTTTAATAACGACGTCATCCCCAGCACAGTCACAGGCTTTGCTCGCCTGTGACAAGCTGGGTGATGTTCCCGTTACTATCACCCCACACAAAAGCCTAAACATGGTACAGGGTTTGATATTTCATAGGGATCTCCTTTTGCAGTCAGATGACGAACTCCGCAAGAACTTGGAATGGCGAGGTGTCCACTTTATACGGCGAGTCCATAGGGGTCCGAAGGACAACAGGATCGCCACTGGTGCATTCATATTGGCCTTCGAGGGCGACTCATTGCCTGAGAAGGTCCAGGTGATGATATACCAGTGTGACGTAAAGCCCTACGTTCCTCCCCCTATGCGCTGTTTTAAATGCTGGAGGTTTGGGCACATGTCCTCCAGGTGTACCGCCAACTCCACCTGTCGGGACTGTGGTCGTCCATCGCACCCGGACCTCTCTTGTACACCACCTCCCATTTGTGTTAACTGTGGACAGCAGCACCCACCTTGCTCGCCTACCTGCTCTGTACTGCACAAAGAAAGGAAGATCATGCAATACAAAACCATGGATCGGCTGTCTTATTCTGAGGCCAAGAGGAAATATGAGAAACTCCACACGGTCAGCATCAAAACATCCTATGCAGCAGCCACGAAACCATTTCCGCAGACTAGTTTACCGCCAGTTCCGTCTGTCACAGTGGGCCCTCGAGCCCAACCATCACCATCTGCCCCCTTGGTGCTAGGGGGCACATCTCACACTGTTGCTTCCAAAGCCTCTGCCTTGGAAGCAAAAATCCCCCAACCAATGGGGACATCGGTCCCCACACGTGAGCCAGAGTCACAACAGCCTGCTCTGGCTCCTCACGCTAGGAAGGGGTCGCTTGGATCCCTTCCCTCTAAGGTTTCTCCCACTGAATCAGCGGATGCCAGTGGATGACAGAAAGTACTGCCAGCTGGTCGTAGGGCTGCACGCCGCTCCTCAGTCTTGGGGACTGAGCTGGCAGCGCCCTCCCAGCATGAGAAACCTAAAGAGAAGTGCGAAACCAAGAAGAAGAAGAAAGACAAGAAACCACCTAAGGAGAAGGATACCCTGGTGGCAACCTTGCCACCACCCCCTCCACCTCTTCTTCTGAGGACGAGATAGAGATTCTCGCGTCCCCCAAAGACTTGGCAATTGCCGAGTCTGCGGAAGCCATGGACGTTGAGGCTCTGCCTCAGAAATCGGCGACGGCAGAAGATACTGCGACCCCTACTGCGCCGCCAAATTTAGCATGCCACAGTGACCAGGAGGCTCTCTGATCCTCCAGTGGAACTGTGGCGGCTTTTTCCGCCATCTGCCAGAGTTACAGCACTTGTTGTGCCGCTTCCCAGCTTTTTGTGTAGCCCTGCAGGAAACCTGGTTTCCCGCTAATAGGACCCCAGCCTTTTGTGGGTATCGGGGTTATTACAAAAATCGTCTTGTATATGACAGGGTCTCTTGAGGTGTCTGTATCTACGTCCTTGCCACTGTCCCCAGTGCCACTGTGCCTCTACACACGACTCTTGAGGCGGTGGCTGTTCGAATCTGGGCTATGCAGGAACTGACGGTCTGTTCGCTTTACCTTCCTCCAGATGAGACGATTTCATTTACTGACCTTGCTACCCTGGTGGCACAACTTCCCCCACCATTTCTGATTCTGGGGGACTTCAATGCTCACCATCCCTTGTGGGGTGGAGCGCAGACAACAGGCCGCAGTAGGGACATAGAGACGCTCTTATCGCAGCAAGATGTCTGCCTGTTAAACACTGGTGCTCCCACGCATTTTTGCGTGGCACGAGGCACATACTCAGCAATAGATCTCTCCGTTTGTACTCTGAGCCTGCTCCCACATTTCCAGTGGAGGGTCCATGATGACCTTTGCAACAGCGACCATTTTCCTGTCCTCCTGTTGCTCCTGGATTTTCAACCTCCGGGCTGCCCATCTCGATGGTCTCTCCGTCGAGCTGATTGGCAACGCTACACCTCAGTTGCTACGGTTCCTGTTCCACTGCCAGCTGACGTGGACATGGCGATTCACCAGTTAACCAGCCTGATAGTTTCAGCCGCTGAGTCAACCATTCCCACCACTTCTGGCTCCCCACGGCATAAGTCTGTGTCCTGGTGGACGCCGGAAATCGCTGAGGCCATTTGGGATCGTCGTCGGGCGCTCCAGCGGCATCGTCGACACCCCACTGTAGAAAACCTCATAGCTTTTAAGCAGCTCCGGGCCCGGGCTCGACAGCTCATCCGGCAGGGTAAACGGGACTGTTGGGAGACGTATGTCACCAGCATCGGCCGTCGCGCCTCAGCATCTCGGGTGTGGTCGCAGGTTCGGCGCCTATTTGGGTACCGTTCACCGGCAGCGATTCCCAGCCTACGCATCCAGGATACCTTATGCACCGACCCGATTTCCATTGCAGAACACATGGCCGAGCATTATGCTATCACCTCTGCAACATGAGAATACAGTGCGGACTTCCGTGCACTGAAGGAGCGTGTTGAACAGAGACGGCTGTCCTTTCACACGCGTCGCACCGAAGTGTACAACTCTGCTTTCAGTGAATGGGAATTCGAAACTGCCCTTGCCGCATGCCCCGATACCTCTCCAGGACCGGACAGAATCCACAGCCAGTTCATCCGGCACCTTTCCGTGGAGTTTCAACACCAGCTTCTCGCCCTGTTTAACCGTTTATGGGTGGAGGGGGCTTTCCCGTCACAATGGCGGGAAAGCATCATTATTCTGGTGATCAAACCTGGTGCTGACCCACAGGTGGCTGATAGTTACCGCCCAATCAGCCTCACCAACGTTCTGTGCAAGCTATTCAAACGTATGGTGAGCCGGCGGCTTATGTGGATCCTAGAACATCGGGGTCTGTTGTCCCCACGTCAAGGGGGTTTCCGCCAAGGCCGCTCCACTGTTGACAACCTAGTGGCTCTGGAGTCCGCCATTCGTACGGCATTTAGCAGGCGTGAGCACCTTGTTGCCGTCTTTTTCGACCTCAGAAAGGCCTACGATACCACTTGGCGCCACCACATTCTGGCTACACTGCACGGTTGGGGATTGCGAGGTCCGCTCCCACTTTTTATTCAGAACTTCCTTTCCCTCCGATCTTTTCGGGTACGGGTTGGTACTTCCCTCAGCTCCTCTCACGTCCAGGAGAACGGTGTCCCACAGGGCTCTGTACTTAGTGTACCCCTATTTTTAATTGCCATCAATGGACTTGCTGAGGCAGTGGGGTCATCGGTTTCTTCCTCTTTGTTCGCCGATGACTTCTGCCTATACTTCAGCTCAGCTAGCATTGGGGTAGCTGAAAGGTGTCTACAGGGAGCCATTCGAAAAGCGCAGTCGTGGGCCTCAACCCATGGATTCCAGTTTTCTCCATCCAAAACCCGGGTTATGCACTTCTGCCGTCATCGCGCTGTCCATTTGGACCCGGAGTTATATTTATATGATGAACTTCTTCATGTTGAAGAGACTCACCGATTTCCTGGCATGCTCTTCGACAGCCGGCTCACTTGGGTGCCCCGTCTTCGCCAGCTCAAGCAGAAGTGCATGCGGTACCTCAATATCCTACGCTGCCTCAGCCACACTAGTTGGGGAGCCGCTCGTACAAGTCTTTTGCAGCTCTACAGGGCGCTGATTCAATCGCGCTTAGATTACGGGGGCTTTGTGTATGGTTCAGCAGCCCCATCTGCATTGCAGGCCTTGGACCCAGTACTCCACAGTGGCGTCCGTTTAGCGACAGGGGCCTTTCGGACAAGTCCAGTGGAAAGCCTACTAGCTGAAGCTGGAGTCCTTCCCCTGCAATTTCGGCGGTGGCAGCTGTTGGCATCCTATGCTGCCCATGTTCATGAGATACCGCATCATCCGAATCGCAGGCTTCTTTTTCCAACTGCTGCACTTCCATCTCCTCAACGACGACCGAGGTCGGGTCTTCCGATCGCGGTCCGTGTTCGTTCCGTCCTGTCGTCTCTTGAGTCCCTTCCTATCCCTCCTGCTTTTCACAGGCCTTACGGCATCGCTCCTTGGTCACTTTCACGTCCACAGCTTCGGCTGGACTTGGCGCATGTATCAAAAGCCTCTGTAGCGCCACTGAGTCTCCGTCGCCAGTTTCAGGCGGTTTTAGAGTCGTTCTGTGGCGGGGAAGTCGTGTACACGGATGGTTCTGTGGTCGACGGCCGTACTGGCTATGCATACGTCCATGGTGAGCATACTGAACAGCATTCACTGCCCTGTGGAAGTAGCGTGTTCACAGCGGAACTAGTTGCCATCTATCGGGCACTTGAACATCTCAGAGGGTGCCATGGGGAGTCTCTGGTCATCTGTTCTGACTCCCTTAGTGGTTTGCAAGCTCTCGGCAAATGTTTCCGGTACAATCTGTACAGGAGTCTCTTTCCAGACTTGTTCGGTCTGGTCGGCAAATGTTTACCGAAACACACTTTTGTACAATCTGTACACGAGTCTCTTTCCAGACTTGTTCGGTCTGGTCGCTCGGTGGTCTTTGTTTGGACCCCAGGCCACATCGGCATTCCTGGAAACGAACGTGTGGATCAGCTGGCTAAGCAGGCTATTTCCTCCAGTCCATTGGCTATTGGTCTTCCAGAGAGCGATCTCCGACTGGAGTTCCATCGGAAGATCCGTATCCTGTGGGATTACGAGTGGGCTAACTCTGCTCACCCCAACAAGCTTCATGCAGTGAAGCTCACTACGGTCGCATGGAAGTCCTCACTGCGGTCGTCTCGTAGGGAATCTGTTGTTCTCTGTCGCCTACGAATCGGTCACACATGGCTGACGCATGGCCACCTTCTTCGGCGGGAGGACGCACCACAGTGTGACTGTGATGCCCCCTTGACAGTGGTTCACATTCTGGTGGATTGTCCACTTTTTATTGCCTTGCAACAATCTTTTAATCTACCAGTTCCGCTTTCTTTTATGCTAGGAGACGATGCTGCTATGGTTGAACGTGCTTTAGATTTTATTCGCGTCGCTGGTTTTTATCATGTGATTTAATGGTGGTGTGTTTTCTTCTTCTTTTTTACTTGTATTCTTTTCCCGTATTTACCAATGATTTTTACTCTTTGACCTGTTAATGCGTTTCCTTAGGAACGCCTAACACACTGTTTTATCTCTCAGAACGGAACAAGGGACTGATAACCGTTGCTGTTTAGTCCCTTCAAAAATCCAACAACAACAACAACAACAACAATAATCTAACACTTGCAACTATCTTAAAATTAAAGTTTATGTATATATCAGTTTCAAAAATTAATTTAACACAAGCCATAAAAACAAGTGGCTCGGTGGAGTAGCTGAACGGACTAAGGTGTCTCGCTGTGGAGCATGCGGTTGCTCGCAGTCGGAGGTTCGAGTCCTCCCTGGGGCATGGGTGTGTGTGTCATCCGTAGGTTAGTTTACCTTAGTTTAAGTAGTTTGTAAGCTATGGACTGATGACCATGCAGTTTGGCCCAATAGATTTACGAACATTTTAAAAACAAGTGTAATACAAAACATAGCAAATTTTCAAAACAGAAATATTAAAAAGTCATTTCCACTTTTAGTTAAACAGATCTACAATTTTGTGAAGTACAGATTGTGGATAATCGTATAGTCTTCCAGCCGATGTTGATGGTGCTTCTAAAGTCATGAAAATATGTTGCTCAGTAATCCAGCAGGTGTCTTTTGCAACTGGTTTCTGGAACTAGCAAACAGGACCATTTGGGTGCATATAACTGAAGGGGACATCTTGTCGTTCATGTGAAATTTGATACACATTACCAACCCACCAAAAATCACCGTACAAATTGACGATTTTCTCTTGTTCAAGCAATTGTATAAACCCTAGAAAATCTTGTTTCTTGACCTGGCTGAATTTTTTATATTTTTTCTTTTGGAAAAAAATCATGTGGAATCAATATTTGGTTATCTGAGGGCCTCTGTAGACTAGAAAAAGCTGCTGGTCTTTTTTCTGTCCCTCCAGTCCTGTCACAAGATGATTTACCATAGTTTGTTCATTCAATTCAGCAGTTATGCAAAAATCAGTTTCATGAAGACATAAATCGATGAAATTTTTGTAATTCTTTTATTGGGCAGCTGAATCGTCACTAAAATAATAAATGTTCTTAATCTTTTCAAGCGTTGTCTATAAAGATGCTATTAACTTTCATTGAAAGGCATGGTATCATGGCAGAGGCAGTCTCTGATCATACAAATACTAAGACTTCGACACTCTTTGCCGCCACAAAAGGCAACAAATGAAAGTAATGTGGCGTGACTATTGTCCCAATGAAATCCTTGCACAGAGTCTTGAACCACAAATTAATAGTTCTCATCAAAATCCATCAATATGATTTATTAATTTTCTACAAGATTTCCTTTTAACTAAACTTTGATGTTTTGACACAAAGTGATTGCTTCTTAAACTGATATTTTTTTAAATCAATATAGCCATGAAATCTGCATGAGTTCTCTGGCATGTAAGTTGTTCCGACAGCATCTACTGTTTAAGTATCTCGACCAACCTTGCGTATCGGGAACAATCTCATTATCACTTCTTTATGATAAGATCTCTTCATTTGTTAAATGTGTGTAATAAGAATGTAGTTGCCAAATATGAGAAGACCGGCTAGTCTGTGCCTCCTAACATAGCAACATATCTTGATAGGTCTTCTTGGGTGTTAACTCTTTTCCAACCATCACAAGAGTACCCAAAATAGCAAAACACTTCTCATTAAAACCAGTATCAATTCAAGTAAGCAGTGTATTACTTACTAGAACAAGTACAGTGTTTATTTTATCACTTAAGTACACACATACAAAGGCTTATTATCTGCCTTGTTTCTCCAACAACATCCAGACAAAGAATAATTATAACATAGTAAAAGCTACAGAATATACACACAGCCCATAGATTTAATTAATCTCTGAATAATTAAATCACTTACACAGTGGATTATTCACCAATTCTTTTTCTTCTGCACAAAACCTGTACAGAGAAAAACTGGAGCTAGAAAATATTCTCCTACCACTTTCCTAAATTAAATATGACTCATTAAATAATTATACTAGACTTTCTTGAGCCTCTAGCAGGAAACATGTAGAGTAAGCTGTCACACTACACTTCACCAATGTGTCTCTGTCAACGTGGATCATTGCTTGTACTCTTACTGCTTCTTCAAGATCATAGTCATTTTTGAGGTTTCATTGCTTGTAGTCTATTGCTTTGTAGCCACTTCTTAGCATCATATTAAAATAAAATTAAAAATAGCTGCTTGCACTTAAGACACTTTAATCACGTCAAATACTAGAACAAAGAATAGAATACAATAAACAACAGAAATTATATCATCATCAAAGAGCAATTAAAGTTCAGCATTAATGATAATCTTTGCCGTCGTCGGTCTGCACTGTACGTCATTCAGCTTCATATTAATCTTGTTCCCACACAGCCCCCTTCCGGTAGAGCGGAGCTCCAGGTATTCGTGGAAACTTGTAATGAATTTGCCGTCCTGTTCTTGTATACTGCACTGTTTGATTTCTTTCACTATGCATGTCATGTTCTGATTGTTCTTTTCTATTTGTTGCTTTGGGCATCTTCTGTCTGTGTTGTCCAACTAAAGGTTGTTGATTGCCTTGTGTCTCTTCTATTGACATTTCTTCTTTTAAAAGGTGCGCAGGTTTTACCCTGTCAATGGGCACCATAACTTGTTTATTTTGTATTTGCAGTTTTATTGTACCGGTATGCTGACTGTGCTGTAGTACTTTGTATGGTCCTGTATATGGTGGCTGTAACGGTGCTCTCACTGCATCAGTTCTTAACATTACATGCGAACATTCATTCAAATCATGGTGTATGAATGTATTTTCATTTTTATGTTTAATCGGTGACTGCAGCCTTAGTTCTGCTAATTGAGCTCTTAGTCTTATTAAGAAGTAGGGTACGTCAGTCCTCTCTTTTCGTTCTTCAAAAAATTCACTAGGGAGTCACAAAGTTTCCCCGTATACCAGTTCGGCAGTTGACGCCCCTAAGTCTGGCTTAAAAGCTGTGCAAAGGCCCAATAATACTAGCGGCAAGGCTGTTGACCAACTTTCTTTGTGGCACATCAAGGCACTTTTCAAAGTCCGGTGCTATTGTTCCACCATTCTATTACTTTCTGGGTGTAGCTAGTTGTACGATGACACCGGAACACACAAATGATTGCCAGTTCAAGGAACAATTTTGATTCAAATTGTCTACCTTGGTCAGTGGTGACACATACCGGGCACCCGAATCGTGCTATCCATGATGACAAAAAATTTTGACTAATTGTTTCTGCTGAAATATCTTGCAGCGGAATTGCCTCTGCCCACCTTGTAAATCGATCAATTATGGTAAGGAGATAACGATACCCTTCAGACATGGGTAGTGGACCAACTAAATCTATGTGCACATGTTCAAAACAACCAGATGGTTCTCCAAAATGTCCCAAGGGTTTCTTTGTATGATGTCCAACCTTACAACGCTGACAAGCAAGGCAAGTCTGTGTCCACTTTCTACAATCTCTTTTGATTTGTGGCCAAACGAAACGATCAGTCAGCAATTTGATACCTGCCTTTTGTCCTGGTTGAGCCAGATTATGTATACTGTTAAAAACTTCTCTCCTTATACTCTCGGGCATAAAAGGCCGAGGTTTACCTTGAGAAATGTCACACCAAATTGTAATTTGTTCACCTTCAGGTCGTACTTCTTCCAGTTTCAAGCCTGTGGAGGGGTTTTGCCGAAAAGTATGAAGTTGTGCATCTTGCATTTGTTCTCTTGCTAATCTGTGATAATCTACCGTAGTTGTTATCATGGTGATTCATGAAAAATAGTCAGCGACAACATTTGCTGCTCCTTTAATATGACATATGTTGGTCGTGAACTGACTTATGTACTCCAGCTGACGAAATTGCCTAGGTGACAAAGCATCTGTACATTTAGAAAAAGCAAACGTGAGTGGTTTATGACCTGTGAACACAGTAAATGTTCTGGCTTCTATGTATGATTGAAAAAGTTTTATTGATTCGTATAGTGCCAACAATTCACGATCGTATGCGCTCCAGTTTCTTTGAGCCTTTGTTAGTTTCTTTGAAAAAAAAACCTAATGCTTGTAAATTACTGTTTACTTGCTGATGCAGTGCCCCTCCGATCGCTTCTTGACTCGCGTCTACTACTAGAGATAGTTTTGCATTTCTCACAGGGTGGGCCAACAGTATAGCTCGCTTGAGATTTGCTTTAATTTGTTCGAACGCTCGTTGCATTTCCATCGTCCACTGTAGTCTCCTGTTGTTGTTAATCTTTGGACCTGCTAATAATTCAGTGAGCGGTGCTTGTAACACGGCCATCCCTGGTAAATGACGACGGTAAAAATTTATTACGCCAAGGAACTTGCGTAATTGCCGCAAATCTTTTGGTAGGGGCACTTTTGTATTTAGTCAACTTTCTCGTGCAACGGACGTATGCCAGCAGCCAAGAGAATATGACCTAAATATGTGACATTATCTCTTCGTAATGTGCACTTATCTTCATTCACAATGATCGCATATAAATTAAGTCTATCAAAGACAGCTTTAAGATGCTTTGCGTGAAGTTCTGACATCGCCGAAAACACCAAAATGTCATCTAGATATGCAAAAGTGAAGTTTAACCCTCTTAACACCTCGTCGATAAATCTTTGCCATATTTGGGCTGCATTTTTTAGTCCGAATGGCATGCGTAAAAATTCAAAAAGGCCAAAAGGTGTTGTAACTGCAGTCTTAGGTATGTCCACTTTAGCTACCGGTATCTGATGATACGCTTTTTGACAGTCAATAACACTGAAGAAATTCTTGCCTGCTAGTACGTTCGTAAAATCATGAATATTTGGTACCGGGTATCGATCGGGAATTGTTCGTGCATTTAATTCTTTATAATCTCCACACGGCCTCCATTTACCATCTTTCTTTTTAACCATGTGTAAAGGTGAAGCCCAAGGGCTGTCTGATCTCCTTATTACTCCTGTGTCTAACATACGATTGAACTCAGCTTTTGCATCCATGAACTTATCCGGTGCTAATTTTCTCGGCCTGCAAGAAATTGGTGGGCCCGGTATCGTGTTTATGCGATGCACTGTTTTGTGTGGTACTAAATTTTGTACTGAAGCAGGTAGATATTAATTTTGATCTGCGCTAATCAGTTGAATAGGTTTATATCCTTCAGTGCCGATATTTTTTAGATAACCAGATACAATTTCTTCTCCTTTCCTAAGCTGAGCCACCCAAATATCTACACTGATGCTATTTGCATAAAGAAAATCTGCTCCTAAAATATGCTCTGACACTTCAGCTATAACAAATGTCCATTTACAAACTGCATTAAATCCTAGGTTCAATTCTTTGACAACTGCCATATGTTTGTATTGGCTGTTTGTTTGCTGCTGTGAGACAAATCAACAGATGTTCCCTACTTGTTCTATTCGACTGCACAGGTATGGTACTTACATCAGATCCAGGATCTACAAGATAACAACATGAAGTATTTACATCCTGAACGTAGAGCCGTCTGGACAAAGCTAAAAAAGAAATGTCTGTACTTACAATTATTTCCATGTTACGCATGGAATGTACGTAATTGCAAGGAGGTGTACATTTAGTTGCTCGCTCACCAAATCTCCGGTGGTGCCAACATAATTTGTCGAACTTCTCTTCTCCCCCATCTCGTACGCCTGTGTCCTTCCCCGTTATCTTCCAGTTTTCAAACTGTTTTTGTAGTCCATCTAATTGTTCCTTTAACTGTAGGAAATGAGATTTTGTCTCCGGTTTACGTTCTTTGCTGATTGCTGCTGCTTCAAAGTGATCCGTCATTGATATTGCTTCCATCGATGCAAATGTATCTGTTGTCTCGATCGTAGAGGAAACTCTGTTGGCTAATCGAAGAATATGGATCATATCTTGACTGCCGTCTGCCGCTACAGCTGCTCTGACTACCGAGGGAAGCTGTGACGCCCAAATGTAACAAAGCGTAACATTTGATAGGTCTTCCTCTGTTACTATACTTCTTAACTGTCGTCAGAATTCTGACGGAGATCTGTCGCCTCGACGTTTGTTTCTCAGTACCTGATGTATCCATTGATCTAGAGGTTTGCTGAGTCTGTCTATTAACAACTGTTTAGGGTGAGAATATTGTTGCATCGACGGAGGGTTTTAATTGCGTCTTCAACTATTGACGCAGCTCTGTAGTCCAAACCATTAACTGCTATCGCAAACTTCTCATTATCGTCCGCAATCCCATTATGAACAAACGCTAGCTCTAACATGGAAAACCATAACTCCGGTTTGTCTGCAAGGAATTGCGGAGTGCGTACTTTCATGTGTGTTCTGAAACAATTCTTTTTATCTTCTCCACTGTCTGCGCAATCTGCCGTGCGTCTCTCGAAAATTCGTTGGGGCGAATTACTCTGTTGTCGTCTCATCTCGTTACGTAAATCTTGCATTTGATTCCTTAACGTGTCTTGTAGCTGTGTTAAATCCAACACCTGGTTGCTATGTTCCACTCTACGTTGCGGCGAATTTACATCCTCCCGCGTATTTTCTTCTTCTTGTGCGTGTTCGTCAGTCTCTGGGGTCACCACATTGTAGCCGCTTCTTAGCATCATATTAAAATAAAATTAAAAATAGCTGCTTGCACTTAATACGCTTTAATCACGTCAAATACTAGAACAAAGAATAGAATACAATAAACAACAGAAATTATATCATCATCAAAGAGCAATTAAAGTTCAGCGTTAATGATAATCTTTACCGTTGTCGGTCTGCACTGTACGTCATTCAGCTTCATATTAATCTTGTTGTTCCCACAGCTTCTTCAAGAACATAGTCATTTTTGAGGTTTCATTAGATTTATATTTTATACTGTAAAATTATATAAAATATTTCTTGTTAGCTTAGTTAATTCACTAAAACACAGGCACATCTTATACTATTAAGAGACACTACCAATTAGTTATATTTTGATTTACAACTTGGATTTTATTAATGTTTTGTATTTATAGATAGTCAATTTCCCCAGCTTTTGAAAGGTATTCTTATTCATCAAAATGCAAGATCCAGATATTAAACAATATAGCTTTGAAAGCTTAAAGCATGCTCTTTCTATCTGTGGCAAGAGAAATAGGATTGAAAATGACAGAGTTGAGATATTGGCCCCTAAAAATCCCCAAAAATTTGCACAATGAAAATGTTGACCAAGGTTTTAAGGAAGTGGTAAAGGAGTCATTCCAATCCCAGAAGTGGAAGGGCTTACCTTATGGGACAAAATGGAAGGTAAACAAATACACACACACTCACACATATCCATACGCAAACAAACCTAGGCAGCTATTTGTAGAAAGCAAAGAAGTTGGACAGAGATACCACTTGAGGCAGAGGCTCTCTCCACAGAACCTAGACAAAGATGTTAAAGATGGCGGGCGTGAATTTGAATTTAGTGGAGATTGAGGCTGGGCAATGGGAGGAGAGAATAAGCTGAAGGGCAAGTTCCCATCTCAGGAGTTCTGAAAGACTGGTGTTGGTGGGAAGTATCCAGATAACCCGGACGGTGTAACACTGTGCCAAGATGTACTGGCCATGCAGCAAGGCGTGTTTAGCCACAGGGTGATCCTCATTACCAACAAATACTGTCTGCCTGTGACCGTTCATGCGAATGGGCAGTTTGTAACTGGTCATTCCCACATAGAATGCTTCACAGTGCAGGCATGTCAATTGGTATATCACGTGGGTGCTATCGCAAGTGGCTCTGCCCTTGATCATGTACACCTTCCGGGTTACAGGACTGAAGTAAGTGGTGGTGGAAGGGTGCATAGGGCAGGTTTTACAATGGGGGTAGTTACAGCCCTTGTCAAAGATTTACTATGCTATACTCATAGCGTTTTCTGGAGATATCACTTTGTCATAAAGGAAACTAATCCTACTTGTAATGATCCAGCTCCCCAAGACATCACCAAGAAACCATCCTTGTAACCATTGATGCCACTTCCTTGTACACAAATATCCCACATGCCCAGGGCCTCACTGCGATGGAGTATTTTCTTTCATGCCGACCACCCACTTCTGTACCTAAAACCTTTTTCCTTAATACCCTAGCCAGCTTCATCGTAACCGACAACTTCTTCACCTTTGAGGGCCAGACATACCAACAAATAAAGGGAACAGCCATGGGAACCAGGATGGCCCCCTCGTACGCAAACTTATTCATGGGACGCTTAGAGGAAGCCTTCCTGGATACCCACGCCTGTCAACCCAAAGTTTGGAACAGATTCATTGATGACATCTTCATGAACTGGACCAACAGTGAAGAAGAACTCCAGAATTTCCTCTCCAACCTCAACTCCTTTGGTCCCATCAAATTCACCTGGTCCTATTCCAAATCCCATGCCACTTTCCTCGATGTTGACCTCCATCTATCCAACGGCCAACTTCACACATCCATCCACATCAAACCTACCAATAAACAACAGTACCTGCATTATGACAGCTGTCATCCATTCCATATCAAACATTCCCTTCCGTACAGCTTAGGTCTTCGTGGCAAACGAGTCTGCTCCAGTCCCGAAGCTCTGAACCAGTACACCAATAACCTAATAACAGCTTTCACATCCTGCAGCTATCCTCCTAATCTGGTAGAGAAGCAAATTGCCAGAGCCACTTCCTCATCCCCCCAAATTCAGAACCTTCTACAGAAGAATCCCAGAAGTGCCCCTCTTGTCACCGGATACTTTCCGGGACTGGAGCGGACTCTGAATGTGGCTCTCCAGCAAGGATACGACTTCCTTAAATCCTGCCCCAAAATGAGATCCATCCTTCATGACATCCTTCCCACTCCACCAAGTGTGTCTTTCTGCCGCCCACCTAGCCCATCCCTTTGAAATCCCCAAACCACCTTCCCTACCCTCCGGCTCCTATCCTTGTAACCACCCCTGTTGTAAAACCTGCCCTATGCACCCTTCCACCACCACTTACTCCTGCCCTGTAACCCGGATGGTGTACACGATTATGGTCAGAGCCACTTGCGATAGTACCCACGTGATTTACTAGCTGACATGCCTGCACTGTGAAGCGTTCTATGTGGAAATTACCAGCAACAAACTGTCCATTTGCATGAATGGTCACAGGTAGACAGTGTTTGTTGGTAATGCCAATCTTTCACAACTCCGGAGATGGGAACTTGCCCTTCAACATATTCTCTCTTCCCGTTGCCCATCTGGTCTCAACATTGAATTCCCGCTTTTTTTTTTGCTTTCTACAGTATGTCTGCCTAGAAGTTGGACAGTCCAACTTCTTTGCTTTCTAAAGTATGTCTGCCTAGGTGTGTTTGCGTTTGTGTATTTGTGTGGGTGGGTGTGTATTTGTTTACCCTCCTTTTTTTCCCCTAAGGTAAGTTTTTCTTGTCCCGGGATTGGAATGGCTCCTTACTCTCTCCCTTAAATTCCTCATCATTTCCTTTTCCCACTCCTTTCCTTCTGCCTGAAGAAGCAACTGGGTTGTGAAAGCTTGCGTTTGTGAGTGTGTGTGTGTTTTATTTATTTGTGCTACTATAACTACCTGTGCTGCTTCGTCTGGTGAGTAATCTTCACCTATGTTACACACACACACACACACACACACACACACACACACACACATACCGTATTTTTCCGCAGATAAGACGATGGCTGAATCATAAAAAATGGCCCCAAAATCCAAAGTCGTCTTATACGACGGTAAAAAATAAATATAGATTGAAATTTAGTCTGAAATCGGTAATAGCTCGACTTCGACCTCCAAACTATATATATCGAAGCGGTTAAGTATCAAAACAATACTTATTCAACTGAAACTGAAACTGACTGATCAAACTTTGATATGTCATGGTTGCAAAATTTTAACACGAATTATCTACAGGAGAATGGAAAAGCTGGTAGAAGCTGACATCGGGGAAGATCAGTTTGGATTCAGAAGGAACATAGGAACCCGGGAGGCAATACTCACTTTACGTCTTATCTTAGAAGATAGATTAAGGAAAGGCAAACCTACATTTTTAGCTTTTGTAGATTTGGAGAAAGCATTTGACAATGTTGACTGGAATACACTGTTTCAAATTCTGAAGTCAGCAGGGGTAAAATACAGGGAAAGGAGAGTTATTTACAACTTGTACAAAAGCCAGACCGCAGTTATTAGACTCGAAGGGCATGAAAGGGAAGCATCAGTTGGGAAGGGAGTAAGACAGGGTTGCAGCCTTTCTCCGATGTTATTCAATTTGTACATCGAGCAGGCGGTGAAGGAAAGCAAGGAAAAATTTGGTGAAGGAATTAAAGTTCAGGGGGAAGAAATAAAAACATTGCGTTTTGCTGATGACATTGTAATTCTGTCAGAGACAGCAAAAGACCTGGAAGAGCAGTTGAATGGAATGGACAGTGTATTGAAGAGAGCATATAAAATGAACATTAACAAGAGCAAAACAAAAATAATGGAATGCGGTCTTAGAAAATCAGGCGATGCTGAAGGAATTAGATTAGGTAACGAAACAATGAAAGTGGTAGATGAGTTTTGTTACTTGGGTAGTAAAATAACATGCGATGGTCGCAGTACAGAGGATATAAAATGCAGAATGGCAATGGGAAGAAAAGCATTTTTGAAAAAGAGAAATTTGCTAACATCGAATATTAATTTAAGGGTAAGGAAGTCTTTTCTGAGGGCATTTGTATGGAGTGTTGCCTTGTATGGGAGTGAGACATGGACGATAAGCAGTGCGGACAGGAAGAGAATAGAGGCCTTCGAAATGTGGTGCTACAGAAGAATGCTGAAGATTAGGTGGGTAGATCGCATAACTAATGAAGAGGTACTGAACAGAATTGGTGAGAAAAGGAATTTTTGGCATACCCTGACTAAAAGAAGGGATCGCTTGGTAGGACACATTCTTAGACATCGGGGAATCGTAAATTTAGCATTGGAGGGAAGTGTATGGGGTAAAAATCGCAGAGGGAGACCAAGAGACTCGTATAGTAAGCAGATTCAAGTGGATGTGGGTTGCCGTTCTTATGAGGAGATGAAAAGGCATGCTCAAGATAGGGTAGGGTGGAGAGCTGCATCAAACCAGTCTCCGGACTGAAGACCATAACAACAACAACACTTATTCAACAACGAATGTTATGATTTTTCGCGATTTTAAAGGAGTGCAGCTTCTGGGTACTTTACAAGAAAGCTTACACTCAAAGCAGCTCGGCCTGAAATGATATATATTTAATCTACAACTGTAAATCGATTTAGTGTTTCTGAACTGTAGATTCGGACGATACGCACCTTCATGTTCTAATAAGAAACTTCTTGTTTAACCTATATCTAACCTTTTTAAGGCTACACTAAAGATAACTTTTTTTAAAGTTAGGTTAGGTATAGGACAACAAGATTTTTTTTTTTTTTCAAAGTACGTGAGGGCATGTAGCGCGTGAATCTCTGGTTCAGAAACAGTTGCTTATTCCGTACATATCATTTCAAAATAAACTGATTCAATTTATTTCGTTTGGAGGTCGAAGCCTCACTATAGTCGTGCTATGCAGCATATCTGCAATATTCCCCTGATTAAATTTACATCATGGAGGAAAGATTTACGAAAACAAAGTTTTGCACAGTTAAAAAATCGATTTTCGAGATTTATTAATTTGCCAAGTGGACAAGGGGACATATGATAACCTATATGCCATAAAGCAGGGATAGAAGTAAATTATTTTCAATGCAACTTGGTTTTACATTGTTGTTTGTCAGAACTAATTTCTTAATATATCCAGAGTCACACTGAAATAATTAGTTTATATTTACGTACAGATAAGTGAAAGGGTTAAAATATTTCAGAGCTATACACAACAACTGTGGCTTCCTTATTCGAAGGTATACGCAACAATTATGGCTTCTTTTGAAATTCTTTATCTTATGTTATCGGGCAATGTCATGTGTATTCACCTGCATAATATATGCATTGACATGATTAAATGTCATCTCGGCAAAAGAAATTACTTTTCTCAAAAACTTTGCGGTGTAAAAAGGAATAGGGAACAGAAGGGGAATGTAATTCAAGACCTAGGTCCCTTCTGTCCTAGCTGATGAAGAAACCCTGTTCTGAAAATTACTCCTATTTTTTTTCCTCTTTCTTTCTTTATGTGACTATTGGCAATACAGCACAAAGGTACGTACTGGCCAGCCAAGCTACATCTTTTGAAGAATAATGTATCATCATTGTGGAAAATTTCCATCAGTAAACAAATTAAAATAATTGGCAGTGCATACACTCTTGCTTCATAATGTTTAGATTCACAGCTGAGACCATCAAACCAGTCTGTTCTGCTAACTTTCATGTTGCAGTTATTTGTCTGTTTCATAATGTTTAACAACTCATCTGTACTACTACATTTTACAGGATGCTTTCTCAGACTTCACCTCTAGAAGGGGATAAACCAAATTTCTTGAAGTTAAATGAAGAGCAAGGCACCTACACCAGGAGGACCACACCCATTCATCCCTGCGTAGACAGCCCAGTCGTTAAATATACTCTTCCTCAAGTTTGGGACATTAAAGAGGAACCTACAGAATGCATGAATGACTATGAAAATGAAAATTCATATCTACACTCAGTAGATGCTTTGTGGGAAAATAAAAAGGTGAACGGAAGTTCTGAGTTTGTCTGTGGTGACTGCAATGAAAAGTTTCAATTTTGGAGAGACCTCGATGTTCATTTTCGAATGTGCCATAGTGCATCCCAAACTAGCTCACGGAAATGGTACAGTAATGGTCTGCCAGAAGACTCGTATGTGCAAGTATTTCATTGTATGGTGTGCGATCGATCATTTCTCCATACAGCACAGCACTTTATGAAGCATATGAAATGTCATGAAAGGGCTGCCACTGCACTTCTTGACCATGATTATTGCTGCAAGTAATGCTTATCAACACAAGCTGTCCATTTTGAACACTTGTGTCATTGAAGTTAAAAAATTACACATTCTGAGAGAGGTAATACATCACTACCCACAGAAAAGAGTGAAATATTTAAAAAATCTGCAACCACCTATCCAATAATGTAAATAATGTAATGGCTAATGTGATTAACTTCAACACAATTTGAAATCATGTCTGCTTCACAACTACATGGATGAATTCCTCAATATGAAGTAATATAATTGTGTTCACATGTATGTTTAAGAAGGAAAGACATTATTAAACATAGTTAAGTCTTAATAACTGTACCGATTGAAAAATACACACACACACAAACACACACACACACACATGCACTTTATTAAGAAAATGTGTAAATGGTCAACAAATATCTTACTAAAATGTGTGTATCATCTTTTATTACATATTTCAGCCTTAGGTCAAGTGGGGAGCAACGTTGCTGGTTTGGCCTTGTTACTGAGTTGTCATTCGTAACTCATTCACTGACATGTTATTGCACAACAGAAAACCCAGACTGGAGTATTGCCAATTTTATGAAGAGTATATTTAGAGACAACATGTTGAGTCACTACAAGTACAGTGAATCCACTGTTCACGTAAGCTCTCTGTCAAACCCTTCTTCAGTTCAGATTTTGGAGGATTTGGATTTCGAAGATGATGATGGGGGGGGGGGGGGGGGCGGAAGGAGGAGAAAAAAGAGGAACAGCAGGAAAATTTTTTAACACTACACTTTCAGCCAAAGATACTGAAGTTGGTTTCAGCCAAAAAAAAGCTTAGGTGAAGAGTGTTTTTGTGAAGTTTATCAACCCATGTTCTTGTCTTTGTGTTGACTAACATTCTACCCCTTTCATATTATTATTGAAGTCACTAAATGACAGAAGTGAAATCAAATGCTGAAATATTGATAAATTAGTTATAACTTGAAACTGGTAAGGTTATTTCGGTAAAAAAAAAAAAGTCTTGGTTGCACAAAAATGATGCTTACCTTATGTGTGAATAAGTGAAACACCATTTTTGTGCAACCAAGGCTGTTTTTTACAAAAATATTCATTACAATTTCTGTGCCAGCGGGTAACCATACAGTTTGAATGACCTCTGGCTAATATGTATAATAAAACATCTTATAATGTTATTGAAAAGTGATAGAGTGGCTGGCCAGTACTTACCTCAACTCAATACCACCGATAGAAGGGAGAGAGGAGAAAGAGGATAGAAGGGAAGTGTTACTCACATCCTAGGCCTTGAGCTAAGGATGGCATGAAGGCTGATATGTGGAAGCCAGAGATACTGTATGGTAAATGCTGAGGCTCACCAATAGCTAATTAAAGAGGGTAAATCGAGAAGTAAAGGGAAATGAATGGCATAATGCTGAGTGAGGACATGGGGATGGGCATAATTAATTAATTAGGAAGGGATGGATGTAGCACACACACACACACACACACACACACACACACACACACACACACACACACACACACACACACTCACACACACACACACACAAGGAGTTGAGGAGGAGGAAGATCTAGGCTAGTATGATGGCTGGAAGAGAGGATGTGTTGGAGGGCAAGTTCCCATCTCTACAGCTCTGATGTGGGACTGGTGCTAGGTGGGAGTATCCAGATGCCGCACATGGTGTAACTTGTGCCACGGTCCCTGAGTCATGTTGGATGAGATGCTCTTGTCACAGGATACTAATTGTCCCCTAGGCGAACAGTTTGTCTGTGAGCAGTCGTGTGTTCAACCAATTTATTGATGTCATACAAACATAAAAAAGCTGTGCAATAAACATATCAGCTGGTAAATGAGACGGGTTTTTCCCACGGTGGGGATGAAGTAGGTGATTGTAGGAGGATGCATGGGACAGGAGTGGGACCATTAGGGAGGAAGGGTGGTTTTGTGACGATGTAAGGTTTTCCGAGGGTGTTGTGGTGATTGGGAGAATGGTAAAAGGCTACCTTGGGTGGTCTGGGGAGAATACTCTGGAGGGATGATCTGTTTTTAGATCGTGAGTAGTGAAAGTTATAGCTCTGACAGAGCAATTTGTTAAGGCATTCCATGCCAGGTTGGAACTGGGTGACTAAGGGGATGCTTCTGTGTGGTCTGGGGCTAGGAACGTTGTTGTGGTAAGGACCACTCAGGAATTCTGCTTGCAGACAAGGTGTGTAGTGTAGTTGTGGGAGAGGAAAGCATTACACAGGTTGTTGGTGTAGGTTATGGATTCATGATTGGAGAAGTTAAGTTTGCCATGGATGTCTAGGCTGTAGGAAAGGGATCATTTGATATGGAAGGGCTGGATTATATATATTGTTTGTTTGTGGGTTTTAAGGTCAACATCAAGTAAGGTGGCTTGGGTTCTGAAGGAGGTGGTGAATTTCGGGTTAGAGGAGGAGTTAAGATCTTGCTGGAAGTTCAGATTATTTTCTTTACCAGACCACAAAGATGTTATTTGTGAATTTATACCAAGTCACGGGGTGCAACTGTTGTGACTTAAGGAATGCCTATTTCATGCAGCCCATGAAAAGCTTGGCATATGAAGGGACCATCATGATTCCCATAGTTGTCCCTCTGATTTACTTGTAAGTCTGATCTTAAAATGTGAAAACCTATACAACTTAAGGCAGGCCACATGTGAAACAACATGTCATCTACCAACTTACTTGTGTTCAATTTCACAGCCTTTTATATTGGTATGACTACCATCAAATTGGCTCAATGTGTGAATGATCAGTGACAAACTGTTGGCAGAGAATGTTCTCCAAATGACCAGTGACTTTGTCATGTGTTACACCTAGCACCAATCCCTCCATCCCCTCAGCATTATTGATTCACTTTTCTTTACTTTCTTGATCTCTCCTCTCTGGTTTGCTATATACTTGGCTCAGTACATGACTTCCACATTTTACCCTCCCTGCCAACCTTTCCTTCTCAGCCTAGGTTGTGAGTAACAATTCCCTTCTATCTTCTTTCTCCTCCTTTCCTCCTTCTCCTACCTGACGAAGGAAAAATTTCCAAAATCTCGTGTCGAAGTTTATTTTTGCTTTTGTGTGACAATCAGCAATACTGAGCCGAGGTAAGTACTGACCAGCAATTCTATCTCTTTTGAATAATATTTTCACATCTTACTGTAGAATTTCTATCAGATTAATAAAATGTTTCATAAGACAGTCACAACTGATATGCAGAAAATTAGTTTGAATTGTTACCAATATTTCTTGATGCTCAACTCTTACTGCCTTATGGGAATGTTTGTCAAGGAAAATTACTTAATGTATTATTTATTAATCTAATCTCAATCATCATCATCTGCAGTTATATGAACTGTACTGACATGTAACACCAAGAAGTATATACACTATTGAAAATACAAGGTAAGTTTAATGAGAATACATAAGGATTCGAGAAACGTACAAGACTTCCATCCTCAATAATTATTCAGCTTAGCAGATAAATTTCACAAGCTGGCTTCTTGTAACAGAATGAACCAAAAGGGAGTGTCGATTTGGCCTCAGGGACCCTTCCTCCTGATAGTTCCACAACAGGGCTACTTCTATTAGGTGGCAGGTTTTTGCAGGACAGCAAACCTTTAAATTTTAATACAGTTCCAAAATGATGAAATTCGGTCAAGTATATTACCTTAATATTCTGTTGTCATAAAAAATTATAATAATAGTGATTTTTTCCAGAATATAAGTATGCATATTCCATGTATTGTTGTTGTGGTCTTCAGTCCGGAAACTGGTTTGATGCAGCTCTCCACTATACCCTATCATAAGCAAGCCTCTTCAACTCCACATAAGAACGGCAACCTACATCTGTCTGAATCTGCTTACTGTATCCATCTCTTGGTCTTCCTCTGTGGTTTTTACTCCACACACTTCCCTCCAATGCTAAATTCACAATTCCTTGATGTCTAAGAATGTGTCCTACCAATCGATCCCTTCTTTTAGTCAAGGTATGCCAGAAATTTCTTTTCTCCACAATTCTGTTCAGTACCTCCTCATTAGTTGTGCGATCCACCCACCTAATCTTTAGCATTCTTCTGTAGCACCACATTTCAAAAGCCTCTATCCTCTTCCTGTCCGCACTGTTTATCGTCCATGTTTCACTCTCATACAAGGCAACACTCCATACAAATGCCTTCAGAAATGACTTCCTTAGGCTTACATTAATATTTGGTGATAATAAATTTCTCTTTTTCAAGAACATTTTTCTACCCATTGCCATTCTACATTTTATATCCTCTGTACTGCGACCATCATTTGTTATTTTACTGCCCAAGTAACAAAAATCATCTACCTTTATTGTTTCGTTACCTAATCTAATTCCATCAGCATCACCTGATTTTCTTAGACTGCACTCCATTACCGTAGTTTTGCTCTTGTTAATGTTCATCTTATATGTACCTTTCAGCGCACTGTCCATTCTGTTCCAGGTCCTTTGCTCTCTGACAGACTTACTATATTGTTGCAAAACACAATGTTTTTAATTCGTCACCCTGAACTTTAATTCCTACTCCAAATTTCTCCTTGATTTCCTTTATAGCTTGCTCAATGTACAAATTGAATGACATTGGAGAAAGGCTACAACCCTGTCTTACTCCCTTCCCAACCACTGCATCCCTTTCATGCCCTTCAGGTCTGACAATCGTTGTCTGCTTTTTGTAAAAGTTGTAAATAACCTTTCGTTCCCTATATTTTACTCCTGCTTGCTTCAGAACTTGAAAGAGTTTATTACAATCAACACTGTCAAAAGCCATCTCAAAATTTACAAAAGCTAGAAATGTAGGTTTACCTTTTCTTAATCTATCTTCTAGGATAAGCCGTAAAGTAAGTATTGCCTCCCGTGTTCCTCCATTTCTCCTGAACCCAAACTGATCTGCCGAGGTTGGCTTCTACCAGCTTTTCCATTCTTCTGTAAATAATTTGTGTTAATATTTTACAACCATGACTTATTAACCTGATGGTTCTGTAGCTTTCACACTTGTCTGCGCCTGCTATCGTTGGAATGGGGATTATAACATTTTTCTTAAAGTTTGAGGGTACTCGCCTGTTTCATACACCTTACACACCAGGTGAAACAGTTTTGTCATGGCTGGTTCTCCCAGACACTTTAGTAGCTCCGAGGGAATGTCATCTACTCCAGGGGCCTTGTTTCGACTTAGGTCTTTCAGTACTCTGTCAAATTCATCTCTCAGTATACTATCTCCTATTTCACCCTCATCTAGTTCTTCTCCCCTTCCTACAATATTACCTCTAAGTTCATTTCCTTTGTAGAGCCTCTCTATATACTCTTTCCACCTTTCAGTTTCCCTTCTTTGCCGAGAACTGGTTTTCCATCTGTGTTCTCGATATTCATAGAGCTGTTTTTCTTATCTCCAAATATCTCTTTTATTTTCCTGTAGGCTGTATCTATTTTTTCCCTATTTATACATTGTTCTACTGACTTGCATTTGCCTTCTAGCCACTCCTGCTTAGCCATTTTGCACTTCCTGTCAATCTCATTTCTTAGTTGTCTGTACTCCATTTTGCCTGTTTCATTTACTGCATTTTTATATTTTCTCCTTTCATTGATTAAATTTAGTGTGTCCTGTGATATCCAAGGATTTTTTTGTAGGTCTTGCCTTCCTACTTATTTTGTCGTCTGCTGCCTTCACAATTTCATCTCTCAATGCTACTCATTCCTCCTCTACTGTTTTATTTTCACCCATTTCTGTCAATTGTTGCCTAAAGCCCCCTCCGAAATTCTCAAGAACTTCAGGTTCCTAAAGTTTGTACAGGTCCCATCTCCTTATTGACCTACCTTACTGCAGTTTTTTCAGCTTCAGCCTACAACTCATGACCAATAAGTTATGGTCAGAGTTTATATCTGCCCCTGGGAATATCTTACGGTTTAAAACCTGGTTCCAAAATCTATGTCTTACCATTATAAAAACCATCTGGTATCTCCCGGTGTCTCCTGGTCTCTTCCACATATACAGCCTTCTTTTATGATTCTTAAACCAGGTGTTTGTTCTAACTAAATTATGTTCTGTGCAAAATTCTAGCAGGCGGCTTCTTCTCTCATTTCTTTTGCCCAGACCATATTCACCTACTATCTTCCCTTCCCTTCCTTGTCCTACTACCAAATTCCAGTCTCCCATAACGATTAAGTTTTCCTCTCCCTTAATTGTCTGAATAATTTCCTTTAGCTCCTCATATATTTCTTCAATCTCGTGATCATTGGCAGAGCTAGTTGGCATATAAACCTTGTAGTGTTTTTTTTTTTTTTTAATATGTTGTAGAAGGTTTTTTGTGGACTATTACTGTCCTAAGTTATCTTTTACAGGATAATTGTTGAAAATAAACCTCACCTTTGTCATAAGAGGTTCCAAAGAGACATTTTATTTCAAGTCTAGTTACCGATACCAGTCCTTTATACTTCTGGGGAACGAGAAAATATGAAGAGCTGGTATCAGCAGATACCGGTACCTAATAAATACTGGTGAACCATAAAATACGAAGAGCTGGATTCGTTAACTAGACTTGACCTATATAGGTCAAGTCCAGATAGCGATACCAGCCTTTCAAATTTTTCTTCCACATATAGATATTGCGTATAGGTGGATATATGACAAAATATGAAGACCTGGTATCACTATCTAGATTTGACCTATATCGGTCAAGTCTAGTTACCGATACGTTCTTCATCTGTTCTGGTTCACAATAAAGCATAAAGGACTTGTATTAGTAACTGGACTTGACCTATATAGGTCAAGTCTAGAAAGCAATACCAAGTAATTTTATCTGTTTTAGCGTTTTATTTTGCTCAAATTTAATATGTTCCCACTCAAAACCCCCAATTTCCCAAAGGAATCCCGTTAAGATTTATGAATATTAATATTAATTACAACATGTTGTAATTATGGGACTTTATTTTTTGAACATTTTTGTATATTTGAATTTAGTATTTTTTTGGCCAAAATCTCCTATTTTCTCACAGTAGTCTCATTACATTACTTAGATATCTTTTATACCGATCAGCTAGTTATTCTCTTGTCGCATTTCTATAATTTGTTATCTAATATTCGTTCTTGTTCTTTAAAGTTCATAATGTTACTTAATGTCACTTTCATTTAATTCGAGTCATATCCACATTTGTGTACTCTAACAAAAAAAGGTAATTAATAATATAGTGAGGGCAGTTTACAACTCACCACAAAGACGTGTCTACGAGCTGCAACAGGCACATACAAAAGACACACACCTATAACACATTCAGCTATCGGCCATGGCCTTCTTCAGAAAATAGAACACTCACACCATCACACAGGCACACAACACAGTCTTACAACCATCACCTCCGACTGCTGCACTTCGAATCACGCTCTGCAGCAAATCAGGGACGAGAGGGGATAGGTGGAGGTTGACATCCAGGAATGTGGCATGGTTGGTTGAGGAAGACCAGGTGAAGTGGATGGGAGAGAAGGAATTGAGGTTCTGAAGAAAGGAGGATAGGGTGTCCTGAGGTCACTCACTATATTATTAATTCCAACCTGGACTTTCCATTATTATAAAAAAGGTAATTAATGCATTCAACTGTTTATTATAATGCGATCCTTATATCAAAAGTATCATGACCGTAACGTCTCTGGACAAAGTATGAAGTCATTGTTCAAAGCTGACGACTGGTATCGGACACCCGACTTTATCCATTAAAAGGTGACGTAGTAGCCTTAAATGCCAAACTAAATAAAACTGTAAAGTCCTTAGATTCAGGTATTGACGGTAAGAAAAAAGTAGTTTCCGATCAATTCTATGATCAATTTCAGTCACAAAATGAAAGGCTAGACAATTTAAATGACCAGCTGGTTACACATGTCCAGAAGGAAAGGTATAGCCTTTTAGAGGAGGAATTTAACAGTTTTAAACAGCTATTAATTACTAAAGAAGAAGTAGAAAGTGTTTCAAAAAGGATAGTGACAGAACAGTTAGAATTAGTTAAAGATTCTATAGCTAATGACATTAAACATAAAATAGTTTAAAATGAAGAAACTATTTTGGGGGATTTACAGTCTTTAAATCAGGACTTACATATTACCAACCAAAGACTAGATGCTTTAGAAACTAATTCTAAATTTGAAATTCAGAGGTGAGTAAAACTGTTGTAGAAACTTCTTCTAAATTACGACCATTAGAAAATATCCAGAATTTAGCTGAAATTGGTTTACCAGTTAGCGAAGTCTGTAATTGGGAACAAAGAATTTAGGAAATAGTAGAAAAGAAACTTAAGGAAAAGTTAGAAAGTCCATATGAGGCAGATGAAGGAGGTCGTGAATCTGAGACGACTGACCATAACTTAGAGGCATTATGGAATGCACTAGAAAAAGCTAAGGAAGATGTCAAATCCACAAAGAAGGGACAGTCAAATACCATTCATGTAATAACAAATTGGGATGATTCTCTAGTAACTGCACCAGTGGGTTTAGAAAATCAGTTTCCCAAGTTTAAACCTGATGGGGAAATTCATCCAAACCACTTTCTTAGAGTTTTTTCTCGATTTCTGCCAGCTAAATGCAGTTATGCTTACAAAATAGATTTTACTCTAGGCTTTTTACTAGAAGATGCAGCAGGGTGGGGAAATGCTAATATAGATGAATTTATGTCTTGGGATGATTTCAAGACCAAGTTTAAAGAATGAGACTGGTCAGAAAGTGCCCAACAAAGATTAAAAATCGAGTTGTATGATCCTCCCTACTACACTAAGCAAGCTGAGGGAGTTAAGCAACACATTCAAAAGAATTTAACAAAGGCAAAGTTTCTAGATAAGCCTGTTGATGAAGAGTATTTAGCTAACTTACTTATAAGGAGACTACCCTACTATGCACAGAGAGAGATTTGGTGTAAGGGATGGAGAAACATACAGGAATTGTTAATTGCTGCTGAAGGGGTTGATTCATTGAGTAAAGTTAGAGGGGAAGATAACAAAGCTAATCCAAATTCAGAAAGAAATAATAACAAAGGAGTATATATGTTCGAGATACAGAACAAACAAGAACAAAACAAAATTAATCCTAAGCATTTCAGGCCTAGCAAGAAATTCTTTTATAATCAGTCCCATAATAATCCCAGCAAAACAGTACAAATAGCCACCCAAACACAAAATGTTATGACTCAGAGCGATGTGTTGGGTCAGTTAAACTAATACCATCTTGGGAAGGGGATCCATTTCCAAGATATCAAACACATAGTCAGGATCCACAGACTGAATATACGATAAGTTATATGCATAAGTATCCAACAAAACAATGGTTACTGCAAGAGGAAGAATCATCTACACAACCTATAGTTAAACCTGTAATAACTAGCTATATTTTTAACATAGCTGTAAAAGTATGTGAAATTTTCATTGTTTCACAGGAAGTATTTCGTAGTATACCAAAAAAGTATACTATTCCAACTTTACTGTATCTGGTGTGAACATCGTCAGAATAACAGGAGTATGAGGCCTACCAGTTCAAACAGAAACCCTATTACCTATAAAAATGAATGATGTATTATTTATGCACCCTTTATTAATAATACCTAAAATTAATACCGATGTGCTATTAGGTATGGACTGGTTAAATAAGCATGAGGTATGTATAAATTTTAAGTTGCAGAAAATATCAGGATGCATCAAAGACAATACATTTTGTTTATATTTTGTTTCCGTAGACAACCGACTGTCGCAGCCAGTGAGAATTATTACATCATTGGCAACGGTGTTAGAGTACACCACTACTAGCGTGGACTCCGACAGTGAAATTTTGATTAAGGTGGGCAAATCAGAGTTTCTGTCGGAGAGTCAAACGGAACAATTGTACCAGATTCTTGATAAATACAGAGATGTTTTCTCAAATAAAGCGGAAGCTTTAAGAGAATATGTGTGTTCTTTCAAAATGAAAGATGATGAAACTTTCTTTTGCAAATCATGTCCTATACCCTGTGTACCAGCAATAACCAGACACAGGAGCAGACAAAGGTTTGTACAACCTGAACGAAATAAAATTTTATTGTCCCCCTCAGACTGATTAGCGTTTCTTGCTAATCTGGTGGAGTGACGAGCATCAGGAGTCAGTCATTTGTTCTTTTTCTTCCAGTTTTCGTTTTCAATGAAGGACAAATACTTTCCTTTTTTCTTATTCTTTCAAACTTTTCTTATACTATTTTGGTCTTTATTTTTTTAAAACGATATTCAGAGACTATAGTAAACATGATCAGCATGCATGAAGTGAGCATCTGAGCTCATGAAAACAAAGCATTTAACAAATATAACTATAATATCTAAAAATAGATGGCATTACAAGATGCAATGCCCCCGTTGTAAAACCTGCCCTATGCACCATTCCACCACCACTTACTCCAGTCCTTTATCCCGGAAGATGTACACGATCAAAGGCAGAGCCACTTGCGATAGCACCCACGTGATTTACCAACTGACATGCCTGCACTGTGAAGCGTTCTATGTGGGAATGACCAGCAACAAACTGCCCATTCGCATGAACGGTCACAGGCAGACAGTGTTTCTTGGTAATGAGGATCACCCTGTGGCTAAACACGCCTTGGTGCATGGTCAGCACATCTTGGCACAGTGTTACACCGTCCAGGTTATCTGGATACTTCCCACCAACACCAATCTTTCAGAACTCCAGAGATGCGAACTTGCCCTTCAACTTATTCTCTCTTCCCATTGCCCACCTCGTCTCAACCACCGATAAATTCAAATTCCCACCCACTATTTTTAACATCTTTGCCTTGGTTCTGTGGACAGAGCCTCTACCTCAAGTGGTACCTCTGTCCAACTTCTTTGGTTTCTACAAATGTCTGCCTAGGTCTGTTTGCGTGTGGATATGTGTGTATTTGTTTACCTTCCTTTTTGTACCCTAAGGTAAGTCCTTCCACTCCTGGGATTGGAATGACTCCTTTTCCACTTCCTTAAAACCCGTATCCTTCCCTTTCTCCTCTCCTTCCTTCCTCTTCTCCTGAAGAAGCGACAAACGGTTGCGAAAGCTTGTATGTGTGTTTGCGTGTGATTTTATTTGTGTCTGTCGATGAGCCTGTGCTCTGGGTAAGTCATCTGTTTTCTATTTTTTATATAAATATACATACAAGTACACATACACAATGCATTATACAGACTGTTATCAACAACAGTACAAATTAATACACACTCTTACATGAGGATTAGGCTAATGTTTTATATCTGATGGACCATGTTAGTGCAATACAGGATTTTTATATGTATATGCAGGCTAATACTTAAGGAGAATGAAAAATATTCATTTAAACCTACAGTGTAAAATGCTTTATCCTGGTACACTCATCTTAAGAGGGGAGGAGGGGGGATACCAAATGTAAAAGTAAAGTTAAATGAGTGCACACAATCAAAGCTTTTTTTTTTTTTTAGAAACTTGCTGTCTCAAGTGGGGAATTTTTTGTTACATGTGGATTAATGGAGAAAGGTCTACTTTTCCTTGGGTTTTAATGAAAGAGCGTGCTTCCGAGCTTCTTGTTCCCAATTAAATTAGTTAATGTAAAAGAAAATAAAAGGTTTTCCAGAAATAAAAAAAAGTGATTACAGTGTGCCTCATTGTTACTAAAGACCCCTAGATACCAGAGATTAACCTAAGATTCAGATTTAGAATTGTGTGAATATTAATTCAGAATGAACATACTTTTTTAACTTATCAGGAATGACTATCAGAAGCCTGAATATTCGAAAGCAATAATTCCTTACATCCCTGACATAGGTAATCCAGCCAGATAGCAGGCAATACTGGACCTGCGGACTATGATATGAAATGTTCAAAAAATCTTAAAATTATTTTAAGAAAAATAATAAAGAAAATGAAATGTTTATGTAAGAGGAAACCTGAGAACTATATTATGAATTTGTTTAGAAATCATAGAATGGTTTTACCTTTTAAAGAAAAATAATAAATAAAATGAGATGTTGTTTATGTGAGGTGACTTAGCGAAAGATGTCAATGCTTAGTAAGCTGTGAAAGCCTGAAATGGTATTGGCGGTGTAGGTGTCATTTGGCATCTTGTCTTTAAGAAGGGTGGGGGGGGGGGGGGTTGTGTAGTGTCTCAAATACTACATGCTCACCTTGGATGAACAAGATGTCCAAATGAATTATTTTTTATATGTTGTAGGAGGTTTTTTGTGGACTATTACTGTCCTAAGTTATCTTTTACAGGATAATTGTTGAAAATAAATCTCCCCTTTGTCATAAGAGGTTCCAAAGAAGCATTTTATTTCTTTAATAAAACTTTGGTGAACCTCAAAATAATTAAAGCATCACAGAATTGTCATTCAGTTGTTGACTAGTTATGACTGTGCTAACACGTTAAAAAGTTGTAAGACATCTGGCTGTACTGTGGTGTAAACCAGATGCTGGACTCAAATATTCTGCAGTTATGGGTCAAATAAAACCCTGGTGTGTTTATAAGAAATGCACTGTGAAGAGTTCTCATTTCAGTAGTTGCAATTTATCTTCTGGTGTAACTTCTTCTCGACATAACTTCATTACTGGTGATGAAGTGTAATGGGCTTGACTACTAATGAAAAAGTGAAAAATAGAGGTACTGGTTAACCAGGACCTCAACAAAAAATTTAACCGGACTAGACAAGAATAGGTTTTATTACATATATTTGGTGCTGCAAGATTGAAGAGGGACTACACGGTCAAATCATACAATAATACCCCCCCCCCCCAAGAAATCAAGAAACATCACAACCTGTACTACTGTGGTCAGTGTTGGCTTCGTATCTATCTTGACTACGATAATGCGATCACTGTGTTGCTCATAGTAGTTTACCCACATTCCTATTTTCTGGTTCATTATCAGACCTACTCCTGTAATACCCCCAACTGATTTTGTATTTATAATCCTGTACTCACCTGACCAGACATTCTGTTCCTCTTCCCCCTTGCTTTCAGCTGTTCGCAGTAACTGTGTGGCAAAGCCATATTAGCTGATGTTACAAGGCCAGCTCAGTCAACATCCAGACTGATGCCCCTGTAACTACTGAAAAGGCTGCTGCCCCTCTTCAGAAACCACACGTTAGTTTGGCCTCTCCATAGATACCCCTCCGCTGTGGTTGCACCTATGGTATGGCTATCTGTATCGTTGAGGCACGCAAGCCACCCCACCTCGGTAATGTCTGTGGTTCATGATCCATGTCATAGGTAAAAGTTTGTGTGTTAGGGTCAATGCACGAGTTCTGTGCGGGACGTGACAACTCTGCATAATGCCTCCATGTGCTCTGGCAGAACTGTGAAACCTACAGTAATTTTGAACAGACTATAGTGAAATTTTTGCCAACTCAGTTCCTTCCATATACTTAACACATTAGATAAATATCTCTGTTAGCTAGAAAGCCTATACCGAAGTGTAAATTTGTATAATGAAAAAATGAAGATCAATATTTGAGTATGGTGGTTGAAAGATTCTATACATATATGAGCTGCATAGCTTAAAAAAGTTAGTAAAATATGCACCATTCTTCATTTGATATGAAATCTTGATTGCATGGTGATTGAGCTGTGTCTACACGTGGAATGTCACATGACTTGTTTCCTTTACATTTACACCATTTTGTCAGTAATACAGTTTACATTGCTGTTGCTTATAACTTTGCCTATAACCTATTGTAAGTTTTATATCATTTAATAGATTTTAAGACCACATGCAAAAACCTATCAAACATTATTTATGAACTCTAGCAACTAAACTGCTTTGCAACAAACTGTTTATCCAATTTCATCAAGTATGTGTGACATTTGAAATTAATACATCATGGATGAATGACATTGTGGAAAAAGTTGACTATGCCTGACAGTACAAGGAAAGATATGGGGAGACTCTTGCAATTTTCATACATGTAAAATCCCCACTAGTCGGTCTTGGCCCACAAACAATATAAAATTGGTTTCTTGGTGATGGTGACTACAAAATTATGAGGGACATTTAATAACTAATGCTCCACATTTTTCTTTAAAGCTGTTAGTATAATCTTTGTGCTAGTGAAGTTTCGAAGTATTCTAGCAGATAGATGAGTCATAGTACAGCATCAAAATGGCATATACATACAGAACAACCTACCATAAAGACAAACGTTGAGCTGGCGACAGACAGAAATAAAAGGCACACAAACACACACACAATTCTAAATTCTCGGCCGCAGCCTTCCTCAGAAAGAGCACACTCATCTGCATATGTCAGCTATCTCTGGCTGCCCAACACAGTCTCAGATCAGAGATGGCTGACGTGTGTGGATGAGTGTGCCTGAGTGATTGTGCGTATGAGTGTGCTCTTTCTGAAGAAGGCTGTGGCCGAAAACTTAGAATTGTAAGTGTGTTTGTGTGTCTTTTATTTGTGTCTGTCGGTGGCTCAACATTCGTCTTTACGGTGAGTTGTTACCTATTAACATTCGTTACTGGACCTTCAATTGTTGGCTCACATCACAAGTAGTGTGCTGTTATTGGATTCTTGTATGCAGAAAGAGAGTCCGTGGTGAACATCCTTAGACATTTGTTGCAGTATACAGTGATGGGTAAAGAAAGTTTCAGCTTCAGGAAAAGGGGAAACAGAGCTCTACCATCAGCCACACTGGGAACTTTCTGTTATAGCAGCTGCTGCAGACATGGTGACTCGTGTGGATGCCATTATTTGTATTGGCCAGTACAACACAACTCACAAAAAGCTCTACAGTTGTCAGTCAGCATAGGAAGTGCATCTTCAATGATCAAGAATCTCACATATTCAAAGAGTTGTTCACGATGGGTTTAGGGCTTACGCATGTTTGTATTCAGACTGCTTCTACCACCGTCACTGGTTTCAAACACGAATCATGGTTGTAGCAACATGGGTGAACCAACTTGCTGTGGCGATCTCTCTCTCCTATTGAAACTCATTTGCAACAGAATAATAGAACATTTGATATCACTGGCACATACTGACACTGCTGCTTGCTTTCATGTTTCAACACCTACAACTTTTCTGTGTGAAGAGAAGTTGCTATTGGTATTTTAATGTACACCAATTCACTGAAATTGTATTCTATTATTTCCTGCTCTCTGTTCTACATATCCTCTGACATTGGTTCCTTGTAATTTTAGATTTTGCATGTTGCAGTTTTCACGTATATTTGTATAAATTGGAATTATTCTTGTAAATTATGTAACTTATTATTGATAAGCAGTTTTAATTTAAACAATGGAAAATCCGAGTGGAATGTCAATAATGGAGGATAGATAACAACTCACCGTAAAGAGACTCACTGAACTGCTGACAGGGACGAAAAATAGACAATCGCATTCACACAACTTAAATTTTCAGCCACGGCCTTCATCACGAGAAACACTTATGTACAGTCAATCTCTCACATAACTCTACACACACAACCACCACTTCCTGCCATTCCAGTACCGGTGCTGGTGGTTGTGTGTGTATAGTTGTGAGTGAAAGCGTGAAGGCCGTGTCTGAAAATTTTAGTTGTTCGAATGTGATTGACTATTTTTCGTGTCTGTTGGCAGCCTCGGTGAGCCTCTTTACAGTGAATGTTAAAAATAAAATTTGGTTGCCCATGCAACATTGTATAGTAATTTTGCTCAAAACTTAGTTACAGGGAGCTAAAGTAACATTCCAAATTGGACATTTATTTCTGGATTACACAAAGAACACTAGTAATATAGTAAGGACAGTTAACAACTCACCGCAAAGACGTGGCGACGAGCTGCGACAGGCACATACAAAAGACACACACATACAACATTTTCAGCTATCGGCCATGGCCTTCTTCAGAAAAGAGAACACTCACGCAATCACACAATCATACAACCATCACCTCCGGCTTCCGCACTTCGAATCACACTCTGTGACGAATCAATAACGGAAGGGAAGGGGAGGGGAGGGGAGAGGGGATACGAAGGTAACGTCATGGTGGTGGTGGTGGGTTAGATGGGAATAACGAGATTCAGCTTAGGAATGGAGTGGGGGAGGCGGGTGAGGGGAGAAAATAAAATAAAATAAAGAAAAGAGAACACTCACGCAATCACACAATCATACAACCATCACCTCCGGCTTCCGCACTTCGAATCACACTCTGTGACGAATCAATAACGGAAGGGAAGGGGAGGGGAGGGGAGAGGGGATACGAAGGTAACGTCATGGTGGTGGTGGTGGGTTAGATGGGAATAACGAGATTCAGCTTAGGAATGGAGTGGGGGAGGCGGGTGAGGGGAGAAAATAAAATAAAATAAAGAAAATAAAATAAAGTAAAATAAAATAAATATATATACAAAATGCATGTATACTGCAAGTACACAAGACTGCATGCATGCACATGATCTAAGATTCACACACCACTCAAAATAGGCGAGGTTTTGGATAAAGAGGTAGGAACTGTAAGGTAAGGAGAAAAAAAAAGGAAAATATATAAAAATAAGACGAAAAATTCCTAGCAGGGAAAATAAAATATAAAAAAATATAGACGAAGATTACTCACCAGGCGAAGGAGCACAGGTGTGACAGCATCACAAATAAATAAATGAATACACACACACACACACACACACACACAATCGCAAGCTTTCGCAACCCAGTTGCGTCTTCAGGCAGTAGGGAAGGAGAGGGAAAAGGAAATGATGAGGGTTTTAAGGAAGGGGGTAAGGAGCCATTCCAATCCCGGGAGAGGAAAGACTTACCTTGGGGGAAAAAATGGGGGTAAACAAATGCACACATGCCCACACATTCACACAGACACAAGTACACCTAGGCAGACATACTGTAGAAAGCAAAGAAGTTAAGTTATTGAAGTTAAGAAGTTAGACAGAGATACCACTTGAGGCAGAGGCTCTGTCCAGAGAACTGATGCAAAGATGTTAAGAAGGTGGGTGGGAATTCAAATTCACCGGAGATTGAGACCAGGTGGGCAACGGAAAGAGAGAATATGCTGAAGGGCTAGTTCCCATCTCCGGAGTTCTGAAGGATTGGTGTCAGTGGGAAGTATCCAGATAACCCGGACGGTGTAGCACTGTGCCAAGATGTGCTGGCCGTGCACCAATGCGTGTTTAGCCACAGGGTGCTCCTCGTTACCAACATACACTGTCTGCCTGTGTCCATTCATGCGAATGGACAGTTTGTTGCTGGTCATTCCCACATAGAACGCTTCACAGTGCAGGCATGTCAGTTGGTAGATCATGTGGGTACTATCGCAAGTGGCTCTGCCTTTGATCGTGTACACCTTCCGGGTTACGGGACTGGAGTAAGTGGTGGTGGAAGGGTGCATAGGGCAGGTTTTACAACGGGGGCGGTTACAAGGGTAGGAGCCAGAAGGTAGGGAAGGTGGTTTGGGGATTTCATAGGGGTGGACTAGGAGGTTACGGAGGTTAGGTGGGTGGCGGAAAGACACTCTTGGTGGTAGTAGGAAGGATGTCATGAAGGACGGATCTCATTTTGGGGCAGGATTTAAGGAAGTCGTATCCTTGCTGGAGAGCCACATTTAGAGTCCGCTCCAGTCCCGGAAAGTATCCGGTGACAAGAGGGGCACTTCTGGGATTCTTCTGTTGAAGGTTCTGAATTTGGGGGGATGAGGTAGTAGCTCTGGCAATTTGTTTCTCTACCAGATTAGGAGGATAGCCGCGGGATGTGAAAGCTGTTAATAGGTTGTTGGAGTACTGGTTCAGAGCTTCAGGACTGGAGGAGACTCGTTTGCCACGAAGACCTAAGCTGTAGGGAAGGGAACGTTTGATATGGAATGGATGACAGCTGTCATAATGCAGGTACTGTTGTTTATTGGTAGGTTTGATGTGGACGGATGTGTGGAGTTGGCCGTTGGACAGATGGAGGTCGACATCGAGGAATGTGGCATGGGATTTGGAATAGGACCAGGTGAATTTGATGGGACCAAAGGAGTTGAGGTTGAAGAGGAAATTCTGGAGTTCTTCTTCACTGTGTGTCCAGATCATGAAGATATCATCAATGAATCTGTACCACACTTTGGGTTGACAGGCGTGGGTATCCAGGAAGGCTTCCTCTAAGCGCCCATGAATAAGTGTGCGTACGAGGGGGCCATCCTGGTTCCCATGGCTGTTCCCTTTAGTTGTTGGTATGTCTGGCCCTCAAAAGTGAAGAAGTTGTGGGTTAGGATGAAGCTGGCTAGGGTATTAAGGAAAGAGGTTTTAGGTAGGGAAGTGGGTGGTCGGTGTGAAAGGAAATATTCCATCGCAGCAAGGCCCTGGGTATGTGGGATATTTGTGTATAGGGAAGTGGCATCAATGGTTACAAGGATGGTTTCTGGAGGTAACAGGCTGGGTAAGGATTTCAGGCGATCGAGGAAGTGGTTGGTGTCTTTGATGAAGGATGGGAGACTGCACATGATGGGTTGAAGGTGCTGGTCTATGTAGGCAGAGATTCGTTCTGTAGGGGCTTGGTAACCGGCCACAATGGGGCAGCCGGGATGATTGGGTTTGTGAATCTTGGGAAGTAGGTAGAAGGTGGGAGTGCGGGGTGTCGGCGGGGTTATGAGGTTAATGGAGTTAGGTGAAAGGTTTTGTAGGGGGCCTAAGGTTTTGAGGATTCCTTGAAGCTCTGCCTGGACATCGGGGATGGGATTGCCATTAAAGACTTTATATGTGGTACTGTCTGAGAGCTGATGCAGTCCCTCAGCTACATACTCCCGCCGATCAAGTACCACGGTCGTGGATCCCTTGTCGGCTGGGAGAATGATGATGGAATGGTCAGCCTTCAGATCACGGATAGCTCGGGATTCAGCTGCGGTAATGTTGGGAGTAGGATTAAGGTTTCTCAGGAACGACTGGGAGGCAAGGTGGGAAGTAAGGAATTCCTGGAAGGTTTGAAGAGGGTGATTTTGAGGGAGAGCAGGTGGGTCTCGCTGTGTTGGAGGACGGAACTGTTCTAGGCAGGGTTCAATTGGAATGATGTCTTGGGGAGCTGGGTCATAGGGAGAAGGATTATTCTTCTTCGTGGCAAAGTGGTATCTCCAGCAAAGACTACGAGTATAGGAAAGTAGATCTTTGACGAGAGCTGTGTGGGTGAATTTGGGAGTAGGACTAAAGGTGAGGCCTTTGGATAGGACAGAGGTTTCAGATTGGGAGAGAGGTTTGGAAGAGAGGTTGATTACTGAATTAGGATGTTGTGGTTCTGGATTGTGTAGATTGGAGTTTTGATGTGGACACACAGTGAAGAAGAACTCCAGAATTTCCTCTTCAACCTCAACTCCTTTGGTCCCATCAAATTCACCTGGTCCTATTCCAAATCCCATGCCACATTCCTCGATGTCGACCTCCATCTGTCCAACGGCCAACTCCACACATCCGTCCACATCAAACCTACCAATAAACAACAGTACCTGCATTATGACAGCTGTCATCCATTCCATATCAAACGTTCCCTTCCCTACAGCTTAGGTCTTCGTGGCAAACGAGTCTCCTCCAGTCCTGAAGCTCTGAACCAATACTCCAACAACCTATTAACAGCTTTCACATCCCGCAGCTATCCTCCTAATCTGGTAGAGAAACAAATTGCCAGAGCTACTACCTCATCCTCCCAAATTCAGAACCTTCAACAGAAGAATCCCAGAAGTGCCCCTCTTGTCACCAGAAACTTTCTGGGACTGGAGCGGACTCTAAATGTGGCTCTCCAGGAAGGATACGACTTCCTTAAATCCTGTCCCGAAATGAGATCCGTCCTTCATGACATCCTTCCTACTCCACCGAGAGTGTCTTTCCGCCGCCTACCTAATCTCCGTAACCTCCTAGTCCACCCCTATGAAATCCCCAAACCACCTTCCCTACCTTCTGGCTCCTACCCTTGTAATCGCCCCCGTTGTAAAACCTGCCCTATGCACCCTTCCACCACCACTTACTCCAGTCCCGTAACCCGGAAGGTGTACACGATCAAAGGCAGAGCCACTTGTGATAGTACCCACGTGATCTACCAACTGACATGCCTGCACTGTGAAGCGTTCTATGTCCATTCGCATGAATGGACACAGGCAGACAGTGTTTGTTGGTAACGAGGATCACCCTGTGGCTAAACACGCATTGGTGCACGGCCAGCACATCTTGGCACAGTGCTACACCGTCCGGGTTATCTGGATACTTCCCACTGACACCAATCCTTCAGAACTCCGGAGATGGGAACTAGCCCTTCAGCATATTCTCTCTTTCCGTTGCCCACCTGGTCTCAATCTCCGCTAAATTTGAATTCCCACCCACCTTCTTAACATCTTTGCATCGGTTCTCTGGACAGAGCCTCTGCCTCAAGTGGTATCTCTGTCTAACTTCTTAACTTCAATAACTTAACTTCTTTGCTTTCTACAGTATGTCTGCCTAGGTGTACTTGTGTCTGTGTGAATGTGTGGGCATGTGTGCATTTGTTTACCCTCCATTTTGTTTACCCTCCATTTTCCCCCCCAAGGTAAGTCTTTCCTCTCCCGGGATTGGAATGGCTCCTTACCCCCTTCCTTAAAACCCTCATCATTTCCTTTTCCCTCTCCTTCCCTTCTGCCTGATGAAGCAGCTAGGCTGCGAAAGCTAGCATTTTTGTGTGTGTGTGTGTGTGTGTGTGTGTGTGTGTGTGTGTGTGTGTCTGTGTGTTTATTTGTTGCTATTACTGCCTGTGCCCCTTCGCCTGGTAAGTGTACTTCATCTATTTTTTACGTATATTTTTCCTGTTAGGAATTGTTCCTCTATAATATATAGGGAAGTTATCGTAGGTTGAGGTCTGGTTGATTTTGGGATCGGAGAATGTATTGTAGGGATAACTTCCATCTGTGCAGTTCAGGAAAGCTGCTGGTGGATGGGAGGATCCAGATGGCCCAGGTTGTGAAGCAGCCATTGAAATCAAGCATGTACTCCAATGCATGCTGTGCCACAGGGTGGTCCACCTTGTTTTTGGCAACAGTTTGGCGGTGGCCATTCATCCTAATGGATAGCTGGTAGGTGGTCATGCCAGTATAGAAAGCTGTGCAGTGTTTGCTGCACAGTTGGTAAAGGTGGACCACCCTGTGGCACAGCATGCAGCAGAGCACATGCTTGATTTCAATGGCTGCTTCACAACCCGAGCCATCTGAATCCTCCCATCCACCACCAGCTTTTCTGAACTGCACAGATGGGAGTTATCGCTACAATACATTCTCCGATCCCGAAATCAACCAGGCCTCAACCTACGATAACTTAAACATGAAAAATTCCTAGCAGTTAAAATTATATATAAAAAAATAGACGAAGATTACTCACCAGGCGAAGGTGCACAGGTGTGACAGCATCACAAATAAATAAATGAATACACACACACACACACACACACACACACACACACACACACACATAAACACAAGCTTTCACAACCCAGTTGCTTCTTCAGGCAGAAGGGAAGGAGGGGGAAAAGGAAATGATGAGGGTTTTAAGGAAGGGAGTAAGGAGCCATTCCAATTCCGGGAGAGGAAAGACTTACCTTGGGAAAAGGAAGTTGAACAAATACACACACACCCATCCATTTACACAGACACAAACACATCTAGGCAGACATACTATAGGGCTGCCGGGCTGGGCTCTGCGGGGGGGGGGGGGGGGGGGCGCAGCGGGACACAGCTGCGGCGGCTGGCCAAGGACTAGGCGCGCGCTGCACAGCTCTGATGACTGCTGTTGCTAACACGATCTGGGAGGGAACGTAGGTAGACGAGGCGGCCATACCGTGTGACATATGGCAGCTGTGGGACGGGGTCCTGCACTGCCGACTGCAGAGTCGGTCGTGGGACCTGGGGTGACAGGTCCGGCGGCGTGTCACGGCCAGTGGGCGTGGTCGGCGCATCGAGGACGGGCGCGGCTGGTGACAGCGGCGGTGGGGCGGCGAAGGCTCGTGGCCTGGTGTATCACCTCCACGACTCGTAGGCGTGGTCGGCGTGTTAGGAACGGGCGCGGCTGGTGACAGCGGCGGAGGCGGTGGCGAAGGCTCGCGGCCCGGTGTGACGGTGCCGCGGTCCGTGGGCATGCCTGGCGCGACAGGTGTCAGCTTCGGAACAGTTGTGCGCGCCGGAGGACCCGGCGGTACGAGGCCGGCTGGCGCCAGTGCCCTCGTCGGAGAACGCTCACGATTGGTTGTGGTCGGCGACCGTTGTGGCGGCGCAGCGGGCGTCGGCTGTAGAGGCGGCGACGCCGAAGTCGGACAGCTGAGCTGCGGAGGTTCTGCTGTCGGCTGCTGTGGTGAGTCGGACAGCGGTGGGCGGCCGTGTGGCACCGACTCGACTCTCAGAAGCGTCGTCTGCGGTGGAGCAGCGGGTGGCGACTGCTGAGCCGCTAGCTGCACCAGTGTCTGTGGGCGTGGCGTGGTGGCCCCCGGTAGTGGTTCGTCACCGGGTAAGATATACGCCGGTTTCAGTGTGTCGATAGAAACAGTGACAGGCTTGCCGGCGATCTCGATCCTGAAGGTCTTGTCTACGCATTCAAGAACCTTGTGGGGCCACTGTACTGCAGGCGCAGAGGAGGTTGCTGGGCGTTCATTCGCAGCATGACGTGTGACCCTGTGGCAAGGTCCTTGAGGACAAAACTGCGGTCCAGCGCGTGGTGTCTGGGCGGTACCGGCCGCAGCCATCTGCTGCTGGAGTTGAGGGACGTAATCCGGAGGCGCCGGGAACGGTGGATCACGCGGTGAAGGCACAATGAATTCCCCTGGCAGCGCAAGCAGCTGACCGTAGACTAGGTCAGCCGCCGAAGCATTCGAGTCCAGCTTATGCGCGACGTGCAAGCCTAGCAAGACCGTGGGCAAAGCCGATGTCCACGAAGCGTCGTGGCAAGAAAGTGCCACTTTGAGGGTGCGGTGGAGCCGCTCGACGAGGCCATTTGATGCAGGGTGGTAGGAAGTGGTGCAGTGAACGAGTGACCCGCATGTGGTGGCGAGGGATTGAAACAGTCGCGACGTAAATTGTCGGCCGTGGACGCACGTGATATGCCGGGGACATCCAAAATATGCAATCCACGTACTTACAAAAGCGCGCGCGACCGTCTCTGCCGAAATGTCGGTAAGTGGAACGGCCTATGGCCAGCGTGTGAACCGATCAATCATTGTTAATAGATATCGCGCACCATCTGATGATGGTAATGGGCCTACGATATCAATATGTACATGAAAGAATCGGTCCTCTGTGATTGGAATAGAGGCGATTGGTGCACGAGCGTGTCGGCCGACCTAGGCGCGCTGACACTTTACACAGGTACGGGCCCACAGTGAACAATCGCGCTGCACGCCCTGCCAGAAAAATTTCTCCTGTACCATGCGGGCAGAGGCGCGCGTGCCGGGGTGGGCGAGGCCGTGCAACGAGTCGAAGGCCGCGCGTTGTAACGCGGGCGGCAAGTACGGGCGGACGCGGTCCAGGCGCCACTGCTGTGCGTCGGGCGGGTCAGACAGCGTGTCGCACCATATGCGACTGTCATATCCGGGCACGGGGTGCAAGGAAAGGCGCGGACCGGATTTCGGGTCAGCTAAAAGAGACTGTAAGGCAGGATCGGCGGACTGCGCGGCGGCGAGGACATCGTAACTGAAAGGTGTGGTGAGGGAACACGCCCGACTGAGGCAATCGGCCACAATGTTGTATATGCCGGAGACGTGTTGTATATCCGTGGAGAATTGGGCAATAAACTCCTGGTGTCTGAACTGACGTGGCGAAATACTGTCTATGGGTTTTCTGCAATAGCCTGTAATGAGGGGGCGGTGATCCGTGTAGATTGTAAAAACACGGCCCTCCACAGAGGGGCAAAAGTATCGCACAGCTTCAAATATTGCGTAAAGTTCACAGTCGTACGCGGCCCACAGCTGTTGCGGCTCAGTTAACGCTTGGGAAAAGAAAGCGAGGGGCTGCCAGGCGTTGCCAATGCGTTGTTGTAATACAGCGCCGATAGCTAACTGGCTGGCGTCTGTTACCAGTGCCAGGGGTGCGTCGTGTTGCGGATGAGTGAGCAGCGCTGCTTCTGCGAGTGCACCCTTTGCGTTGGAGAAGCTTTCCATCATTTGAGGCGTCCACTGAACTGGCCTTCTACCAGATGTTTTGTGGCCCCGAAGTGCGGTCTTTAGGGGAATCTGAATTTCGGCGGCAGATTTGATGAAACGTCTGTAGAAATTTAGCATTCCGAGAAAACGCCGCAACTCCTTGAAGGTGGAGGGACGAGGAAAGTTGAGGATGGACTGAACCTTGTCAGGGAGGGGGCGAGAACCTGATGCTGACACCCAGTGTTCTAGGAATTACAGCTCAGGAACACCGAATAGGCACTTGTCCAGGCTGAGAATTACACCGGCCCTCTCGAGGCGTGCGAATACCTCGCGCAAGTGTTGGCGATGCTCCTCTGGCGATTTTGAGAAAATCAAGATGTCATCAAGGTAGGCGAAACAGTTGGTGAAACCGTGTAGGACATTGTCCAGAAACCTTTGCCACGTTTGAGTGGCGTTCCGTAACCCGAAGGTCATGAAGCGACTTTCAAAAAGCCCAAAGGGCGCGATGACGGCTGTCTTCGGAACGTCCTCAGGGGCCACCGGAATCTGCGTAAAGGCCTTGGCGCAATCGAGCTTCGTAAATATCGTACAGCCAGAGAGGGCATCGATGTACGAGCGGAGGAGAGGGACGGGGTAACGGTCTGGTATAGTGCGAGTGTTGAGCGCCCGGTAATCGCCACACGTCCTCCACGTGCCGTTCTTCTTCGGCGCAAGATGGAGTGCAGAGGACTGAGGGCTCTTAGAAGGGCGGAGAATACCGGCGGCTATCGAAGACTCGATGTCAGCCTGTGCAAAAGCACGCTTTGCCGGAGGGAGGGGGCGGGGGGCCAGGAGTGGTGGCGATGTAATGCACCGTATCGTGGAATACTTCTCATGGGGCTGTAGGTGGGTGGGTAAGGAGTGGGAAATCTGAGAGGAGCTCAGAGAAGCGGCCGGTGTATGTGACCTGTTTGATGTCTACAAAGACGGCGGGAGCAGTGGAACGAGGGGCGGAACGATTTGTCGCCGGGTCTGTGAGGCACCGCTCGGACAAGTCGCAAATGAGAGAAAAAGCGGAAAGGAAATTGGCGCCGAGGATCGTATCTGTGATGTCGGCCACGATAAACGTCCACGTGTGACGTCGACCGAGGCTGAGGTCAAAGGTGTGCGTGTGTGGGGGGTAAGTGTCGATAGATGAGCCATTAGCGGCCGTTAGGTGGAAAGGTGCTGTCGGACTGGGGACCGGGAAGAGCTTGCAGGGAAGGATAGAGAGGTCCGAGCCGGTATCCACGAGGAATGGCGGAAACCGGGGGTGGCCGGTGTCACGGATGAAAAGGCGCTGTGAAACGGCGCCGCAGCCTGTCGCCGGCTGCCTCACTAGTTTGGGGAGCGCCAGGAACACGGCGGCGAGCATTTCTGAGCTGAGCGCCCGAATGCTCTGTGATACCAGCAAACGGCATCCTGGGACCGGCCAGCGGCTGGCGGGCGAGCGGGGCGCGGGGTGGGGCAGGAGGCCGAGAGCCGCGCCACCTCCCTGGCCAGCTGTTCTACGCGCTGCTCCAAGCTGCTGGGGGGCGAGGGCGCGGGTGCCGCCACGGGGGCCGTGGCTGGCGCGGGCTGTTCCGCTGCCGGAGGGGGAAGGGGGGAAGGGCCGTCGGCGGGCGCGGGCGCCTGCAGGTGATCCGTAAAAATGGCGTCGGCCAGCTCGGCCGCGTCATCGACGTTCGTCGTCTTGGAAATGGAAATTGCGGATCTGATATACTGCGGCAGGCACGTTTTCCACGTCTCCATAAGTAAGCGTGGGGGCAATACGTCGGGCAGCGCGAGTTCGCGAATGCGTTCGAGCGTTTCGGAGGGCAGCACGTCGTGAACTTCCTGGCACGTGAATAGCGCCTGAGTGCGCGCGCTTGCTGAGACACGAACTTTCTAATTAAGGCCGCTCGGGCTGACCAGTATCGTTCGGCGCTGTTTGTTCTAAGGAACTTTGACACCGCGTTGAGGGCTGCTGGCTCTAAACGTGCAATAAGTTCGGCGAACTTGTCGTCCTCTGAGTATATATGTGAACGGGCAAACAAAATTTCTGCCACGTCGAACCATTGTTCGGGGTTGTTGCAGTTAAATGGAGGCAGTGTTAGCGCGGGAATTTCGCGTTGGACTCTGTCTGCTGTGACCTACGCAGAGCGCTTGGGCTGCGGGCGGCTGGACGGTACCTGCTAGGGCAGGCGCGACAGAGCGAACAAAGGGCTGGAATTTCCGGTCGATAGACTGCACGGTTTATAGTGAGCGCGAGGGGCCCGGTGGAAATGAAGTTTTCACATAAAGAAAAGGTATACGAAAAACTGCGTGTTCGTGTGCGGGGTCACCAGTGTGGCGAAGCCATAAACTACACCAACTATCTGACTGAGTGGGGGCTATTGAAAAAACACAGTCAGGTGAAATTAACGAATTTATTACTCTAACGAACTATTACAATGAAATTACATGGAACAATAATTAACGTTTTGCATTAAATAAAAGAAAAGGGGGGCACGCCTGTGATTCCTGCTCATGTCTACATGAGGTGGTTTGCTCATGGCCTTTGGGAGCTTGCAAGCCGTGCCAAGCCGGACTCACCTGCTGCTCTGCTCTGCACTGCTCGGGGCCGACTCGTCGTCGCCACGAATCGCCGGCACTGCAGAACCCCCCTTCTACCATTTGGATACGGGCTTGGAAGGGGAGCTAGGTTGCCGAAATTACTTGCTGGCTGAGTGTGCAGGAAACACAGGCGTGCTAATAAACTAAGGGAACAATTTTCATCGCTTTGGAGAATCCGTCAATGAGTTGCATGGGGAGTGGCAGCCGCCACAAAAGCTTCCGTTTGTGTGTGTGTGTGTGTGTGTGTGTGTGTGTATTCATTTATTTATTTGTGATGCTGTCTTACCTGTGCTCCTTCACCTGGTGAGTAATCTTCGTCTATATATAAAAATTTTCCGTACCTTACAGTTCCTACCTCTCTATCCCAAACCTCGCCTATTTTGAGTGATGTGTGAATGTGTGATCGTGTGTGTGTGAGAGCATGTGTGTGTGTGTGTGTGTGTGTGTGTGTGTGTGTGTGTGTGTGTGTGTGTGTGTGCTCGCGTGTGTGTGTGTGTGTGTGTGTGTGTGTGTGTGTGTGTGTGTGTGTGTGTGTGTGTGTGTGTGTGTGTGTGCGCCCACGTGTTCGTGCATGCAGTCTTGTGTACTTGCAGTGTGCCTGCATTTTGTATATATATTTATTATACTTTATTTTATTTTGTTTATTTTATTTTATTTTCTCCCCTCACCCATTCCATTCCTAAGCTGCATCTCATTATTCCCATCTAACCCATTCCCACCACCATGATGTAAACTTCTTATCCCCTCTCCCCTCCCGTCCCCGATTCGTCGCAGAGCGTGATTCGAAGTGCGGCGGCCAGAGGTGATGGTTGTATGACTGTGTTGTGTGCCTGTGTGATTGCATGAGTGTTCTCTTTTCTGAGGACATGGCCGTTAGCTGAAAGTGTTGTACGTGTGTGTCTTCTGTATGTGCCTGTCGCAGCTCGTTGCCATACCTTTGCGGTGAGTTGTAAACTGTCCTTATTATATTATTAATTCCAACCTGTACTTTCCATTACCACAAAGAACACTAGGCTACATAAAATTTGTTAGGGGTATCATTCACAACAGTATACATTTATAATTATACACTTATTTACTTACCTTCACTATGGCTCAGTAATGTTCACTTCCTGTATAGTGTAAAACAGATTATTAGATTAATATACAAATTAGTAAATAAGGCACCAGTTCACTATTTTTAATGCAAATTTAAAGTCATTTAGTTTTGTATGTACATACATATTATATTTGTATTTCTTTGCTTTATTTTTAATGGAAAGTCTACATCAGAATTCAACAATATAATGAGGATAGTTTGCAACACACTGCAAAGATGCATGTTGAACAGACAGGCACTGCATGTTGAACAGACAGGCACATAAAAGACATTAATACACACCTAATTTCAGTTTTCGGCCATTAGCGTTCGCCAGAAAAAAAGACACCATTCACAAACACACAAGTATCTTCTCCACTCATTGCACCCTGCAGTTAGAGGATATGAGGGGGAGGGGAGGAGAGTACAGGAAGGTTGCAAGGCAGTGGTAGTGATGGACAAAGCCTGTAAGTACTGGATGGCTGGCAGGAGAGGCGTGGGTGGAGTGGGGAGGGGGGAGAGAATGGGAGAGCTATAGGAGGGGTGGGGCGGGAACTTTTGGAGGTTACTGTCGGTTGAGGCCTGGACAATTCCTGTATCAGAGGGTGTACTGAATGTACTCCCATTTGTGTACTGAATATAAAAGGAGAGGTGTTGATGAAAAATTTGTGCTATGGGACCTCTTTCCTACTAGGCAGACATTTTAATCTCTCAGCTATCATGGTCTCGCGGACAATGTGTCTGCACAAACTGTCTTAGAGAATGTCTCCCTCCACAATACAAACTTTAATTCTTCCTCGATGTTCCCATACGAAATACTTATCGATGTTTACGAGGCTCCCCGATGGAATAGCACCCCAGCACTGAACGTGAATGGGAACAATCCTACCTTTTATCTAGGGCATATGCGATATAAATGTCAGCAATAATATCTTTGATATAATGTGACAATAATATGGCTCAGGAAATTAAATTATTATCGAATAATGGAAAGTCCAGTTTGGAATTAACAATATAGTAATAGATAATAAGAGATAGATTGGCTGGCCAGTACTTACCTTTCTGCTGTACTGCCAATAGTGCCACAAATGAAGAAAAAAGAAAAAGGACAAGCTTTCGGAAAACAGTTCCTTCTTCAGGTGGTAGAGAAGGAAAGGAAAAAGGATGGGAACAGAAGGGGAAGGTAATTCGTGACCTAGGTCATGAGTATGGTGTTTAAGGAGTGTGGAAGTCAGAGATAATGTACATTAGTACTGAGCCAAGCCAGAGAGGATATATAAACAAAGAGGAAAGATCAATCAGTAAAGAGAAGAAAATATGAGTGAACCAAATGAAGCTGAGCGGCGAAAGAGTGGGGGGGGGGGGGGGGGGTTGTCCAAACGTTTGTGATTAACAGGAAAAGATGGACACTCACACACACACACACAAATAGATGTGGTTTACTTACCAGGCGAAGGAGCACAGGTACTCAGACAGAAACATAAATAAAAACACACACAAATGCTGAGCTTTCACAACTCTGGGTTGCTTCTTCATAGCTGCCAAGTATTACGGATTGTCCATAATTGTTACGGATTTATCGTCATATTTTCGGAGTTATGGGAAGTTCGTGAAAAATTACGGAAACTAGACATTGTATGATCTGATGTGTTTTAAGAAAATCAAAGTAGTTACTATCTACATTTTGGTAATAGCCGATAAAAGTTTTATAGACAAAAATTATTTCATTCCTGAGTACGTAGCAAAGCTGTAGGAAATGTTAAAGATAGCATTTCCGTTGGAACAAATCTGGATCAAATCCCGCCTATAATCACCTACACACCTACCAAATGCACGCTTACACGCCCAAGATCTATGTAAATCCTATGGTCTGTAATGAGTATCATGTCTTTGGTTCAAGCCTAACAGCCCATGTGTTTTACCGGGTGTTGGAAGTTAGCCAGTTTGTTTCTGAAGAGAAAAGCTTTTACTGGCTTCTCATAGCAGTCTTGTGCAGCTAGAATGAAATGAGTGATGAGCCATTTGTGACACCTCTGTTCAGTGGTTTCATTCGTCGTTTAAAATCCAAAACCATTTTGTGTATTCTTAGCTGCTAAGGATTTTATATTTAAAAAATGCAACGAATTTCACCCTTTTCTGTTCCTTCGGCAACTGTTAACTTTCCGTAAAGACAGTTAATTGAAACTTACAGGAATATTTCTAAGCCATTCATGGTATTTACACAAATGTGTTAATTTCTTCCTCCTAACCTCAGTCTTTTGAAACAGAATAGTTTTTATATGGTTTGTGGCAGATATTTAGGAATACAGTGTCAGATTTAAATTTTTTAAATATTCTTGGGACACGGCCGTAGCCCCGTGTCCTCTTTGGTCTTGCGCATCATTACGGACAGCCAATTGTAAAGGTTGGAAGTTATGCTTCTTTGGAAAGGAGAGGGAAAAGGAAAGGATGGGGGGAGAAAGGATAGGTAAACAAACACACGCCCATACACATGCGCACACACCAAGGCAGACATATGTCTGCCTTGGTGTGTGTGTGCATGTGTATCAGTGTGTGAGCGTGTGTTTGTTTACCTATCCTTTCTCCCCCAAGGTAAGTCTTTCCTCTCCCAGGATTGGAATGACTCCTTACCCGCTCCTTTAAACCCCCATCCTTTTCTTTTCCCTCTCCTTTCCTAAGAAGCAACCCAGGGCTGTGAAAACTCAGCATTTGGGTGTGTGTGTGTTTTTATTTATGTTTCTGTCTGCGTACTTGTGCTCTTTCACCTGGTAAGTAAACTACATCTATTTTTTATATATAGTTTTCCTGTAAGGAATTTTTTCCTAGAGAGAAAGAGAGAGGGAGGGAAGAAGGGAGAGGAGGGAAGAAGGTAAGGAAGGGGAGTGAAAAATGAGTAATGGATAGTTGAGTTGAGTGAGTTGAGAAGGGCGCGGGGGGGGGGGGGGGGGGGTAGCATAGATTTAGGCCAGGAGGGTAGCGGGAGGAGAGGGTATCTAGAAGGGCAAGTTCCCATCTCCGTAGCTCTGAGGGATGGGTGTTAAGGTGGTAATATCCAAATGGCATGTATAGTGTAACACGTGCCAATGTCCCTGGACTCAAGCTGCAGGGCATGCTCTGCCACAGGATATTGGGTGTCCCCCAGGCAAACAGTCTGTCTGTGACCATTCATCTGCTCAGCCAATTTGTTGGTTGTCGTACCAGCATAAAAGACCACACAGTGCAGACATGTCATTTGATATGCTGAGTGTAGTACGAACTTGCTGCCGCCTACTTACATTTCGCGTATAGATCACAAAGACAAGATAAGAGAAATTAGGGCTCGTACGGAGGCATATAGGCATTCTTTTTTTCCTCGTTCAATTTGGGAGTGGAATAGGAAAGGAAATGCCTAGTAGTGGTACAGTGTACCCTCCTCCACGCACCTTATGGTGAATTGCGGAGTATGTATGTACATGTAGATATATGATGCATGTAGCCCTGCCCTGAATAGGGTAGGTTTTTTCTGTGGTGGGGCTGGCGTATGTTGTAGGAGGATGCATTGGACAGGTTTTGCAGCAGGATCGGTTACAGGGGTAGGAACCATTAGGTAGGAAGAGTGGTTTTGGGATGTTGTAGGATTGGATGAGGATGTTGCGGAGGTTGGGAGGATGGCGGAAGGCTATTCTGGGTGGTGTGGGAAGAATGCTTTGGAGTGATGATCTCTTCTCAGGGCATGACTTGAGAAAGTCATAGCCCTGAAGGAGCAATTTGTTAAGGCATTCCAGGCCGGGATGGTACTGGGTGACTAAGGGGATGCTTCTGGGTGGTTTGGGGTTAAGAACATTGTTGCTGGATGGAGAGGAATGTATGGTAGTTGCGGGAGAGAAAAGCATTGGATAGATTGTTGTTGTAGGTGATGAGGGATTCGATACTGGAGCAGATACGTTTCCCACGGATGCCTAGGCTGTAGGGAAGGGATCATTTAATATGGAAGGGATGGCAGCTGTCAAAGTAGAGGTACTGTTGTTTGTTTGTGGGTTTAATATGGCATGAGGTGTGGATGTGGAATTCTACAAGGTGAAGGTCAACATCAAGGAAGGTGGCTTGAGTTTTAGAGAAGGACCAGGTGAATTTTAGGTTGGAGAAGGAGTTAAAGTCTTTGAAGGAAGTTCAGAAGGGTTCCTTCACCATGAGTCCAGACCACAATAATACCATACATGAATTTATACCAAACCTCTGGCCAGCCATCTCTTTTGAAAAATAATTTATCATCTCTGAAGAGAATTTCCATCATTAATCCAGTATAGTAATAGGATAGTTTACAACTCACCGCAAAGATGTGATGATGAGCCGCGACAGGTACACGGCAAAGACACACACATACGACACTTTCAGCTATCGGCCATGGTCTTCTTCAGAATTAGGAACATTTTCACAATCACATAGGCTCACAACACATTCACACAACTGTCAGCTGCAGCTGCTGCACTTCGATTCATGCTCTGCAGTGTGGAGTAGGAGAGGGAAGGGAGGATAGGAAGGGTGCGTCACGGTGGTGGGGATGGATACGGCAAGCCTTCCAGAGTATGTACATATTCAATGGGAGGAATCAGATGCAGTTTAGCGATGGAGTGGGGAGAGGGATGACTGGAGTAAAATAAAATGAATGCATTCACCCCAAACGCGTGCGCACGCACGCGCAACACGCACGCGCAACACACACGCACACACACACACACACACACACACACACACACACACACACACACACATGCACACACATACAGCACTCAAAATAGGAGACATTTAGGGTGTGGAAAAAAAGGAAAGTTATCGTAAGTTGAGACCTGCATAATTTCAGGATCTGATAATGTAATGTAGGGATAATTCCCATCTCTGCAGCTCAGAATAGATGGTGATGGGTGGGAGGATCCAGATGGCCCGGGTTGTGAAGTAGACATTGCAATCAACCATGTGCTCTGCTTCATGTTGTGCCACCTTGGTTTTGGCCACAGTTTGGCAGTGGCAATTCATTCTTATTGACAGCTGGTTAGTCATCATGCCAATATAGAAAGCTGCACAGTGATTGCAATATAGTTGGTAAATTACATGGCTGCTCTCACAGGTGGCCTAGTCTCTGCTAAGGTAGGATAAGCCTGTGACAGGACTGGAATAGGAAGTGCTGGGTAGTTGGATTGGACATCCCTGTCACAGGCTTATCCTACCCTATCAGCCTTCCACAGGGATATGGTCCCTTTGGCAGTGGACTGGGTTTCAGGGTGGCATAGGGATGGACTAGGATGTTACGGAGGTTGGAAGGGGGACGAAACACCACTTTACGAGGGGTGGGAAGGATCTTCAGCAGGATGTCTGTCATTTCTGGGCACCAGAACAGAAAAGCAAAACCTTGGCGAAGGATGCAATTTAGTTGTTAGAATCCAGGGTGACAAGGGGAGCCCTCTTTTGTGGATTGTTACTAGTGGTGGAGGAAAGATTTAGGATGTGTGAGGATATGGCACAAGAGATCTGTTTACGGACTAGGTAAGTGGGTTAGTTTCTGTCTGTGAAGGCCTTTGTGAGACCCTCTGTATATTCAGAAAGGGAGTTCTTGTCACTGCAGATACGCTGTCCACAGGTGGGCAGGCTGTAAGGGAGGGATTTTTTGGTGTGGAAGGGATGGCAACTGTCAAATTGTAAGTACTGTTGGTGGTTGGTAGGTATGATATGGATGAAAGTGGGGATGGAGCCATCAGTGAGCTGGAGGTTGACATCCAGGAAAGTGGCATGGTGGTTGATTAAGACCAGGTGAAGTGAATGGGGGAGAAGGAGTTGAGGTTTTGAAGGAAGGAGGATAGGGTGTCCTGGCCCGAGTCCAGATCATGAAAATATCATCACTAAACCTGAATCAGGCCAGAGGTTTGGAGTTTTTGGATGCTAGATAAGATTCTTTCAGGCGGCACATAGACAGGTTGGCATAGGAGAGTGCCATGCATGTTGTAATGTTGAATTGAAAATTATATTCTTAACACAGAAATTATTCTTAATTCACTATATACATATCTTGGTGAGATAATCAATGAGTGAATAATTGAAACACTATTTTTCTCAGCTTCTCTTATTAAAATTTTGTTCCATCCAACAGAATACAAACTGAGTTGAACTCTCTCGAACTAACACAGACTTTAACTAACTCGATCTAACTTCACATCAGTCACTTGCTTTTATATATACAATTTTGACAATTTGATGCTTTCATACATTATTGTGATTGATTGATTACAATTAATACTTTTAATTACAACGAAAATGGATGATAATAGTCCAATTTCTCATTAATACATTATCTATTGTATAACACAGACATTATTTCTTCTTGAGTTATTGATTATATATACCAGAAATTATTTGAAATGTTCATATGACATAATCTAATTGTGACTGATAATTATCTGAATGTACATTCAGAAATGTTCATCAGCAGCACGAAAATATACAGAGATGATTTAAAGTTACACTTGTGATCTTTCTTATATAGATTTTGGGTTCGAATTACTTTTTTATGATTTGCTTAATTGACAAATATATCAGTTATAACAATGCGGTATTCATAGACTTACTAGATCTTTCCATATTGTTGACTGCTGTTTTTAAATTAAATAATGATACCAATGCTGAATTATTTAAGTTAATGAGCATTATACTTTTCTTAAATGAAATAGGACATGCTGTTCATACAAATGATTGAACTATGTTAGGCCATGCTATAAATATAATGGTAAAACTGAAATGAACAGATGACAAAACGGTTGGTATCGGGTAGTTACATAAGGATTAGGTATTGGGTGGTACAATAGAATATCTGCTTCTACTGTTATAGGGTGCCCATGGCTGTTCTATAAAATCATCTCTCCGTGGCTCAAAAATTCTTCAGCTAACTCCTATCTCTCCATAAGATATTATTATTGTGTAACCCAAACTATCTGCATGACCATCAGTCAAATCGAGTCCTTTGCTCTCCAGCACCTGGAGGAGCACTCCACAAGTTGTCCAGCCTGCTGACATCGTATTGCTGCCTTGGGGAACCTATATCCAATCCTTGTCCAACCCATAGTGTTCCTTCTCATGAACCCCTAATAGCACCCAGACCTTGTTTAGCTGATCTCTTGAACCTACCTCATCCCTCCTAACTCACCTAGGAACACTCCACAACATCCAATGCGAAAACAACCCGAGAACACTGTGGTTAACCTGTCCACAAAAAACCACAACCCCTCTGAAGTTTCTGTTTTATCCAAATGTCTATCCTTCAACCCTACACCTGAATTCAATGATGTTGGTGTCATCAAAGACCTACTCTTTCTTGATCCCTATGATGGAAACAGTACTTTACCACCAATCCCTCTGACTGTAGCCAACCTAATCACAACATAGAACCTTGCCTATCCCAGTTCATACCACCATCCAATTGAGATCCCCCTGCACTCCCACCTAATCACCCTCCAAGAATTTCTAACTTCCAACTTCGTCTCACCATTTTTCCCCAAGTCCCTGCCTAAGAACTCCAACCTTTCAACAGAAGAAAGGGAAACCATCGCCAACCTCAAATCAAATCCCAACGTAATCATCCTTCCCACAGGTAAAGGTTCCACCACTGTAGTTATGGATCACAGTGACTCTTCCACCTACAAGTTGTGCCGGAATGACCCCATCCCCAAAGTCCAACAAGATCTCAAATTCCTTTTAAAATCTTATGGCCCCTCCCAGAAACTCCTCACCCAAACAGCACCCCACACACCCACTTTTTACATGTTTCCCAAAATTCACAAACCAATGAATCATGGCCACCCAATTGTGTCTGGTTACTGTGCTCCTATTGCAAGAATTTCAGCCCTTGTTGACCAACACCTTCAACCAATTGTCCAAAATATATCCTCTCATATTAAGCATACCAACCATTTCCTTCTCCAAATATCCAACATCACCACTCCTTTACCTTCTGGATCCCTACTTGTCACAGTGGATGCCACCTCCCTATACACCAACATCCCACATGCCCAATGCCTTGCTGCACTCAAACACTACCTCTCCCAACCTCCCTCATTACTCATAACCATCACGAACTTTATCCTAACAAACAACTACTTTTCCATTGATGGGAGAGTTCACCATAAAATCCGTGGCACATTCGTGGGTACCCACATGGCATCCTCCTATGCTAACCTGTCTATAGGCCTTCTGGAGGAATCCTTCCTAGCATCACAAAACCCCAAACCTCTGGCCTGGTTCAGATTTATTGATGATATTTTCAAGATCTGGACTCGAACCAGGACAACCCTATTCTTCTTCCTTCAAAACCTCGACTCCTTCTCCCCTATCCACTTCATTTGGTCTTCCTCAACCCACCATGCCACATTCCTGGACATCAACCTCCACCTCACTGATAGCTCCATCAACACTTCCGTCCATATTAAACCTACCAACCACCAACAATACTTACAATTCGACAGTTGCCATCCCTTCCACATAAAAAAATCCCTCCTTTACAGTCTGGCCACCCATAGATGGCGTACCCGCAGTGACAAGAACTCCCTTTCTGAATATGCTGAGCGTCTCACAAAGGCCTGCACAGACAGAAACTACTCCACTTACCTCATCCACAAACATATCTCTCGTGCTATATCCCCACACATCTCAAATCCTCCCTCCACCACCAGTAACCATCAATAAAAAAGCACTCCCAGTACTACCATGGAATCGGACAACTAAATTGCATGGTTCACCAAGGTTTTGATTTTCTGTCCTTATGCCTAGCTATGAGAGACATCCTGCCCAAGATCCTCCATGTAATTTACCAGTTGTGCTGCAATCACTGTGCACCTTTCTATATTGGCATGACGACTAACCATCTGTCCATTAGAATGAATGGCATGGCCAAACTGTGGCAAAAAAAAAAAAAAGGTGAGCATGTGTGCACAGGCTCATGTGCAGGGCATGCATGCATTCATTTTATTTTATTTTCCTCTACTCACCCCCTCCCCATTCCATTACTTAGCTACATCTTGTTCAACCCTTCTAATATGTACATACTCTAGAAGGCTCTAGCTTCGTTCGAGTGGCACTTTTGACTCTTTCTGACGGTATCTGACTGACGAATCAGGTGTTCGAGTGGCGGAGCTGATACTTTGTGACCGTTTGTTTAAGTCAGCGGATTTTCGTCAAACTGTTTTTTTGACTGACTCCAAAGTGTTTAACAAGTCTCCTCCAAAAGACAAGCCCGCATATTTATGAAGAGGTTTGTGTTCTAAGTCTTCGATTTTCTCTTGATTGAGGCTGAGCTTTGTATATTAGACAGGCATTCTTTCAACTTATGTGGCCTTCTAATACAGTACGTCCCCTTTTTATTACATCCATACATACTATAAATGAAAGGTGTGGAAATTTTCATAACATACGAATTTAAAGATGAATGCGTATGTTTTTACAGTTTGGATTGTGATATATTCGCCTGAAAATGAAATCAAAATAGTCCTACTGAGATTTTCTGTGCCATCTGTAAATGAAGCGATTGACACATAAGAATAATATAGTTCGCAACAGGCATTAGCAGTGATAGATCTTTATAACTGACATCTAGCTTTATATGTGCCACTATAACATCTCACAATTACTGTTCCGTGTATCTCCTTGTGGTTATTTATTATAGAAATCTATTAGTGGCAATGTGGGCATTTCTACACTAAATGTGTAACTTCTGGGAAAATCATGTATGATGATAATTCTTGCACAGCACCTGCAAATTTTTGTATATTAATTTGTATGTTCCATTTTTTAAATTTTATTGTAACTCATAATAATGGGACAAAATGCATATGAAGTTGCATGTTACCAAATATTCCTTTCAAACACTACTATCCTAATTTACCTCATTTTTGTATGAGGTTTTGTCAGGTTAAATTGCCTACATTATTTATAAATGGGGGGACATGTTTACGTATATTTTGCGTTTTGTCAAAGTTTATGATCAGAATGTATTCCACAATGTATTTCTAATGGCGGAATTGACACTGTCCGTCACCGGTCTGTCACCTCACGTCAACGTGAGCTTTCTCAAGAAGAATGTTTTGATGGAATGGTCATGTGGTAACATCGCGACTCGCAAGATAACCTAGTTTCGTCATGCAATTTTCATTTTATACTCGACAGATACACGGTTTGCAGGCAAATGTGTCTAGTTAATCTTTATTATTATACTTTGGTTTAACTGTAAATTGCAAATGTTTCATGACGACTTAAATAGTTTTCTCAATTGAGAAATACATAACATATCGCCAATCATAACCTCACTTTCAACATCGGTAGAGAGCAAAGATGCCAACTAGCGCTATGGGTGGCCAAACTGCGAAACAGGTGAAATAAGCGTTCAAGTTGGCTTCGGAGTTGGAAACTGTCAAAAAGCGTGCATGCACAGTGGAGGCCTTCCAAATCATCAGTAACTATCAGGAACTATCAGCGTTTGGGCCACTCAAACGAACCTTCTGCTGTATCCATCCCCAACACTGTGAGACAACCTTCCTATCCCCCCCCCCCCCCCGCCCTTCCTTGTCCTATCTCCACACCGCAGAGCGTGATTCGAAGTGCGGGAGCTGGAGCTGACAGTTATGGGAATGTGTTGTCTGGCTGTGTGATTGTGTGAATGTTCCTAATTCTGAAGAAGGCCTTGTGAATGTTCCTAATTCTGAAGAAGGCCTTGGCCAATAGCTGAAAGTGTTGAATGTATGTGTCTTTATAAATATCAATTAATTCGAATAAGTAATCCCTGAGACGGATTTACGTCTCAAATATGTCAAAGACATTTATTGATAGATCTGAAGCTTTGAATTAAATTTAATTCAATGCTTCAGATCTATCAATAAATGTCTTTGACATATTTAAGACGTAAATCCGTCTCAGGGATTACTTATTCGAATTAATTGATATTTATATCCACCATGTCCATTGCTGAGGTGCTATTCCGCTGCATGGAGAGCCTTGGCAGTAGTGGCAATTATCTTTGGAACAAAGAAGCTGAATTAAAGTTTGTGTTGTGGAGGGAAATCGTACATAGACTATTCCAAGGTGCCTTAATCGTTAGTGGTGTGGTAGTCTAACGGTTAAGACGTCTGCCTAGTAAGCATGGAGGTCCGGGTTCGATTCCCGGCCGCACCACAAATTTTAATTCAATGCTTCAGATCTATCAATAAATGTATGTGTCTTTGTTGTGTTCCTGTCGCAGATCATCGGCACGTCTTTGCAGTGAGTTTTAACTGTCATATTACTATATTGTAAATTATTATTGATATTAATATTTCTATCTGTGTAGTTCATAAAAGCTGGTAGTGGGGTGAGGGAGGCTTCAGATGACCTGGACTGTGAGTCAGCCACTGAAATCAAACGTATGCTTAGCTGCAGGTTTGGTCTACCTTGTTTCTGACCACAGCCATTCATCCTAATAAACAGCTAGTTTTTGGTCATACTAATATGAAAAGCTGTCCAGTGATTGCAGCACAGTTGGTAAATTACAAAGCTGGTTTCATAGGTGGCCTGGCTTTGATTGAGTAGGATGAACCTGTGACGAGCCTTGAATGGGAAGTGCAGGGTGAGTGGATTGGGCAGGTCTTGCAGTGGGATCTTCTACAGGTATTTGATCTCTGTGGTAGGGGGCTGTGATTGTGAGTGATACAGAGAAGGACTAGGATGTTATAAGAGGTTGGGAGGGTGATAGAACACCACTTTAGGAGGAGGGGTGGGACAGATATTGGGAAGAATGAGTTTCATTTCTAGGCATGATGATAGGAAGTCAAAACCTTCACAAAGGATACAATTAAGATGTCAGTGTAGTATAATGTGAAGAGGGGATCAGTCATTTGTGGATTGTTAGTGGTAGAAGACGGAGGATATGTTGTGTGAGTAGTGATATGGCACAGGAGATTTGTTTGTTGACGGTCTGGGGGACATTGTCTGTCTGTAAGGCCTTTATGAGACCTTCAGTTTATTGAGTAATTGTGTTCTCCTCACTGCAATAAACCATCTACAGGTGGGTATGCCATATGGGAGGATTTTTTTTATGTGGAAGGGATGGAAAGTCAAAGTGAAGGTATTGCTGGTGGTTGGTAGGTTTGATGTGGACAGGACTGTGGATGGAGCCATCAGTGTTGTGGAGGTTAACATCCAGAAACCCACAGTGGGTTGTGGCAGACGAGGTGAAGCAGAAGAGAAGAGGTTGAGGTTGTGAAGGAAGGGTGTCCTGGCCCTATGTCCATATCATGAAAATATCATCAGTGAGCATGAACAAGGTGTTTTGGGACACTAGAAAGGTTACCTGCAGATGACCCTTGAATAGGCTGGTATAGGAGGGTGTCATGTGGGTGCCAGCTCCTGTGCCACAGAATGTATTGTATACTTTCCTCTGAAAGGAAAAGTACTTCTTAGGTAGGATAAAGTTGGTGAGGGTTATGAGAAATGAGGTATTATAAGTAGATTCTGAGCAATGTGCAGGAAGATGGCATCAACTGTGACGAGTTAGGATCCACATGGTTCAGAAGTGGAGATGGTGGTGAGGCTGGGAAGGAAGTGGTTGATTTCCTTTATGTGGGTGGATAGGTTTTGGAGAGTTAGTTGAAGGAGTTTATCAATGTGAACCGAAATTCTTTCAAAAGGAGCACACTAAATAGCTACTATTGGGCATCCAGGATTATTTGGTTTGTGGATTTTGTAGAAAGTGGGTGAGTTGGGTGTTTTTGGGGTGAGGATATTTTCTGGAAGTGGCCATATGATTTCAACTAGGATGTTGCATATCTGAGTTGGTGTTTCCGGTGGAAGATTCAGAATGTTGGTGCAGCCCTGCTGTCAAGTAATAACTGTGATTCTTAACAATGATGGACCCTTTGTCTGCAGGGATTTGTTTGGAGATTGTAGATGGTTCTGCTGTCTTCTGCCAAAAGGTTTGTGTCTTTAGGAAAGGACATGTTGAAAGATGATGAGACGAAATTGGAAATGAGAAATTCCTGGAGGGTAACCAGGTGGTAGTTAGGTGAGAGTGCAGACAATTTCGGATGGATGATGGTGTGGACTGGGAATTCCAGGGGTTCAATATTCTCATTAGCTTGGCTTCAGTCGGAGGGATTGGTGCCAAGTAATGTTTCCATCATTTGGATCAGGAAAAGGAGAGTAGGTCTTTCACAACTTCCATATGGTTGAAATGGAGTGTAGAGGTGAAGGTGAGATCTTTGATTAGAACTGAAACTTCTGTGGGCTGGAGGTGTTTGGTGGACATGTGAACTTCAGTGTTCTGCAGTTATTTTGTCTTGAGATATTGTGGAGTGCCGGTGGGGAGTTGCGGAGATGTGGCATGTTCAATAGGTCAGCTAGGCATGGTCTGGATGCTTTGAGGTGTTTATGATGTAACTTGACGTGTCTTTGGGTGTTCACCAAACTAAACTATATTGGCCGGACACAACATTCGTGTATTGGGCTATGTACGTCTCTGTAAAAGAGTGATGGCTTGATGTAATCTCAGGGTTGAACCTTACATGTCTACATCTACATACATACTCCGCAATTCACCGTAAGGTGCGCGGCGGAGGGTACACTGTACCACTACTAGGCATTTCCTTTACTATTCAACTCCCAAATTGAACGAGGAAAAAAAGAATGCCTATATGCCTCCGTACGAGCCCTAATTTCTCTTATCTTGTCTTTGTGATCTTTACGCAAAATGTAAGTAGGCATGTCTGCTTTCTTACCCAGTAACTACAATAGCGGCAGATAATACCTTATACCTCTGATTCTAAATTCAAATATTCTATGCATAGAGTAACAATTTCGAAATAATAATGAAATACAAAATAAATATAGAGTATTAATTAATAAAATAGGTTTTATTCTAGCATTTGCAAATGATGTAGGCAGTACCAGATAACTCAACTGAATAATGTTTATTCAAACATGTATTTATCTATTGGAAGTGGTTTACACACAGGCATTTCCTATCCCATAAAAGGCAGGGCAACCTGTTATAGCAGTCATGTTGTATACAAACTGTGCTGAAAACACTGTGCAGCTTTGTACGTGGACATGACCAGCAACAAGCTGTCTGTGCGGATGAATGGCCATCATCATACTGTGGCATACAGTTGGACCATCCTGTTGCAGAGCATGCAGCACTGCATGATGTGGCTCACTTCACAGCCTGTGCCATACAGATCCTCCCCACAAACACCAACTTGTCTGAACTGCACAGATGGGAACTCTCCATATGGTATATCCTATGCTCCCGCAATCCCCCAGGCCTAAACCTTCCCTAATTCCTGCCCCCGCCACTCTCCTCTCCCCTTCCTTTCCCTACCCACACTCCATCTTACGTACAACTCCATTTCCATCACATACTCCAGTCCCTTCCTATCTGTCACACAGCACTGACGTTTGCTCCATCCCCACCAGCATCCTTTCCTGCTGACCTCTCCATGCCGCCTCCTCACCCCCACCACTGATTGCTCTGTGACTGTGTGTGTGTGTGTGTGTGTGTGTGTGTGTGTGTGTGTGTGTGTGTGTGTGTGTGTGTGTAAGTTCCCTGTGGCAGCTGAAGGCTTAACAGCTGAAAGCTTCAGTTTTGTTTATTCTTTTATGTGTGCCTTTTTGCAACTCGTCGGACGTCTCTGTGGTGAGGAGCAACCTGTCCTTTCCCAAATATTGTTGAATCCTTTAACGTATTTCCATTGTTTGTTACTAGATAAAGATATACAACAGGGGCAAACAGTTTTCCTTTAAACATAACCTCTCAGAATTGCTGAACAACAAGGTTATTTATAGTATATGACTGATAGCTAACGTACTGCATAAGCACTTAACAAGCCATTCAGTTTCATATACAGTCACTTCACAAACTATGGCACAATTGAAATGTAAAACAAATACTCGCCTAGAAGCTTTACAACACACAATCTAAATTTAAGAACAAATGCTGCTTAACACTTTCTCTGTGGCTGACACTTATAAGCGGCACAACAAGCCACGAGCCAGTGCAGCTGATGCTTATAAGCATCCGTGCTCACTGTCCAATTACTCAGTCTAGTTGCAGCGTCTAAGCTAGTACCAAAGTGTGTAAACTTTTGTTTTGTGTGGTCAGTTATTGAATGTATATTGTTCGTAATGGATGTCTAATGAACCGAAAACTGGACCTTCCAGTGTGAAAAGGAGCAGGAAAACTGTTTAATTGACAGAGGAACAGTCACTTAATGTACTAGACATGGAGATTGTCATTTAGAGCTGCAGACGAATTGCAGAGTGATGATAGCGTGGAAGCATAGCCTTCGAATCTGTTTTGTGACAGTTCTAAATCTAACGATAAGATTGCGACGATTATGTGGAAATCGACAACGAAATAGAGCCCGACCTGCCACATGGAGATAATCCAGTTGAGTCTTGGCATAAAGAACCACATAATATACATGTAGCAACACTGTGTTTTTTCTAAGTGATGCTATCATGTGGCATGTGTGCGAGTGTCATGAGTGCGCTTTGTTTATGTGTTTTCATTTGTTTGTACGTTCTGTGTTTTCACACTGTGTTGCGATGTGCGAGTGTTTCAACCATGTGCTGCGTAATTAGTTTCCATGTCAGCCTCCAGAGGCGCTGTGTTTTCTATGTTTTTGTTATCCTTGATTGCAAGTATTTTATATGTTCTCTTTGTTTCTTGTTTAATTTAACTTTTCTAAGTAGAATTGCCCTAGTGAGGTAAATAATGCCGTGCAATTAATTTGTACCGGTGTCTAGATCAAATTATTATCATAATATATGCAGGGCAAACAGTCGTACAAGCAACAACATAGCTGTAGGACAAAGTGGTGACCCTGGCATGATTATTTGTTCCTTCAGTAAAAAACTGTCTTGAATGCAAATTGTTTTATTCCTTATTTAATGACGCATTTCGCTCTTTAGCAGGGCATCTCCAGATTATCTGCGTGACAGAATTTACACAAAATTACAAGGCATAATTACAAAATGAGGATAATGGTACATGGGCTTATTTTGTGTTAAGAAGACAAAGCTTACAATGCGCTTTGTTTACCATTTCTACTGTCTTCTTAACACAAAATAAGCCCATGTCCCATTAACCCCATTTAATAATTACACCTTGTAATTTTGTGTAAATTCTGTTACGCAGATTATCTGAAGATGCCCTGCTAAAGTGTGAAAGGCGTCATTAAATAATGAATAAAACAATTTGCAATCAAAACAGTTTTTCACTGAAGGAATATTTATTCTCACTGATTGGTTTACAACATGGACTGTAAATCATTTTATATGATTATTTATGTGTTTTACCTGTAAAGGACGCTTTTCAAATTGTCGATAACCCGACCACAGGAAGTTAGACTGTGTCAAGGCTGGCAGTAGGATTGCTGCCCTTTTGGCCTCACAACCCGTCTCTTTGGTTTGCTCAGGCTGAGCCTAGTTTCTTTTATTCAGGAATAATGGCCGATTCTACCAAATTCGCATTGGTCATAAGCCAACTTGATCACCAATAGGATGCGGAGGTACAAGACGTGTTTATTTTGCTGCCTGAGAGTGGTACATATGATCAGTTGAAGACAGAATTAATAAGGCAAGTATCGGCTTCACAAGAAGAATGCCTCCGTCGAGTGTTAACACAAGAGGACATCGGAGACTGTAAGCCTTCACAATATTTACACCATTTGAAGAGCAAGACCGACATGGATACTGTTCTAGATAATCTACTACGAACCATTTGGAGTAGTCGCTTACCACCTCCAATCAAAGCTATCATTGTGTCACAGTCCGAAATGTCTTTAGATGCAGTCGCAGACTTAGCAGATAAAGTGCAAGATGTGATGTCGCCTGTACCTATCAGTCTGGTAACTGCATAGTGTGCCAGCACATAAGCAGCTGTGTCACGCGCCAACTATGACGCACTTACAGCAAAAGTGGACCTACTAAAACAGCAGCTGAGCCAAATATTGTCTCGCCGTGATTCAAGTTGTAGTTGTGGCGAGCCGAGATTTTGAAGATGCTCATGAAGCGGGACATCGTCAACCTCTTCCGCCCGAGTGACAGACCGGCAAAGATCCTGTTGGTATCATGACGATTTGAAGATCAGGTGTGTAAATGCACAAAACGTTGCACTTATTCAAATGCCAACTTATTGGTCATAGACGCATCATCAGATTGCGAATCCACATCACAGTGCCTATTTGTGAGTGATCTAAGGACCCTTTGGAAATGACACTGGCTCCGAATTGTGTATATACCCAGGGACTATGCTATACCGCAAGAGACCGCCAACACAGTTATATCTGACTGCTGTCAACAATTCTTAAATTGTAACAGCAGTTAGAATTGGACTTGGGTCTATGCAGAGCGTTTGTGTGGGATTTTACAATTACAGGTGTCATCGAACCAATCATAGGAGCTGATTTGTTATTGCACTCCAATCTGTTGCTTGACATCGCAAATACATGATTGGTTGACAACACCACAGGACTTACAGCTCCAGGATTCCAACGTATCGTGGCAATACACTCTCCCAAGCTCGTAGAGATTGCAGATAATGAGTACGCCAAACTACTACGACAATATCCTGTTCTGACAAGACCTCCTGGAGTGCCCAAGGAAGTGAGGCACAACACAGTCCACTACATTGAGACCACTGAGGGACCACCAATATCTTGCAGACCATGACAGTTAGCCCCGGTTTGACTGGTGATAGCAAAAGCAGAATTTGATAGCATGATTCGTGAAGGTGTCATGAGGCCATCTAGCAGTCCCTGTCTTCAGCTTTGCATTTGGTTCCTAAGAAGAGCAGTTATTGGTGTCCATGTGGTGACTACAAAGCTTTAAATGCCCGGACAGTGCCTGATCGATATCCAGTGCTGGTACTCTGTGACTACGTGTTGAGTGGTACTCGCCTGTACAGTGTGTTAGACTGCACCAAGGCATACACACAAATAACGGTCGCGGAAGAAAATATTCCAAACACAGCAATAATTACTCCATTTAGCCTCTTTGAGAGTAAATTTATGACATTCGGCCTACGGAATGCCGCACAAACCTGGCAGAGGTTCATCAATTCTGTGTTACAAGGTCTGCCTTTCTGTTTCGCATACTTGGACGACATTTTGGTACAATCAGCCTCTCCGGAACAGCATCGTCAACATCTGGTCAACGTGTCTATGCGATTAGAGGACTATGGTGTGGTACTAAACATAGCAAAATGTATTTTTAGACAATTGTCAGTGGATTTTCTTGGCCACCGCATACTCCATCAGGTTCCTTTTCATTGCCTCGAAAAGTGGTAGCTATCCTCCAGATTCCTTGGCTGAAAACAGTGAAGGAATTTGCCGTTTTCTTGGAGCAATTCATTTTTATCGCCATCACCTACCACGAGTGGCAGTGATCGAAGAACCAATGACAGCCGTTATTGATGGCCCATGCAAAGGAAACACGGTGATTTCATGATCGGAACCCATGATTGCTGCATTTGAAAAGGCCACATTATTAGCACACCTGGAACTAGATGCAACAGTAGCATTAGTAGTGGACGCAAGCCAGACAGCTGTGGATGCGGCATTGCAGCAATGCAATAATAATATGTGGCAACCACTAGCTATTTTCTCGTGCAAGTTGTCAATGTCGCAACAGGAGTGGAGCGTGTACGACCACGAGTTGCTAGCAATATTTGAATCAATTAAATATTTCTGGCCTCAGCTAGAAGCACGAGATTTTATTATTTTTACTCATCACAAACCAATTGTTCGCCAAAACAGCATAATCAGCTGATGTATACTGCACAATTAACTACTAATATACGGCATATATCCGGAATTGAGAACATCGTCACAGATTGCCTCTCACAATTTGGAAGCATGTGTATTACGGATTACTCCAAGCTCACTGGAGCTCAGTTAAGGAACCATGAACTGCAAGAATCTCAGGGAAATTCTGACTATCAAAGACAACTTATTTTATTTCTTTTGACATTGCATGGTTTATTTTTATGATGTGGAAGGCTAGAACTTCTTTTCATGAGTACTCAGAAAATGAGGTTTTCTTTTGATGCATTGTAAACCATTCACTTCAGTTTTTGCAAAAGAATTTGTTATGCTAAAAATATCACTGCAATTGAAGTGATGGGGGACACAAGAGAAACCTCCATGTAGGGTGTGTTTCACTTACTAATTCCCACACATCTGGGTGTCCCCTGCATATCTATGATAAATGTAGATGGCTAATTCTCTCGTACCAGGAGCAAACATGCTACTAAACTGATGACGTCTATCAAAGTCAATCTTAAAAAATGTGTATTTGAAGTAAATATAATTTCAAATGAATCCAATTTCCTTTTTCCTTCTTAAGAATTTGTGTTTTGGGATCCAAATTTTTCCTGAATGCAGTGGATTTGTTGCTTGTTTGAATTGTATTTATCTTTTCTTTTCTTTTCTTTTCTTTTGTTACATTATCAACACATCACGAACATTTGAATGAAACCTGTGACTCCTATAGGTGTCAGACAGCAAACAGACTTTGAAACATGACCACAATACAGTCAAAGCTTATTTGAAGTAATGCACCTAAGGTGTCATCATTAAGTCAGTACAGAACATGGTGCTACAGATCTTACAAGGTCTGCCATCAGCCTGTAGCTCAGGCGTGCTTAAGAGTGTTACCGGTCCGCACCAGAGACTTGCACGCCTGCACTGAAGTCGCAGCGAAAGTGTTCAGTACAGATGTAACTTTAAATGCAACTTGGGGCAAGAAACCTAAAATTACATGTTACAAACTGGATTGAAATGCAAGTGCCCCGCAAGTACAGACATCACTACTAAAGCAAACCTTGTGGTGTGAAACATAGACCTATGGCATAATTTGAATTACAGAAAGTGTCTTCCAAGTACACTCATCAACAAAATTTTAATTTTAATACAAAATGTGCCTTGCAAGGAGTTTTGATGGGTAGGGAGAATTGGCTTGGATTTAAACAATAAGAAGAAATCACGACATTTTCCAATGTCTGCTGCTCCTGTAAGATGGACAAATGATCTGCAACACATGAAAATTTGTGCCAGACCGGGACGCGAACCCGGGTCTCCCGCTTTTCGCGAGCAGTCGCCTTAACCACCCGGCCACCCGTACACACTCCCTGGCCAGTCCCGGGCCAGCACAAATTTTCATGTGTTTCAGATCATTTGTCCATCTTACAGGAGCAGCAGACGTCGGAAAATTTTGTGATTTGCGAAGTATATATATGGATATATTTATCTCTGCTGCGGATCAGCACCGACGTCTGTTCCCTTGGAAAAGACATAATAATAAAAATAAGAAGTTTCTTTAGCGGATGTAGGTTATGCCTAAAGACCGTATCCAAAGGGCTTCACAGTATCAAATAAAATGTGAAATCAGGCCGTAAATGAGTGGTGACAATTTTGCTACTTCACAGTGCAAGTAAGACATCAACAATTTGCAATAATAACAACCCCTTACAGAATAGGTGACAATGCCGGTGGTAACAGTTTATGAATCTGACTTAGTAGTGGGTGTTCAGATCACCAAACCATTATCATCTAAGATCATAAACATGTTGAGTGGCCAAGTATACATAAGAACTGCCAACACAAATCAAAATAATTACAGAACTAGATACATTAAAAGAGATAACACAAAACGTATTTAGCGCACTAAGCACTAGGTTACACGGATTAAATAAGCATCTTACAGTCGCACTGGTATCACATTCTGACCCTTTCTTTCTATAAATGAAGCAGCAATGGCTCAGGCTGGCGATAACACGCACTAGGTTACCGTGGCCTAACAGGATGCATCTAAGGAGGAAAAGGGTGAAGGTTAGATAGAAAACAAATGACAATTTCAGGGAGGTTTTGTTGTAGCATTTGCAAATGATGTAGACAATGCCAGATAACTCAATTGAATAATGTTTATTCAAACACATGTATTTATCTGTTGAAAGTGTTTTACACAAACAAAAGTAGTAAATTAGAAATTAACCTTTTAAAATCATCAGAAGAGATGTGTTAACTGTGTTACATAAATAGCAGCAGAAACCCCAATGACAGACGATGCACAAATACTAAATTAATTTACTCATCATAGGGAGCAATCTTATTGTATTAAAATAAAGGGAAATGCCAAGATTGCAATTAAAAATATATTTCTTTAAGATCACCGGTTTCAACACTCAATAGCGGCATCTTCTGGTCTGTGGAAACACATACAAAATGTGTGGTTACACGCAAAAATTACAAGTGCAGTACAGCTTGTGTAGTAGATAAAACAAATAATATGGTAATCTTAGATTTCTAAAAACTGGTTACATACCTCCTACAATTGGCATTTAACTAATCATCAAACCCCTCAGGGGTTCAGCTTTATTTGCTGAGTACGGACTTGGCGACCCTGGGGTCCTGAACTGGTGACTGGTAAGCACCATCAGTGCTCTAGACACCATAACCTCTGGGCACACTTCAGCGACCACTGTGTAGCGTGATGGTGGAACGTTGTGTGTACCGGGGAATGAGGATCTTGGCTTGACTGCCCGGGTCGTGAGGACGCTACAAACCTCTATAAAAAAAACCTTCATCCCAAGGTGTGTTACGTGCTGATGGGATGCACGGCTGTTGAGGTTGAACAGTCACTAGCAAGCAACCTCTGGGGATACTGACGCTCCTCAGTTGTATAAGGCTTACCTAGGCATGTGGCACTGTGTCTAGGTGGACATTTAGTTCCCTAACAGGTCGTGGAATCGAGATGGACCTATCGAGAAATTTTCCACCACCTAGTGGGATGGGTGTACCACTGGGGCACATGTAAGGCATCAGAAGCTTTAATGCTGACTGGGGCAAGCCGGCCGCGATGGCCGAGGGGACTGAGGCGCTCCAGTCACGTTCTGCACGGCCACTACGGTCGGGGGTTCGAATCCCCCCTCGGGCATGGATATTTGTGCCGTCCTAGTTCGTAAGTAGTTCATAAGTAGTTTGTAAGTTTAGGGACTGATGACCCCGTAGTTAAGTCCCTTAAGCTTAACAAACATTTGAACATTTTTTTGACTGGGGCAAACATCTCGCCCCAACATTCAACCTCCACCATGTTCAGTGTCTCCATATAAGAAAAGAGAGATAGTAAATATACAACCTCCTAGATAGATGGCTCCAATACTCCAATGGAACTTGCAGGGTCACAGGTCACATGTGGAGGAACTACATTTACTGACTCAGGGTAGACCGATCTGTATATGTTTACAAGAGACAAATTTAAAATTTTTAGACAACCCTGTGCTAAGTGGCTATATTCTCTATAAGGATGACGTCCTCAGTGGAGAGAGAGCTAGTAGCAGGGCTGCTATTTTTACTAATACAGCATATCACTCCGAGCCCCCGTCTCCCACTGCATATTTACGAGCCGTTGCAGTATCTGTGTCGGTGCATCACTGTTTGATGGTGTGCTCCCTGTATCTGCCCCCTCACGATGCTTTTGATACAGAGGCCCTCAAGGACCTTACTCCACAGCTCCCCCAACCATTCATCATTTGTGGTGATTTTAATACACACAACATGCTTTGGGGCTCTGCCAGTACCTGCCTCAGGGGTCGAGCAACCGAGAGGCTTCTATTGTCGAAGAGTGCACATTTATTAAACACAGGACAGCACACACACTTTTCTCTCAGGCCCTCACCCACACTACACAATGGGAAGTGGCCGATGACCTGCATGGCAGCGACTATTTCCTCATCTGGCTCACCCTGCCAGACAGTGTAGAGCCCAAATGCAGACCACTTCAATGGGTGATCGGTAAAGCCGACTGGACACTGTTCAGCCAACTTGCTGAGCTGGAAACTCGTGACAGTGTTCAGGAATGGGTGGACTGTATCAGTGAAAATACCCACAATGCTGCTGAAGTATGTATGCCACTGTCGTTAGGAGAATAAAAACGACAGCCAGTCCCTTGGTGGACTGCTGAGTGCTACTCTACAATTAGGACCAGGCGTGCAGCTCTGCGTAGGTTTGAGAGCTGGTCAACTGCAGACAACCATGCAGCTTTTCGGATGGTGATGGCAAAATGTCGCCGAATTATGAGAGAGAACCAAAAGAGATCTTGGCAGCAGTTCCTTAGTGTTTTACCCATTCCAATATAGGTTCCACAGTATGGGAGACCATCCTCTCTGGGGTACACCATCTTGACGAAGCACTGTCCGTGCGGGTGGAGAGGCTTGCGTATCCGCATGAAGCAGAGGGCTATACCAAAGGTAGAGAACCTACTGCCGGAAAGGCCTCAGGTGATGGATCAGACTAAGAGTGTCCCACAACGTCCCGTCTTCCTTATCCTCTCCCAGTCCTTTCCCAACCCAAGGTGTGATGCGATCCGTGCCGAGGGGTGCGTGGCACATGGGTGGATGTGTCTCGAACAGAGCCTCAGGGATACCGAGCGACCTCCCTGAGTAAGTAGCCTTGCACCACGCGGGGTTATCGTGGTGTGGACCAAATCTCGTGGGACTAAGAGGAACACAGAGAAAGAAAGTATTTTAAAAGAATCTGAGCGGCAATCTGAGACCTCAGATACTCAGACATTGGGATCAGGACCGATGGAGTGCACTCCTACTTCTGAATCAGGGTCTAGACCTGAGCAAGAAGTGGGAACCGTAACAGAGAAGTTGGACCGGATTAGGATTAAGGCCTTGTCTGGAGCTCAGAGGAGGAAACTTCTCAAGGAACAGTAGCAAAAGGAAGGAAAAGAATGGCTTCCTAAGCATAAGTGGAGGGAATCAATAGGGCTTGAGCCCAAGACCCCCAAAAACAAACCCCTTCGACGTCAAAGACAGGTGGCAAGAGGGTTAGGGAGGGATCTAAGACTCCCTCCTCTCTGGACAAACATGATCCTAAAAGGCTGAGGCAGGAAATAGGGAAACAGACCTATAGTACTGCAGTCTCGGTTTTTAGAATGGCGGTTGTCCAAGAAGGATACCCACTGGTGACCATCACCTCGCAGCAGGAGCAGCTTGTGCAGATGGCCCTATTTGAAGAGATTGGGGGAGACGCTGGTCCAGGACCCAAATTCAGGAGAGTCTATCTAGATCGTGGTGCTCTCATTTTTGTCTGCGAGGGGGAGCACTCAGCAGAATGGCTTAAGGACAAGGTGCCCATGATATCCCCGTGGGAGGACGTGAAGCTGCTGGTCATGACAGCAACCGAACTCCTGAAGACTGCAAAGGTATCAATATGGGTACCAAAGATCCTTAAGGATGTCCCTCCAAAGATCTGTTCGAGAAAATAAGGGTCCAGAACCCAAAAGTCTCGACAGAGGATTGGAGCGTAATTAATCAAAAGGTCGTTCCAGAAGGACGAACCCTGGTGGTGGAGGTCAGAGAGAAGTCCCTGAAGGCAATGCGAGAGCAAGGCCTGAAACTGTTTTTAGGGTTTTCGCAGGTCGCTGTCAGGGTAATCAAAGACCTTAAAGGCAATAATGGCAGCAAGATGGGGACTGGAAGTGCTGCAGATAAACCTGCAGCACAGTAAAGGGGCCACTGCTGCCCTGAGCCGTCGCCTGGGGAGACAGGAGGTGGATGTGGCCCTGATACAAGAACCCTATTTATACAAAGGGGGTGTATCGGGCCTCGGTGGTACTGGAGGTAAGCTGATTTATGCTAGAAATCTAAAAAACTCCAGAACATGCATTTATGTTAGAAATGGAATACCTTTCATACCAATGATGGATTTTTGTTCCAGGGACTTGGTGACCATCAGGATGCAGCAACGTGAGGAAGGCATCAAGAAGGAAATTGTTTTGGCCTCGGCATACCTTCCTTATGAAGACAGCTCTCCTCCTCCTTTGGAAGTGAGGAGACTGACGGAAGCCTGCCACCGGCAAGGTGACGAACTGTTGGTGGGATGTGATGCCAATGCCCACAATCTATCGTGGGGCAGCAAGGACACCAACAGTAGAGGTGAGCACCTTCTTGAATTTCTCCTATCTAACAACTTGGAGATCCTGAATAGGGGTGATGAACCTACATTCAGGAATAGTAGAAGGGAAGAAGTAATTGACATAACTTTTGGTTCCATGATGATGGGAAGTTACGTCAAACAGTGGCATGTGGTCCTGGAGCCATCCTCATCAGATCACATGTATATTAAATTCAAGGTTGAAATGGGAACCAGACAGACCATGGCCTATAGGAATCCCAGGAAAACGGACTGGGAGACATATAGGAGAGACCTTGACTTCAGCCTATCGAAAATAAAACTTCGATAAGGAATCCAGCAGAGTTTGAGGAAGTAGCAGAGGCCGTAACCTCTGCTATAGTGACCTCATACCAGGACAACTGCTCAATCACTAAGAAGTGCACAAATAGGAGTGTGCCTTGGTGGAATAATAACCTGGAAATGCAAAGGAAACAGGTACGAAGACTGTTTAACCTAGCGAGGCGCAAAGGAAAATGGGCAAAGTATCGTGAGGCCCCTGTCAATTACAACCTTGCCATCAGACGGGCAAAGGAGGCATCCTGGAAGGTATTCTGTGAGGAAGTGGAGGGCACGGCTGCTGAAGCGAGACTTCATAAAATCCTCACTAGAGTACCAACTAATCCAGGAGGAACATTGAGCAAGGAGGATGGGGAGTATACAAAGACAGCACATGAAACGCTGGAACTGCTCCTCAAGACTCACTTTCCTCAATATACTCTGGGGGATAACTCAGACCAGAATGTGATTCCTGAGAGACAACGCTTCTCAGGTATTCGCAAAGAGGACTGGGATCTGGCCAAGGAGTGTGTCGATTTCAGTGAGGTCCGATGGGCGGTGGGAACATTTCAACCGTTTAAGTCACCTGGCCGCGATGGAATCTTTCCCGCTCTCCTGCAACAAGCGGGAGAAAATCTTATTAGATTCCTATGCAGGTTATTCAGGGTTAGCCTAGCAGCAGGAATCATTCCCAATGCCTGGAGGGCAGTGAAGGTTGTCTTCATTCCAAAGCCAGGGAGAATTGATCATGCCAAGGCCAAGGATATGAGACCAATCAGCCTGTCCTCCTTCATTCTTAAGACATTGGAAAAGCTGGTTAATGTGCATGTTGGAGAAAGGAGGTTAAGTAGGGTTCCTCTACATTCAAACCAACATGCATATCAACCAGGTAAATCATGTGAGACAGCTCTCCACCAACTTGTTGGGAAGGTGGAGAAAGCACTACACTTTCAAGAAATAGCCCTCTGTATCTTCCTGGACATTGAGGGGGCTTTTAGCAACACAACCGTCGATTCCATGGTTAGGGCAGCAGAGGTGCATGACCTAGGGACCACTATATGTAGGTGGGCTAGGGCCATGCTCAGTGGAAGAAAGGTAGAGGCTTCCATGATGAATGAAAAAATGGTAATCAACACCACTAGGGGTTGCCTGCAAGGAGGAGTTCTTTCCCCTTTATTGTGGAATCTAGTGGTGAATGATCTCATTGGAGAATTAAACTCTAGGCAGTACTTTTGCCAAGGATACGCAGATGATCTTGTCATATTAATACTTGGCAAATTTGCTGACACAGTGAAGAATATGGCACAAGGTGCCTTGGACATTGTGCAAGATTGGTGCAGAAAACAGGATCTGGGGGTTAGTCCTAAGAAGACTGTTGTACCATTCACAAGGAAACATATCCAACACTCAAGTTGGAATCTAAAGCTTTTCAATGAAGCGCTACTTGTGAAGGGGACAGTGAAATATCTAGGGGTTACCCTAGATGAGAAACTGACATGGACCCCTCACATTAGGAATATTTGCTCCAAGGCAAAAGGTACTTTAGTAAGTACCAGGAGAGCTTGTGGCAAAAATTGGGGCCTGAGCCCCAAGGGTATGCACTGGATATACACCACAGTGATTAGACCCAGGATCACCTATGGGGCGGTCGTGTGGTGGAAGAAGGCATAACAGCAGGTTGCTGCTAAGGAGCTTGGTAAGGTGCAGAGACTAGCCTGCTTAGCCATAACAGGCGGAATTAGCAGCACACCAACTGCTGGGATGGAAATCATGCTGGATATGCCCCCATTACACCTTTGGTTCAAGATGGAGGCAGCAGCTGGTGCCTACAGACTCAAAACTGGTAACAACTGGAACTCTTTGGGATATCCAGAATCACACACTAAAATAGTGAGTGAGGTAAATATAGGAAGGGTTGGGGAAATGCCAGCCGACTGTATTATAACCCCATTCTGCTTCAACAAGCCTTTCAGTATAACAATTGGAACTAGGGAGCAGTGGGAGAAAATAGTTCGACACCGTACGGGGGATATTGTGGGGTTCACTGACGGGTCGAAATCAAACCAAGGCGTTGGGGCCGGGGTATATGGGGTGCAGCCAAGACTGGAGGGCGTCATCTCTCTAGGGAAACTGGCCTCAGTATTCCAGGCCGAAATCACTGCCGTCAGGGCATGTGTGGAGGAGAATTTGCGTAGGTGCTACAAAGATCGTAGCATCTATATCTATTCAGACACCCAGGCAGCCCTGAGATCACTGGCAGCTCCTACAACAAGGTCTAAAATTGTTGCAGAATGTCACAGGGTTCTGGTGGAGCTAGGGGAGAGCAATAGAGTAAACCTATTGTGGGTCCCTGGCCACTCGGGGATCAGTGGCAACAAACATGCCGACAGATTAGCCAGGATGGGGGCAGAGTCTCCATTTATTGGACCGGAACCTGTCCTGACAATCACCAAGGCAATGATCAAATTGGAGCTACGTAACTGGCTCAGAAGACAGCACGTAGAATATTGGACCAAAGTCCATCAACAAAAACATGGCAAGGTAATGATGCCAAAGCCATGTTTTAAAAGAAGCTCTGCAATCCTGGATCTGAACAGGAGAGAGATTAGACTCATGGTTGGATTGCTGACAGGCCATGGGAATTTCAAAAAACACCTACATACAATGGGAATAACAGAAGAGGACCCTAAATGTAGGATCTGTGATGACGGTGATGAAACTGCATCACATCTAATCTTCGAATGCATTGCATTGGAGAGTAAAAGGCACAGAACATTTGGGACAACCAGACCTGAAGAAACTGTGTCTAATAAAGAACTGGTAAAGGGACTCCTTGCACTGTTCAAGGGCACTGGTTGGCTTTACTAGACATACAGGGAGCGATACCGCACAATAAACTTAGTTTCGGTGCGGGCAGTGGCGTGTTAGACCAAGACTGTTTTGGCTTCCCTGAAAAAATCAAATCAAATCAAATTAATGGGAGACCATAAGGAAGATTTCTGGGAAAGGAGGGAGGTGTCCGGTGCTGTTGTAATGGGAATGGCATTCTCCAAACCAGCTCATGAGACACAGCTATCTATTTTGCCAATGTTACAGCCATTGTCAGTCAGGATCCAGCATTCCAGTGCCACAGAGTGGTTGCTGAGAGGGGCAATTTGGACTTAAGGTCTGCCGTTCATCAGCATTATAACTGCCCTTTCACACTGTGGGAGCTGGATTCTGTATTGTGTGCGGCTTGTGATACATCCCCTAGCAATGATAGGACCCACTGCAGTCTGCTATGGCTCCCAACACAGTGAAGTAAAGAAATCCTCATCAATCTTTTTAATGCCATTTGGTCATCAGGTCAGTTTCCTGACTCTCGGAGAGAGGCAGATATAATCCCCCTTTTAATACTGGGGAAAGGTCGCTCATGGCCAAGCACTTATCGCAGTGTTGTCCTCACTACTTGCATGGGAAAGACCTTAGAGTGGATGGTCAATCAGAGCCTTGTCTAGATTTTGGAATCCAGGCAGCTCCTTAGTCGCTTCCAGTGTGGACTCAAGAGATATAGTTCCACCTTCGATAACCTGGCCTTTGTAGAGGCGGCTATATGACAGGCTTTCCTGCACCATCATCACCTTACGGGTGTATTTTTTGATATTGAGAAGGCCTACGATAGTGCATTAAAGAATGGTTGGCCAATCCCCTTCCTATCAGTCATCAGTCACTTGTACCCTAAAACTGCCTTAAGAGTACATTCACGACTGAGTACTTCAGTGGGCCATCTTCAATTGCTGACATGCAGTACTTGATGTTGTGTCTGCTTCTTCCCTCATTCCACTTGACTAGTTTGGATACGTACCATCCTGTTGCCTGTTTTTCTTCATTACCTCTTTTCTCAGATCACATTTGTCTTCTAATTATCCTGTAAGGGACTAAAGTACTAGCTGTCATGTGGCCACATCATCCTATCCATCCACACTAATTATCAAAGTGCTACACATATAATTTAGATGATATTCTGTCCAGGTTGGAATTAATAATGTAGTAAGGACAGTTTACAACTCACCGCAAAGACGTGGTGACGAGCTGTGACAGGCACATGCAAAAGACACACACATACAACACTTTCAGCTATCGGCCATGGCCTTCTTCAGAAAATAGAACACTCACACAATCACATAGGGACACAACACAGTCATACAACCATCACCTCCGGCTGCCGCTCTTCGAAGTCCTTCCCTTACAGCCTGGCCACCCTTGGACGGCATATCTACTGTGACAAGACCTCCCTTTTTCATTATGATGAGAGTCTCACAAAGGCCTTCAGAGACAGAAACTACCCCACAGACCTAGTTCACAAACAGGTCTCCCATGCCATATCCCCACACTCCCATAGCCTTCCTCTACCACCAGTAACCAACCATGAAAGAACTCTCCCCTTGTCACCCAGTACTATCCTTTTGATTTTCTGTCCTCATGCCCAGAAATGAGAGACATCCTGCCCAAGATCCTTCCCACCTCTCATAAAGTGATGTTCTGTCGCCCTCCTAACCTCCATAACATCCTAGTCCATCCATATGCCACCCAGAAACCCAGCCCACTGCCACAGAGAACATTCCACCCACGCAGCACAGGCTTATCCTGCCCTGTCAGAGGCCAGGTCACCTGTAAAAGTAGCCATGTAATTTATGAACTGTGCTGCAATCACAGCATATTGGCATGACCACTAACCAGTTGTCCATTTGGATGAATGACCATTGCCAAACTGTGGCCAAAAAGAAAGGTTACACCTGTGGCACAGCATGCAGTGGGGCATAAGGTTGATTTCAATGGCTGCTTCAGAACCTGGTCCATTTTGAGCCTCTCACCCATTACCCGCTTTTCTGAAATGCACAGATGTGTTATTATTACAGTACATTCTCCAATCCCAAAATTACCTCAACCTACAATAACTTCGCTTCTTTCCACACCCAACAGTTCACACCTCTCTACCGTAATTCTCTCCTATCTTGAGTGGTGTGTGTGTGTGTGTGTGTGTGTGTGTGTGTGTGTGTGTGTGTGTGTGTGTGTGTGTGTGTGTGCACATGCACACATGTCTATTTCATTTTCATTTATTTTATTTTCCTGCCCTTACCTGCCTCCCCACTCCATTCCTAATCTGCATCTCGTTCCTCCCATCTAATATGTACACTTGACAGCAAAAAAAGGAGATCGCCACTGAATTCCAAAGTGGAGGCCACACCTGATGTTATGCAACCAACATAACATAGGTGCGTTGCAGGTCGTCAAATCATTCCACATTATTTCATTACCTACCCACAATAGGTACTACTATTTCTCCTTATGGCATTCAGTCAAGGTGCAAACAAATACTGTTGTGCAACAAACATTAGATTACATGTTATTAGAGAAGAGTCAGTGACACTTGTAAATTAAATTTCATTGCAATAAGGGAAAAGTCAGATACATTACCATACTTATTTAATGATATGTTTTTGTTCATGATCTGAATTTGGCGCACTGTTAACCAAACAAAAGTTGTGTGCCTGATCGAAACACAATTAGGCATAAATAGACTGATTTCCAAGACCGATATCAGAACCGGCTGCGGCGGAGAGGCCAAGCGCAATGAGGCGCTGTGCTCCGTTGTGTGAGGCCGTTCCCCGTCTGGGGTTCAAATCCTCCCTCGGGCATGAATGTCTGTGCTGTCTTTAGTATAAGTTATTTCATAAGTAGTTTGTAAGTTTTAGGGACTGATGACCCCAAAGTTGAGCCCCTAGCTGAGCAACATGTTGAGTTTGTTTCTACTACAGGAGGTGATCCACTTATGATATGTTCCAAAAATATTAAAGCCAAGATCACTGATGATTAATTTTATTTTGGACGACTGGTTTTGCTAGTCTCTGCCAGCATCATCTCATCTTTTTACAAGGCTGTCATCTTAGCTGTTTTTGTGGAGCAAGACATTTTTATTTTTGCATAGTTGGGCACAACATTGGCCTCAAGACACTTTTTGTTAAAATTTATATGTAATCTAGTTTATATGTAAGCTACTTTATTTTGAATAGTTACAGCTTTGTAATATAATTGTACCAGGTGTCGATTGTCAGGAGTGGCTGAGTGGATGTTGTGGGCTAGATGGGGCGGCTAAATTAGAAATGCAGGGTACACTGGCGCACTTGAAGGTTTATTACGGAAGATAACAGTTACAGGAAATGGGGTCTACAAAAGTTTGGCGCCCGTCACGGAGCAACACGGTGGTGTAGAAGAAGAGGGGGGTGGCAGGAAAAGACGTCTGAACGTGGTGGTGCTTGCTGGGAAGAGAGCGGCGACCTGGATCTCCGGCGCCGCAAGGCCTGATGTCCGGCCCACGGGACGGGACATGGTAGCTCTTGACTGGCCAGGATGCACTGCTGAGTGGCAGGAGTCGGCCTCCCCATGACAGCCGTGCATCGTGGTGACCAGGGGACCGAATGTCGAGTCAGCAGTTTGCAACTTAGTCGGGCAACAATTAAAGTCGGAGGGGAAAAGCTAAAGATTTGGAAAATTTTTTTTAAAATAAATTAATTTCTGTACCACATTGCTAGGAGAAGAGCACTGATCCGTACATAATATTTTTGAACATATCATAATTGGATCGCCTTCTATAATATAAACAGACTGAACATGTTGCCCAGCCAGGCAGTAGGAGCTTTCAACAAAGTTGTAACTATTCAAAAGAAAATAGCAAAATATAGATGACATATAAATTTTAACAAAAAGTGTATTCAAGCCAATATTGTGCCCAATGATGCAAAAATAAAAATTTTGTGGTCTGCAAAAACAGCTAAGATGACAGCCTTGTAAAAAGATTTTTGAACCAGGCGATGCTGGCAGAGACCAGCGAATCCGGTCATCCAAAATATAATCAATGCTTTTTTAACATATTGTAATGTAATATAAACAAAAAGAAAACTCTGTTTAACTTAGTAGCACATGGACAAATGCAATGTTTATTTGAAACAAAGCATAGTTACTTGGCATTACGGGAGGTGCAGGTGGTATTTTTGTGACTGTTAAAAGCTGTTACCCTCAGCGGGAATTGGACCCATGCCTTAGCCATTACAAGTTAACCTCACCCTGGTCTACCATGAATTACAGATGTTTTAGCATCATGTTTTGTATAATGGAGTACTTATTAGATGGTATGATCAGACAAAGAGCCCTAAGTAATACAGTACATTCTTGGCTGCATGGGATGGCCACATGGTCTGAGGTGCATGATATTATACTACGTTTTAGCATGCTGCATTACAATTTGGTATGGCATTCTCTTATAGGCTTATTTAAGTATGGGCTCAATTTATTCTATTTTTTTGAATAGCTGTTGCCACGATAACTTGAATATTACACATTTATAAAGTTATGAGGAACATCGATTATGCATTAGAAACAGGATTCTGAAATGGAAAAAGTAACTTCGTGTTGAGATATATTATTCACTATGTTCAGGAAAGTCTTTGATGCAGGAAATTCTCTCCTTAGTGGATGGTTTGGGATGCAGCTGATTCGATTATATAGATGGTTGAAAATACCAGAGCTGTATTTAAAATCTTTATTAAATTCTGTGCGACCGGTTTCGGTGTTACATTACACCATCTTCAGGCTCTCGGTGTGTGACTATTATTAAAAGAACATTTGGATTGGGCAGCCATTAAAACCAGTATCCGTAAATTTCTTGCTTTGTTCATGCTACACACTCAATCCAAATGTGCTTTTAATAATACTCACACAACGGAAGCCTGAAGGTGGTGTAATGTAACACCGAAACCAGTCGCACACAATTTAATAAAGATTTTAAATACAGCTGCTGGTATTTTCATCCATCTATATAATTGATGAAGGAAGTTTCTTCGGTTTACTAGTATGGTCAATGACAAGGTATACAATAACTGGAAAGTGTGTCGAGCAATTCTTCTTCTCCATATGGTTGCCTTCAATAGTCATATTGAGGTAAACACACAGCAAGGAGGATCCCCGTGCAATGTCACATCAAAAATTTGATTACATGCGAAGCATAATATCCAACTGGGAAGGATGGGGGACAACGTTGGTCTCTGCCAATACAAAGGTTGGATACTGGGATTTATTGGAATAGATGGCTATTGTAATGGAGACATCAGTACTTGCATGGTAAGATTCAGTTGTCCATTATATCTACGCGCTTTTCAAGATTTGAACGGCAGAGAAATCATGACAGTGATTAAAAAAGTTGCCAAGCACAAAATTTGTGAAATGCAGTAAATAGATGCAGATAAATATGTCAAGGAAGGGGTAATAGGAGGGAGGGTGGGATCTAGGAATGAATAGCAGTGCAGAACTGGAAAATAAAAGTGAGATGCTTGCAAAGTACTACTTACTTAGACATATGCCACAGTTTGTTTTAGAGCTGAGAGCAAAGGAATGGATGTTTTCTATAATGAAGGATGGCTTATCAGTAATATAAAAGAACACTGCTTCATAGAGAGGACTGATGGACAGTAAAGAAAGCAGACATTAAAAGAGACAGTATTGTTTTTAACAGAAACCAATATTTTTTTTGGCAACATTTTCAGGGAATAGACCAGAAGCATAATAGTTATAATGCAATGGATGTGACAGAGATAGAGGAAGAGAAATTAATAACGAATAAATTAAAGACCAAATCTTTTGCATTTGCATACTTTGTAAAGGTCGGAGTGTGTATTGACAGATGGAGGGGAAGAAAGAGACACATTTGAAATAACAAAACATGCTTTGACTGTAAACGGATTACTCTGTAGGTATGGAAACAGGGTATATTAATACATAATGAAAATTAAAATGATTGTTATATATAGTCCATAATATTTTGTGTGTGAGAATATTATTTGGTTCAAAAATTAGTAATTGAAAATAAGTAATTAATTTTATGGTATTATTATTACCGACAATTTCTATTTTCGATAACTCTCAGGGTGTGTAGGTTGGCCAATCTAGAATACATTCTCCACTAATAAATGAAAAGACTTCTGACTCGAGTTAAAATCTCATAGAAACCGAGATCCTTTATTTCACGTTAATAAATGAAACTTTTACAACTTTTACAAAATGAAACAAAACTTCAGATAACTAAAGAAGACTAACTCTACTTTTATGTTTTAAAACATAAGAAAGAAGTACTCTTCTTTGTTTGTCTATGTATAAAAGATAACTTAAATAATTTCATGAATTATCTGTGGTTTATTAATTGACAATAAATATATCATAAATTATGAGTTTCTTTCTTGAATTAAAGAAAAATACATCTCCTCTACTCTCCTTTTTACCCATATATCTCCTGCCTCATTTATCATCACATCCGCCCCCATACTTCTGGCGGATGTGACCCACATGCAGCAGGAGTATCTTCTTGGATAAGAAGTGGTAGATCTTATTATGTAATTATTTGTAACTATGATTCATAAATAATAATAGCAATTTCATCCTTATTAAATTTAATGTTGGCTTTTTAGGGAGGTTGAAAAAATTTTTTTTACACTTCTACTTTCAGATCACTTATATACTAACATACATATATAAATTTTTTTCTCTTATTTTAAACAGTCAATATTTATGTTCAATTATCCTGCAGTACTGCAATGACTATGCTGTTCTAACTCTGAATGCTGAAACCTTTGTTGATGATGTACCAAAGTGTTACAAGGAAATTGCAAATCGTGAAGATAAGGAACACTGGTATCAAGCTGTACAGGATGAAATTGATTCTATAAAGGAAAATAAGACTGGGATCTTTGTTAAACTACCTGCTGGAAGGAAGACCATCAGAAGTAAGTGGGTGTTCAAACTGAAGAAAGACAAAGATGGAAATATCATAAGATACAAGGCTAGACTTGTGGCTAAAGGATGTTCACAGAAAAAGAGATTTGACTATGAGGAAACTTATGCACCAGTGGCTCGACTTGCAACAGTTAGAACAATGCAGTTGCAGTACAACAAGAACTGGATATGGAACAATTTGATGTTGCTAATGCTTTTCTTCATGGATTACTCAAGGCAGAAATATACATGGATATTCCTGAAGGAGTGGCTGTTTTTGAAGATCTGGAAGACACAACTGGTTTGGTCTGTAAATTACAAAAATCATTATAGCAACTGAAGCAAGCACCACTAGCATGGAATCATTCTATTCACTCATTTCTTACCTCTTTAAGATTCATTCAGTCAGAAGCAGATAAATGTCTATACTACGTGATTTTAAAAGAACTTGTTATTTACATTGTGCTCTATATCGACAATATTTTGATGGTAGGAAATAAAAAATGAAAAAGTAAGGGAACTTGGAGAACCACAATCATTCTTGGGTATTGAGATTTCAAAGAATGAAGGAGAAATGTGTCTGTAGTTGTGCGCGTTGACAGACCGTCGGAGTGTGAAATGAGCTTCGTTGGTCCACAACACATTACTCAACCAATCATCACCTTCCACCATATTTTGAAAAACCCACACTGCAAATATCCTCTGCTTAACTAAATCATCAGGTAACAGTTCATGATGCCGATGGATTTTGTAAGGATAGCATCGGAGGGTACGCCTAAGTGCCAACCAAACAGTAGTGTATGGAATGCCGGCGTGACATGCGACTGCACAAGTGCTGACTTCCCAGTGCATAGACGAACCCGCTACAGTCTCCATTTCTTCCTATCGTCTAAACAACCTGTGGCTTCGAACCTCGAAATCGTCTCGCCACAGCTGCATTTTTCAACGGACCTTTTCCCATTTGAATCCCTTCCAATGGCAATAAAAGCGCAACGCCGAACTAGTACATTCCCCATTCTGATAATACAGCTTCACTAAAAGCTCCTTTTCAGGTAACGTCAACATGCTGCGACTGCTGGTGCATCTGATTCTCTGCAGATCTTTGTCTTGATGGGCTCTAGCCCTTATTTTGTCTGATAATAGTTAAGTGTCTAATTAGTGCCTGAATTGGCATGTGGTGATTAGCTTGGGGTGCTTATAGTTTATTTCAAAGGCATCATTGCCTAAAAATGAGATGAGGTGAGTTTTCTGCTGTATTATAGAATTTTTGAATGAATGATGTAATGAGTGGGATGTGTAATTCTTCTCTGATGCTGTCATTTGACCTGAACCAGGGAGAGTCTCTGATTACTCAAAGTGTTGTATTTTGAACCACCTGCAATTTTTGAAGATGCCTGTCTGCGGTTGTGCCGTAGACTTTGCATCCATAGAATAGGGATGGAAGCATTATCATCTTCCAGATCCTGATTTTAGTGGTTGTTGTGAGACCATTGCCCTTTAGAAGGGGTAGAGTTGGAATAATTTTGCCGAGTTTTTGTTGTATACATTAGTGATATGTGAATTCCATGTGAGGGACTTATCTATTGTGAATCCTAGATATCTTACATTATCACTCTATGGGAGGGGCCTACCATCCAGGTTGACTTGAAAGTTGGGTGGTCTTCTTCTGGTAGTGAATAATATAGCTTGTGACTTTTCTCCATTTATCTTAACCTTCCATAGTGTGCACCATTGGATGATATCCTCTAGATGCCTAGATAGATTGTGAGTAAGGTTGTTTAGATTTCTGTGACTGCATAGGAGAGCAATGTCAACTGTGTAGAGTGCGAGATAATTGCTTGGTCTCTTTGGCTTGTTGTTGGTGGAAAAGCTATATAGTACAGGGCCCAGGACGGATCCCTGGCGAACTCCTGTTTCTGTTGGTTTACTCCTACTCTTGTTTCTTTCTAGGCTAACATAGAAACTCCTGCCCTGAAGGAATGAGGCTAGAAGTTTGATGATGTGGAGAGGACAGTCATACTGGTGGAGCTTAAAAAGTATTCCGTCATGCCAGACACGGTCAAACGCTTTTTCAATGTCAAGAAGCACTGCTCCTGTGCTCTGCCTGTTAACCTTGGCACGACATATCTGCTCAATCACCCGGGTGGTTTGGGATGTGGTGCTTGATACCGCCAATTACAGAACACTTGACCAGCGAGCAGTAGATTAACAAACTTCAGAGCAGGAAATGTGGAAGGGCTGCCCAAGGATTGTATTAAACATCTTTCACTGAGACCTAAAATGTATTTAAATAGATCTAACAATTTTAGAAAATAAATAAATAAATAAATAAATAAAAAAATTCCCAAAATTCTTAAAAATTAAATTGAATTCTAAAAGCATACAGTAAACGAAAGGGTCCAAAGGTTCTTCAACCAGAGAAATAGCTTTTACAACACAACAGACAAATGTAAACAGAAAAAAAATCCACACTCTTTTACAAACTAAATAACTTTGCATTAACTCATTTACGCTTTTAAGAATAACAATAAATTTGAACAACTAATTTACGTAAGTCGTATGTTAAAGGGGGACAATCAGCTGACTTAATTATGTAATTAAATGATTTGGTTCAGTACTTTACAAAATTTTACGTGGCAAGCCACTTTAAGTCTGAAAGTGCACAGGGCCTTTAGTATCACGAAACTCGCTACAAGAACTACACTACAGCAATTACCTGAAATGCTGAAGCAAGAAACAAATTCTGGTGCTCTTTTAAGACAGTATAATTTCACAATCCGGATCCACTTTAGTAAAAGGTTTACATGATTTAAACATATATAATCATGTAACTTAAGGTGGGAGCCCAGGCAGAAGTCCAACTGGCGTACTTTCAGCCACAGTCCGGTAAACAGAACTGTCCCTGCACACATCGCACCCGTTCGAACGAAACAGCCGACAGTCCCACTAAGCGTGCAAGCAACGGGTCCCACCACAATAGCCACAATCCAAACAGAATCTGGCTCTACATTACACAGAGACAACTATTACTATGGAAGGAATTAAAAGTACAAACACAAAACACTTAAATTTGGACGGCAGAAAGTACACGAAACTTAAGAGGCTCAAAGGCATTAGTTATAGGCGTGTGAAACCATTTCTCATAAGGGTTCTTTGAAACAAAAGCCAGAACAATGACTTGCAGGGGGACAATATTCACCAGTTAGGTAGCTCAGCAACACTCAACTAGTAACAGTCAGAATAACACATAGGGTGGGTAAGCCACAGCACTTCCTTTAGCAGTTGACAATATCATACCAGTCAGTCATTGCCCCAAGAAACGCACCACCGTGGGCATGGACAACTTCGAAATATTGTTGGTTGGTTGGATGTTTAAGGGGGACAAAACTACAATGGTCATCAGTCCCCCATTCCATCACAAAGCGTCAGAAGAGTACTGTGGACGTAAAAGAAATGGGCCCAGAGTTAATGTGTAAAGTGGGAGGGGGATCCCACAGGGTCCGAGACGATCACAGAAAGACACCTTACAACAAAGAAGCTCATGGCTGTGGTTGGCCAACCATAAAAATAAAACAGGAAAATTCAACCACTCAGCAGCACAAGGAAATCTCCAGTTAGACAGAATGATAAAAAACCCTGCTCAAATAAAACGTAAAACAGAATCTGCCATAGTAACATCGTCACCTAATACTTCTGATAAAACATCAGGGAGGCTAAAATTTCGCCGCAAGGCGGCTAATACGGGGCAGTCCAACAATATGTGGACGATTGTCAGACGGGAGCCACACCGACATTGGGGCAGGTCCTCACCACGAAGGAGATGTCCGTGGGTGAGCCACGTATGCCCAATGCGGAGGCGACACGAAACCACTGAGTCTCAGTGAGAGCCACACGTGGAGGAGTGCCATGTGGCCTTAGTCTCCTTGACGACCCGGAGCTTGTTGGCTGTGCTCAGGCTACGCCACTCGGCATCCCAAAGCCGATGTTCCCGGCGGCACAACAAGGAACGGACATCAGGAGCTGGGAGGCTGATCTCTAAGACAGAGGCATTAACAGCCTGTTTGGCAAATCCATTGGCACGTTCGTTGCTTGGCATGCCGACATGACCTGGAGACCAAAGGAACATCACTGATCTACCAGACCAACCCAGGGCAAAAACAGTCTCTCGGATGGTCATCACCGAAGGCGAACGTGGGCGCACTGGTCCAGAGCGCGTAAGCTGCTCAAGGAGTCACTACAGAGGAGGAAAGACTCACCTGAGCAGGAAAACATATGCTCGAGAGCACAGAAAATGGCCACTAGTTCCGCAGCGTAGACACTGCAGCCCTTTGGCAGAGACTGCTGCTCAACATGGTCGCCATGGACGTAGGTAAATCCAACACAGCCATTTACCAACGAGCCATCCGTATAAACTGTCATAGCCAGGGTGCTCAGCTATGACAGCAAAAAACTGGTGACGGGGAGCCTCATGGGGAACAGAGTCCTTGCGCCCATGGGCCAAGTCTAAACGAAGACACAGCTGTGGTAGGCACCATGGAGGTGTGTGTGAATGGGCTCGAAAAGGAGGTCAAAGAGGATAGGAGTCCGGAAACCATGCAGACAGTCCCTCCCCACCGAACTCATTCGTCCGCTTGTAGACAAACTGGAGATAAGCGGTAATCTTCACATCAGCGATCCCCATGCCATGCAGTCACAGACGGACACACTGACACACATGACCACCACGTGTGTGCCTCCTGACGCATTCTTCCTTGCCGTCCTCGCTCTCGTCAACATACTATCATGTGGTTACTCCTCTCTCCAGGGCAGTGCCCCCTGGGAATGATCTCACACACCAAAGATAAACAGGCGAGCACGATATATCGATATACAAGGGGCAATAGTGATTACAACAGCTCAGTGCTAAGCCCATCACGAAAACCAAATTGTTCAGGGATGAGTATGTTGTTTCTTTGAAGGAAATTCTGAAGGTTGGATGATTTCGTTGTAGGATCTTGCCTAGGAAGGAGCGTAGTGAAATGGGACGATAGTTTTGTGGAGAGACTGGGTTTTTATTTGGTTTAGCTAATGTAATGACCTTTGGCAGTTTCCAAGATTTGGGGAAGTAGGAAAGCTTGAGACAGGAGTTATATATAGCTGTGAGGTATTGGATAGCCGGTGGAGGAAGTTGTCTGAGCTGTAGTGGCCTGATGTCATCAGGACCAGGGGAGCGGGAGTTACCGAGCCCTGAAATGATTGAGCAGACTGTCTATTGGGTTACCAGTGGAAATTGTTCTGGGCGCTACCGTCAATATCTTTGCACTCTTCTCTCGACCATTTCTTCTCGTTCATCGGTGACGGCGTCCTCGATGTTTTGGATCCCAAATTGTAGTTCGAGAGAATCAGCCATGACTTTAGTTTTGTTTGGGGCTGAGTAGACTAATCCATTTCCCCCTGCAGCGGTTTTAGCGATTTTGGTGGCTCTCTGCTTTTGACAAGGCGCCATAGTTTATTTGGATTTTTCTGGGTATTGAAAAGCTTTTGGACCCAACAGGCACTCCTACATTCTTGCAGATGGACCCTGAGTTCTTGAGCTAAGCTATTCATTATCCTTCTGTCTGCAGGGTCGCGATATAACAAGTCTGTTTTACAATACTCGCTAGTTTTTTTCCGAATTTGTTATGGTATATGAGAGTGAAAATGTGCAGGAAACTAACAGGAGAGTTGTGGCGATTTCACAAATACTTGGCTGCTTATACCAGTACATGAACATGTTCTGATTTGCATGTGTGTATTTGGCCAGGAACCTAAGCAAACTGCTCTAATATGATTGAAATAAATACCATCGACATTTGTGTTAAGTAATAGTTAACTCAGTAAAACTGACACAGTCGTCCACTCATGAATGACGCATGATGTGTATTAATGAATTAGTAAACTGTGGGGGCCACAATCACATATAATTTTTTTAAGGGCATTAGACTGTCATCAGTTATTTCTTAATTCACAATTATGATGTATATTGGATAAATAATTTAATGTGTCACCAAAATAATTTAATATTGTGTGACATCAAATCAACATTCAATTAGTTTCATAAAATCGGTTGCTAAGTTCCATAACTGAGCCCAAGTCGAAAATGCACTGTGTTAAGGTGCGTGTCCACTAGCAAGTAAACTTCCGCGAGTCGCTTGCAGAAGCTACTTCTGCAAGTTCTTTGGACGTGGAAATACCTCTAGCAAGTTGACTTGCGCAAGTTCCTGCAAGTTTCGTGAGCTTGCAGAAGTAGCTTCGGCAAGTTAGTGAAAACGGATCAGAAAAACTTGCTGCAATTACTTGCTGGACTTTCAAGTGGCTGAAAGTTTTATTAAACTTGCAGAAATGTCAGTAGTTAAATACGTGTGGTCAAGTGAGAAAACGCGTTGTTTAATTGAGAGAGTGGAGTGCTTTTCTGTGTTGTGAGACACACAACACGTGGATTTCAAAAACCGGCTGAGGAAGCAAGATGCTTTGGAACAAATTGCGTCGGAGTTTGCCACGGCAGAGGCGGAAATTAGAAAAAAAATCCACAATTTGCGGACGCAGTACGGCCAAGAGGTAAACAAGTCGAAAAAACGAAAAAGTGGACAAAGCACAGACGAGTTGTATAAGAGCAAATGGGAATTTTTTGCTGCGATGAAGTTTATGTTTCGCACATGTACCCTGAAGGAAACAGAGGATAATTTGGTAAGTGAAACAAATTTAGTATTCTCCAAATACTATTTATTACTTTCATTATCAAAATATATATGTTTACATTCACATAACAACTCAATTAAAATTTAAAGGTGCTTGTATTGCCATTCTACCTCCCCTTCTGTGGAAACAAAGTAATCTGTAAATTCATTGCGCACGTCCTTGGCTGACTGAGGCGAATTACGCACATTTGAGGGTTCCAGCGGAATTAGTTCTGTCCCTGTGTCTCTTCACCATTCGCTTTGACTTTAAAGATCTTGAGAATCAAATGTGCCAGGTGGGGCATACATGGAATTGCTACTATTCTCCTCTAGTAAAAAGTTGTGGAGAGCGCAAATAGCTTTGACAATTTGCCTCGATTTTTCTGGGTTTAGGAGAATTTGCGTTCGTAGTACTCGAAAACGAGAGCATATCAGCCCAAAAAAGTTTTCAGATACATTTCTTGCTCTAGAGAGCCGATAGTTAAACACCCGATTTTGTGCTGGTTGGCCTCGAAATGGGTAGGGCTTCATAAGATAATTTTTCAGGGCAAATGCATCGTCAGCAACAATGACATATGGTGTTTGTACATTTCTACCTGGTAATGTCCATGGAGCTGGTAAAGTCAATGTATTAGACTCAAGGCACTCTGACAGCTTGCAATTGTTGAAGACCCCAACGTCAGATACTCTACCATTAGTGCCTGCATCAAAGTACAAAACTCTGTAATCAGGTCCAATTAGTGCTAATAGCACAATACTGTGGGTGCCTTTGTAATTGAAGTAGACACTGCCTTCTTTCTTGGGTGCTTGTATTTGTTTTCCGTCCATAGCGCCAATACAGTTTGGAAAGTTCCATCTATTTTCGAAACCATTGGCGATTTGTATCCATTCTTCTTCTGTTGAAGGTACCTAAAATTATAGAAAACCAAATGATATTTGAAATTTATTCCTTTGAAGATACGTACTACATTAAATTTATATTTATTTTAGGCCCCAGAAAACACCAACACCAGCCAGGAGCATGAGCCAGATTGTGCGGAAATTGAAATAGGAGCAAATACTCCTAGCACTTCTAAACGAAAGAAGACAAGTGAGGGAAGCACAGATGCCATTCTAAACAGGGCAATTGAAGCCATGCAGAGGCCTGTTGATGACCATCAGGTGTTTGACGATTATGTAGCATCTGAGCTTCGGTCACTAAGCCAAACATCCAGTAAAAAAAAAAATTAAAAAGGCTTATACAGCAGGCAATACTGCAAGTATCAGAAGAGGACGAGAATGTCAATACTTCATGGATGTCAGCTAATTTTATGTGCCCACAAACTGAAGAGATTATTATTTTTGCTGATACTCCTGAAGTACATGATTCAAAAGGTAACGGCTCTGTAAATTTTCTGCTTAATCGAATTAACTGAATGAGTTTAGAAATATCAAAATACTAACCTTCAAATATTCTCTTTTCAAACATTCGAACAGGGCCACAGAACAATCCATGGCGATTCTGGAGATTGTGCACACAGGGACTCTGAATAAATACATAAGAGAGGTGAAACTATCTCTATAATTTGAGATTTAAGTGTTTTATTCTCCTACCTGTTGCTAAAAATCGAAGGGTAATTAAAAGACGATCCTTTGGTGATATGGCTTGTCGCATTTTTGTGTTTTGTTTCCGAATATCTGGTTCTACTATTGACAAGAGACGCTCAAAAGTTGCATATGACATTCTCAAGAAGTTTCTAATCTGAGCAAAGTCCTCTGAGTTCAGTTCATTAAAAAGTGTTTCTTGGAAACTTAAACTTGTGCGCATCTGTATCCATTTCTTCACCCAAACACTTCGTTTTTTCTTAACTTTTTGTTCTTCTTCACGCTTCTTCTTTAGCAATAACAATGCAACAACTGTAGCGGCTGCTCTGGTTTGTGCAGAAGACATTTTAAACAACAACTTTCTTGTCTCAAGACGCCAACTCTAGTGTAAATACCTTCGCAAGTACTTGCAGCAAGTTCGTGAAATTAGCTTGCCGAAACGACTTGCAGAAGTAAACTTGCGCAAGTTTTCATACTGGTGTAGTGGTGTAAATACCTTAGCAAGTACTTGCAGAAGTTACTTGCTAGTGGACACGCGCCTTTAGTGTACAGAAACCAGACATAATGGAAAAGTACAATTGATATGATGCTGAACACACTGGCATGATCACGTTTTGATTTCATTCACATCAAGTAGTATTACCATTTACAGTAACAAAACCCGAAATCCGTGAATTTGACTGTTCACAGTCAAATGCATAACATTTCCTTCATAAATATTGTTAGCTATTTATTTTAATATATGTAGCGATTTCCGAGTTATTTGTTAAAGAAGTACATAACTGCGAGTGAAACTAGTTACAAGTCATATTCCTCCACATCACAAATCGTCGCCTGTTTGTTTATGAATATGTTGTCATCGATGTAGCGCCAATCACAGCGAAAAGAACTGCTGCACCAAAGATCTTCAACGAAAAGATATACCTCTTTCCAGGAGGAATGCATGGGTGAAACAGTTTTCACACTACCTTTTGCAATCATGACGTCACCCGTCAGCTTTCGACTATCGAGTTGTGAACGAGCCAGTGTGAGATGTGTGCCTTTCGATTACTTGTTGACTTCAGATAAAGCTAAATAATTTTAAATAGGCGTATGCTGTAATCAGCCAGTTCGCTAAACTAGTTTACTGTTGAGAAAATACACCATAGTGCAATAGAAAAGTGTATAAAGGAAGGTGAAGATGTTTTTTTACCTGGTACAGGCAATTGTAAATTATAGTAACTTAAGGTGATATTTGACTGGAACGTTATTTAAACGTGTTCCAGTAATGTCGTTCTCACTGTAAGTAGCATTTGTTCTTATTAGCACATTCATATCAGAAAAGCTCAATGCTATTCATAATTACTAGCAAATTGGTAATTTCTACAACGAAGTATAAGCATATATGTGTTTCATAGATTGGTTACTACAGTGCTGTACGGGACATTTAAAATCAGTAAGTAGGCTACCTACTACTTTTTTAAACCTTAACTGATTATCATTTACGGGCAAGCACTGTACACAACAAACAAAAATTTCTGATTAAAATGCAGGAAGTATTGCACGCGCTATACAATCATATTCTTAAACATCGACATCAATTTTTAAGCGAAAAAATAAAAATATGAAAACTGTAACTGATTCATCAACAACAAATGGAGAAATTGTGGGGGGGTACCAGCAATGGGGGGAGTAACGACTCCCCTAACCATGCTTATAACACAGCGCGCAACAGTGCCGCGTAATTACGGGCCCCTGCGCGGTATGCAACCCGCGCCGATGTGACGTCAGCGATAACGGACTTAGCCGCGGCGAGGCCACCCGCCGCGCTTACGCGTGCTACTAGACTTTAGCACGCGTCCGATTTAACGTCGGATCGAAAGTTATCGTATTTTTTCCGTGTAAAGTGTGTCACATTGCCCCGTGCTAAGTAGGTTAACTTCCGATGTTAGCAGACGGGCGTTCTGTTAAAACATTCTTCTCGAGAAAGGTGACGTGACGGACAGTGTGAATGTCGCCATTAGAAATACATTGCGGAATGTTCTGACGGACGGTGACGTGACGTGTGAATTGGCCTTTACACAGTCCTAAACATTAACTCGCAACAGCGATTGACAAATCGATAGTCTGGTTGCAGGTCGCCTTCACAGTGCCGCTACGTCACAATGACGTCACGATTGCAAAAGGTAGTGTGAAAACTGTTTCACCCAGGAATGCATAAGCCCCAATGATCTCTAGGAGTTCTTATATCCCAGGCAAAATTTTCTTTCCCTCCAATGAAATTAGCCAATGAACGAAGACTTTGGAAAGTGTTACAAGGTCTTTGGGAAAGTGACGTGGAAACGATATTCACTTGTTCCTTCCATGCCACAAACGCCATCTTCATTTGCCGTATATCTCACAAGTTTTGGGTTTATAACTCGCAGTAAACAGTTTCAGGGCTACATCGAATTGAAGATGAATTACAAAATCATATCTGGATCAATTTATTATAACTAAATGTAATTAAAATCATATTAACATTGAGTACCAAACAAGTGGGAACTGGTATACAAATCATAAAGGCCTGGATTCCACTGCTAGCATATATATTTATTAAGCAACAGTACAAAAATAGACCAGAAGAAGGGCACTCAGGCGCCCGAAACCGGTCGTAAAAGTTAAAAATAAATAACGACAAGTGACTGGTTGCTGCATTTCATTAATTTATAGGCCTGGATTGCCATTGAAGAGGTGCTGTGTTCAAGTCTCCTCCAAATAATTTTTTTTTAAATCTTATAATTTCAAATGTTTGTATAGTTTATGGGATTTAACTACGGGGTCATCAGTCCCTAAACTTACAAACTACTTATGAACTACTTACGAGCTAGGACGGCACAAATATCCATGCCCTAGGGGGGATGCGTAAATTGAATCGTACTACAGTTCTGCCAAATCCCCTCCACACAGGTAGAAAGAGGCGGAGTCTCTTGAGAACGTGGCTGGTCTTCAGTAGCACTTCCAAGCTGCAGACATCAAAAGCTTTGGTCACTTTTGTTTACAGTTTATGTGTGTTATTGCGTGATTTTATGTGTAGGTTAGGTTGTGTGAATTCCATTCCCAGAGCAGACTCGGCAAAGTAACTATGAAAATATTGTACAGCAGTCTGAACACAAGAGTGAATTGCTGCCTTCCTTATGTGATTTTAGTAGCCTCAAACGAAACGGGAAGTTTCAATACTTTATTCTTCTACTCGTGATGTAACTACCTGTGAAAAAAAAAATCATTAGTTTTGTAATGAACTGAGTGTGGAAGCACCTCTCACGTCTTTCCATCGAAGAAAATGTAAAGAATGATGCTGACAACATTCTTGTACCGATATCCGAATATTAGAGCCGATGTGTGTAATTTATGTCAAGTTTCTGAAATAAAAAAGTATATATTTCTCACCATCTGATATAGAATATCTCATTTGCTGTAAGTGCATTTTAAATACATAATTTATGAGTCGGAGGTGATGGTTGTATGACTGTGTTGTGTGCCTGTGTGATTGCGTGAGTGCTCTATTTTCTGAAGAAGGCCATGGCCGATAGCTGAATGTGTTGTATGTGTGTGTCTTTTGTATGTGCCTGTCGCAGCTCGTCGCCACGTCTTTGCGGTGAGTTGTAAACTGTCCTCACTATATTATTAATTCCAACCTGGACTTTCCATTATTAATTTATGAAATATTTATATTATACGTATCAAAGACACGTGGGCTACAGTCACCTCCCTATAATAATAATTATGTGTGGCTCATTAGCTAGGTGCAAGTCTTTAAATTGGACGCCACTTCGGCGACTTGCGTAAAAGAATGTGTGTTGTCACATGCCTTTATTATCTTTAAACTCATTGCCAGTAGTGTAGGTGTGATTTTAAGTTTACTGTTTATTAGTAAAAACACCAGTGGCAGTCAGTCAGCACAGACAGATAAAGACCATAATTTTTCATTCCTGTAGTGGAGACTATGGTAATTAGAACATAAATCAAATAATACATGAGATAAAATTTACGGTACCAGTAGGCCTGAGTTGATGTTTACACTTTTCCAATTATATCATTTTTGTTTGTACCTCAGAACTGACCCACTCCTTCAGGCTTGCAATTCATGTAGCATATTGTAAGCTATGAAATTTCACTAAAATAGGAACATTCATTCATGAGATACAGACGTCAAAAATATAAAAATGAACTTAGAATATAAGACAGCAACAGCTGACAGCGTTGAGCCTTTGCTTTCTGCCACTGGGAAGCGCTACTGCACACTAGTCACGTGCACAACATGCCCCGCCTCTTTCTGCCCTTGTGGAGGGGATGTGGCAGAACTGTAGTACGATTCAATTTACGCTAGGGGGGATTCGAACCCCCAACCATAGTGGCCATGCAAACCGTGACTGGAGCGCCTCAGTCCCCTCGGCCACCGCAGCCGGCTGTTATAATTTGTAACACATTGTAGAAGTTATTTATCCACTACACTTTGTGGGATTGTTTTATTCACATAACAGTATTATGTTATTCAGTAATCTTATGTGCTGTCTTCAGGAGTTAGTAACATCCATTTGGTGACTTATGTGTGATTGAGCAACAGGGAATGAAATTACTGCTGCCAGTGGTACGATCAGCAATGACATTTGTGTTCTTCCTTCTCACAAATATTTGACTTTGTTCCGAATATGTTACAGTTTTCGAGAATATTGTTGGAGACAAAACTATGTGAACGTTTAAATTGCTGCTACAGTAAGTGAAACGAGCATAAATGACATTTAGGCCTACACTATTCGCTAGTCAGAAAGGTTTGGCAATGCATTTTCGAATATCTCGTGATTTCCGAGGGTATGGAAAGGCTGATATTTCTTGTTTTTCCCCAATATTTTGCTGCTTAGTTTCGAATATATCGCGATTTCCAAGAGTGTGCTTAGCCTGATATTCTTTACTTGTCACCAATATTTGGTAGTTTGTTTCTGAATATGTCACAATTACATCGGGTGAGGTTAACTAAGATCGTATCAAGGCCAATTCACACTGTCCGTCACGTCAACGTCACGTCACGGCACCGTCACGTCAAGTTGTATTCACACTGTCCGTCAGTGTCCGTCACGTCATTTCGCCCATCTCAATATGCGATGTTGAAAGTAAGGTTATGAGTGGCGATCTGTTATGTAGAAAGTCATAGTTTAACACTAGAATCGAGGGAACAACAATGCTAAATGTTATTGACGGCCAAAGAAAACTTTACAAGGTATGTTTTTGGCCAACTTACTGGGAACTGAAACAACATTTCAAAACATCGACATCTATTTTCAAGCGAAAAAATAAACATATGAAAACATCAAACAATACTTATAAGAGCACGGATAGCGCCTGTTTACATTATCCATTACGATTTGCCCGCTGACATTGTTAGTACCATCGTAAACAACTGAATTTCTGTCTTTCATTAGAACTGACTTTTTCATTTAAAATGTTATTTAATGAAAAATGCGTAATCAAATTACAATCTTATTCAAATAAACAGTTTGCTTTAGTCTTTTCTGTTACAATGTCACGTGACATAAACCATTTTTTGGTTTCATATATCAGACCTCGATTTTAAGGGGACACTCAAATGACAAAAATATTTAAGTCGCCATGAAACATTTGAGATTTACCCCTAAAACGAAGTATAACAACAAAATAAAGATGAATAAGACACATTTGCATATAAACAGTGCACTCGTAGTCTGCAACATGTAATTCGCGTGTCGAAAATAGGTTAACTTCCGATGTTAGCAGACGGCCGTTCCGTCAAAACATTCTTCTCGAGCAAGCTTGACGGACATTGACGTGACGTGACAGTCCGGTGACGGACAGTGTGAATGCCGCCATTAGAAATACATTGCGGAATGTTCTGACGGACGGTGACGTGACGGATAGTGTGAATTGGCCTTCAGGATAAATTTAATTTCTGTTTCAAGTGTTTACAAAATACTCAGAACAACGTCGTCTGCAGATATCTCTACATCCGTACTGCATGAACGTTTTAGATCTTTGCCTAATGCCAACATGTAGTATCTCTGGGAAAGATTTTTCGCCTGGGATATAAGCACAGTCTAACATATACAGTCACGACACTTCCGCAGATTTTTGTTATACACTGCAACAGCAGCGCTCCAAGCGGAGGGCAAGCTACTTTTATGAATACGATAGTGGATGAGTGTGAATAGTATCATTTATATTGATTTTAACACATTTTTACATCAGGGAACGTATGTAATATCATAAAATAGGTAATGACTTAAAAATAGCTCCACCTTTGTCTTTCTTAGGTTTCCTAAGATCCCTGACAAGGTTGTAAACGGTACATTGCGGCACAGTTTATTTACTGTTATCTTGTAACCTACGGGGTTATACTGAGTAATTAAATTTACTATTAAAAATAGAAAAATGGCTAGGAAACACCGAATACCCACCCTTTGGCAGAAAGACGTGTTTCTTCTTCTCAAGAACGTTAACGTTTCTCCATCCCAATTCCAAAGAAATCAGTGAGGGTAGAACGTAGGAAACGAATGTAGAATTCAATAACTACAGCATTTAACATACCAAATCAGCCAACACAACTGTAGCTGAAGGAAAACATCAGAAACGTGACAAGAAAATTGAAAAAGCAATCAAACTGTATTCAACAAAGAAGAACCCAAATCCATAATTGTTGCTGCAGCTGAACCACAAACGGCAAGAATCTTCAAGACATTGTCTTCTTAAGCTAAAGTAATCACACTCAAAAGAATATGCGCTTATAATAAAGACGAGTGAAGCCTAAAAATGTGTGAATCATTAGACCCCATAGACACTGATAGTGTCCAAAAACTCTTTGTCATAGTAAGAACAGACCAAAATAGAAATTTAGGTTTCTATTATGTTTATATTCTACTTACTTTCAGCGGAATAAGCTGCAAATATACACATATTCGTAAGAATTGGTTCATGATGAAGTTCTTCGTTATACCACTGAATCAGTTAAGTTGGACTGTTTTTACATTAATTTCCGTATTAAGTATGTCTCTTGATCTATTACTAATGCTTGTAACACTATATTAACTATTTCGTTAATTACGTACACAAATAATTACAAACAAACAGCACTCTTTCGGCGGCTTACCCACTAATAGGAGCGCTAGTGTCGTTGAACTCTTATTTTGGTAACAACTTTCACAGCAGTGAGTGTCACGACTGTATATGTTAGACTGTGATTTAAGCGCACATGTGATCTCTATACAAACTGGATGTATAACTCTGGTGTCTGAGCATAGAACTGCAGCGTGCCTGCACATTCATATGTTTTGTACACGATTTCGCATCGTCTGCCATGTTTAAATTTGGCAAACTAATTTCTAGCAGTTATTACTTGAAAAAAAAAAAAAAATTGCTTGCTTACCTCTTCATTTGCAATTTAATTCAATATTCGATGTAGTATGCTTATATGGGAATGGAATCGAAACATATTTTCTTCTCTTTTTCTCCTAATGCTTCATAGCAGCCATGTTTGAATTTGGCAAGAAACTAAATATGAACATCTATGGCTGGCATGCTAAGACAGCTGAAGTTCAACATCCAGATAGTATAGAGAGCAATGATCAGCCCCTAAAGCCGTCGACACACGGAATGGAATAGCTAACGTTAACGTGCCGCTCTCCGAGATTTTTAGCATCACATCCTGCTTTTTCCCATTGAGGAGCTATTTTCTCCCGTGAAACGAAAAATAAGTTCTGCGATATTTCGGCAATGTGCCACTTCAGGGCTCTCTAGCAACAGTATGGAGCGCGAAATACACACATCGAAAAGTAGGGCTGTTGTTGTTGTTATGGTCTTCAGTCCAGAGACTGGTTTGATGCAGCTCTCCACCCTACTCTATCCTGAGCAAGCCTTTTCATCTCCTCATAAGAATGGCAACCCACATCCACTTGAATCTGCTTACTATACGCGTCTCTTGGTCTCCCTCTGCGATTTTTACTCCACACACTTCCCTCCAATGCTAAATTTACGATTCCTCGATGTCTAAGAATGTGTCCTACCAAGCGATCCCTCCTTTTAGCCAGGGTATGCCAAAAATTCCTTTTCTCACCAATTCTGTTCAGTACTTCTTCATTGGTTATGCGATCTACCCACCCAATCTTCAGCATTCTTCTGTAGCACCACATTTCAAAAGCCTCTATTCTCTTCCTGTCCGCACTGCTTATCGTCCATGTTTCACTACTGTACAAGGCAACACTCCACACAAATGCCTTCAGAAAAGACTTCCTTACACTTAAATTAATGTTCGATGTTAGCAAATTTCTCTTTTTCAGAAATACTTTTCTTCCCATTGCCATTCTGCATTTTATATCCTCTGTACTGCGACCATCACATGTTATTTTACTACCCAAGTAACAAAACTCATCTACCACCTTCATTGTTTCGTTACCTAATCTAATTCCTTCAGCATCGCCCGATTTTCTAAGACCGCATTCCATTATTTTTGTTTTGCTCTTGTTAATGTTCATTTTATACGCTCTCTTCAACACACTGTCCATTCCATTCAACTGCTTTTCCAGGTCCTTTGCTATCTCTGACAGAATTACAATGTCATCAGCAAAACGCAATGTTTTTATTTCTTCCCCCTGAACTTTAATCCCTATTCCAAATTTTTCCTTGCTTTCCTTCACCGCCTGCTCGATGTACAAATTGAATAACATCGGAGAAAGGCTACAACCCTGTGTTACTTCCTTCCCAACTGATGCTTCCCTTTCATGCCCTTCGAGTCTAATAACTGCGGTCTGGCTTTTGTACAAGTTATAAATAACTCTCCTTTCCCTATAATTTACCCCTGCTGACTTCAGAATTTGAAACATTGTATTCCAGTCAACATTGTCAAATGCTTTTTTCAAATCTACAAAAGCTAAAAATGTAGGTTTGCCTTTCCTTAATCTATCTTCTAAGATAAGACGTAAAGTGAGTATTGCCTCCCTGGTTCCTACGTTCCTCCTGAATCCAAACTGATCTTCCCCAAGGTCAGCTTCTACCAGCTTTTCCATTCTCCTGTAGATAATTCGTGTTAAAATTTTGCAACCATGACTTATCAAACTAATGGTTCTGTAATTTTCACACCTGTCTGCGCCTGATTTCTTTGGAATGGGGATTATTACATTTTTCTTAAAGTCTGAGGGTATTTCGCCTGTCTCATAAATCCTACACACCAGTTCAAATAGTCTTGTCGTGGCTGGCTCTCCCAGAGACTTTAGTAGCTCTCAGGGTATGTCATCTACTCCTGGGGCCTTGTTCCGACCTAGGTCTTTCAAGGCTCTTTCAAATTCATCTCTCAGTATAGCATCTCCTATTTCATCTTGATCTACGTCCTCTTCCCTTCCTACCACATTGTCTGTAACTTCATTTCCTTTGTAGAGCTGCTCTATGTACTCTTTCCACCTTTCAGCTTTCCCTTCTTTGCTGAGAACCGGCTTCCCATCTGAGTTCTTGATATTCACGATTTCGCATCGTCCGCCATGTTTAAATTTGGCAAACAAATTTCTAGCAGTTATTACTTGAAAAAAAATTGCTTGCTTACCTCTTCATTTGCAATTTAATTCAATATTCGATGTAGTATGCTTATATGGGAATGGAATCGAAACATATTTTCTTCTCTTTTTCTCCTAATGCTTCATAGCAGCCATGTTTGAATTTGGCAAGAAACTAAATATGAACATCTATGGCTGGCATGCTAAGACAGCTGAAGTTCAACATCCAGATAGTATAGAGAGCAATGATCAGCCCCTAAAGCCGTCGACACACAGAATGGAATAGCTAACGTTAACGTGCCGCTCTCCGAGATTTTTAGCATCACATCCTGCTTTTTCCCGTTGAGGAGCTATTTTCTCCTGTCAAACGAAAAATAAGTTCTGCGATATTTCGGCAATGTGCCACTTCAGGGCTCTCTAGCAACAGTATGGAGCGCGAAATACACACATCGAAAAGTAGGGCTATGTGTTTAAAATGGATCCTACTGAATTAGATCCACAGACGATTATGGGTATGGGAATGGATTTAGCAGTGAAATAGTGGCAGGAGAACCATTCATAGGCAATATTTGATCTTTCGATACCACCCGTCTGCTTTGACTTCAGGTACAACGTCATGAAGATAACAGACATTCATATTTCAAAGCAAATGTAATGTGGCGTCGATAACAATATGAAATAAATAACTACACAAATATAAACGTAAGAAAAAAAAACATAAGTATAAGAATTTAACAGGACTACCGCGGGAATTAAGAGGTGTTGGGCTGGGAAATTCTAAATACAAAAACAACAGAAATAGCAATATTGACATAAACTGTAACATTAAGATTTTCGTTGCACTTTTATAGAATTTTTTTTCTCTCTAAACAGACTCCATTCCCTCGGTTTCATTGGTTAACAAAAGAACATCGCAAAACGTAACTTCACTTTTACGCTAGTCTCTCGCACAGTATTTCACCAAGTTTCGTAACTGTACATCGTTATTATGAAGATAAGCTCTCCTGACGGTACGCTATTCAATAATTTCAGTAAACGAGCCGTTTTCATGGTGATTTTGTGTCCTACATTGTCTGGAAGTGCTGGTTACATGCAGTGAAATGTTATCTTTGCATGTTTTTTTCGACGTTTCATCTATTCCTATTGTTTTTCTATTTATTATATAGGGACTGTTCTTCCTTCTTGGCTTCAATTAAAACACACATTTGTAAGTCCACGCAGTAGTCATGTTGCTAGAAGTAAACAATAAACCGAACTGAAGCAGGAAAGGTCGGAACATGACATAGTGTTCTTGTTTCCTATTGGTTCGGCTTAATATGTTACGTTACCGAAATACCACAGAACTTATTTTGCGTTTCACGGGAGAATATGGCTCCTCAACAGGAAAATGCAGGATGTGAAATCTCGGACAGCGGCGCATGAATGTTAGCTATCTCGTTCCGTGTGCTGATGGCTCAAGTCGTTGTGATTGTTTCCATTCCGACTCCCACTCTTGATACTCCTGGACCCTGAATTTGACGATAAAATCAGTGTACGGCAGCAGTACTGGTTGAAAACTGCCTTCCTTAGCTCCTCTTCTTGCTAATAGATCTGCCATCTCATTCCCCACTATTCCAGTACGTCCTTTTATCCATAGAAATTCAGTACCTCTTTCAGCTGCGTTTCTGAGGAGATCAATCACTTGCAGTACATGTTGGTTGGTCCTTGGATTCCAACCAGGGTTCTCCAACTTTTATAGTACACTTCTGTTAGAATTAATGTTTTGTTATAGTACTAGATTCGAAAATACACATCTTGCTTCACTGCTATTAACTCTACCATATATAATGATGCTTCATATGGTAACCTGTACATTTTACCAATTCCATGTGCAGGAATATAGAATGCGTAGCTAACACTGTTATATCTTATGGAACCATCCGTGTCTCTTAACAATAGCATTGACTGTTACTGTTCATCGACACAAGTAAAAACTGTCTGAAGCAATTGTCATCTAAGGTTTAGTGGCGTTTCTCCGACTTCAACTAACAGAGCATTAGTAGGTGTTGAATTCATTGCACCAAGAATTATTCGCATACTCTAAATTGTACAATATCTACTTTGCATAAAGTCGTTACTGGGATGTTTCCAAAAATCACACTTGCACAGTCCAGCACTGATTGTATTATTGCCCTATACAAAGTTAGTAAAATCGATGGATCTGCTCCCCACCATACCCTAGTAACTGCCTGAAGCACATTCAAATTTTTCCCAACCTTTCCTATTATGTAGTCAACATGCCACTTCCAAGATAATTTGCAATCAAAGTAAAGCCCTAGAAACTTTTCACTGCATCGTATGGGGAAAATGTAGGCCCTAATTCAAGTTGTAGCTGAACATAGCATTTCCTCCTCCTTGTGAAGATCACTAACTCAGACTTTTCTTCTGATAGCAACAAGCCATTTTCCATTTCCCATGTTGCTGATTCCTTTTGTGCTTCATTCAACCACAGGTGTGCTACCCAATAGTTTGTTGATTGTGTATAAAGACATATGTCATCAGCATACTGCAGAATTTTGATCTTGTGGCAAAATCTGATTTCCTGATCTGCAACATACAGTGTTTAGAGTAAGAGGCTGTGTATTGCTCCTTGTGGTAGTCCTTTATAGACTGCCCGTGAGCCAAAGAGTTCATTATTACCCATCCGGATGTACACAGATCAGTGTCTTCAAAACTATATAGACACTGTAGGAAAAGGTATGGGACATTCAAATTCCTCAATTTTTGCATAAGTATAGGGATGTTAACATTGTCGTAAGCTCCAGTTATATCTAAGAAAAGAGCCATCAAATAACCATTGTTTAAAAAAGTTCCTTCGATATCTGTTGCAAGTAATGTGAGGTTATCCAATGTGCATCTGAATTTTCGAAAGTCATATTGAGTTTTCGGGAACAGTTTATAATATTCTAGCCACCACTATAGATGTTGTTTCAGGAGTCGTTCGAAAGTTTTGGCTACACAGGATGAGAGAGCAATAGGCCTGTCTGATGTTACTAGATTTTGGTTTTTCCCCTCCTTTAGTATTGGTACTATGACCTATGTAATCCAGTCTTCAGGAATAGTTCCTTCCCTCCATATATAATTGAAAAGGTCAACCAAGGGGCTCTGAGCTTGTTTCAACATATTATATAACATTGCATAATGTATGTTGTAATATCCTGGTGCCAAATCAGTATGTATTTTAAGTACTCTTTCTAGTATAACAACTGTAAACGGGTTGCAGATGTCATTGTTATCTTCAATGTCGTTTCCTATTCCACTGATAGTAAATTCTTGTGGGACTGTTGGTGCGGCAGTTATATCAGCAAAATCTTCTATACATTCTTGTGGCATTCTAAAGGTCACTACCCTTCTCCTTAATACCAGATCTGAGTTCCTGGTGTATTTTTTGTCAGTTTACCACAAAATGCCTTCCAATATTCCTTTCTCTGTCTTTTAAGAAATAGTTTGGCTGTCGCATCTGCCTTTTTATAAGCTATAAGAATATCCAGTCATCCTGCACGCCGGTCTCCTCTTCGCTAACAACCTGGTACACTCCTGAATCCACCATAGTACTGGTTGGCGTCTGACATGATATGTGGTGGTCCTCTGCGGGATAGATCAATATACTTGACAAACATATTATACTTCACTTTGCAGCCTGGTCCATAGGTAGTAGATTTAATTTAGAGTCTAAAATTTTAGTATACTTTACCCAATCGGCTCTTTTAATATTCCATTTGCGTGCAGGCTGAATATTAATTACTGGACATCGCTTAGTCCATGTGATAAGTATGGGATAATGATTATCCCATGGAATATAGAAGAACTTTCCACTCAAAATCTATAGCTATATTTGCCGAGCAGAGTGTCAGATCAGCTGCTGAAGGTCTAGCGTTTGGCTTGGCAGAAGTGTAGATGATCCCTCATTAAGAGAAATAAGATGAAACTCATCCATAATATCTTGAATGCATTCCCATAAATAATCGTCGAAAGCACATCCCCACATTCTGTTATGTGCGTTGAACTCCCCACAGAACAGTTGTTCCACTAGTGTATACCATTCCTGCAACTGAATGGCGGTTCTTGGAGGACAGTAAATAGAAACGAGCGTAAACTTCCGTCCTGGTACCAAAATTCTCACTGCTACGCTTTGAGAACTTTTGATGTCTGTACAGTTTATATACAACAGCAGCTGTTGTATTACATTACTAACTATAATAGCGGATCCACCTTTCCCATCCTCTCTATCATTGTGATAGGTTTGATAACCACAAAAAGGCACTTCTCGTCCAGAACTAAACAATGTTTCAGATACTACAGCCACTCCTATTTTCCGCACCCAGAACTCTGTTAACAACATATCATTGTTTGCAATTGCAGATCTTGCATTCCACTGAAGAATACTAAAGTCCATTTTCTGCTGAAAATGCAGTTGCCACCATGTGATGTATCATCTCTGTATTAATTGTTTCTGGTGCCAAAGTTTGTAAGTGCCGGAGAATTGCTAAGATTATTTTGCATACTGTGACCATAAGATTTCCTCATACATCCAAGGGCATTGTCGTCCTTTGCTTTTCAGGACAAGGTCTATACAGATTTGTTGTCAATGACTGTGTCGGCCTCTTAGCTGTTATCAGTAGTTGGTAATTTAGCATATGTCCTTTATAGTGCAGCTTCGACCTCCAAACGATATATATCGAAGCGGTTAAGTAACGAAACGATATCAAGAATTTTATTCACTATAGATCATTGTACAATGATATTGGTTCCGTCATTGGAATATACAATACAATATGAAGTATTAAGTATAAGATAATCAAGTAATCTAATGTCGAACAGGTGACTGTTATGATTTTTACGAATATGTCGTAATTTTAAAGGATGTGGTTAGGCAGGAACAAAGAGTACAATTATCTGGGTAATTTACAAGAAAGCTTATGCCCAATTTAGTACCTAGTGCCCTTACATACTAAAAAATTATTTAACCTATACCTAACCTAACTTTCACTTTAAAATAAGTGATCTGTAACGTAGCCTTCAGAATGTTAGGTATAGGTTAAACAAGAATTTTTATTTCTTTTTGGTACATGAGGGCGCGTGGCGCCCAAATCTCGGGTTCAGAAACACTCAATGGATATACAGTTGTATGTTCCATATAAATCATTTCAGATCGAGTTACTTCGAGTGTAAGCTTTCTTGTAAATTGCCGCTTTCTAAACTGGAGATTTGTCCACTAAGCGTCCTCACTTACTCAAAAGAAAACTTTATCACTTTTTTTCATATGACGCGTTTCGAGAACATCATCATCAGACTGTGGTACAAAAGAAGAAAAATTACATTTTAGATGTTTATAGCACGTAATTATGATATCTATAAGGAGTATAAACCATATTAATACATATATACTTACAAAAGATTTTAAAAAACTATGGGAAATACAACCATCTTGGTATAGATGCCTGATTACAACTTAATTAGGAACTACATCATAACGAACGCATTTCCTATTATAACGAACTTTCATAAAAGCGCGCATTGCTTTCCTTCTTGCTAAAAACCACATCTTCACTATGTCCATTGCCCAACGAGGCACAATGTTTATCACTTGGTTCATAAAACCTTCCATTTTGTGGACAAGCGACCATACATTGGCATGCATGAAAAAATTTATGAAAAGTCTTGGTCGCAATTTGCTTCATTTCATATGACGCGTTTCGAGAACATCATCATCGGACTGTGGTACAAAAGAAGAAAATTACATTTTAGATGTTTATAGCACGTAATTATGATATCTATAAGGAGTTTTTAAAATCTTTTGTAAGTATATATTTATTAATATGGTTTATACTCCTTATAGATATCATAATTACGTGCTATAAACATGTAAAATATAATTTTCTTCTTTTGTACCACAGTCTGATGATGATGTTCTCGAAACGCGTCGTATGAAATAAAGCTAATTGCGACCAAGACTTTTCAAACATTTTTTCATGCATGCCAACGTATGGTCACTTGTCCACAAAATGGAAGGTTTTATGAACCAAGTGATAAACATTGTGCCTCGTCGGGCAATGGACAGAGTGGAGATCTGGTTTTTAGCAAGAAGGAAAGCAATGCGCGCTTTTATGAAAGTTTGTTATGATAGGAAATGCGTTCGTTATGATGTAGTTTCTAATTAAGTTGTAATCAGGCATCTATACCAAGATGGTTGTATTTCCCATCGTTTTTTTTAATCTTTTATAAGTATATATGTATTAATATGGTTTATACTCCTTATAGATATCATAATTATGTGCTATAAACATCTAAAATGTAATTTTTCTTCTTTTGTACCACAGTCTGATGATGATGTTCTCGAAACGCGCCATATGAAATAAAGCTAATTGCGACCAAAACTTTCCAAAAAGTTTTTCATGCATAAAAGGAAAACGTCAGAAAAAAGTATTAATTACATATGTACTTTACATACCTTGCTTAATGGGCAGTTTATTCGGTGTCGCTGAAGTCTCGCTCCAGTCCTTTTGTTGTGTACGGTACTGGTTTCAGTCCTTGTTCCCCATATCCTAGGTAAACACGTGAAATGTCTCTGAGGAACAGTGTATTGCAATGAAATTTTTTACCTTCAAGATGTAAATTATGGAAGTAAATATTTCGAGACAAGTACATCTCGTTGAGTTCACCTGGCCGACCCTCCCGTTTATATTGCTCTGCACACTTTTCCACGGTCGTTCTACTTTTGTGTCTGCACAGATGAGTCGACTGAAGATTGACAAACTCATGTTGGAAGCTTTCATTTTTTAATGTTTGATACGAAGCCCATCCGTCCATTATAATTTTCGTCCAAGTAGTATGAAATGTTTGATAAGAGACACTAAAGTTGCCTTATATCTTGAATGCAACTTTACCATAAAACACTTTTTACTCTCTGTCTCTCTCAATATCTCCAAACACCCAAATGTGTTCCACTTCGTTTTTCAGTACACGTCCTCTGTTAATTTTCTTTTACTAATATGACTTTGGTCAATTTCAACGATCTTCCCCAGTCCTCCACTAGGCTGACTTCTATTTGTTACAATAACATAACAAATTTCCCTACAAAACCCATAATATTCGCATACAGTGTTCAATGTGAGACCAGTTTCTGAGGCAGCAATGTCTAACGCAAAGTTCCTTACCCAACATGAGATTAATATAATATTTCGTTCTATTCCAAATCTTCAATGTTCAAACCACGTATTTCTTCTGAACGCCGTTCTTTTATTGCTATTGCCGCAAAATAATAGGGACGGGAAATTTTTGTCAGCACTATTACGGATATCTTTCACACTACGATCACTATGACAGTCAATACATTTCTTTAACTCATCGTCTGGTAATACTTTAAAAACTTGGCAAAACTGTATACATTTCTGTGTAGTGGACAGTTTCGGAATCAGTTCCTTCCATGTCAGTGACGAAATCACACTTTCCTCTGCACTTCGACTAGCCATAAAGTTCATCACAAAACAACCGAATATCACTATTCAAATGCCCCACAAATTTAATCCACTATTGTATTACAACATTAACCTGTTCGATAACTATCGTTTCGATACTTAACCTCTATGATATATATTGTTTGGAGGTCAAAGCTGCGCTATATGGGACATCTGCGAAATAACCCAAGGTTCGTTTGAAGAGCTTCATTCATGCTGCAGCGCATGCGCAGTACGAAAAGTCGTGTTTGAAGAGCTGCAGGCGCCACTCCTGCAGCCTGCCTGCAGTCTGCGGCTGTTCGAAGAGCTGCAGGCCTGCAGCTCATGCAGGCAGAAGCTGCAGGAGGAAATTTTCCCTGCAGCCAGACTCGTGCATGAGCATAACTCTAGGGCTTGTAGTATATAAGTGTACTACATGTTACTTCTGTCATTCTGCGTTTTCTACTGTTTGTAAAGGAAGTTCGTTATTTGTTTGTGTATAATGATGTATTAGTATTTAATTTTATAAGAATTATATTTGTTTGTGTGAAATCACCTCTAAAAATTAGAAGAGCAAAATTGTCTATAGTAGGTAATTTGTCTTATGCAGACTGAAATTAAAGACATTTGTTTTACCCCAGATGTGTTTCACTTTTCATTTTAAAAGCATTTTCAGTGGACTGTAAATGATATAAAAGTTGTACAGTATGTGTATACATACATTAAAAACAGTTTTAAAAAACAACTTTGTGCACGTTAGTCCTATGCGTTTTTAAATTGATTTCGATCTACTCAAGGTGTTGTCTCTTCTTTACATCTCGCTACTGTTTTCCGTCTTGTTGTCTGATGTTGTTTGGTTCCTGACGTGCATTTTCCGGTAGTGTCTGGAACTTTTCGCCTGTTTGAACTGAAGTGATAATAAATGAAACGAAAGAAACGCCACAAAAATAGGCGAAAAGTGACATACAAATCTAAAAACACACGTCAGGAACCAACCAACCCAGCTAACAAGTCGGAAAAACAACAGTGAGATGTAAAGAAGAGACAACACCATGAGTAGACATATATAAATTTAAAAACACATAGGCGTAATGTGCATAAAGTTCATTTAAAAACTGATTTCAATCTATGAATATAAAACAAACCTTTACATCACTTACAGACCACAGAAGATGCTTTTAAAATAAAAAGTGAAACGCGTCTGGTGTAAAACAAATGTCTTTAATTGCAGTCAGCATAAGCTGGATTACGTAATATATTCGATTTTAATAGCTGCTGCTGAAGATGGCCACACAAGCAAAAATAGTTACAAGTGCATTTTCCAATTCCATTTGTTCCAAATGTTGAGCGATTCAGATTTTGTGTCCAGTGATGACGATTTCGATGAAATTTTGCGCCGAAATAAAAGGCAGAAAAGTGAATATGTGGTTCTGCAGTATTCGGAAGATGAATTTGTAGAACATTTTCAGGTGTTTCTTTATTATTCTCGTAAAACTCTATTAACGCTAATGTGGCATCTGTAATCCACACCGATGCCTGTGTAGGTGGTTCCTATTCTTGTGCAGGAACTGTACAGGTACAAAAGTAGGTGCAGATGCGGGAGGTAGGAACTTTAAAAATTCCGTGGTTGCAAATAAAGGAAGACTTAATATCGAAATTTTCAAACTGAATTACACGGAAATACACAAACTGTTACACAAACACTTCATTTCCTTAAACGAAAGAAAGTAATTTACTTTTAGACGCTGGCATAATAAATCGCTCTTTTACAGTACACAGAAAAAGTTAGCACACGTGAACACAAACTGCAGGCTGCAGGATAGTGTTCGAAGGGCCCCGGCAGCCCGCACGGCACGTGACGTCACCTTCGCAGCACATGCACAGTAGTGCCTTCATTGCTGCTGCAGGATCTGCATCCATGCAGCTCTTCGAACGAACCTCCAATAGTTTTTCATATCCCCTCCATGCACGAGGCTTTTGAGGAGGTTCATTTTTTTGTGCTGTTATTGATTTTAATTTGCTCCTATCTGGAGGTATATGATTAGTTGGTGTAAATTCCATAGATGGTTTATGAAAGATACCACATCACTGTGCATTAAAGGCTCCCAGCTTACGGAATTCATATGCACTATGGACTTCTGGGGGAAGTTGTGTTATTTTGTATACTTGGCATTGCTCTGTTACTGTAGCATATGACTGTCTATTGAATACTGCCCAAGCTTCCTTAGTGGGAATGTTATGAAATGTCGTGATTTCTTGCACCTGTTGGCGTTTAATGTATTCTGTTCACGATCTTTGTCGCCAGATGTTGACCTTGACAGAGAACACATTTCGGGCACTGGACCTGAGACATCCAGCTATTATGAGGGTCACCACATCTTCCACACCTTGTTTGGCTTCTGCATTGTCTGCCTATAAGTCCAAATTGTAAACAATTGTAACACTGCCTGACTGGAGGACATATGGCCTTACTTCACACCGCATCCCATGTAGGCTCACATAACTTGGCAGTACTTGTGAATCAAACAGTTGACTGCTATTTTTCTCTCTGCAATATTCTCATAATTAACCGCCTGATGCTTAGAATTTTGTACCTAGATTCTGTCACTTCTAATATCTCCTGTTCATCTAACTCAAAATCCACATTATGTACAATCCCTTGTTTATTTATTAAATGAGTGGGGATGAACATTTCACAGTTCTTATTAGTTAACGATTGTTCAGAAACCAGTCTGTTAGGTGCATTCCCATTTGATAATTCTATCCAGATTCGTTTTATCCATGTAGCCTGAATGTCTTTGATGAAGTCCTTAACTTCTGTCAAACCCACATGTAACCATTTTTCGACAGCCATAGGATGCACTCGTCCAACATTATGTATGGAACTTACCACATAAACTGTATTTTTGTAACGATTCTGAACATGATTCTTTTGGGTGTTAGTTGTCTGCCCCTTTGTGCAAGGTAGGGTCTGTTCTGAAACATTTTGTATTGGCGAAGCCAGAATTTGGTCTTTTGTTGGTCCTGTGACGTCTATTTTATCAGGATAAAGAATTTTACAACGTCTTGATGGGGCTGGTTCCTCACTATGACGGTTGTTTGTAATACGCGACTCAGCACTGTTTTAGCCATTGTGACATCTACTATATCCATTGGTAGGTTACTTACTGATACTCTTGATCTGCTTGTATTCTCCCATGATGCCTCGAAACTTGGAACCATCTCTTCTCAGCAACTGAAATCTAGCGTACAGTCTTGAACAGCAAACTCATCATATGTTTCTGTTAGTAAGTGCACCGCATCGGCCAAAGTGTGCAGGTTTCTGTCTTGGTCCAAGCGTCCCACTACTCCGTACTCACCGCCCTCATAACGGATCAATTACTTTCACTGTCCACTTTATTTATTTGTTTTTTTATTTTCTACATCTACATACATACTCTGCAATTCACTGTAAGGTGCATGGTGGAGGGACACTGTACCACTACTAGGCATTTCCTTTCCTATTCCACTCCCAAATTGAACGAGGAAAAAAAGACTGCCTATATGCCTCTGTAAGAGTCCTAATTTCTCTTATCTTGTCTTTGTGATCTTTACGCAAAATGTAAGTAGGCGGCAGCAAGATTGTACTACACTCAGCTTCAAATTCCGGCCCTCTAAATTTACTTAACAGAAATTCACGAAAAGAACTTCGTCTTTCTTCCAGCGATCCCCAATTGAGTTGCCGGAGCATTTCCGTGACACTCGCGCATTGGTCGAAGCTACCAGTAACAAATCTAGCTGCTTGTCTCTGAACCGCCTCTATGTCTTCCTTTAAACTGATCTGCCGCGGGTCCCAAACACTTGAGCAATACTCAAGACGTGGTCGTACAAGCGTATTATACGCGGTCTCCTTTACAGGTGAAGTACATCTTCCCAAAATCCTCCCAATAAACCAAAGTCGGCTGTCCGACTTACTCACAACTGTCCTTACATGTTCGTTCCATTTCATATCACTCTGCAATGTTAAGCCTAGGTATTTGAACGACGTGACAGCATCAAGAAGCTCACTATTAATGCTGTACTCGAACATTATGGGATTGTTTTTTCTACTCATGCGCATCACCTTACATTTTTCTACATTGAGAGCATTCTTTGCACCAACTAGAAATTTTTTCTAAGTCATCATGATGCTACTGCAGTCAGTTACAGACGACACCCTCCAATACACCACAGCATCATCAGCAAACAGCCGCAAATTACAAATTACTCTGTCCATCAGATCATTTATATAGATAGAAAATAATAGCGGTCCTATCACACTCCAGTGGGGCACGCCTTACGATACACTCGTCTCTGATCAACACTCGCCATCGAGAACAATGTACTGCGTTCTATTACTTAGGAAGTCTTCCAACCAGTAACAAATCTGTGAACCAATTCCATAAGCTCGTATCTTCGTTAGCAGTCTGCAGTGTGGCACCACATCGAACGCCTTTTTGAAGTCGAGAAAAACACATTCCGCTTGTTGCCCTTCGTCCATGGCTTGCAAGATGTCATGTGAGAAAAGATCAAGCTGAGTTTCACATGAACGATATTTCCTAAACCCATGCTGATTCATGGAAAGAAGCTTTTCCGTTTCAAGGAGATTTACTATATTCGAACTGAGAATATGCTCCAAAATTCTACATGAAACTGATGTCAACGATATTGGCCTGTAATTTTATGGGTCAGTTCTCTTTCCTTTCTTATAAACGGGAGTCACCTGCGCTTTTTACAAATCACTAGGAACTTTGCGCTGAATTAAGGATTCGCGATAAATGCAAGCTAAGTAGGGGGCCAACACCACAGAAAATCTTTGTAAAACCGAACTGGTATCCCATCCGGACCAGCAGACTTTTTCGTATTTAGCTCTCCCAGCTGCTTCTCTACACCGGAAATACCTATTGCTATGTCGCCCATTTCGGAATTCGTATGTTGATCAAATGATGGTACATTTGTGCGGTCCTCCTGTGTGAAAGATTTCTTAAAGGTTAAATTTAGAACTTCAGCTTTCCGTTTGCTTTCTTCTATTACTGTCTCGGAATGATCAACAATTGACTGGACATTGGGCTTTGACCCGCTTATCGATTTTACATAGGACCAGAATTTTTTCGGGTTCTTGGAAAGCTCTTTTGCTAAGGTATGGCTGTGATAATTATTGTATGCTTGACGCATCAATCTTTTTATAGAGGCACGAATCTCTACTAACTTTTGCCTGTCATCATTTGTGTGTTCCTTTTTGAATCGAGAGTGCAACCGCCTTCGCTTTCTCAGCAGCTTTCTAACATTATTATTATACCATGGTGGATCTTTTCCATCCTTTTCCATTCTCTAACCCTTTATTAACAATGCACTTAAATTTCGTCCACAATTCCTTTACAACCATAGTGCCGGAATTAAACAATGCCCATTCATTTTCTAAGTGCGATTGTAACATTTGGTTATTGGCTCTTCGCAACAAAAACACGCTCCTACCCTTTTTGATTCGTTTATGAACTTTGGTCACCATCGACGCTATGACGATATCATGATCACTAATTCCTGTCTCTACACAGACGTCGTTGATAAGGTCAGGCATGTTTGTGGCTATAACATCTAGAATATTTCCATTGCGCGTGGGTTTGCTCAAGACAGTTTTCGGAGAATGTGTCCAAAAGTAGCTCGCAAGACTGCTTGTCTGTGCCGCTTGAAATGTAACTAACGAGGTCCCAATCTATACTCTTAAGGTTGAAGTCTCCTCCGACTAATATTACACGGCCTGGATACATATGCACTACCTGGTGTAGACTTTCTTTGAATTATTTTAAATTTGAACTCACAATACTTTGATAATTCAGTACGTTTACATGTAACACATCTTCTGGGAGACGAAAACCGATTTTCGTAAACCGTTTTTCGCTGTCATGTTTACATGGCACAGCCAGTGGACGCTAAAAACCGAAAAGTGCCGCCGGAAGTTGACTACCGGAAGTCACCTACACTTCCTGCCATATCTATGATCACTTGTCGAGAGGTGCGACTAGCCGAAAGCAACGTACCAGCTTGTGACGTCATCAGAAAGCAGCAGTGCCACCTGGTGACTCGCGCATTAAGGAGCTCTATTGACATAAGTGACGTCACTCACACGTTGGTGGCAACCTCTTGATTTGTGCCAAGCATTGCTGAAATTACCTGTTGAGCTCCTTAATGTAATGATTTAGTTCCCAATGTTTGGTGGCCACAAATCGTACCGTTTGTGGCGAGAAATCTAATGGACCAACATTTCATGTGAAATCTGTCTGGTTAACGTGTTATTTTGCCAATTTAATTGCGAACAAATTTGTGCTACTTCTCTATAATGCAGCTTACTCTCATTTTCAATGGTTAACCGCATTATATTACAGCATACACATCACTGTAACTATTTGACAAAAAGCTTTCGTATAAATGAATTGTGTAATTGCAGCAGCACAAACAAAAGTGCCATACAAGATTGTTTTGCCCTGACCTCAATGAAATACAATTATCGGATGTGCTCCTATGTTAGAGATGAATCCAGTAATTATCAAAACTTTTACTCAAGTATACAGTTTTTATTATTTTTAATAAAATTCTGAATACAATGATCTAATATCTATACTTTTTGTTAATTCGTTTTATTGACCATTACTTTTACAAATGTTTATTAAATTAAGGAACAGTTGGATAGTAGCAATGTAATGAAGTTGTAACACAGCTGTAAGGTGATACAACAGGTTTCTATTTTCAAATTAGATTCAGAATGAGCGAAAGTAATCGTGAAAAATATTACAAATTACTGTTGTTTTACTTTGGACTAAAGTGACACAGGCAAACAAATGGAGTAATTCTGGTACACCCATCAAATTCTAAATTTTACTTTCAATATTAAGTAGGCCTACAAGATTATATTGCAAGATGGCCTGAACTTTTGTAAATCATTTATCATCTGTTAAAATATTTGCACGTGTTTATGATTTATGGCACTCATACTTTTACGAATCTGATCTTTCTTCCAGAGCAACAGTAGCAAGTATGGATAAAAGATCTGTAAAAGTAACAAGTAGCGGAATGCCCTTAATTACAATTTCAAGCCTATATGTATGATATAGGGCCTATATCTACATAATATGCACCAGAACACATGCTTATTCATTAACTAATAGCAGTAGGCCTCTCATTTTCTGAATTGACCTTGTTTTAGTTTTTCTTAAATACAGGTAAGTATTTTTAAATCTAGAGCAAACATAAATATCAGGTTGTGACACATGCAATATGTTACTGTAGCCACTATTTGGCATTCTCAACTGAGAAAATTATCACCTTTCAACCAATTTAGATCTTGAGCTATGCTACATATGAGTCATCCAAACCAAGGTTTCCAGGGGAAGGGAATTTCCAATATACACTAGCCCATATTTGTACTGTAGCCTAAACATACACGACTTCTGTTACAGTTACTGAATTTGGCTTACGGTATTTGTTGTGGCAGTGTGATAAATAGAGCTAAATGATGAATTTATTAATAGATGCAGTCAATTCAAATCGAAATTATGAGTCTGTTAGAGATGTAAATCACAGTGTATCATGTACAGTTAATTGAACAACATAACATTTGAAATTAATTGTCGAATCTTAGAGTAATTAATGTCAAGTAATTACTTAATGTATTAGGCAATTACAGGAAAAATTCCTAACAGGAAAAATATACGTAAAAAATAGATGAAGTACACTTACCAGGCGAAGGGGCACAGGCAGTCATAGCAACAAATAAACACACAGGCGCACACACACACACACACAAACGCAAGCTTTCGCAGCCTAGCTCTTCGTCAGGCAGAAGGGAAGGAGAGGGAAAAGGAAAGGGAAATGATGAGGGTTTTAAGGGAGTGGATAAGGAGTCATTCCAATCCCGGGACAGGAAAGACTTACCTTGGGGGGAAAAAAGGAGGGTAAACAAATACACACACACCCACACATTTACACAGACGCAAGTACACTTAAGCAGACATATTGTGTGTATATATATATATATATACGTAAAAAATAGATGAACACTTACCAGGCGAAGGGGCACAGGCAGTAATAGCAACAAATAAACACACAGACACACACACACTCAAAAATGCTAGCTTTCGCAGCCTAGCTGCTTCATCAGGCAGAAGGGAAGGAGAGGGAAAAGGAAATGATGAGGGATTTAAGGAAGGGGGTAAGGAGCCATTCCAATCCCGGGACAGGAAAGACTTACCTTGGGGGAAAAAATGGAAGGTAAATAAATGCACATACACCCACACATTTACACAGACACAAGTACACTTAGGCAGACATACTGTAGAACAGTTCTACAGTATGTCTGCCTAAGTGTACTTGTGTCTGTGTAAATGTGTGGGTGTATGTGCATTTATTTACCTTCCATTTTTTCCCCCAAGGTAAGTCTTTCCTGTCCCGGGATTGGAATGGCTCCTTACCCCCTTCCTTAAATCCCTCATCATTTCCTTTTCCCTCTCCTTCCCTTCTGCCTGATGAAGCAGCTAGGCTGCGAAAGCTAGCATTTTTGAGTGTGTGTGTGTCTGTGTGTTTATTTGTTGCTATTACTGCCTGTGCCCCTTCGCCTGGTAAGTGTTCATCTATTTTTTACGTATATTTTTTTCCTGTTAGGAATTTTTCCTCTATAATATTTATATATATATATATATATATATATATATATATATATATATATATAGAGAGAGAGAGAGAGAGAGAGAGAGAGAGAGAGAGAGAGAGAGAGAGGAAAACTTTCCTGGTGGGATAAACAAAAATAAAAAATAGAAAAGAGATGACTTACCAAAAGGACCGGCTCGTCAATAGAAACAAATAAAATCACACACATACAAGCTTTCGCCACCACTGGCAGCTTCTTCAGGAAAAAGAGGAAAAAAGGGGAGGAAAAAGGGAAGGATATGGGTTTTAAGGAAGTGGAAAAGAGATGACTTACCAAAAGGACCGGCTCGACGAGCCGGTCCTTTTGGTAAGTCATCTCCTTTCTATTTTTATTTTTGTTTATCCCACCGGGAAAGTTTCCCTCTATAATATATATATAAGGAGACTTTCCAGGTGGGAAAATGGTAAAAAATAAAGATTTTTGACTTACCTAAAGTACAGGCTCGTCGATAGAAACACCAAACACACAAACATTCGAGCTTTCGCTTCCAGTGGTGGCTTCTTCCGGAAAAAGAGGGAGGAAGGAGAGGAGAAAGGGAAGGATATGGGTTTTAAGGAAGTGGAAAAGGAGCCATTCCAATCCCAGGAGTGGAAGGACTTACCTTAGGGGACAAAAAGGAAGGTAAACAAATACACACACACTCACACATATCCACATCCAAACTCACCTAGGCAGACATTTCACCTCACACGGCTGCGATGACGTTTCGAACCGGAAATCGATATCACGTGACAAGGTGCTTCTGCTATCCACCTTGCTTTAACAAAATAACATGGGAACAGCTGAAACAAAATTCCATTTTCGATTGAAATATATGATTATACACTCGTAGGTAAAAAATGAGCCTTATTGTGATGCTTGGTGTATCTAGGCTATATGCTCCAAGCATTAGCAGGTGTACCAAAATAGTGGACTTCTTTTAAACAGTAATATCGTGGTATAGATTTCAGTTGCAATTTAAGACCGTTTGTGTGATAGAAAGGAAGTGTTAAATCCGAACGTCTGTGTCGGTTATTGATATCAAATGAATAACAAGTTTATTACTAGTCACTGTTCATTTTCTTCCACAAGTTGCGTGATTACTATTTTTGCGCACAGCTGGTGCAGGACTGTTGTTAAAGACTAAACATTGGTTAACATTTGTTGGAATATGTGTATTCACGTTAATTATTTGCGTACATTGAATCTGGATGTATCTCAGTACCGTTTTCAAGCGTTTGTCCTAAGATGAATATGATGACAGCCTATTGTGTGCTGCCGACACAGACTGGATTACATAAAATTCATTTATACCGATATATGGTATATAATCGTCATTCCATAACCGTGAATTACTTTAATGATGTTTTCTTAAACTAAATAAAAGAACCTCTACGTCTGAGAAATGTTTTTCTGATGTCACTTGGAGTATGTCTCCAAACTCATTATTTTAGTCGTCTGTATCATAATTTAATGAACTTATTTACTCAGGTGAAGTAAAAGCTATTATAGTTTTTTCAGTAATAACTTGTCCCACTTTTTGAGGACAAGGCATTTTTAACTTACAATGGCAATACTGTTAATATTGCAAATCACAGAAAGGTGGCCTATGTGGTTCCATTAAATATGTCTTATAGCTTTGCTTGTTTGCATTTGCCAACTGTTGATTAACACAGGAGCTGATACAAGGAAGAAAAAATTAATACAAGGAAACGTATCATGTAGCAGCTACTTTCGAAATGGACATTCTCCAACTTCATATCAATAAAACTACAGAAGTTTCTCACGACGTGAGAACATTCTCAGATTTCTGGAGTGAGCTCTATGGCATACTCCGTGCTGAGTAACTTCTATTTAGGTTACGTTTTACTGAGGTTTATAATAAAAATGACAACAATTTTGTTACTTAGAAGGCAAAAACAAGTTCCTTTATATGTAGCCTTTAAGAAATACGAGGGGATCTATAAAGTTAATACAAATAAAAACATTTTGTTGACGAGTATCTTCCTTCGGAAAAATCGTGTGACACTTCCAGCATTTTATACAGTGACGAGAGTGATGTAAGAGGTGTTTTCATTACCGACATAAAAATGAAACACAAATGGATTCAGCTACGTGTTTACTCATTTGTTTGGCGTGTGTATTTACAGTTGTAAACAGTCACATAGCAAAATAATATTGTTTTAAAATAGGGTCTATTAGTAAGACCTTATGTTGCTAGTTCCAAATAAAGTGTATCCCAGGACTGCACTGTTTCTATCACAAAATAAATATTGCTGCAATATCAGGTAGGCCTACTGAAGTACTGTTTCTACCCAAACCGGTTGGCCTATTTATGATGCGTCTTCTGACTTCGTAATCGTAACTTCTGTGATGTTAGAAGTAAGTCAACACGACAGGAAAATTAATAACTGATTAATTACATACCTAGCAGCGTGTTTCTTGTTTAAAATCGCATGGCCTAACGCTTATGAGCAAACCATTGGGTGTCATATTTAACAACGCCTATCTCATGTTAGAAGACTCCGACAGCATTCCACGTTGTAACAGCGGAATATGTGATGCATTCTTATTATATCGTTCGCAAATTGTGCTAAGGCCGGTATTACACTGTAAAAGATCTTGGACAAAGAACTTTGTCAAAGATTTTATCCAAGATCTTTGACGAAACTACTTCACAGGAGCACATTACACTATCGTAAAATATTTTGTCATAGTTGCTCGGAATAAGACTCCAAAATAGTAAAGCGTCTGTATTATAGTACGTAATATAATGTTGCTCGGAATAAGACTCCAAAATAGTAAAGCGTCTGTATTATAGTACGTAATATAATGTTGCTCGGGAATGCAGTCATTGGAAAGAACGAAAAATGGAAACAATTTTAGGTAAAACCGTGAATAGCAAGAGGAAAATACGAAAACTGCTTGCACAAATGTACTCCACAAGCTACACTGCTGGGAAATAATAACCTAAATTGTTTAAGAACGTGTGAGCAAATATTTTAATTCGCCCATATATTTATAAATACTTCATTATAATCGATGTTTCAGGAAGCCCTAAAGCTGTGTCAATGGGTAAATAATGAAAAACTGAAATAATTTAACGTGTCATGCTAAACATAACTTCGTTAGACACTTTATAATTAAGAAGAGAATATTTTCGTAGTTCTTTCTTGTTAATCTTCATTGTGGAATATGCGCTGCGAAAAACATTTTTATGTTTGCTGCAGTCTAACATTTGTTTTGCCCGATTTTCCGAAACATAAAATATCCGTATAAATACCTGGACTTTTGGTTAAATGTCGAAAAGCATCGTCCAAAGCAAGAAAAAATATGGAGCTACTATTTGGCCACGATAACTTGACGATTCGCGCGGTGGCTGCTGGGAGCTTTTCTTGCACGAACGGAAGGCAGTAGAGATGGGCTAAACCGTGATTTTCCGCTAACAGTGATTTACGTGATTGCTACTTTTAAATCACCGTGATTCTAAACCGTGATTAATCACGGTTTAGAATCACTGTTTGAGGTTTTCACGACATGTATCCCTCTGCGATTTCTACTCCTCCCGCTATTCCGTGATTTCAGCTCTTTCTGCTATTCCGTGATTTCAGCTCTTTCTGCTATTCCGTGATTTCAGCTCTTTCTGCTATTCCGTGATTTCAGCTCTTTCTGCTATTCCGTGATTGAATCGCCGCGATTCCGGCGACTTGTATGATTTACCATGGAACTGACAAAAATTGAGTTAGATACTTTTGTTATAATGTTTCATCCGCCAGTAACTAATTTATCGTCTCTTTGCTGTTATAAAAGTTATGTTGTGAACCGAGAAAAGTAAATCTCAACAAATAAGTCAATAGTAAGTATAGTTTAAAATAACTGTACAATAAACTTTCTAACCACATTAAGACAATAAAAGAATAGTAAATATTCTTAGTAAGTGTAAAAATTGTTTGCAAGGTAGGTGTTATTTCATTGTCAATGAATATATGCCCTCAATTTTAATAACTTGTTTCTTTAATGTAATTGATACTGCAGTTATTGGAGAGTGCTGTCATTTAAATACACTGGCCTATACCGTAGTATACTATCAGTTTTACTGTTAGGTGCCATGTTTTTAAGATGTATCATTCACAGCTAACTGGATGCTTAAATAAATAAAAAGTAACTGCAGTTTCATTTCCAGTGCCATACACTTTTAACTCAAAATTTATGCCTACGTATGAAATAAGAAGCTGAGATCTTTACTATAATTGAAGCAATTAATGTGATATCAGTATTCCAGCGCAATTCCCATGGGGAATGATTTTATGCACATGTTTTTTCGAGTTGCTCATGCGTTGAAAAACGCACAAGTGTATGCGAACTGGTCACTCTTCGCTTATCGGTGATTCGCTGCTATACCCGCTATTTGCTGCATTGATATTAGTACAGATTTCGACCCACAGATTGCTCTTTTAGCCTTTGCTGCTTCTCTTCCGTCACCTCCTCTTAGCTTTTCCGCTATTCGCTGCTACACCTGCTATTCGGTGCTGCATTTAGTACTCATTTCGGCCACCAGATGGCTCTTTGTAGTTTATACTGCTGTTCGCTGCTATTCCTGCTCGTCGCTACCCAACCGTGACCGTGACTGAAATCACGGTCAGATTCCAAATCGCCGCGACCGTGAAAACAGTGAATTTTCAGTCACCGTGATTTTTCACGAGTACGTGATTTCTTGCCCATCTCTAGAAGGCAGCATCGGCTGCTTGCTGCAGTGCTGGAACCGTTACCCTAACAATGTGTACATTAATTCTTCTCGTCAAGGACTATTGTAAGGTTGGCAGCGCATGTAAATAAAAGAATAACTTTCAACTGGTGTCGATATTCACCGCTTGTGGCAGCACCAACAAAATCGTCAAGTTATCGTGGCCAAATAGTAACTAGTGCAGTACCTCATTACGCAAATCATGAATCCCTTTCCACTGAAGATCCTCCCATTTATATCCACATACAAAATCTATTCCAGCAGGTACTAAAATTCACTAATCCTACAGTGTTGGCTTAAGATTTCACGTATTAATCCAGACATGAGTGAACCAAGATGTAAATCACTTTAGGAGGAATTACGAGGTTAGGTTAGAGTAACACAAATAAAAAAATTTATTTAACTTATGCATCCCATATATCCTTTGATCCATATAATTTCATCCCTATCATCAACCTCAGTGAGCCACTTTGAATACAACTGACAGCAGTAGCTTTTTCTTTATACAATTCTGACCCTACATTTTTGGAAATGTGCTTTGTATTAATAAATATTCCGCACACTTCTCACTTTTAAACGATCACTGTGGCAGTAGCGACACAACAAATACACTTCTACGTTAATTTGTACGTTAAAAGGCGTCAAAGCAACGAAAGACGCATGTATACAATGGCGAACTTTTATAAAAGCTAGGCTCTCTCGCTAACTTTTATCAAACATCTTTTATAAAAGATGACCCATTACACTGTCAAACATTTGACCAAAGAGCTTTGATAAAAGATCTTTGTCAAAGATCTTTTACAGTGTAATGCCCGCCTAACCCTACTTCATTAACAAACGAGTTTCTCGCGTGACGAAAATTTTGTATCGCCAGCAGAATACATTTTCGTAAAAAGTGCATATTTAGTCTTAATAATATGCTCCTTCACAACAAACTAATATCTAAGCATAGTACAGTTCTTTCTTAACACGTAGATGCCTACTCCATATATTTAATAATTTGCCTGATTGGGCTAGTTTAAAGAAATACACGATTGGACAGCTGATCTGTGGCGGACATGACACGCGGAGAACTTACTCAAGTAGGAGGGGAGGTAGCGAGAATGAACTACCTGCTCAGTGCATAACTGCATATGCTTCGAAATTTTAATTCATACGAAATTGAGAACTTACTCAGAGAACGTTCTTTTGCTCTGAGAATCTTCTGTGGAGCATATGCTCTTTTTTATTCATACGACCCCTTGTCGATGGTAGCGAACTGAGTCAACTGACATAAATCGACTGTAGAACCGCGAACTTCATTCGAAAATGGAAAGTGGAAACTATGCGGTGTGCAGCCAAAGAATGTCGGAAATTGTGGCTTATATTGTGTAATGAGCATAACGAGTAAAAAAAACATAGTGTTTTCTCAAGAGTAACTCCGAATTGTGCTGGAAATCTTGAAACAACGAGTTCGCAATTTTGGCTGCTTGTTGTTTCAAAATCAGTTCTGTAATTGAGGTTTGCATCTCCCAGAAAAGAAAACATCAGTTGAATCGAATAACATCGACTGTACATAGCACAAAATCTGTCAAGTTTGTTGAAATTTTAGAAATTTCACGCCTATGTTTATGAACAAAACATTACACCTTTTCCTGAAACTTGCTATTTAGGAAAATGATACAGGTTTCGTTGTAAACAAGTGGGAGCAATGCTTGTGGTTGTGCTTCAGTGCTTTCTTGGACACTTAATACTACAAATAATTAAGTAGAGTGAAACGTCAAATGAAATAGAAGTAATAATATGCTCCTTCACAACAAACTAATATCTAAGCATAGTACAGTTCTTTCTTAACACGTAGATGCCTACTCCATATATTTAATAATTTGCCTGATTGGGCTAGTTTAAAGAAATACACGATTGGACAGCTGATCTGTGGCGGACATGACACGCGGAGAACTTACTCAAGTAGGAGGGGAGGTAGCGAGAATGAACTACCTGCTCAGTGCATAACTGCATATGCTTCGAAATTTTAATTCATACGAAATTGAGAACTTACTCAGAGAACGTTCTTTTGCTCTGAGAATCTTCTGTGGAGCATATGCTCTTTTTTATTCATACGACCCCTTGTCGATGGTAGCGAACTGAGTCAACTGACATAAATCGACTGTAGAACCGCGAACTTCATTCGAAAATGGAAAGTGGAAACTATGCGGTGTGCAGCCAAAGAATGTCGGAAATTGTGGCTTATATTGTGTTATGAGCATAACGAGTAAAAAAACATAGTGTTTTCTCAAGAGTAACTCCGAATTGTGCTGGAAATCTTGAAACACCACAAAGTTCGTTGTGTATGTCTATTTTCAGTGTGCAGTGCTTGCAGAGCTTGAGATTTATTGCTTTTACCCCATTCATGTGCATTAAAAAAAAAAAAAATCCCATTATTTGCTACATGTTCCTGTACTACACATGTCCTGTACTTAGCAAAATGAGATAAATATATTGAAAAGCAAGATAGCTGGTAATGGTGATATAATTCACATTTCATGATTGTGATCTCAGAAAAATACAATTTCAAACAAACATGTTACCTCGTAAGTAAGAAGCAACATGTGAAAAAATTATGGAACTGTTAGCCTATAAATTTTACAGCAGTTCAGATACATTTGATTTTAATAACGAAAAAGTGCTCCATGTTAAGTGTTCTGTCTTCAGATTTCTTCATTTTTGTGTGATAGCAATTGTTTAACAATATATTTGAGTTCCAAGAGAATGTAGGCCTACCGTAACTAATTTTTTTGTGTTAGTTCATATTACACTGTCTGTAGCCTACATGATATAGTATAATATGATTTAAAAGTGAATGGTTTTTAGGCAACTGAATAAATATGGCACTGTTTTCATATTGAGCTATATTTTGTGTGACACCTCCAAAATGTAAAAACACCTAGAGTAATGATGCCAAATCACCATAATATTTAGGGGATAACTCACTGGAAAGACGAACTTTGAGCCGCCGACAGACACAATGAAAGACACGTACACACACAATTCTAAATTTTGGCTGCGGCCTTCCTCTGAAAGAGAACACTCATCCCCTCACGTCATCCATCTCTGGCCACCCAACACAGCCTGTGAGACTGTATTGGGCGACCACAGATGGCTGGTGTGTGTGGGTCAGCATGCCTGAGTGATTGTGTGGATGAGTGTTCTCTTTATGAGGAAGGCCGCAGCTGAAAATTTATAATTGTGTTTGTGTGTCTTTTAATTGTGTCTGTCAATGTTCATCGTTAGGGTGAGTTGTTCCCTATCTACATTATTATTAACAGTCCTTACTGGACCTTCCATTGTCGTTAATATTTAGGGAATCTATACAATTGCTATTAAGAGAATGAACTTAGCTAAATTAGCCTGCTATGATACATGAAACAGCACATAATTGCTGACAACTGTATGCTGTTAAGGTTATTTTTCTCAAATAGCTCATGGATCATTCCATGTAAAAACAACCCTCTATACCAAAATAGTTCAAGCGTATCACAAAAATAACATTTCTGAAGCAGAAGGCACCTTCTCATAATTTAACAGCTTAAAGTGTATATAAAAAATAGTTGTGGCGACAAGTATTCAGCGGATGCGATCAGCTGATTGCAGCGTACGCAAGAAGTTCGTGCGCCTGCCGCTTGGGGCGCTGCCTTGCGCGCTTATTCCTTGGCGCGGAAGCAACACTCCTTGAAATAATTTAATTTCTTTTGTTTAATGTATCTGTGTCCTTTCGTGGTCGAATATTTTCATTTGCATTTTAGTTATGTTTAAAATAAATGTTTTATTGCTACATCTATGGCACTGTTCTTCTGTAAATGGAGAGCAGATGTATTAATTATAAGAAGCAGTTAAATATGTTAATGTGTACTGGAGACTCCGCGTAAGTTACATAAAACAAGTCGCTGATTTCTTAACGCTAAGGAGTACAGCTTCAGTAACATACAGCTTCAGTGGTGACCCCGAACCTTCTTTGAACACTAAAATGCCGAATGAAGACGCACTCAACACATCAAGATTGGCTGTACGACTTCCGCCGTTCTGGCCTAATAATCCCGCGCTGTGGTTCGCGCAAGTAGAGGCGAGCTTCTCATGTTCTGGAATAACTACGGACTCTACAAAGTTTGCACTTGTGGTTAGTCAACTTGATCACAGATTTGCGGCAGAAGTTCAAGACGTTATTACGCCGCCGCCGCAAATGGACGCTTACATGAAACTGAAGTTGGAACTCATACACCGAGTATCTGCCTCGCAGGAAGAGAGAATACGCCAGGTTCTGACGCAAGAAGACATAGGCGACCGGAAACCTTCGCAATATTTACGCCACTTACGCAGTAAAGTTGATGCACACACTGTTCCAGACTCGTTGCTACACACATTATGGAGCAGCAGGATGCCAGCACAAGTTAAACCAATAATCGCATCTCAAACAGAAATGCCCTTAGACGACTTGGCGGCTCTTGCTGACCGCATACAGGATGCAATTGTACCCAATTCCTGTTCCGACTCGGCAATTACGTGCAACAGTGCCTCTACAGAAACGAACCCCGATTACGACAGGTTATCAAAGAAAGTGTCGGCGTTAGAAGAACAGCTAAACAATAGCTTGGCAAGCAGAATTGAGGCTTTGAGCAACCAACTTAGTGAACTGCTTGCAGATCATAGTGCTAAAAACAGATACCGACGATGATCACGGAGCCGTTCCACACACAATGGTCCCCGTCACAACGATGTGCAAGCAACTAATATATGCTGGTATCATCACCGATTTGGAAACCAAGCTCACAAGTGCAACCCGCCATGCGATTACGGTAATAGCAAGCATCAAGCAGAAGTCGGTGCGCCTACTGGTTTCTCTACCCGTTTGTTTTTGACAGATCGCAAGTCAGGTCGTAAATCGATACAGGCTCTGACTTAAGTATTCTGCCACAGGATAAATCTTACAAGTACCGCCTGACCACTACCTTCCGACTGACGGCGGCCAACAATTCCGTGATTCAAACATACGGCACAAAACACATGGAACTAGACCTTGGGCTACGCCGTGCAATAGTGTGGAATTTTGTCATAGCCGATGTTGCAGAACCAATAATCGGAGCGGATCTATTGGCCCATTACCATCTTTTGCCGGACACCGCCAACACCTGCTTATGGGATGCAGTCACCGGGCTATCTGCCACCGGATTCCGACGTCACGCGGCCGGCTGTGGTGTCAAGCTTATCCAAACAGCAGACGGAGAGTTCACCAAGCTACTCAACCAGTTTCCAGCACTTACAAGGCCTCCAGGGGCCCCACAACAGGTATGCCATGATACTATTCATTACATCAATACTACAGCAGGCCCCCCTGTTTCGTGTAAACCTCGACAATTGGCCCCTGACAAGTACGCCATAGCAAAGGCTGAGTTTGATTCTATGCTGGCTGAAGGTATCATACGTCCGTCCAGTAGTGCCTGGTCGTCAGCTCTGCACTTAGTACCCAAGAAAAATAGTGCATGGCGGCCATGTGGGGACTATCATGCTTTAAATGCCAGAACCATTCCGGATCGATATCCAGTGCCACACTTGAAAGATTACAATCATGCTTTAAGTGGGAAACGATTGTTTAGTATACTTGACTGCGCAAAAGCTTATACACAGATTCCCATGGCCGAGAAGGACATTCCGAAAACTGCAATAATTATGCCTTTTGGATTATTTGAAAGTTTATTCATGACCTTTGGTCTGCGAAATGCGGCACAGACATGGCAACGCTTCATAGATTCGGTGTTACGAGGCTTACCACAGTGTTTTGCTTATCTAGACGATATCCTTGTTTTTTCGGAAACACTTGAAACACATCAGCAGCACCTTACTCAGGTCTTTGAACGCCTTGCTGCTCATGGTGTTGTTCTGAATGTGGAAAGTGTGTGTTCGGTCAACCGGAGGTAACCTTCTTGGGACATAAAATTTCGTCAGAGGGATCACGCCCACTACCTGAGAAGGTACAGGCGGTAATAGACATTCCACGTCCGATTACAGCAAAAGAACTACGCCGATTTCTCGGTATGCTGAATTTTTACAGATTCCACCTCCCACATGCACTACAAGAACCACTCACAGCTGCACTAACCGGTTCCAAGACAAAAGGCAACGCATTGTTGCACTGGTCACAACCGATGATAGACGCTTGCGAGACTGCCAAAAAGACACTTGCTGACGCTACACTTCTGGTACACCCTGTAAAAGATGCACGTCTGGCTCTGGTAGTAGACGCTAGCCAGATTGCAATCGGCGCGGCACTTCAGCAATATGTAAACGAAACGTGGCAACCTCTTGCATTCTTTTCGCGCAAACTAACGCCAACGCAACAAAAGTGGAGTGCGTACAATCGCGAATTGTTGGCCATCTACACAGCTGTTAAATACTTCCGCATGCAACTCGAAGCGAGGATGTTTACAATATTTACTGACCACAAGCCTCTCATGTATGCTTTTCGTCAGAACAATGACAAGTGCTCGCCAAGACAATTTCGTCAGCTAGAGTACATAGCACAATTTTCCACTGACATACAGCACGTCTCATGACTCACTAACGTAGTGGCTGACTGCTTATCTCGAGTCGGTGCTGTCACAGAGACTGTTGGTTTTCGGGAGCTGTGCGACGCGCAAAAGACCGATCAAGAGCTGAATAACCTACTTAATAATACGGAGACCGGCCTACAACTCAAACTTATTGATGTGCCGGGAGCGAACGCTCAGTTGTACTGTGACACTTACAGTGGGAAAACACGCCCATATGTGCCAGTAGGACTACGCAAAAGTGTCTTCCATGGACTCCACAACCTCTGCCACCCAGGCGTCAGAGCTACAGTTAAACTTGTCGCCTCCCGTTACGTTTGGCCAGGACTACAAAAAGATTGCCGCCAGTGGGCCCGCGCATGCGTCGCTTGTCAACGTAGTAAGATTGCATGTCATGTACATGTGCCCATCGGGAATTTTCCAGAAACCACAGAACGATTCGCCCATGTTCATTTGGACGTCGTGGGACCCCTACCGCCGTCTGATGGACATCGCTACTTATAAAAGATTATTAATCGATTAACACGTTGGCCAGAGGCGATTCCGGTTGAAAATACCTCCGCAGAGACATTGGCAGTCGCTTTCATGTCACAGTGGGTCGCTCGATTTGGTTGCCCGTTACACATTACAACGGACAGAGGGCACCAATTTGAATCGGAAATCTTTACTCAAATGAGTAAGTTTTGCGGCGCAAACCACCATTTCACTACAAGTTACCATCCAGCAAGCAACGGGATGGTGGAGAGGTGGCATCGCTCGCTCAAAGCGGCACTAATGTGTTATGAGACTAAGTGGACTGCAGCCTTGCCCCTCGTTTTACTTGGCCTGCGAACGGTACATAAGCCAGACCTCGACACGTCGCCTGCAGAATTAGTATATGGCGAGACACTACGCCTCCCAGGAGAATTTATTGAGTCAAAAACCTCGTCGCGGGACAACTTACAACCACCAGATGTTATAGCTCAACTCAGGGAGCACATCACGCAGATCAGACCTCAACCAGCATCGCGACATGGAATACGCCCCTCCTTCGTGCACAAAGAATTGTCAAATTGCTCACATGTCATGCTCCGTCGAGATGGAATTAAGCCAGCCCTTACACCTCCATATACTGGACCCCACCGTGTCCTTGCAAGCAACGGCAAAACTATGGACATTCTGCTTAATGGTAAAAAAAGTACCGTCTCAATTGACCGAGTGAAACCAGAGTTTGTATTTGAAGACTTGTGTGATACAACCCTGCTCACACAACCACCAGCGCCTTCGTCTACACACACCCAGCAATCTCCTGCCTCGCCAGTGGCACAGCCGACACGTCAAACGCGGTCAGGTAGGCACGTCCACTTTCCTGCAAGATTCGTCAACAGCATCGAGTATGGTGGACGCCGACGACGCTCCGCTACTCCGCGGGGGGCTGATGTGGCGACAAGTATTCAGCGGACTCGATCAGCTGATTGCAGCGTACGCAAGAAGTTCGTGCGCCTGCCGCTTGGGGCGCTGCCTTGCGCGCTTATTCCTTGGCGTGGAAGCAACACTCCTTGAAATAATTTAATTTCTTTTGTTTAATGTATCTGTGTCCTTTCGTGGTTGAATATTTTCATTTGCATTTTAGTTATGTCTAAAATAAATGTTTTATTGCTACATCTACGGCATTGTTCTTCTGTAAATGGAGAGCAGATATATTAATTATAAGAAGCAGTTAAATATGTTAATGTGTACTGGAGACTCCACGTAAGTTACATAAAACAAGTCGCTGATTTCTTAACGCTAAGGAGTACAGCTTCAGTAACATACAGCTTCATAGTGAAGTAGCCTATTTTTTAACATATTTGAATTTAACCATTGTGTGACAGCTCCATAAAGAGTGATTACAGCTAGTAGGATGACTGTCTTGTTTTCTTATTGCAACCTGGTTGATATTGATCAGATATTTCAGAGAAATTTTGAAGCAAATGAGGGGAGTTTTTCCATGTGTACTGTATCAAATGAAAACATAATGAACTTTCATCACACATGCAACACACAACATGATTTTCTTTCTGTTACACTAAATTAATTGAATTATCGATTTGAAAACTCCTATAAGTAAGGTACATCTTACTTCTATAAGTAAGGTAATGCACATGGTTTACATTTTTGTATAACAACTTTTCTTTATAACAACACTTTTTTGTGCCAAAAATTGCATTGTGTGTATGACACTATGTGGCATTATAGACTCTTATTACTGTTTCTGCAACAATGTCACACACTATGTAAACTAGGTTTTTTTTAATTTGATTTTAAGTTTTAAATTATTTCCTAGCTTTAAGAATGTCCCTACTGAGAATTACCATGTGTGTTTAGAGAGAAACTTAAAGAAGATCAGTTCAGTATGCAGATTACTGTTCAGTGGAGTGTAAAATGTTAAAATTATGAAGGATGAAACAAAGACATAGCCAAAATCATCAGCCAGGGCAAAGTACCTCCAGGCAAGTTGCCTCATAACTTGAAAAGGGGGATAAAGTCTGAATAAAGAAACAAAAGCTAATGTGATGCAGTGTTATCTTTGTGATATTAGCAGAACTGAACTAGGTGAAAAGGGGGGCAGTTACCATAAAAGGTCACACTGAGGGGAAAGAAGTGGTGCCGAAATGTATGATGATAATACCTTCAAGCCTATGAAGAGATTGTGAAGTTATATACTGATTGTGTGATTCCAAAATCACAAGCCTGGAACACAATTTGTATTTCCTGTTTCCCATCTGGTCCATTACACAACAATTATATCTGTAGGTACTGTGCTGGAATACAGATTTTGGTGGAAATGGTAGGGGGAAAAAGTGTTTGCATATAGAATACAAAACTTTATAGCCCTCCTTGTATGTGACCCTGAAAACTTTGAATATGTTTAACGTTTGGAAGTCTTGTTGCAGTTATGCAGGTGGATTTGGCCAGTAAATGAAGAAAAGTCTTATTAAGACATATTGTTACAATAGTGACAAATGTAATAGTGTTCATATGGGGCTGTTTCAGCACTTTCGACACATGTCTATTAGCCAAGGCAGTATAAGTGTTGCAACTATCATCTGTTATGGAAGTCATTTTAATATTAGTACGGAGTCTTTTGTTATTGCACTATTAATTAGGTTGAGATCTAAAACCAATTTCCAGTATCTTATTTTGGTATGAAATATAGTTGTATCTTAACAGTGTCCCATGTTTTTAGGTAACTTACACATGAGAAACTAAGCTTTGTTTATTTTGTTATGTACTAGTACCTATTTAAAAAAAATTCATAATATTTTAAATTCAGTCCTTTGACAAGTTTACATGTATTTATAGTGGTACAAAATGAAAAGAAAGAATTAAGATTGTGATATGCACCAAACCCCTATATGAAGAGTTCTAGAGGTGTGGAATGGCCCCATATATATAGAGGAAAAATTCCTAGCAGGAAACATATATATAAAAAGTAGATGAAGTTTACTTACCAGGCGAAGGAGCAGAGGTAGTGATAGTGACATAAATAAAAACACAAACACACACACACACACACACACACACACACACACACAAACGCAAGCTTTCGCAACCCAGTTGCTTCTTCAGGCAGAAGGGAAGGAGAGGGAAAAGGAAATGATGAGGGTTTTAAGGGAGTGGGTAAGGAGCCATTCCAGTCCCGAGAGAGGAAAGACTTAACTTGGGGGGGGGGGGGGGGGGGGGGAAGGAAGGCAAACAAATACACACACACCTACACAAACACACCTAGGCAGACATACTGTAGAAAACTGGGTTGTGAAAGCTTGTGTTTGTGTGCGTGTGTTTTATTTATGTTACTATCACTACCTGTGCTCCTTCGCCTGATAAGTAAACTTCATCTACTTTATATATATGATTGCTTCAGAATAAAAAGAAACTTTACCAGAACTGTGAACAGCTCTTATGGGAAAGAAGCTCTCTCTTATAATAAATTGCCAACTAACTTTCCTGAAAGAACTGTCTTATATCTCAAATGATCTTACAGCCTAGGGTATAACTGAAGACTGGAATACCACTCGTCAACTTTGACCCATGATGTCAACTTGTCGGAAAACCCGTATAAGGGATAATATTTTATGTATCGTAGATAATAAATAATGTGTGATTATCCTCACAAACTACAGATCGTACCATCAGTCACAGGTCTCAGCCCAAAACTTCGTACCTTCCCATACACTTGCAAAAGTAAAAAACTGTTAACCTATACCCCACTATTAGAGTGAAGCTACAGGTCACTTTTTAAACTCAAGAACTTAATCTATAATGTACTTGTAAACAAACTGTTGTCTTTAACTCAGCTATCAAATAATTACTTAAACCCCCATTTTAGAGACACAAGAAGGGTCAAAGCTGACAGGCAGTATCCCTATCTTCACATGAGTCCAGCCTAGATGACAAGTAACCTCTAGTACTTTCAATACTGAGAGCTTGCATATATTGCAAAGTATGAATGTATTCATCCTACACTATATTTAGTCACAGTCTCCTTTTGCTTTCATATGTGATACCAAGCATGTGACGTAAAGCAAGCTGGTAAATTTGGCATTATGTATGGACTACTCTTGGCAAAAAGCATGTCGTCTAAATTTAATTAGGGATCTTTAATTCAGTGTATTTTTAATCTGAAATTGTAATTCTTTGACACTTGTTAAAAAAGATTTTTTATCTGAAATTTGATAGTTTGCTCGCAGTCACAAGGAAAGCTGCGATTTTCATTTTTTTTTTTTTTTTTTTTTTTTTTTTTTCCTTCAATATCAACAGTTGATACCTTGAATTTACAGCATTGTTTCATGTCAAAATTACACCTCACTCTTCTCTTATTATGGTTCATTGTCTTTTTGTTCTAAAATTGGTAACCCATGTTCTGAAAGACAATGCTGAAATTTTAATTTGCACTTTATTCTTCCACTCTTAAATTATGTTTTAAATCATGACAAATTGTAATGCATGGGATTCATGTTCACTACAATAAAGTTAATAAAGAAGCTGAGGCTTCATTGCTTGTCAGTGCATAAATGGAAGTGGCATGACAGGCAATCTTAAACAGGCAGAGAAAGAAATAAGTTGTTTGACATCTTATGCAAACGTGTTTTATTGGGAGGATGTTACACAAAATTAACCAACTCTAAAAGCAAAACAAAAAGAAAATCACTGAAAAACCTTTTCCATTCCTGAACTAGACAGCTTTGTGCAGTAATATTTACATTGAACTAGGTTTGCTTTCGAATTCACTGACATAATTCATTTTTGGAAAGTATAGGAACTGGAAGGAATGAAATAAAGCATATACACTGGATACTGTATCCAGAATTTTATTTCAGAAAAAGAAACTGTTCTTGATTTGTTATTCAGTTCATGTACATTTGCTTTTTATTATCATACATAAAAATTATTACAATGTTACTCTTTCCAATTTTTCACAAGGTAGCACAGTTCAATATGAAAAAATATCAGTGTCATATAAAATAGCAGCAGAAAGGTCCACGTTAAAACAAATTTACTGAGTAATGTGTGTCCACTATCAAATGTGCTCCACAAAACAATATAACAAACCATTCTGGATGGAACTATGCAAGAAAAAACATTTTTAGCATGAACCTCAGGGTTTTATATAGTAAATGGAAACAGTGAAAACAAGAAGCGTGAGCATTGTTACACAAGCCATATTCATATAATGGTAATTAGACTTCGATGACCGGTGTTATAAGTATTTCGCACGCATTCCGCTGAAGCATTGATGACCTCAGCAAAATAGGGTCACAAATGCAACATTCTGCAAATTACCTTCAGAGAGATAGTGAAGATGTAGTTATGCTGTGTACATAAAAAAATTCACAACACTTTTGCAAAACAAAACCACTTAATATTATCAGAATCACAGCAATGATTAAAAGAAAATGGGTCATTTGAAGATGGGGACACCACCCGCTGGTTTTGACCCGTGATGTCATTAATTTGTAGTAATCTTGAGGTGCATGCATGTTTGCAGATTGCTTGAGTAATTATGTGGTGTTAAAGGCAGTAGTTTATAAGGAAATAGAGTAATATTTTGTGAGTTAAAGTGTGTTATTGGACCCAACCAGAAACCTTGATTGTGGTGACACACTGATCTGTAGCACAGCCCGAGGTTTAGGTTAGAAGGTAACATTTTACTTGTGAGCTGGCGAAGCCAGCAAATGTGGAAGCCAAAGAATGATTGTGGTAACAAAATTAACTGGTTTCAAAATCTAATGTTTACGTTGCTGCCATATTGAAAAATGACATGGGTTAAAGCCGACGGGTGGTATCCCGATATTCATTTATGGTAACAAAATTCTCACAAATAGCCATGACTGCAGCCAGCATTCACTCAAATGAAAAATCTACTGTGAATGCATATGATTTGTCAGACCAGAAGTGTTATTCACGAAAGTTTGTGAACCGACAAAGTTATCCCAAATCAGTAAACTACCATAACTTCTGGGGATTGTATAGTTTTAGGATTCTATTTCTCATTAATATGTTATCACGAATGGGGGGGGGGGGACTTCATTCATCACAATACTGGCTAGAACAAATTAAATATAACATACTGTTGAATAATGGGTAAATATTTCCAGAATTGTGTGTCCCAGTTGGGTGCACACGGATCACAAGTTACTGCAGATCAAGTACTACATACTGGTATGCTCGAGTATTAATCTGTTAAAAATGATATCTAAAGCAGTTATTAATATTTACAAATGTGTGTGGAAGGTATATCCGAATGGTTTAAACACACAGATAAAATCATAATTCCCTTTACTGTGTACCACTTATTAAATAGAAATTTCACAACCTCAGTTTGCCTCCAAAAACAACTTGCAGAAGTCAATTAAGATTACTAATTAAATTGAAAGCGTGGCATTAGACACCTCATTTACCACACTTCAGAGTATAAATATCAGTTAAGCCTACTGTCCTTTAAATGGTGAAACTGCAGACTGTTGCCATGTTATTCGCATGGTGCGTATGTTGGCAACTTTTCCGCAAGCGACTATGGGAAACCAACAATTGCCCTCATAAGATGAAGATTTAAAATCACTTGATCATTTCGTATAGATCACAGAATAAACAAAACATGCTATACCTGCTCTATGGTTGTCAGGTTCTTGTATGTACCCCATACGGTCAGTAAAAGTAATTGGTCACCTAGAATGAAGATTTTGAATCACTTCATTACAGTTTCATACATGCCATTGGATACTCGAAATGTACTACATTGCCAACCTAATGCTGCTACGGATGCACTGCAACGCTCCCCATGCTGCTGATCTAGACTAGCTGACAGCACTCAAAGAAGCCACTTTCTTCTTAAGTCGTCGTTTAGACTGCTGTAGAGTTTTAATGTGCTTCCTATATTGTTCATTTTTTTTTTTTATCTTTTTTTTTTCAAAGCTTATTGGAGTTTCTGTTCAGTTCAGTAGTTTGCCTGAGACAGGTTTAATGGCCCTGCAGTGTTCTCAGAAGAAGAGGTGAAACTATTTTATTCTGTCTGCATTGTAGACAGTATCCAAATCTGAAGATGTACAGGTAGACCTCTGCTTCTGCACTGGTGGTTTTCTCTTCTCTTCCTACAGAAAATAAACACTGTTTCTTTTTTTTAACAGATAGCTCAAGGTGTTTACATTATTTATCATGTACTGCATGTTACAGCCTACTAAGTGCTTCTATTATTAGGCCTTATCCTTCCCATAAATATAAATTCTATTTTTTGGCAACTATTAATCTTGGCCATTACTCTAACAAAAATGTGTTCAGCAGCCAAACTGAGATTGCTTATGCTATGAACATGTAAGATATTTCTGCTGTGTGTTTTTTGTTTAACTAGTACAATGTGTACAGTCAGTTGACAAGCTCTTAATGTTAATACTAAGGACGGCACAAATATCCATACCCGAGGGGGGATTCGAACCCCCGACCGTAGAGGCTGTGCAGACCATGACTGACGCGCCGCAGACGGCTCGGCCACCGCAACCGGTGCTATTTGGTCCAACAGTTAACGTAACAAAATTGTGTTCCATATCTAACTTGGTGTCAGTGCTTGGTGCAAAATCAATAAGTAGTGGATGATGTTAACAAGAAGGTTGTGTCAAAGCTTTTAAAATCAATAATTTGATATTTGTAAATGGGGAATGTCAATTCATAGTACATCAAATAGAAGAGATGTTACTTTGCTGTATTTACCTCACAAGCAAAGTTGTATTTCAAACAGAACAAATGTTTTCAATTGTATGAAGTTTCTCACCTGGCTCCATTGGTTATGTTGTCTACAATGGTTAATGATGGCAACTCAGATGACCAATAAATGTTGTCTTGACAACTTCAATTAAAATTTTTTTTTTTTTTTTTCCTGAATGGAAAAGGGTACATACTAGAACCTGTCAACCATAGATCACGTTTAGTATTAATTTTGCTGCGAGTGAAAAAAGCTGCTATAACACTTACTCTGTAGCTTGTGAAAAATATTAATGCATTCCACACTTCATTGTTCATCTGTTGCCAACATAATCACTGGAGCCTGGCGAGAAGCATCGTAAAGTTTTACCGTACGAAAGTTAATTTCTGTGACTTTAGCAAATAATTATACGAGAAAAACTGTTGTTCAGCAATGTATTTCAACATGACAATGTGGAGAGCCAAATAAACTCTTTATTATGTAATGTGTATAAGTAGAAACACCTTAGTGTTCCAGTATATCCCCTCTTAGCCTGGCGAGAAGCCAACATTTTTGTATTGTGTAATCTCTGGTATTCAGATATATGCTTGGGATGGTTGTTTTATGGTAAAACTACTTCCTCCTGCTAGTGTTAACCTCCAAAGGGTTGTGATTTGTGAACCACAAGTTGAGAAACAAAGTCCAGTGTCAAAGGTTTTAATTATGTCTTGGAAGTTACCTTTTCGATCTTCATCTGTCGTTTCTAGAACTGCTTCTGAGAATATCACAACAAATGTACATTTTATATCTATGAAGACAGATCGCTGTTTACCAAAAAGTCTTTAATATTCATAAGCTTCTTTTCCAATAACTTTCATTACCTTTGTGACATATTTGAAAGTTACCTGCATTTTCCACAAGTTCAGTGTCACCTAATTTGCATAGAGGAAGAGCCTTAGAGGTCTTTCAGGTGTGGTGGGTTGTAGTTGCAGATCAGTGACTTATTGGTCACTTATATAATAATTTGTATTCAATTACAATGCACCACATCAAAAAGGACCTTCTACTATTGGCAATGAAATTAGCATCAATTTCCATTACTTATGGAAAATATAAATCTGGCACACTAATTATCTCTGTTTCAACACCCTAATGCTACATGTTTGGAAGTCATCACTGTAGATGTCAATAGAAATTCTATGGGAATATAAATTGCTACAAGACAATGCTTCGGGGAAAGTACATCAAAGACCAGCCACTAAATGGGTGAAACAGTTCGTTTTATGTAATGTAAATGGCCATTTATTTAATTACAAGTTTTATTTGTTGTTAGTTTAGAGGCTTTTCAGCCAAAGCTGTGTAATTTAAAATAAACTCTTTCATCCATGTAGTAATGAGTCCTCAGTGTACTTTTCTTTAATTTATTCTGTGACAAAAGTGTAATGTGTAATTGTTCTTCGGTAATGTCATGAATTTTCAATGTTACTCATAAAAACATGGACATTCACAATGTTGATTTGTGCTCAAAGCATAAAATGTAAAGCCATTTCTCACTGTGGTTGCCTTCACCTATCATTCATTGTCACCACCTACAATCATCAATATGACAAGCAGCAGCTCAGTTCATGCAAACTACAATTTAACCAAAGTAGGCTATTTGTTTGAAAAATTGCCAACTTCTTAGGATTAACTATAACATTTAATTTTTCCAGATTTTTGTGTTAAAGCTATTCTTAGTTTCTTTTTATGAGTACAGGAAAAATAGCTCCTAATGTACCAATTTTTTACACAAAAGCTAAAAGCTTCAAATTTTTCAATGTAAGTTTGTGCTTTCTGAAATACATATTTCTTTTGCTAATAATTTTTATTCCTTTAAAATCTATGGAGTTATTTAAGGTGGGAAAGGATAAAAGGTAGTTCCACAATATAAGCTCAGGTTTAGCAAAAACTGTATGTAAATATTCACTGAAACATTATTACAAATAAGGAAATAATTGGTTTCAATATAGGAAGTATACAAAGTGCAGCAACACCAAAATTATACTATAGGACACAGTACTGCAGCAAAAAGCATACAAATACAACACAAGACGCTTAGATAATGCCTACTAACAGCAGCGGAAGGAACACTAATTTTAATCGGGATACTGTTGCAATGCCACAAAAAATTTTGGAGCGTGAGTTAGCCTGTCCCAAGATAATGAGTAAAAGAATTAAAATAGTCCTGAACTAACTCACCACAAATGTAGTAAACAATCTGATGGGTATTGCTTCAGGCCCATGAACTTCATATCTGCCTCACTCGTCTTGCATTGGAACCAGAACTACATTTAGGTAACTTAATGGCCATTGATTTTCATTTGAAAGTAACATCTTAGGCCTATAACTGAGTTCAGTAGATCTGCTTTGCAATCTTCAATTTCAGTATCTCACTCGGCCACGAGCGTCTGGGTGCTAACTTCAGTCCCACTAACAACAGTTACATATGATAAAGCTTCTTTATGTTTTGAGAGAGATCCTTACATAAATATTCTGCTATGGCAGTCACTGAAGGCTTCACCCACTATTCTCTGGGCAGACAAGTACGTTTCATTTAGCATATCACCACCAGTAGCTATACTGTCAGATTTTGTTTTACATCTGTTATTTAGTAGTATCTGTTTCCTCAGAAGTTTCATTACAGTGGCTGTACACAGTGGAGGGTACCTCACTCCATTAACTGTTCTTCTAGGAACACGCCCATCAGGCACATGGTCCAATATTTTTACAAACATGTGCCATAACACATCAATATGCTCTACTCTAATAAATTTATATGTGACACCACTTCCTCTTTATCTAATTTGCTGAAGATATAAATGAAACTACTTGCTCTAATTTCTCGTACTTTTGTAGTCACTAAAGAGGTCTGGTCTATTTGTTGACATTAGGAAGCCTTTTCCTGAGCAATTTATCAGGAGTACAGTCTTGTATGTAAGTGAAACATGGATGATTAACATTTCAAACGTGAGTGTAGAAGCTTTAGAAATGTGTTACTGAAAAATACTGAAGAATGGATGGGTAGTTCACATAATTAATGAGCAGCTATTGAAATCACTTAGAGAAGAAATTTATCCTCACCTTTGTTAAAATGTATGTTAGAAGGGCACATACTGTGTCATCAAATAATTCCCAGTTCCAGATTTGGTGAGAAGAGTGGTGGGGAGTAAAGAGAGGGGGATGGGGGGAAGAGAGGAAGAATACAGTAAATAGCTTACAGTGGAAGTGGGCTGCTAGAGTACTTTTGAAATGATGTTTGCATAGGAGAAACTGATGTTGAGGAAAGCACCAAACGTCTTCCGACTTTTTATTATGACAGCAGCATATTTCCATCATAAGTGGGATTCCAATCAATATGTTCTGGGTACCTGAAGTTAATAGGCCTAAATGTTTTGCAGTAAGTCCCGTCACTCCAATCACTTGTAAATCTGTAGTTTACCCAACTTAAAAGTTGTATACTGAAAATCCCCTCCAATTGTGACAATACGGTTGGGGAACGTACGAACTAATGAACTTTGGAAAGTCTGAAGTTTCCAGGTGAGTCGATAGTAAGATGCAATTATAACTTTGCGGCCACACACAGTATTATGTCGTGCTCAGCTAGCCTCACAAACAGTTAAAATTTCTATTACTGTGGATATGATCTTATTGTCGGCTGTGGCAAACACACCTCGTCAATGAATTCTGCACAAATTGCTGAACATATTAAGGAAATCCACAATGTATTACAAATACATACGTCAATATTGACATTGACGGCTAAACTGGCAGAGTCTGTTGCCCAAGCTCTGCAAATGTTGGCAACACCACAGCAGTGAACCATAGAGCAGATATGTTTTATTTATTTTGCGATCTGTACTAAACAGTGATCATTTTAAGTGAAAGTTAGTTTAGGTATAGGTTAAACAAGAAGTTATTTTTTAGTAGTGAGGGCGCGTAGCGCCCGAATCTCTGGTCCAGAAACGATTTATTTACTGTTGCCAACATACGCACCATACTAAAAACACGAGCAACAGACTCTGCAGTTTTACCACATTGACTTATGACTACAGTTAACGCCCAATTGTACACTGCAATGACTCCATCTCATAACGCCACAACATAAACTAATACAAACATGGCGACGGCGTTGAGTGACATTACTCGACTGCGAGGTTCGATAGCAGCCGCTATCGACTTAAATTCACCCTCTGGTTACTTCCGGCGGCACTTTTCGGTTTTTTAGGGCCGAGTTGGCACAGCCTGAATCGGATTTCATAATCCACTTAGGCCGGTATTACACTATCAAATTATTGGACAAAGAATTGGACGAAAAAATTGGATGAAATATTCGTCATATTTTATGACAAAGAAATTGGATGAAACGCAAAAGGGGGTATTACACTGTCATCCAATATTTTGTCAAATTTGCTTCAAAATGGCGGTGTAATGCTCAGCTATTGTTTATACTACAGTTGCGTTGTGTCTGCATTTAGAAGAGAAGGAGGGAAAAAAGAAAAGGAAACGCACTTGGATGAAACCGTGGGTGTCAGAGCGAGATAAATAAAATTTGTTACGGGACCAGGATGATTTTCCTTTTTTATGGCGTCGGCAGAACAGCCAGGCCGTTCACTGCCAATTATTTTGTCACTTTTCATCCTTCACAGTTTGCAATAGAGTAACAAAAAGACTGACTCAAACAGTGTATACGAATAAGATTGTTAAGTTGATAAAGCAAGTTTCATTAAATAAAGTTTTAAATGGAAAATGTGAGCACTGACATAGAGGATAATCTAAATGGTTTATGACGTTATTAACAATGTAAGGGGGGAAACATCGCTGATAAAGTAAATAGGCTCTATTTATTTCCTTACAAAAATTGGCTGACGTATTTATATGTACATAGATTCGCTTGCAAACAGATGTCGATGTTTTGAAAGTTGTTTTATTTCCCAGAACTTAGCACACCACGTTACCAAAGTCATACATTCTAAAATCTGCTTCGGCCGTATTAAGATTTAGGGGTATTACTTCTTCAATTCCGATAGTATATAATGACTTTTTTACATCACGGATTGTAACTCAACCTCACTTTTGCCGCTGGGTATTGGGCTACGCGAATTGACGTGACGGACAGTGTGAATTGGCCTTGTCACCTGTTATACAACGCCCCATCTGATTTTTTAAAATTTCGTTGTTGCTAGAAAACACTACACAAACATTCCACTACTAGCCATGTTTACGAATACGAACGTTATGTCCAAGTAATGACAGATATTTAACCTCTAAATAAAACAGCTGTAGTGGCAAGGAAGCTGTATACTACTAGCGCTCCAAGCGGCCACATTTCTCACTGCAGGAAACAGAAGACGGGCGATTTCTTTGATCAAATCTAGGCCGAGGCCGAGATTGGATGAAATATTGGACGATGTTCCCATTACACTACGTCCAATTTTTCTTTGTCCAATTCTTTGACAAATAATTTGATAGTGTAATACCGGCCTTAAGATGGCGGCTGAAAAACAGCTTATTCAGTCCCCGATTTAGTCAGCATAATCGCTATTTTTCTTTACTTAAATACATAGATTCATGCTCACTCTAATATTATTACTTTTATTTCACATTAGAAAATATCACTCTGTCCATATGTGCTGAAATTTCTTACAAAAAAAAAAAAAAAAAAAAAAAAAAAAAAAAAAAAAAAAAAAACACACAATGTAACAAGCCAAGAACGCTTCAAAAACGGTTGCGTTTACATGGTCACGAAAATCGATTGTGGATCTGAAAAACCGCTTTAGAGAAGCGGATTTTCAGAATCGATTTTGGAGTGTTTACATGACCAACCAAAAGCGGAATTGGGAAATCGGTTTACTTAATCTGGTTTTGGGAGCCCATGTAAACGGGGTGAATGTATAGCTGTTGCTATCCAAAGGTACGGAATCGTGTTGTTAATTCATGTCTTTGTGACGCAACAGTTTATATTATCTTTGTCTAGACACTGTAGGGATAGAGAAATTTGTAAACTTTAAAGTGGAAAGTTAAGTTCCTGGCGGAAAATTGAGGTAAATTCTTTAGAGGCATTAGTAACATGCCTGTTGGTAGAGTTAGGACGAAACTTGAGAAATCTGGAGAAATTGTGGCGTATAGTGAAGCTGCTCGAAGAAACAATGTTGTTATAGTTGAATACTGCAGAACATCTATGGCCGCATTGTCAGGCGGAACTGCTGGTCTGCTTGGATTCACGGGGTTGTACGGCTTCGCATTTTATGTTTTCGCTTTGTTGGGACTTTCAGCGTTAATTCTTCTGAAGGCTGGGTCGCAGTGGAAGAAATACTTCATCAGCAGGACACACATCGTGACAAACGGGTTTTTTGGTGGATTGTGTACCTACGTACTCTTCTGGACATTTTTGTATGGCATGGTTCATGTCTATTAAATGGTGAGCATTTTAGTTTTTACCATCCGCTTCGCAAGGTGCTGTATATGGTTGTGACCTACGTTTACTCGCCTTTCTTGCATTTATTAAAAAAGTAAAATTAAAATAACAGCCTATAATAGAATGTTTTATTAATTGCCATTTGGTATAGTGGTTTTTTTCGGTACAGTTGACGTTGTAAACACGTGAAATATGCAATTAACAGCGGTAAAATTTTACGACGCTCCTCGCCGGGCTCCAATGCTTATGTTGGCAACAGATGAACATTGAACTGTATAATTGCGTTAATGTTTTTCACGAGTTACTCGCAGCAAAATTAATACTGTTCTTGCTCTATGGTTGACAGGTTCTTCTATGTACCCTTGTCCGTTCAGGAAAAAATTCTTTTCGTTTTAATTGAAGTTGCCACGAAAAAACATTTATCGTTCATCTGAGTTGCGGTCATTACGATTGGTGCCAATATAACCATTGCAGCCCGGCGAGAAACGTTGTACAATTTAAACCTTTTAACCCCTAAGAGGTACACATAAAATTGTAACGCATAAGGTACACCTCGGACCCACATAAGGTTTTAATATGTTCTGGTTAAAATAGATGAAATTTAAATATTACTACTGTTTTATCACTACATTCCTCGTTTATGGACATGTCTAAAAACGTTTTTAAAAAAGGCAGTCAAGTGCATAAAATATGAAAGGTGGAACACAAGCTTCTTCAGGCCTACACATCAGTTACAAGTAGTTAGCAACACAACTGAAACTTCACATTTAAACACAAAATAGAGAAACCACAAGAAAAGTTAACGATCAGTATAAAAATTTCTGCAGGCACAACTTTTGGAACGATTTCAGTATGATCTTTTTGGCCGAATGACTGTGCTGAATAGTACATGATAGCAGGAACTATGGCAAAATTTTAGTTCTTAATTATTCAGCATATTTACCAGTCCATTTCAGTTATTTATACATTCAAACTACGGAAACAGTTTGGACATAAAACGCGGAACATTGCAAACATAATGGTGTTCCCCATCGGCAAACTCCCGTGATGCTTTCCTGTTGTTTTTAGATGGACATACTGGGCATATTTTCCCCTTTGATTTAGTAGTACAAGCTTCACTGTGAGATTGGAATGTACATGGATGAGGTCATATCTATAATAACATAAATGGAATTTCTGTGATCTTTTCTAAAAATAGTGAATACTATCTTTTCCTAAAAGCTGTGTCTATAGTTCAATGAGGAACTCTCTGAAAGTCACACCATCAGTATCTCCTTTCCCTTGGTACACAGCAAAAGGCATTTTACCCATGCTACAACTAGCCTAGTGTAGATGACTCCCATAAGCCATTGGTTCATTCAGAGTATATCTTCCTCGTTCACTTTTCTGAAGCATTGTACCATAAATTGAAGAATGTTTTTTCTTTTCTCTCTCTCTCCACACTATCAGTAAAGTTACAAAGTTACACATTGGTCCTTGAGACCCATTCACCAGTATATAAACAAAACTAATAAAGACGCACCTGCAACAATGTTGTGGGCTGAATGTTAGGAGAGTACAGGGAGAGGCAAGTCAGTGCTACGACACGCATCACAGCTCTGGAAAAAAAGATATTTCGATTGGGACCCAGGTGTACCAGTTGCGGGTTAAATGCAGATATCAGAAGGAAAAATCCATACAAATCACTTTTAAGTTGTGGGAAATTTTATTTGAGCAAATTTTGTTAAAGGTTAACAAGTGTGTTTTTGGCAATTCATTGAATTTGTTTCAGGCTCACCGGCTTATGACTATTGGGTGTGAATACGAGAGGAGGTGGTTAAGATGTATGATAAATTTTATGTGGCAGTAGCTTATGCAAAAGTCATTTCTTAGCTCAAGTGTCCTTAAATTTCCTTTGTGCTTACTGTGTCAAATCAACTTATGGGTCATTCCATCTCAAACAACTAACTGTTTGAACCTTGATCTCTCAGATTTGGATGATTTTTTTTATTTATTATTATTATTATTATTATTATATATATAGATAATGTACTCAGCAATACTAGTATAAATTCAATTTTTTTTTTTTTTTAAATTTTGGTTATTGAGTTTCAAGGATTTGAAAGTAAAAAAAAAAGTGACTGTTTTTGATCGATATATGGTTGCTTGAAAGTAGGGCCTACTGTAGCTCAAAAACTATATGATATAGAGAGCTCAAACTTGCACGATAGTTTTCCTCTAAGAATTTCCTTTAATTTGATATTTAACATGACTATGCTACCAAAATCGAATATATATATATATATATATATGGTATATATATAAACGAAAATTTTCACAAATGTCTGTCTAGGTGTGTTTGCGTTTCGATATGTCTGAGTGTGTGTGTATTTGTTTTTTCCCCCTAAGGTAAGTCCTTCCACTCCTGGGATTGGAATGACTCTTTTTCCACTTCCTTAAAATCCATATCCTTCCCTTTTCCTCCCCTTTTTTCCTCTTTTTCCTGAAGAAGCTGCCAGTGGTGGCGAAAGCTTGTATGTGTGTTTGTGTGTGATTTTATTTGTTTCTCTCGACGAGCCGGTCCTTTTGGTAAGTCATCTCTTTTCTATTTTTATTTATCCCACCGGGAAAGTTTCCCTCTATAATAAATATATATATATATATATATATATATATATATATATATATATATATGTTTTTTAATTTCCAAAATAAGTACCCTCAGATTTTTTAAATCAAAATTATGTGTATTTTCAGTCTAACTGATTACATGCATGCAAATATCAAGATGGGATCTCAATCGGTTCTTGTATAAAATATATTACTACCAGATTACACACTAGTGAGATGAAAAGCTTACTATTTCTAGGCTATCAATGCTAAGCCAGGCCTACATAATACTACCAAACTTAAATGATTAAGTTAGCCCTTTTATGTAACATTACCCGCTTATTGTTTGTTAACTCATTAAATGTTGTGATTCTTCAGTTTCTCCTGGCGTATTTGATGATCAAAATATCCACGGGTGTACTGCCGGTTTATAGTCTCAAACGGGCCCTTTGGACACTATAAACCGGCAGTACACCCGTGGATATTTTGATCATTAAATGATGTTGTTTTAATTTAATTTTTGTGGTTCTTTTAACTATGCATCAGAAGGAAGTAAACATGTTTTAATTGTTTAATTCCAAATAATGCTATTCACCATCATTCTTAGTTATAAGTAGTGGAAATGATCCTTTTCTTGGTTTTCCAGTGTTCCTTAATTTGTGTTAGCAGAAAACTGATTTTGAAGTTGAGGCACAGTGGGAGTTCTTTGCAACATCCCATGGCTAGAGTGCATGCGATGGACTTGGCGGAACTGTTAAGTGGCGGTAAAAGTGCAGTTTGAGTCCGCGAGTTGTGGTTCATGTGTAGACGTTGGTAACGGCGCGGTGAATGACGCAGGTGAAGGCGGCCAACCAGATTCCGCATTTTTGTGTGTTGTGAATTTGGCCTTTCTTCACATGCTTTTTTGTGCAGACACACTTTCAGATGACTCTTTAAAACAACAGGCCAGCACAGCCTTAAGGTTAGGTGCACAGGTTACACAAAAAGTTTTGTCTCGTAGTAGTGCCTGAATATCCGATTCAGAACCGCTCAGTATAAGTGATTGCGCTCGTAAAGGCTGTGAAAGTCATGCAATCACCACAACTATGAATCACTGGTGAAAATAATTTTGACTACATAGTATAGACATAATATAGACAATGTTGATTGGAATAAACTCTTTCAAGTTCTGAAGCAAGCAGGAGTAAAATATAGGGAGCGTAAGGTTATTTACAACTTGTACAAAAACCAGACAGCGGTTGTCAGAGTTGAAGGGCATGAAAGGGATGCAGTGGTTGGAAAGGGAGTAAGACAGGGTTGTAGCCTTTCCCCAATGTTGTTCAATTTGTACATTGAACAAGCTATAAAGGAAAGCAAGGAGAAATTTGGAGAAGGAATTAAAGTTCAATGTGAAGAATTAAAAACATTGCGTTTTGCCGACGACATAGTAATTCTGTCAGATACAGCAAAGGACCTGGAAGAGCAATTGAACGGAATGGACAGTGTGCTGAAAGGTACATAACATAAGATGAACATAACAAGAGTAAAACTAGGGTAATGGAGTGCAGTGTAAGAAAAACAGGTGATGCTGAAGGAATTACATTAGGTAACGAAACAATAAAAGAGGTAGATGAGTTTTGTTACTTGGGCAGTAAAATAACAATGATGGTCTCAGTACAGATGATATAAAATGCAGAATGGCAATGGGTAGAACATCGTTTTTGAAAAAGAGAAATTTTAACATCGAATATTGATTTAAGCCTAAGGAAGTCCTTTCTGAAGGCATTTGTATGGAGTGTTGCCTTGTATGGGAGTGAAACATGGACGATAAGCAGTGTGGACAGAAGGAGGATAGAGGCTTTTGAAATGTGGTGCTACAGAAGAATGCTGAAGATTATGTGGGTGGATCGCGTAACTAATGAGGTGGTACTGAACCGAATTGGGGAGAAAAGAAATTTCTGGCATACCTTGACTAAAAGAAGGGATAGATTGGTAGGACACATTCTTAGACATCAAGGAATTGTGAATTTAGTGTTGAAGGGAAGTGTGTGGGGTAACAATCGCAGAGGGAGACCAAGAGACGCGTATAGTAAGCAGATTCAAGTGGATGTGGGTTGTCGTTCTTATGAGGAGATGAAAAGGCTTGCTCAGGATAGAGTAGGGTGGAGAGCTGCATTAAACCAGTCTCTGGAGTGAAGACAACAACAACAACAACAACAGTATAGCCAGTACGCTCGGTCTCCATTACAGAATGTAAATATAAATCCCACATTTATTGCAATTCAATATGTTGATCTAAAGATCTTTACATCCACTATGCCGATTTGTTTACAAACCATAAAGAGAAAGCTATTTGTTATTGGCCATGCGAATGTGACTGCTGATTGGCTCCGGCGCTGTTGCCAATGTCCAAATATGAAACGCCACTCGCAGATCACAAACTGCACTTCAGCCTAAGTGGCTGGCTGCTAAAGCCATCATATAAAGGCCATCTGACCAACAAATCTTAACACCCAAATCACTTTATTATTTGCCACAGACAATATAAAAACATTGACTTTGAATATTGCACAACAGAAGGTTATGAACAGACTATAGAATACTTACTTCCTATGTTTAGTGCATCAAAAGCAGTTGTGGGTACACAAAAGTTTCACTCATATAAACCCTACACAGAGTCGAATTATTGTCAAGCCTTATCATTTTAGTCTTCATGAGTCTCTTGAATATATGACTACAGTAAAGCAAATAACACCATCAGATTATGGAAAGTATTGCCGCTGGTTTTGTCATAGTTGCATATGATGACCCTTGGTGGCTGGAATTCATTGAAGAAAAATATATGTACTGAATAAATTTTTTTACACCCCAAAAGGTCGAGCACATTCATTTTACTATCCACAACCAAGAGATGTATTAGACGTCCCAAGAAATACTCTTTTACAAATAGTGTATCCAACTACAGCTATGGGAAGAACCTACACTAAAGAAATGAAGTTGTCTTCTATTTTGTGGGGAAAAATACCTTAAAAGATAAAAAAATAAGCACGTCTAAATTATGTTAGGCCTATCCTCACTAAACACTTGATCGTATAAATACCATGCACATTAACTTTCTAAATATATTATTATTAGAAACACAGTTCTATCTAAGCAAATATTAAGATAATCTTTTTCTCAAGTGTCATTATTTTTGTCAGTTTCTAATATAAGGAACACTGAAAAACCAAGAAAAGGATAATCTCAGTTATTTATAACTAAGAATGAAGGTGATTGGTTTTATTCAGAATTTAACTTTTAGCATGTATATTACCAATCAAAATGTGTTCACTTCCTTCTGATGCATAGTTAAAAGAATCATCAAAATTAAATTAAAACCATACTATATCATTTAATGAGTTAACAAACAATAAGTGGGTGATGTTACATGAAAAGGCTAACTTAATATTATAAGTTTGTTAGTATTAAGTAGACATGGCTTAGTATTAATAGTCTGCTTTTCACCTCACTAGTGTGTATTCTGGTAGTAAAGTAATTGAGATTCCATCTTGAAATTTTGCGTGCACGTAGTCAGGTAGACTGGTAAACACACTTAATTTTTATAAAGAAATCTGAGGGTACGTAGTTTGAAAATTCAAAACAAAATTATTTTGAATTTTTTTAATTTTTCAGATTTTGGTAGCTTAGTCATGTTACGTATCAAATTGCAGGGAATTCTTCGAGGAAAATGATGGTGTAAGTTTGAGCTCTCTATGTTGTATAGTTTTTTAGCTACAGCATTTTAAAGCAACCATCTACCGCTCAAAAACAGTTGGTTTTTCGACTTTAAACCCTTGAAACTCAAAAACCAAAAGTCAGAAAAATTTGAAACTTGAAATTTATACCAGTGTTGGTGGGTACATTACATGAGGAAAAAATGCATCCAAATCTGGGAGGTCAAGGTTCAAATCATCTAGTAGAATTGGTTGATTTGATATGGGATGACCCTTATGCCACAAACTAAGCTACGGGTTATTCCCTATGACATTAACAGAAGATAGAAGGCAGTAGAGGGAGTATTCCCCCTTGGCAGGGGCTCGGACGTCCCATTGCTGAGGTACCAGCCATTCCAAACAGTATTGCTCTTGTTTTCTCTCGTCTGCTTTTTTACATACTGCCATATCTTCCTTTTCCAAAGGGCTTACTATATAGGCTTGTTAGTTAAATGTTAATTCTTATGAGCGTTGATAAACTCATACTTCTTATAAAATTGGAAATGGCTGTAATTTTGTTTCTTTGTTTCTGCAGTTGCAAAATCACCTAAACTACCGGTACAGAGCTGATTTCAGCCAGACTTCCTTATTGTCAAGCAACAGTCACTATGGGGTAAAAGACACCTACATTCCAAGTAGTGGGACTGAAAAACAGTTGCTCATGAAGCATAGATAGACTCATTCATCCACTATTTGAGAAGAGTAGGCCTGAACTTAATGATTTGTAACAAACCTTACACACAATATTAAATATTGACAAAAGTTTTTTCTCTCTGATAACACCTGCAAACTGATGAAAATTTATAGCTTTCAACTTTTCTGGGTAATTTCCTAGGACCCATGTACATAGAAGGAAACGGCATTGAGATCAATATATATTGAACGTTCAATTCTGGCTCCACATTATCTATGACAAACGCGAAGTGGTTGATTTAAATTGTATTTTTAATTGCTTGAATTTGTGATACCCTATTTTCTTGTACTTTTCCGACTCAATATGTGGTTGTCATTTGAAATATTGAAACAGATATAGGAAATTTCAAAGAATGGTATATATCGAACGTGCAACTGTAAACAGATTTAGTGTTTCTGAACCAGAGATTCAGGCAAATAGGTTGCTTTCTACAAATGTCTACCTTGTTGTGTATGTGTGTGGGTGTGTGTGCGCTTGTTTACCTTTCTTTTTCCCCTTCTACATCTACATACATACTCCGCAATTCACCGCAAGGTAAGGTAAGTCCTTCCACTCCTGGGATTGGAATGACTCCTTTTCCACTTCCTTAAAACCCGTATCCTTCCCTTTCTCCCCTCCTTCCTTCCTCTTTTCCTAAAGAAGCGACCAACAGTTGCAAAAGCTTGTTTCTGTGTTTTTATTTGTTTCTATCAACGAGTCTGTGCTTTGGGTAAGTTATCTGATTTCTATTTTTTATGCATACTTCTCCCACCAGGAAAGTTTCCTTCTATACCCTTCATCTAATCTATGATCCCAGTGCCAAGAAGTTTGAGGAATTGACTAAGAAATGTGTGAAACCAGTACAGAAGCTTTGTATAGCATGCAGAATTGAAAAACTGAAACCACCAACATCTGAATCAGATTATGATGTAGGTATGGAGTAGCTAAAGAAGTGAATTAAAGCTTGACAGAACTCGGTACCTCCCTCAAGTTTCAGAATGTTAGCAGCAGAGATTCACTTGGCTATACAAAGCAGGAGATCATTTAAGCACAGGCTTCCTTTAGTACCTAAATTGCAGATACTGGTGGTTTTGCTCTATAAATGCAAAAGCTACATACAACTACATAGTGATTTTTAACTATATGATAGGAGAACTGAGAGAAAAGTTGCATGCATCAAATAGTTGAACAGCTAGAAAGTTTGACACTAGAACCACGAAGCAGGACAATGGGGAAAAAAAGAGCATCCTCGTTCAATGTCCCAGTAAATATGGGGAAGACTGCCAGAAAGCTAAAAATGAAAAATGGAATTCATCTGCCAGAAAAGATGCAGGGAAAAAAAATTTTTGACCAAATGAAGTCAAAAGTTCTAAATTTTATGAAGACGATTACAGCAGTACGTGCCCAGGAATGAAGGATTGTTTCTATTAGGATTGAAGGACAGAAGATCAAGAAGCAGAAATAACTCTTACTTTGCAAGATGAAAGAATTATTCATCATCTCTTTAGATCCTAATGGACCTGAAATTTAATCCCATAAATTCTGCAAATTATGTTCAGAATGGTGTCTTTGTCGGTTCCTCCAGAACAAATTGTGAAGTATAAAAAGACACGTCATCTTTTATAGCTCACATACACCAGTCTGTCAAAAGTACCTTTGGAGGAAATATTTCAAATCACCAGCTTGGACAGTACATAGCCTGTATGCACAACAATAAATGGTTGATTGGAAATATCTATGATGAATCACCTGAACAAAATAATGTGCTAATGAACATCTTGTTTTCCGAGGGACCTTTGTGTTCATTCTGCTGGCCTGATAGAAAAGACTCCTTCTGGCTTCCAGTGCAGTACATTATTGCCAACAATCATGCTCCATCACAAACATTGACAGAATGCCAGTACAAGTTCTCTGAGCTACCTTCGAGTTTTGAACAATAATTCAAATCCAGTCAATTGTAAATAGCAGCTAACATTTGATAACCTGATCATAAACCCTGAAACAGTTATATTCAGGCTTGGAATGCTGTACAAATAGACCCACCCGTGGCTGTTCTAGCATGACTATCGACTGTGGCCCCTTGGCAAAGAGGTTGCTAGTTTTTTTAATTGGTTGTAACACTGCTACTACCAAATTGGTAGTAGCCGAGCTACCACGGACCGATGCAAGATTCCCGTTAAATAGCCTTAAAAGTAGATTGATTGTCGTACATCTGTTTCCAGATTCGCTTTTATGCAACAAAGTTGCTTACATTTGAAGCTAAGTATTATCCCTTTAAAAACAAAAGATACCAGCAAACAAAAACAAGTGCCTAGTAGATAAAATTCAGCTCTTCCTAATAAGACTAGTTAGAAAAAAAATGTTTGATCACCATTTTGAGATATTTGACCCAGAATATTGATCAAATTTGACAATTAAATTTATAACACCAAGTCAAGGGCCACATATCCCAGTTACAAAACAAGCTAGAAAGTCTGATGAAGAACTCTGGAAGAACTTAGAAAGGCAATGATTGTAGTTTATTCGGCATGTCTGCAGGGGTCCGAAGGAAAACGGTTGCCACTGTCGCCTTCATCTTGGCTTTTGAGGGTGATTCATTGCCCAAGAAAGTCAAGGTGACGGTCTACTGGAGTGATGTCAAACTGTACGTTCCTCCCCCTGTGCACTGATTTAAGTGCTGGAGGTTTGGCCATATGTCTTCCCGCTGTGATGTCAACCCCACCTGCCGGGAGTGCGGATGTGCATTCCCTTGGAACCCCGTCCTCCTATGGTTTCTCCCACTGGTAAAATTGATGCCAGTGAGTGGCTGAAAAAGCCACCAACTGCTGGTCACAGGGCCTCCAGGGCAATCCTAGGGATTACCGGTACTCCACAAAGCCCTCTCAGCAGGAGAAGCCAAAGGGTCAATGGGAGAAGAAAAAGAAGAAAACCAAACAGATAGCGTCCCTGGTGGCTCCTGTGCCATCACAACAAATCTCTGCCTCAGGGGACGAGGTGGAGATTCTCGCATTCCCGAGGCTATTGCCGAGTCCTCAGAAGCGATGGACATTGAGGCTCCGCTTCCGCCGTCAGCGACAGCAAACGATTCTGCGAACCGCACTGCACCTTCAACATCAATCTGTCCCAGCGACCAGGAGACACTATGATCCTACAGTGTAATTGTGGCGTTTTTTTTCCACCATTTGGTCAGAGTTGCAGCAATTGTTGTGCTGTTTCTCTGCATTCTGTGTAGCTCTGCAGGAAACTTGGTTTCCTGCACAGAGGATCCCTGCCCTACGTGGCTATCGGGGCTATTACAAAAATTGCAGTGTCTGTGACAGGGTATCTGGTGGAGTTTGTGTGTATGTCCTCGCCACTGTCCCCAGTGGCAGTTCGCATCTGGGCAATACAGGAATTCACCATTTGTTCCCTTTACTTTCCCCTGCATGTTGTGGTCTCCCCTGCTGATCTCGCTGTGTTGGTCGCCCAATTACCCCAACCGTTTCTTCTTTTGGGTGACTTTAACCCTAGAACGGTCGGGCTGGGTCTGTGAGACCCACTAGTTTTTGTTTCACAGATTTTATATTCTTATAATTGCTGATTTGACCTGAGCGGTCCGCTAGCTTCCTGAAACACCTGATAGAAAGCATTGACAGCTTCAATGAGGATTTTCATTATTTAGTCATTGCTTCGCAGTTTTTCAAAAAGCACGCAGGTCTGTCAGACCCAGCCCAAACATCTACGTAACTAATTTCTGCCAGTGGGATCCCGCTTATATTTTGTTGTATCATTGAGTTACCAGTTACTTTGCGGACTATTTGTGATCTCCTAACACCAAGCTATCAGTCAGTAGTTAATAGTATAAAATGGCACGAGAAAGTCTCTCATACAGTGAAATATACAAAATTTTATATGACGACAGTGAAGTAAATGATTCTGATGTGGACCCAGACTTTGAAATAAACAGTATCCATGAAAGCAATAGTGAAGTTAGTGGTGAGGAAGAGGAAGATGTTCAGCCTTCTGCCAGCATTGATGCACCTACTGTTGTTTATTCAAATACAGCTCATCATTCTGACTCAGGTACGTCACCTATAAGCTTTTACAAAGGAATGAACGGAGCAACTAAATGAAGAAAAATTCGTTCCCCACAAAGCGTTCGTACAAGATGTCACAACATAGTTACCATGAATTTGCCTGGAAGTATTAGAGCTTTGTTGGATGTACATTCACCGTTAGAATCATGGCAGTTATTTTTTAACAAGTCGTTGATTGAAACTGTTCTCGGATTCAGTTCGAGACAAATACAATAGTGACCCAAACATGGCTAGGTCTAAAAGTGTTGATGAAAAGCCAAGTATAATAACGTCCTACAACAAAACCAGACGTTGTTGATGCGGTGAATACACAGTTGCCAGAGGAACAAGATGCTGGCCTCTGTCTCTTTTTTTAGATGTTGAACATCGCAGCTCTGAATGGCTACATTGTGTTCAAAGCCAACGGAAATGTTTTGTTAGAAGAGACAGGGTGGCCACAGAACCTTGAAACCGGGAAAAAGCCTTGAATTTCAACCAGAAACCATCATTTTTAACCCATGAGATCTCGCAACTTTAAGTGTTAAATGATCGCTCCCTTGTCTAGCCTATTGCTCAGATTACACGACCAGTTAGAAATGTACTTAATAAGTGTAAGTAAGTAATCCCTGTAGTTTTAGTAAGATAAAACCTCAAAGTTTAATTTTTAAAAGTAGCAAAATGCTCAGATCGCCAGTGCCCGCGGGTTAAATAATATTCATCGCTGCCCCTCGGTTGCACAGTGGTAGAGTGCCAGACAACAAATCCAAAGGTCGCGGGGTTCGATCCCTGCCAGGTCCTGGGATTTTTATGTCACTTTCCATTTCTTTCACTTCTGGCAGTATTGCTCATGTGTAAAATAGCGAGTAGCACCGTGGTTCGGAACCCACATTAAACTGTAGGTCCCCCTATAACTGGCTGGGTAAGTCAGTTCGAAGGTCGGAGGAACGCAACGGCATACCACCTCCAAACAGGACCATGCTTAGTAAAGCACTGTAGTGTCCAAACCAATCTTTGGATTGTTGACTGCTTTACCTTTACCTTACCTTATTTTTGTGTACAAAAACATTATCAAATTTATTTCGGACGGTTTAAAAAGTTTTATAATTATAGGTTACGTATTCCGTTATTTATTTCTGTATTTATCTCGAAGTGTTGTTCAACCACGCGACTCAATTCCTCGCGATGTAGGTCGAAGATACGCGATGTTATCATAATGCGCGACAACGAAATCACAGCTAGAATGAAGGGCGATATTTATTTGTACTATATTTTAGCAATTTTCGTAATTGATGCCCCCCTCACTCCCACACGTCCCCAGTGATATCTAATTAACACAGATCTCGTTTGTCTGATACCGCGTGGAAAAATATCTTCACGGAAGCATTTTGTTGATTTTAACTATAAACTCCATAAAACTCCATGCTTCGTTAGCATAGGCGCCGTCTACGGGTATGCTCAGTCGCTCAAGCATAGCCCAAAATTTGAGTGGGTATGGTAGGCGCACCCCCACTGAAAATTTTGGTATCTTTTTTTCTTTACATTATTTTTCTGTAATTAAAATCGACTCTCTCATTCCATTGGTGGCCGGCTGGCTTTTGTAAGACACCGCTCTAAAAAGATTATTTTAAACGGGTAATTGAATTCGTATGCCTTAAAATCCACGTTCACATTTGAGTGAAGTGACCATTTTCTAAATAGTCCGAATGTTAATGGAATTCCACTTATGTCAATATTGTAAACTGAAGGCGGCAACCTTTAATTGTATTAAATAACTAGAAATGAAGTGGGATTGGTAAGATACAATGAAAATGTTTACACTACTAATTTAATCCCCAGCATCTTTTGAGGTAACCTTTTGACAACAACATACCTGTGAGCCGACATACTAGCTGCGAAGACTGCCCTATCCCTTCTAGCTAAAACATTCTGTAAACAGACAGTCCTCATAACAACTTGAGAAGGTCTTTGTGTTTTAATTGGCAGCCCTACAAAATTCTCGAAACACAACAGCTAGTGATAAATTTTTTTAAATTTGAATTTTCAGGCTTCAACAATTTGTTAACAATTGAACGCAGTAGTCGGTCCGTAGTTTCTGCTCTTTTTGACCTGTGTCACCTGTGCATGGAATTACGTCTTAACCCTTTCCTTTCCCTGCCCTCATATTTATCTGTCGCTCTAGCCACGACCATTTGTTCAAAGATTGTAAATAACATTGCAGGGCTTCCAATAATTCATTGTGACTAGATTGTCTACCATTACCCCGAAGAAACAAAAAGCATTAGGCTACAATGCATTGTCAAAATATCTATCATTGCTTGATGTCTAAGTTGGAGTAAATGCAACAATACTTCAAAATAATTTTATCAAGATAAAGGAAACAAAATAATTTGAAAACTTTATTACTAAATAAGTGTCGAATGTCTAAATTAGTAGTCAAGTTTGAAAATGTTATTAGTTACGGTAAAGGAAACATCCTACACACTGATGCCATCTGTAGTCATCCCAAATTTCCCTCCAAAAACTATAAATAATCAAAAATTCTGTCAAATACACATTAATCCGATCATTATTTATAGATATACGCAAAGTAATATTTTGTTCATAAATCAATAAAATTTGGGGTTAAATGGGATAATGTCTTGCGTGTGATAATCGATAAAATGGATAAGTATATAGGGAAATACAAAAGGACTTTGACTTATAATCGTGATGGTGACGGTGATATGTAATCAATAGCGTGTATGTTTTGTATAAGTTTTTGGCTTTGTATTTATTTATTTATTTAGAAATACCTGGATACGCCATTGAGCATACCACAAGATTTTCAAAAGTCTGCGCCTATGTTCGTTAGTAATAATTATAGACAATTGCTGTGACTGACGTAACATTGGTAATTAGAGCTCCTAAATATCCAGGCTGAATCGTCCATGTTTTCCCCACCATGGTTGGAATTGCGCTTCACCAACAGCATAGAGGCTCATGCCTTGCTGTGTTTCACAAATGATTTTGCAGAAACTAACTGGTAGAAATACTTAATTTTTTTGCTACTATAATCTTTATATGTCAGCATTTTGACGAAATCAGCATAATTTCGTGAATAGCCATAGTTAGTAAGATATTGGCTTTGAAAGAAGACACAGCGCTAGCTTAGGAAAAGTTTGCAGTAAAAAATAAGGGGTGCTTTGTTATTTCGTTTGGTGCATAGTACACCATATGTTGCTGCGGATGAAATTTTCCTGACGTGTTGAAATTTATTTTAAACTTAACGGGAGATTTTTGCCTTCCACTCAAATTGCTAAAATTTATTTTCTGTAGCGAACTCATTTCCGATGGTGATGAGGTCAGCATGAAATATAGTGCGTCTCATACACGGTTAGAGGTATCAAAATGATATTTTGGCAAATGATAACATGCAAAGAGGGGCGTATTTTGCCATATGGTTACTACGCAAAACTTCATTAATTGTCGCTTTATTCAAGGAAACGTAGCGTGTGTTTTTAACGAAAAAGAGTGAAGTTAGAGATTTATTGACCAGTGTTTAGGTATTCCTTCATCAGTCACAAATGTTTATTTCTTTGCTTGTGGTCCAACGTGTTTCAGACCTACTACTCAGTTTGCAAAAAGTAATAGGAATTACATTTCCTAGCACTAATAGAATGAAAATTACCAAATCTAATGTGGATTTTATGTGAGAATACTAGAAAATGACAGATACCAAGAAACTCTTCACTACCTAATGAACTGACTTGTTCTCATTTCCTCACATAAAAAGCACTCTATATTGAGATATGTACAATGTCCTTTTGATATAACTGAAAAATTGAAACTGAATATTACATAAAAACACAGCACTTCTGTAGTTTGCAACTATTGAATTAAATGGATTAAGAAGTTAGTACAAGTAGCTTCAAGTATGGACGTTATGTAGTGACAACCTGTGCTTAGCTCTAATACTGAAGACGAAGTATTACTATATAGGCAAGCTGATCCCAATGCTGCATGATTAACTGACATTACCTCAAGATATACATTTCTCACATGGTTTCTGTTTAGAGACGATGAAAATTTGATGTATTTTGAACATTTCATTCGCGTAATGTGTTCACCTAACTTCAACAGAAAAAAAGTTCCTCACATGTCGAAAATTCCGTAACGTCATCAGTAAGTGCATGTTTGTAAACTGGCTGTATATCCTCTTAATAAACTATTACCGCAAACTAAACTAAAGTGAAAATGTAGTATAGTCCTTCACGAACACATTCATGAAAATTGTAGGTTCATACAGCGAGTAGTTAGCGAGAGTGAGAGAGTTGAATGAAACGCGAGGTAATGTGTGAGCTTCGTCCGGAACGTGGCAACTCCTACAGCTTAGGGAAAAATGGCGGAAAGTTCAGCTCGGGTTTATAGGAGTCTTAATGGTAATATATAAATAGTAAACAGTCATCATGTACGTATTGTTGATGGCTGAACTGCTTTTCATGAGGAACCAGCTATCGCCAATGAGGAATCGCTGTAACAATTAAGAGGATAATTAATTTACTTAGTGGGGGGAGTGTCAAGTGTAATATTTTAAATGGAAACCCCTATTTTATTATTGCAGATTCTGATTCTATGGCCCACATCATGTGTGGTCTGGTTGATAATTTTTTAATTTTTTTTTTAAATTTTATTATTATTATTTTTACACAACAGAGGGTGCTGTAATATTAAGAAATACTTGCTATACTGGTAAAGAAAAGTACTAAACAGGAAATAAAATAAATGAAAATCATATTCATGATGCTTCAGAACGCTACCAAATGATAGCAAAAGTGATCCCCCCCTCTCCCAGCAGTTTACAGGGCAGTCTTCCAAAGTGATACCTTATTCCAGATTGCCCTTGTCTGAATACCAGTTATAAATTGCCGAAAAAACACTTAATTGAACTAGCCGGGAAGAAATGTACATCTAGTATCATTTGGTTGGATTCTGAAACATCATCGACATGATTAACCTTTATTTTCTTTCCTGGGTGGTACATTTCTTCAGCAGTATGGCAAATGATTCTTACCATTACAGTGCAATATGTTGCTAATTGAAGGAAAAAAATCAACAAAGCTGTACATGATTTACTCCGTAGAATCTGAATCTGTGATGAAAAATGGGAGTTTCCATTTAAATTTTACACTAGGCACCCACATTGCTCCCAAATGGTGGAGACAGTTCAAGTTTAGTATCATTTCCTAAGCATCTGCCATCTGTTCATAATGGTGAAAACCGTTGTTGAATATATACTGTTTTTATTATTCTGGTTTAACTTAAGATGTACACCCTGTACTTTACATTGTGTCAGTGTCGAATCTTGGGTGGGGGAGGGGGGTCTATGGGGCTTCAGACCCCCAATTCCATGTGGAAAACCTCGTAATATGAGCTGGTTCTTTTTAGATCAGTTTTCAGTACAATGCCACAATTTTTATCAGCTCTGCTTCCCCCCCCCCCCCCTCCCCAACGCAAATCCTAGATTCGCCACTGGTGTATATTACCTGACATGGTTCAACTCGAATGACATGTGTTTTAAAAATATGTAACTAGTTGTAGTTGTCTGCTAACTCCTTTGAGCAAAATTAAGTTTCGTGAAAACCTGGAAAATAATTATTTTTAACCTGGAAAACCTGAAAAAAACCTTTAATTTGAAAATGAAGATTTGGTGGCCACCCTGAGAGAGTACCTGAGAACGCTAGGGAAGTCTCTCGTAACACCATATTTGAAAATGCGCGCAACCCAGGAAAACCTTCCGTGCCAAATTTGCAGGCTTCCTTCTAACCTCTCCGGCACCCAAGAACAAGCCATAGTTGAAGATCCACAACCAGGGAGAAGGGGAAGATGCTATGAATGCAAATACAGCCAAGAAAAATATTTTTGCAAAGTTTGCAATGTGTGATTATGCTTGGCACATGCAGAAATAGTTTGCGATGAAAGTTTTGAAAGTGACGATTTTAGAGGCCTATAACTAACAAACTATTCATATGTTGACAATTTCCATTTATGTAGTGATAATTCAACATTTTTTCTTCTTAGTTATTGTACTTATTCTCATATATTCATATACCATTGAAATTTTGTTGTATATTTTGTTTACTATCATTTGGTACTACAAAGTTGTATGTTTTTCAGTTTTATTTTATTATAATTATTGTACAATTCAGACAGGTAAAATAATGTCACTACATCATTTAGTACTATCTGAATGAAATAAAAAATAGTCATTTTATGAAAATAGACATTTCGTCACTTGTTGAAAGTGTTTTATATATTGGGTCTCTCAGACCCAGCCCGACCGTTCACGAAACTTTTTTCGCCCGACCGTTCTAGGGTTAATGCCCCTCACCCCTTGTGGAGTGGAACTGAGATCACGGGCTGTGGCAGAGATGTTGAGAATCTTTTAACACAGCTTGACATGTATGTTCTGAACAGTGGAGGCGCCCACACATTTTAGCGTCGCACCTCCTCAGCTATTGACCTGTCTCTTTGTAGCCCTAGCCTACTATACATACGGTGATTCGTCAGGATATTTGAGGATCGGGGTCTCCTGGCTCCACAACAGGAAGGCTTCCACCGGTGCCGTTCTACTATTGACAATCTGTTATCTCTCGAGTCAGCTATATGTACTGCTTTTACCCGGCGAGTCTTCTTTGATATCTGAAAGGCATACGATACAACCTGGTGTCGTCATATTCTCTCAACATTTTACAATTTGGGCTTGCGTGATCCCTTTCCAATGTTCTCTTCCTCTCGCTCTGCCCTTTTCAGGTTTGGGTTGGCACGTCTTAGCTCCTCTCGTGTTTTAGAGAATGGTGTCCCACAGGGCCATTATTTTTGATTGCTATTAATCGTCTAGATGCAGCAGTATGAACACCTGTCTCTCTTCTTCCTCGTTTGCTGATGACTTTTGCCTGTACGTAATATCAGGCAGCATTGGCGTCACTGAATGGTGACTGCAGGGGGCCATCCGAAAGGCCCAGCCTTGGGCCTCTGTGCATGGTCTCCAATTTTTGGTGCAGAAAACCCACGTCGTGCACTTTTGTCGCCGTCAGGTAGCTCACCCGGACCCTGAGTTATACCTTTGCGTCGAGGAGGCACACCACTTCCTAGGCTTGATCTTCGATGCCTGGGTGACTTGGGTGCCACATCTTCGCTGATTGAAACAAAATTGCTGGCAACACCTAAACATCCTCCACTGCCTCTACCACACAGATTGGGGAGCTGCTTGCCCCAATCCACTGCACCTGTATAAGGTTCTTATTCAGTCACGCTCGGATTACGGCAGCCTGGTGTATGATTCTGTAACTCCATCTGCACTGCGTATCTTGAATCCGGTCCCCCACAGCGGCATCCATTTTGTGACGGTGGTCTTCTGTACCGAGTCCCGTGATGAGCCTTCTTGCTGATGCTGGGGTTCCTCCCCTGCGATTCAGATGGAAACAGCTGATGGCTACGTAAGTTGTCTGTATTCGTGCCTTACCCCACCACCTAAATCGCAGGATCCTCTTCCCAACTGTTGCACTGCCCTCTCCACGACAACGGCCGAGGTCGGGTCTCCCGAGAGCGGTCTGTGTTTCCGTTCCAAAGTGCTTCAGATGCTTCATGAAGGACACTGGGGAATTTTCTGCATGAAAACATGGCTCGCCGGCATGTGTTTTCCCCTGGCATTGATGGTGACATTATGAGGCTGGTGGCTAAGTGATCGTTGTGCGCTTTGCGGCAGGCAGAGCCTCGGGCGTCTCTCTCTTCTAGGCTTCAGCCCCGACAGCCGTGGGAATGGGTGCATATCGATTACGCGGGCCCCTTCCTGTACTCTTATTGGTTTTTTCTTGTGGATGCTTATTCAAACTTTCCATACATTTTTTTGTTGCCATACCATGTCCACTGCTGTAACCAATCAATCACTGTCTAAAAGTTTTTGCTTTGGGGGAGTTTCCACACACACTTGTTTCAGAAAATGGCACCCCTTTCACTTCTTCTGTTTTCAAGATTTTTGTGCTCGTCTTGGCATTCGCCATATCACAGCCCCTCCGTTTCATCCCCAGTCTAATGGTGAATTGGAAAGATTTGTGCGTACTTTTAAAGCTCACATGCGCAAATGTGTGACCTCTTGCTTTGTGGACGATGCCGTTATCCTTTTCTAGATGTCGCGTATCGGTTCACCCCGGCGGGGGAACGCAGCCCTGTGGAATTGATTCATGGCTGGCAATCTCGCACTCTTTCATTTGTTGTTGCCTCAGCCACCTAGTGTGACCACACGGCCATCAGGTCGTTACGTTCCGGGATAGCTTGTGTGGGCGTGCGGGTTTGGCCGGCATCCTCGTTGGCTGCCGGGTAAGGTGAAGTCGTGTCTTGGCCGCCGCCTCTCCACTGTGGACACTGCTGTGGGCACTCTTCGTTGACACTGGGATCAGGTGCGCCCGCGATTCCCGGCAGATTCACAGATGCCAACTCCACCTCCTCCGGGGCCTGTTTCACCGGCATCCTACCTGCCGAAATCTTCGGAGGAGCCGACTCCTGCCCTGTGCTCTGTGTCCGCTCGAGCTCTGTCGGCGGTTCGGGCGCCTTTACCGGCACTGGCACCAGTCCCAGCAGTTACATCCCTTGGTACCGGCTTCCCTCACTGAGCATCCTGCACTGGACGGTGGGGAGAGGGTCACCGCTTCCGAACCTATGGACATCCAGACACCAGAAATGGCTATGAAACAATCTGTGAGTAATGAAACCACTCCTTTTTTATCCCCAGTTCTGGGCGCGGACAGTGATCCCTCATTCCCGGTAATTGCAAGTAACATACACAGAGGTACCACCAAGTCCTGGCAAAGACGATCAGGACATTATCGACCCTATGGGGTAGTATCAGCCCGATGATGGCAGCCGGAGATGGACGAGGCATCACCCATGTACGTAGCCTGGGTGCGATTGGCATCCCTGGACATTACACCGTGAAGGGGGAGGAATGTGCTAATGCACGGTGCGTGTGTTTGAAAGGCGCGCTGCCCGTTACCAGGACTGCCCGCTGTGCGGCGCTGGTTGCACTACCGTGCTGCACTCTGCCGGCCGCGCCCTCAGTTATATGCTTACTGTACTCGCGAACGTGTCTCTCTGGACGATACTACTAGATACAGCGAGAGTGGGTGTGTACGAACATATCTTATGTTGGACTTCGTTGGGATGGTTCAGGATCCTAGTGACACTTTTAGCTGGCGTAATGTGCATAGGTGTGTTATTAGTCATAACAGTCCCCTCTAAAACAACAACAACAACAACAAAAACAACAACAACTGAGTGGAAAACCTACCAGAAAATGCCGGGTAGGGTGCTTGTCAGAGACAGGTCATAACGGGCGTCAGCAGGCAAGGCATCTGTGGAGGAGGCTTGCATATTGATACGTAACAGGAAAGACATATAGCAATATTTAAATGCAGTTACCAGGTAGAGGCTGAAAATTGTGTACTTTAAGATGACATTCCAAGTCTCAGATTGAAAAAATTTCCAGCAGCTGTGTTTTGATCTCTCTATTATGGCTATAGTAATAAAATGTTAAAAAAACATAGCTGCTGGAATTTTTTTCAGTCTGATACCATATCTAGCTGTTGTCTCTGCCCATATAATATGGAGCGAATTAGACATTATAAGTGACGATATTTGTTGTGGAAGTTTTAAGGGGAATTCAGTGAAACTTCATGATGTTAATGACGATATTGATATTGCTGTTGATCATAACGTTGGCGATAATGATATTTGATCACTTGGGTGAGATGAAAGTAGGAGAAGTACTACAGGATTGTAATCATTTGGATAGTAATGTGAAAGTACATTACTAAAACTCGTTGACATTAGTCAGATAAATTGTGATTCTGAAGATATCAATAAATGTGGGGAGTTAATTAGTGAGAAGGTAAAGGTACTTGTTATTATATAAACAAACATGATCTTGGAAGTGAAGTCCAAATTGCATTTAATGAGGTTTGTCAAAACGTACCTCCAGAGTGGGGAGTATCATGTGAAATTAACAGTTTGCAACAAATAAAAACTAAGAAACATTGAAGTGAGCAGTCAGAAATAGTCTAAGGAAGTGGAAAATCTGAGTAAACGTGGGGTACATGGGAATGTTTATGTAGCACTTCAGACTGACTATTGGAAAGGCAACTGTCTGGTGGACACTGGCAGTCCTATCTGTGGGATTTCGAGAAAGTTGAGGGACAAAATAAGAGATGGGGAATATTTTGTTCCATTTCCTATAACTGAGGGTAAGATTACGTCAACAAATTGTATGAATGGAAAATAAATTAACAGGCAAGGTTTATCGGAGAACATATTTGACGAAAGGGTATGCAGATGGGAAAATCTATGAACATAAACTGAAGTTAACAACCCATGATACATTTAATATTCACATGTGCCAAAGAACAGGTGTTGAGAGAAAATTACGAATGATGCAAACTCTAATAATGGAAATTCCAGGTTGGAATTAACAATGTAGTAATAGGACAGTTCACAACTCACCGCAAAGACGTGACGATGAGCTATGACAGTTGCACAAAAAAGATACACATATACAACACTTTCAGCTATCCACCATGGCCTTCTTCAGAATTAGGAACATTCACACAATCACACAGGCACACAACAGAATCACACAATCGTCAGCTCCGACTGCAGCACTTCGAAATTCGAGGTCCTGCAGTCGGAGCTGACGATTGTGTGATTCTGTTGTGTGCCTGTGTGATTGTGTGAATGTTCCTGATTCTGAAGAAGGCCATGGTGGATAGCTGAAAGTGTTGTAGGTGTGTGTCTTTTTTGTGTGCCTGTTGTGGCTGCTCGTCACATCTTTGTGGTGAGTTGTATACTGTCCTATTACTATATTATTAATGATGCAACTTGTGGAGTTGCAGGAAAAGCTTCCCTCAAGGGGATGCATTTTCTTTCTGCATTATGCATGTGGCATACACAAGGGCTCTAGCCTTGTGAGAATTACTTCAGCAAGGGTGTTATTCTATTGTCACAAAATTTTTATTTATATTATTTACTCAGCCTATAAACACATATATGCTGGATGATGATAACTTTTGGAAATAGTTCGAAGGATTGAATAGTGCTCTGAAAGAAAAAGTTGTCAATAATGAAGGCGGCCTGTGACGGGGCTGGAATAGCGAGTGCTGGGTGGATGGATTGGGCAGGTTTTGCATCGGGGTCTTCCATAGGGATACGGTCCCTTGTGGTAAGGGGTTGGGAGTGGCACGGGGCTTGATTAGGATGTTGTGGAAGTTGGGTGGGCAATGGAACATCCATGCAGCACTTCCTATTCCAGTCCTGTCCTTCCTATTTCAGTTGGGACACCTGTGAAAGCACTTATATATGATACAAACATTGCTGCAATCATTGCACAGCATTTTATATTGGTATGATGAAAACCAGCTGTGTGGCAGGATGAATGGCCATTGCCAAACTGTGGCAAAAAGCAAGATGGATCACCCTGTGGCACAGCATGCAGCTGTACACGGCATTCTGGATTTCAATGGCTGCTTCACTATCAGAGCCTTCTGGATCCTTCCCTTTACCAACAGCTCTTACTGCACAAATGGGAGTTGTCCCTTCAACACATTCTACGGTCCCCAAACCACCCTGGCCTTGCCTTAAGATAACTTCCAGTCCCTGTACCCTATGCCTAACATCTTTACATCTTTCCCTCCCTCTCCCTTCCCCACTCATTATCCTGTATCTCATTTCTTCCTCGTAACTATGTCGCCACTTACATTCACCTTAATTACATGTTATTTATTTATTTTTTCCTACTTTATTTTCCTTATTTATTTTTTGTTTCAAATCCCCACACTCCTCTACTCCTCCCTTCACTGTATTCATTGTCACATTTCCCGCCTATCAGACGTTTTACAATCCATCATGCAATGCTAAACTGTCCATTCCCACCTTTACGTGGCATTTTGTGTGTGTGTGTGTGTGTGTGTGTGTGTGTGTGTGTGTGTAGTTGCTGAGTTATTGCACATATGTGTTTCTTTTTCTGACGAAGGCCATGGCGGTAAATTTAAATTGTGTGAATGCGATTATGTACTTCTTGTGTCTGTGAGCAGTTCAGTGAGCCTCTTTATGGTGAGTTGTTATCTGTTCTCCATTGTTTAAATGTTATTAAGATAAAGATCACTACACTGCCACTACATAGTTTTTTCACAAAGTATTGCACAACTGTATAGTTAATTTTTTGGTCTATTTACTTATTCTGTTATTGATTTTTCTCGTTTGCCATTACTGAAATGTTTATTGTACAAATGTCTCACCAATAAATGTTTTGAAGCTGATTTCACATGCATTTCAACATTTTTGGTGACTCCGACGTGATTTGAGAGAATTGCTGACGCAACAAATGAAGCTAGTTTTGCCGCACGAGAGCTAACATTAATTATTCGTAATATTCTGTTGTGCTGTACTGCTCTGTATGTCGAGAATAAACAGAGCACACTGCACTACGTCAACACCTCACATCATCAACGAATGTCGAGAGTCGCCTAACTTGTCGACCACATTGAGGAATCACTATGCCAGACCTGCCACCACCTGTCGGTGGGACTCCGAACACTGTCATACACAGAGTTGCAGTTAAACCACCATTGCTACAGCAGTAGAACCACGTTTTATGGTTTTCACAGCTTGAAAGCCAATTTGTGCTCACCAATGTTAGGTGGACGAGACAAAATATAGTTCAGTCGTTGCTGCACTCAGTGAGGACATAGCCGTTGAGGTGCAGGCCACTGAGTACCGAGCCGTATACAAAATTGAACACCGCCCTGATCATGCATTTCTTCCAATCAAAAGCAAAATGTCTGGAGAAGTTACTGCGAACAGAGGAGTTAAAAGATCAGTCCCCTTACCGCACCCCTCCCCCCTCACGCCACCCCTTTGCACGGTTGCTATGCTGATTAAGTATGCTAGCGAGCAATGACATTAGAAAGGATATTTTGAAGAACATCAATATGTTGTGACTCCCTTGAGATGGACAAGAGATACATTGTGTCCTGGAGATCTAGACAACTTAACACAGGTGGTGGACTGGATCACAGGAATGTACCCATCAGTCCAATTCCTGATCAACATTGGTGCAAACGTGTCTGTCTATCCGTCTACTCACCTGCTGTACCGGAGCTGACGGTTGTCACCTCTTCACCACCGACGAAGCTGCCACAAAGACATACAGTTGTGTGACATGCGTGTGCGCACACACACACACACACACACACACACACACACACACACACACACAAAACCTCGGCCTACGTCCAATGTTCGACTGGCCGTTTGTCGTGGCAGGTGTGATATGAGCTATACTAGGAGCAGACTTTTTGTCATTTGGTGGCCCGCTACCCGACCTCGCGCACAGACGGTTGAAACTAGATGCTACTGCCGAGCTGGCCACCAAGGAAGAGTACGCGGTGCAGACATCCCGCGAGACAATCACTACATCTGCGATAAGATGATCGCGAGTAGCTCACTGAACGAGCAAATCCTGAAACAATTTCCCGAAGTCACTGGACAGTTACATATGCTGACACCAGTATGCTACGTGCAGTCAACTGCGTCCTTACAATGCCTGGGCAGCCATTCCATATTATACTGCGCTGCCCGATGCTCGAGAAGCTAAAGATAGTCGAGCTAGAGTTTTCCTCCATTCTCTACTGGCCGCCGAGCAGCAGCTGGGCCTCACTGCCACATGTGAAACCCACGAACAACAGTGTGGCAATTACTGTCAGCTGAATGCAAGGACAACTCCGGACCGTTATCCTGTGCCGACATCGTAGGTTTCACATTTGACATTTGTGGTAAATGTGTCTTCAACTTTGGATTGGTGCGATCATACTACGAGGTACAGGTAGCTAAAACTGCCATCACCACTCCTGTTTGAGGTGAAGTGAACTGGATTCGGTTTTTGTCGCAAGATGACTGTGGCGATGGAGACGGAGAGGTCGTCCAAATCCATAGTGACTGGGTCGTCCGGTGATGGCAGGTCTACGTCCTCGGCATTTGGCTGTTGGAACAGTTTTGTTGAAGACAAAGGTTGAGCGACAGTGAGCAGAAGCGGCTGCACCCTGCAGGCCAGTGATGTCATAGCACGGGAGGCTGTAGTGAAAGGAAATTTTCAGCAGATTCACTGTAATCATTCTTGTCAGCTCAAAACCAAATTTGGCAGTGGTATAAAGCACGACCTAAAAAAGTTTGGACATCGTAAAGGGCTGTTATATGCACCGGGAGAATACCACTTGCTTCCCGTGTGTGATCTTGCTTCTATAAGATTTATACACTGATGGAAACAGAAAACATTGTGTGAAACTGCTGTGGAAGTTGTACCATTTGAGAATGCAACAAGGATACGATTGTGATCGATATATTGTAGATCATGATTTTGTGTTTAAAAAGTGATTTGTTGTTTCTCTCTGATGATTACTTACTTGACTTAGTTCCTGTCGTTCTCTCTGTAACATAGGGCCAAAATTAAATTTCTCCACCTGATGCGATTTCTAGCAAGTCTCTTCACTTCACTCCAGGTTTTCCCATCCTCTGCAGCTTCTCTCTGGATCATTCTTTTCCAGATGGGTTTGGAAGGACAACGTTTCCTAACTCCTTGAGGGTTCCAGTCCAACGCCACATTTTCAATAGCTTCGTCATGTTTTCTTAACATATGCCCAATCCATTTCCATTTTCTTTCCTTGATTTGTATGTTGATTGGTTGTTCTTTTGTCTCTCTCCAGATATATTCATTCGTCATTATATTTTGTCATCTCATGTTTAAAATACGCCGGAGACAACAGTTAATAAAAACTTGGAGCTGGTTTTTGTTGTTGTTAGTCACTTTCCAAGTTTTGCAACCATACGTCAGAACTGCCTTCAAATTGCTATTGAAAAGCCAGAGTTTTGTTTTCCTTGATATGTTCCCGTTTGTCCAAATGGGGTACAGCTGGACAAATGCACCATTTGCTTTGCAGATGCAACCACAGACATCCTCCTCAGCACCTCTTGTAGTCGTGACTATACTTCCAAGGTATAGGAAAGCGAGTGCCAAAGGCATTCATGTTTGGGCTGAGACATGTCATTGATTGTACATTCTGTTGTGATAACCTGTATGAGAAAAATCACAGATTATTCATTATCTACAATATTATCCTGTATGTTTATATTTGTTGATAGTGTTAGTTTTGCTAGTTGGTATATCTACGTAGAGCATCTTGGGATACGACGTCATTGGTCAAAGCTGATGGATTGTATCGAGATCTTCAATTATGTCCTTTTTTGTTCCTTCACCATCTCCTTGCTAAGTGATCATGATCTGCATATATTCTTATCCTGCTGCTTAACCAAATCTGTGAACTGCTGGCCCATAAATTTATTTGGGCGTGTTAAATTTATCCTCTGATCTGTTAAGTTAATATTTAAATTTGAATATATCATTGCCTGTTTTGTTGCTGAAAGATACCTGATATACCAATTCTGTATTTGGCTATTTATAGGTAACATGGCGTATGAAGTTGGTAGTTTATCAAGTCTAATTTCTGGAATAAAAGAAAGTAGTAATGAAAAGATTATTTTTCAAAAGAAGGCTATAAAACAGCAACTTTCATTAGCGGAGAAAATATCACAAAATAAAAAGAAAATATCACAGCAAGAAAATACTAAAACAAAGTCAACAGTACACAGGTATGTATGAAGTTCTAGTTTACCTTGCCATTAGGCCTATTTAGACATACTGTTATTGGCTGTGTTCAAAATTAGACCTAGTGTATGTTTTATATTTTAAATGTATCATTCAACATGAAGTAATTAAAAATTAATATATTGAATTATCTGGTAGTAGTACAAATAGCAGATGACTGCAAAGTTATTCTTTCAGAACAATACACAAAATAGTAATGCCAAAAAATGTTATTCCTTTACTCCGGTTGTTCATGGTATGGGTTTCTGTAGTTATGTTCAAGAATGACAGGCAACATATGAATGGCCAAGTAAGTGGTCCTGGTAGTTGGAATACCAGTTAGAATGGAATGAGGTTGGCTACCGTTGTGCTCAGATGATAGACTACCAAATCCACCAGTTAGTCTCTCAATCGTTATGGGTAAAGTCCAGTGGGGCCCTGCCCAAGTAAGGCTAGCAACCTGCTTCCCAGGTACTTCAATATGGTGTTGACAATAATCAGAGCAAGATGCCTTGGACCTTTTGTGGTGCCAGAGTCCCACCTCTTAATTACAGACCAGGGACTCTTTTGTGGGTATGTGTGAGACTCGCACGGGGGCCCGAGTGAAGTAGCCTACCTTTCCGCCCCAGGCTGCTTCAATCCCCGCTCCCACTGGTTCCCACTGGTTTATGCCTTCCCTCGGAGGAGATGTGCGTACAATGAGAGTCTAGGTGGTCTCCTGTACCAGTTTTCCTCTTTCCTCGGTTCTTTCTTTTCCTAACCTTTGCTTCCATCTTACCCTCCTTACTGTATTTTTCTAGCCTTCCTCTCCTCCTTTTGTAGTCTCCGCCTCAGCGTTGGAGACTTTCTTCCACTTCCTTCTTTTTTCTTTCCTCTTTCCTCTTTCCTTCCTTGCTCCCTGTGCTTTCCTGAAAGCTGCCCATGCACTTGGTGTCTAAAAGGGCGACTGGTGTAACGTGCAAGTCCCAGCCCCGGATTAGCATGTAGGGCCCCCATGTACCACTCGTTAAAGTCGAGGCCCAGGGAGGGGTGAGTTGATACCTTCCGATTGCGCTGATTGGTCCTTGTGTCCGTTTCTCAGGAGGTGTGACCTGAGGTGTGGACAATCACCTAAGGCAGGTGAGCCCTCAGTCGGGATTCCTCATTAGGAAGGAGCGTGCCATCGGAGACCCCGGTAATCGTGGGGACAACTTCGCATGACTTCTTCCTCTTCCTCTACTTTGACCTTGACCCAAAAAAGGAAAATAGATGAACCCAAGATAAAGTAAGTCCTGCCTAACATACCAAAGTTCCTTGTCATTTTATGAACTGATGGTCATGACTTCACAACAGTGAGTCCTTTCATTATACAAAAGGATGTTGATGCAATTGCAGGTCCTGTAAAAACTTGTTATTGTCATTGTAATGGGACTGTGTTGCTGGAAATTGAAAGTGCTTCCAAGCACAAAAGCTGCTTCAAACCATGCTGTTGCACACTTTTCATGTTAAAGTAGACCCTCCTCGTACCTTAAATTCGTCACGATCCACTCAATGGCCTATCAGATGAGGAAATTCAGGACTACCTTTCAGATCAGGGCGTAACAGCAATACATTATGTTATGAAAAGGATTAACAATACACTAACACCAATCTGAACTGCGTTTCTGACCTTTGACAAAGTTGACCTTCCTCCTAAGGTCAAAGCGGGCTATGAAATAGTCTCCGTTCGCCCATATATTCCCAACCCTACCCAATGTTACCAGTGTCAGAGATTCAACCGTACCCATCAGTAGTGCCCTAATGCAGCCAAATGGGTCACCTGTGGTTGGGACGCCCATGAGGCGTCCCCTCGCTGCATCATCTACATGGGCGAACATGTTGCTAATTCTAGGGAATGCCCTGTGTATAAAGATGAGCGGGTCATCCAGGAAATCAGAATAAAGGAAAACGTTTCCACCTCACTGTCCAGATATTATTGGCAAGTAGAAAGCCTGCCCTTCCAGCAGGTCACTACAGCAATGTCCTCACCTCTCCTCAAACAACTAAGGTGGTGGGTACACTAACCTGCAATTTTACCTTCAGTGACTCAGTTGTCAGATCAGCCAGCCCAGATTGCCCGTTCAACATCCCCAATGCCCTCTGCTCACTCCAAACCGTAGTCCACATCAGTTTTGCTGAAATCACGGGCCACTAAGTTGGAAGCCCGGACTTTGAAAAAAGATCCAGTTCGCAAAGATTTCCTTTGAATTCAATCTTTCCAACTCTCAGCTGCTCATTCTTCTCACCGAACTACCTCCAAAAATGCACACAAACTGAAAAGTTCCTCTCCTTCCCCACCACGGCATGACTCATCGGTCACGTCATCCAGCAGTAGCCGGCCTTGGCCGTGCTCGTGTCTCGCCAGGACGCTCTACTGCTTGCCAATCTGCTGGCCTTTCACTGGTGGAGTAAGCTGCCCCTTCCAATCAATCAATAGGGGCTTCCTATTGGCGGACGTTTTCAACCACCTTAATCTTGTCAGCCTAAATACCAGTGAACCAACTTTTCTATCCGACACGACGCATACTTATTCCCACTTGGACCTCGCAATATGTACTACTCAGCTTGCAAGTCTGTTCGAATGGTATGTTCTGTCTGATAGGTATTCGAGTGACCATTTCTCCTGTGTAATTTCTCTATTCCACCGTACCACGTCTCCATGTTCCACCAGTTGGAACATCTTCAAAAACAACTTGGGGCTATATCCTTCCTTGGCGGTTTTCCATGATCAGAATTTGCCCAACTGTGACAGTCAGGTCAACTACCTCAAGACATTATTCTCATCGCTGCCGAATATTCCATACCTTGAACTTCCTCCTCTCCACGTAGGGTCCCAGTCCCCTGGTGGAATGCAGTATGTAACGAAGTTATTCGAGCCCAGCGGCGTGCTCTATGTATGTTTCAACGCCGACCTACCTTGGAGAATTGTATCAATTACAAACGCCCTGCGAACGCAATGCCGTCGTGTCATTAAAAAAGAGGGCAATAAAGTGAAGGGAGAAGTAATAAAAACATTGCGGTTTGCCGATGACATAGTAATTCTGTCAGAGACCGCAAAAGATCTGGAAGAGGAGGTGAATGGGATGGACGGTGTCTTGAAAGGAAGATAAAAGATGAACATTAACAAGAGTAAAACGAAGGTAATGGAATGCAATATCAGAAAATCAGGTGATGCTAAAGGATTTAGATTAGATAATGAGGCAATAAAAGTAGTAGATGAATTTTGTTATTTGGGTAGCAAGATAACTTCTGATGGCTGAAGTAAAGAAGATATAAAATTCAGAATGGCTATGGGAAGAAAAGCATTTCAAAAGAAGATAAACTTGTTAACATCAAACATTAATTTAAATGTTAGGAAGTCCTTTCTGAAAGCATTTGTCTGGAGTTTACCATTGTATGGGAGTGAAATGTGGACAATAAGGAGTTCAGATAAAAAGATGGTAGAAGCTTTTGAAATGTGGTGCTACAGACGAATGATGACAATTAGATGGGTAGATCACGTATGAGGAGGTGCTTAACCGAATAGGGGAGAAAAGGAGTTTCTGGCATATACTGACTGAGAGAGGATAGATTGGTTGTACACATTCTGAGACATCAAGGAATTGTCAACTTGGCATTAGAATGAAGTGTGTGGGATAAAAATCGTAGAGGGAGACCGAGGTACGAATATAGTAAGCAGATTCAAAAGGATGTAGGTTGCCGAACGTATTCTCAGGTGAAGAGACTTGCACAGGACAGGGTAGTGTGGAGAGCTGCAGCAAACCAGTCTGTGGACTGAACACCACAACAACAACAACATAAAAGATTGATGTTCAGGGCATTTGTGGGCTCTGTTTTGTCCAACACCTTTTGCCAGGAGGGGGGGGGGGGTGTCACAGGGCTCCGTTTTGAGCGTAGCACTTTTTGCCATTGCAATTGACACCATTATGGATTGCCTTCCAGCTGATGTGTCAGGCTCCTTGTTTGTGGACGACTTCAAAATCTGTTGCAGCGCTCAGGGAACGTGTCTCCTGGAGCGTCGTCTTCAGCGTTGCCTTACCAGTCTTTGTTGCTGGAGTGTCGCAAATGGCTTCCATTTCTCCCATGAGAAAACAGTCTGCATCAACTTCTGGAGATAAAGTGTTTCTTCCACCATCTCTATATTTTGGCCTCGTTGCTCTCCCATTTGTGGAGACAACAAAATCTGTAGAGCTAACATAATTAGGAAACTTAGCTGGTCTCCACATGAGACTTAACTGGCTGCCCACTGTACTCATATCCTTAACATTCACAGTGTTCTTAGTGGTACATCATAGGGCACGGATCATACCGTCCTGTTTCACCTCTGTCGGTCCATTGTCAGATCAATGCTGGATTATGGGATCTTTGTGTACTCTTCTGCACGGCCGTCCATTTTACGCTGTCTTAATTCGGTCCATCATCTAGGGTTACGCCAGTGATAGGAGCATTTTACACCAGCCCTTTTCAAAGCATCTATGCCGAAGCTGTTGAATTACCTACATGTTATCAGCACGACACATTACTGTGTCGGTATGCATGCCGTTTGCTGTTGATGCCCAACCGCCCTTCCTGTCCCTCATTCTTCAATGACTCCTTAGAGAGCCACTACAAGCTGCCCGCAACTGTTGTGCTCCCTCCTGGAGTCCATTTCCATTGTTTACAGCAGCAACTATATTTTATTCTCCCTCCCACCTTTCAAGTGGGCGAGAGCCCAATGCCACCCTGGCTTCGGGCTCAAGTTCGCGTTTTCCTTGAACTCGGCTCACTCCCGACGGATGCAATTTACCGCTCGAGGTTTGTCAAACTTCGTGTGCGGCTGGATAACTCCATCTTCGTCTATACAGGTGGCTCCAAACCCGACATAGGTGTCGATGTGCCTTTGTCATTGGGGATGACTATTTTCAGTACAGGCTTCTTGACCAATGCTTGAATTTCACAGCTGAGCTTTTTACCCTCTATCAGGCTGTGCTCTATATCTGCCAACACCATTATCCTTCCTATGTCATCTGCTCTGACTCCCTCAGTGCCATTCAGAGTCTTAGAGACCCATATTAAGCCCATCCTGTGGTGCACCGAATCCACCTCTCCCTTCAATTGTTGGCTGACACCAGCTCTCACGTTCACCTCTTCTGGGTACCTGGCCATGCAGGTGTGCCTGGTAATGAGGCTGCTGATGTTGTGGCCGAGCCTGCAGCAATCGTACCTCACACAGCTACTTTCTGTGTCCCATTCAATGATATTCGATGGGCTCTTTCCCGTCGCATTTTATCACTGTGGCAGAATGTGTGGTCCTCGCTTAACAACAATAAGCTTAGAACTGTTAAACCGCTCCCGGTGGCTTGGAGGACCACCTCAGGTTGCTCGCAGCTTTAAGAGGTCACTCTGGCCCGGTCGCGGATCGGACATTTTCGGTTCAGCCACCGCCACTTGTTAACTGTTAACCCCGCACTGTTGTGTTTCTGCGGTCACCCACTGAAGGTGAGCTATGTTTTATAGTCTTGTGCTAATTTTAATCCTGTTAATATTGCACTAAATCTACCAAATACCCTAGAAGAAATTTTAGCTGATGACGCAGGAACTGTTGCTCGAGTCTTAAATTTTATATGCATTTATCGAAGGACAGTTAATTCTTCCTTTTGATATATTTTACCCTATGTTTTTTAGCTACATTAAAATAGTATCCTTATCCTTCTACATATCTCAGTTCTGATTCGGGCGCTAATGATCTCGGTAGTAGTGTGCCCTAAAACTAAAAAAAAAAAAAAAAAAAAAAAAAGTTGGGAGGGTGGGAGGGAAGGAGGGAGGAAGCTGGCTGGATGAAAATCAGTTTAGGTTTAGGCTGTCAGGGCCAGGTCTTTAGCTTATGGCAGGGAATGGAGAATTGCCCCGAGTGGAACAGGGAATTGTGTCTATGTTTTATAGATCTAGAAAAGGCTTATGATCATGATCCTGGGAGGAAGCTTTTTGATAGTTCTACAAGAGTATGGAATTGGCGGCAAACTTGTGCAAGCAGTTAAAGGTCTTTATGTAGAATCTCAGGCAGCAGATAGACAACAAATGAAGTTCATGGTTCAGGGTAATTTCAGGAATAAGACAAGGTTGTAAACTGTCACCACTGTTGTTCATACATATGGTGAAAACATTAAACTGGCAGGGCATGATTATAATAGGTGAAAACAAAATAAGCAGTCTTGCATATGCAGATGACTTAGTTTTGATGACAGATTTGACTGAAAGCTTGGAAAATATCGGAGCTCAATCAAGGGTGTAAGGGTTATGATACGAAGACCAGCATCTCCGTAACAAAAGTAATGTCTGCGGGGAAAGAGATAGAGTACCAAATACGAGGAACTATGTTAGAACAGGTAGACAGTTAAAAGTACCTAGGATGGATTTTCCACAGGATGATAACAAAGTGAAGAAACTTGAATCAGGGTGTAGCAAAGCTAATGCAGCGAGTGCTCAGCTGAGATGTATTCTCTTCTGCAAGAACGAAGTCAGTACCGACACTGAGTTATCAGTGCAACGCTCTATCTTTCAACCAATTTTAATACTGGAAAGTCCAGGTTGTAATTAACAATTTTGTCATGTTGCAAACTGCAGGTGGTCCAGAATTCGAAGGCTGGTCGGTAATAGAGCACAATACTTTACACTCGCAACACATTTATTGCTAACACAAGTCTACACTCAGTACAGACTCCATCCTGTTTGGAGTGCTCCAGTACTTATTCATAGAATTTTCTGAACTTAAAAGTACGTCAAACATAAGAAACACACACAACATTCTTGACATAGTAAACACAAACACACACATTTTTTTCTGCCTGTGGCTGGATTTGAACTAGGGACCGCAAGCACAGTGATCCGAGATGCTAACCACCGCACCACGTGTTCCGTTGGAAGACACGGGGTGTTGCTCTCCTTCCTGAAAGAACAGCGAGCCAGCTGCAGTGTCCTCTGTACGGCAGTTCTGCAGAATCCTTCCTTTCTGCCTGCACGCCTTTCTTATGGTGGTGATGACCGGCACAAAAACCTCCTGTCGTGGCTTCGTCATTATCGCAACAGTCTTCGGAGTCCTTCAAAAGAGGCCGTTAGTCTGCTCTTTGGGATCACGGTAAGGCTTCGTATGGAGGACCTGCACAATGTCTCTTCGTTTTTGTCATTTTGAGGCCAGCTCATAATCCTCGACTTCGTATGTGACATCTGACAGGCGGCGTATGGCACAATACGGACCAAAGTATCGCTTCAGTAATTTTTACAATAGCCCAACTTTTCGTACAGGGGTAAAAATCTGTACGATCTCTCCTGGGCTGTACACAACAGGTCGTTGCTTGTCGTTGTACAGCTGGCAGTCCTCCTGGGTGCCTGTATGTGAGCCAGCTGTCTTGCTTCTTCGACTCTGGTGATGAGCTGTTTAACATAGTCATCCTGAGTGTCGTCCAGTTGGAACGGGAACAGCATATCCGTTGACAACTCAGCTCCACGACCATAGAGCAGGTAAAACGGCCTGAAGCCTATGGTGACTTGCCTTGCTGTATTATAAGCAAGTATCACGACTGGCAGTATTGTATCCCAATACTTCACCTCAATATCGACGTACGTCGACAGAATGTCTGCTAACGTCTTGTTAAAATGTTCTGTAAGATCATTTGGCCGAGGATGGATGATTGGTAGTTGTTATTCTGTGGACACTGTTGCAACGTGACATCACCTCATACTAGTTTTGACAGGAATACTTTTCCTCGATCGGATATCATCATACATAGTGCACCATGCTTCAAAATAATGTCTTCTAATAGGAATTGTGCAATCTCTGGAGCTTCTGCAGTAAGCACAGGTTTGGTGACAGCATAGTGGGTAAGGTAGACATTGCAGATTATTATCCATCATTTACCAGTTGTCGACTTCGGGAACCTACCTAAAAGGTAGATTTCAATCCGGTGGAATGGAGCTGCTGCTTGTGGAATTGGTCCGAGATGCCCTGGATGTAATTGCAGCACATGCTTCAGTCACGTGCACTCCTTACAGTTATTCACTTAGTGCTTGACAGACCAGTAGAGACCTTGCCAATAATACCTGCGTCTGATTCTGTCTAGGGTCTTCATGAATCCCAGATGACCTGATATTGGAGAATTGTTGAAACTCTCCTTTGGTTGGTTCTCCTTTCTCCAAACCCTCTATGGTTTGTAATAATGCTGGATCTCCCTCTGTTCAGGTGTAGTGTCACCTAACTCAGCGATGGCATGAAATTTCTTTCATGCTCTTGTGTTTTTCTAATGGATTCCTAGAAAGGCAGTCGGCGTCCTGACACCATACTCTAAGAGTCTTAGTGCCCATCTTGCTAATTGACCTGATGGATCCTTCAAACTGGTCAGCCAACGTAAAGAATGGTAGTCTTTCACGACGGTGAATGGTTTACCGAATAAATACGGCTGGAACTTGTTGATAGCCCAAATAATGGCAAGGCACCCCTTCTTGGTTGTAGAGTAGAAAACTCTTTATGCATATGCTATCACATTTTCAGCACCTTCCTGAATTTGTAAAAGCACTAAACCAATCCCATTACTGCAAGAGTCTGTGCGAAGTTCAGTTTCTGCATTCTCATCGTGTAAGGCTAGATCTGGTGTGAAAGTTAGAGCCTCCTTTATTGCCCGGGAAGCTCTTTCTTTCATCTCGTGCCAGTAAAACTTGGCGTCTCCCTGCAGAAGTTCTGGCAATGGACATGCTTTGTTACAAAAACCGTCTATTCAACGATGATAGTATGAACACAGCTTGAGGAAACTTCTCATATCACAGATGTCGGTGGAGTTGGAAATTCCGTGACTGCCCTTACTTTATCTGGATCAGGATGGACACTATCTCCGTTTTCTAGGTGCCCCAGTACTTTTATCTCTTTGGTGGCGAAGAGGCACTTCTTTGGGTTGAGGTGGAGTCCTGATGTCTGAACACACTTCAACACAGTTGACAGGCACCTTAGATGTTCTGCAAATGGCCTTGAGAAAACGACAGTGTCAGCTAGATAACAAAGACGTGTTATCCATTTAAGGTGTCAAAGCAAGTTGTCCATTATGCATTTGAATGTGGCCAGGGCATTACATAGACCAAATGGCATGACTTTGAGTTCATAGAGACTGTCAGGTGTAATGAAAGCAGTCTTCTCCCTGTCAGTTTTGTCAACCTCGATTTGCCAGAAACATGTCTGCATGCCCATGGTTGAGAACTATGTAGCTGCTTTCAAGCAGTCTAAGGTGTTGTCAATGCACAGCAATGGTTAGACATCTTTCTTTGTGATTTTGTTCAGCCACCGATAGTCGACACAGAAAAGCCACATTCCATCCTTCTTCATGACCACCACCGGAGACAACCAGGGACTCTCTGAAGGTTGAATGTCATCATGCAACATCTTCTCCACTTCTTCCTGAATTATGTGTCTTTCAGTTTGTGATACTCTGTACGAATGCTGACTAATTGGTGGATTTATCCACAGTATTGATAGTGTTTTATCGTGGGCCTTTTAATCTTGCTCTCCTCCTGCCTGGGATAGAATACACCTGAAAATTGTTGTAGTATGGTAAACACCTGCATCAGACCGGGCCCTATATGCAAAGCCATAGTAGTTTCCTCTTGTGCGTTGTCGGCAGTAACCGTCATCTATATTGGGCTCACTATCATGGACTGGTTGAGCTGTTCCAATACACATTCCTTTAGGAATGTGTTGCGATTTCTTGTGAAAATTAGTGATACAAAGTTCTCATCAACCACCTGTAATGCTTATGAAGCCACCGGTTTGTATGTTTCCTTCGTTTTACTGATTAGCTTTTTGCGATCGACAAGCGCTTCACAGTTCAGCTACTCATCTTGGCTGCTGACTGAAACTCTTCCCATTGTTAACGGCAGGATCTGAACATTCTTGACAGCAAACAACCTTCCAGGGCAGTTTGTGTATTCGACAGAATGGCTTCCTCAATTTGTAGTTCAGATCTTCCACAATCAGTGACAGCATGAGAAGCCTGAAGGAAGTCGCATCCTAGGATGTCATTATGGCTGCATTCTGTTAAAACAACAAATTCAAACGGCTGCATCCTAATGTTGATAGTTATTCTTGCGACACATGTTCCTGCTGGCTGGACATATTTTCCATTTCCAACTTACAGTACAGTTGCTCATGTATCATGGAACATTATCTTCTTTAGTTTAGGGCGGTAGTTATTAGACAATACAGAGAAGGAAGCTCCTGAATCTACTAGTGCCTGGACAGGTTGGCCATTCATGATGATGTAAATGAGATTCCCGACATCTTAGCGAATGTCATCCGTAGATGAAGGATTTTCATCTGCGACAGCCTCACCTCCATAGATGGCTGCCTCACCTACTTTTTTCTTAACACTGGATCTAGATGAGCAGTTGGTATCTCTGTAAGGTGACGATAAACAGTGGCGGCGTGTTGGAGAGCGACCACATCCAGGATACAGCGACAGGCTTCGTTCCATAGGTGGACAGTAATCATCTGCAGTTGACTGCTGTTGAAAGAACTGCTCCGATAGTTGGCATCTTGTGGCATAATAATTGTCAAATATCTTCTCTCTCTACAGTTAAAACACTATGGTGTGTTGTCTTCTGTCCTCCAAATATCTGTCCTCCTGTGAGGTGTCATAGTTGCTGTAGGGTTTAGTTGTGGCCATGTTGGTCGGATCCTAGGCTGCCGTTTGAAATACCTCTTCCTGAGCACCGTCATGTCCCTCATGATGTATATCCAAGGGCATAATCTGGTGCTGACTTATTCCAACAGTCCCGGCTGCCATAAACTGTTGTAATTCTTCTCTCACAATTTGTCGTATGAGAGAAGCAAAATAATGGTTGTCTTCCACAACGGCCATAGGGGCTACATTGGGGTGTCTGTCATAATTCTTTCGTCCAACTCTCCTCTGCTGCATTTCTTCAGTTTTCTGACACCATTGAGTAAACTCTTGTCATTTAAAGTCTTGTAACAGACGAGCTTCATACATGTCTTCTGCAGTGCTCTTAATCAGGTGTGAAATTGTATCGGCCTCAGTCATATCTGGGTTAACTATGTGACATAGGGCCAAAACACTGTATAAACAACTACGTTGACCCACCATGTCTTTTGGCCATTTTCTTCAATTGCTCTTCTGATAAATGGACTTCTGGTGGTGGTCTCCAAACCTCTTCTTAAGTTCTGTCTGGAATTTTTACCAGCTTAGGAATGGAGTAGGGAGGCACATGAGGAAACTAAATTTAAAAAATAAATAATATGAAATAAAATAAATAATTCAAAAGCACGCACAAACTCTGGTGATGGGTGCGAGGGTCCAGATGGTCTGGGTTGTGAAGCAGCCATTGAAATCAAGCATGTGCTCTGCTGTATGCTGTGCCACAGGGTAGTCCACCTTGTTTTTGGCCACAGTTTGGCAGTGACCATTCATTCTTATTGACAGCTGTTTAGTGGTCACACCAATTTAGAAAGCTGTGCAGTGATTGCAGCACAGTTGGTAAAAGACAAGTGACAGGACTGGAATAGGAAGTGCCCGTTGGGTGGATTGGACAGGTCTTGCAATGGGGTCTTCCACAGGGATACAATCCCTGTGGCAACAGGCTGGATTTTGAGTTAGCATAGGGGTGGACTAGGAGGTTTCGGAGGTAGGGAGGGCGATGGAACACCACTTTAGGAGGAGTGGGAAGGATGTTGTGCAGGATGTCTCTAATTTATGGGCACGAGGACATATAATCAAAACCTTGTTGAAGGATGTAGTTTAGTTGTCGGAGTCCAGGGTAGTACTGGGTGATGGGGTGACTGCTCTTTTAAGGTTGGCTACTGGTGGTAGAGGGAGGATTTGGGATGTGTAGGGATACGGCACGGGAGATGTTTGCTTACTATGTCTGTGCGGTAGATTCTCTCTGTGAAGGCCTTTGCGAGTCCCTAGCACTTTCTATTTCAGTCCTGTCACAGGCTTATCCTACACTATCAGAGGCCAAGCTACCTGTGAAAGCAGCCACGTAATTTACCAACTGTGCTACATCACTGCGCAGCTTTCTATATTGGCATGACCACTAACCAGGTACCCATTAGGATGAATGGCCATCGCCAAACTGTAGCCAAAAAGAAGTTGTACCACCCTGTGGCACAGCGTGCAGTGGAGCATATGCGTCAATCCAAATTAAGTTGGTTGCTTGACCATTTTTAAATATTTTGATTTCTTATATAATATTACCCTATAATTGAGAAGTCCAAAATAGTTTTTAATTTTTTCCCCTTGTGCTGTTACTCAATCATGGCCATTTTTATTTTTAAGTGTGTGACAATTTTTCAGTTTGGAGATGTTAGCGATAATGCAAAAATCTCTGTACTGGGTAAATATAAAACATTGCAACTGACATGATTGTTTTTCGAAATTTCTTCACTATAAAATTGTTAATCAAACAAATTACTTTAAAATTCAAAAATAATCAGTCAAAATGACCTCCAAAGTTTGATATAAAAAATTATGAAAATCCAATTATTGGCCCCAAAAATATCAACCAAAGTATTGGAGTCCATTTTGGTCCTCTAGTCAGATATCATAAACCACTAGCCTATATAGAGCAAGAATACTTACAAATGTTTCCTTAATTTTTTATGAATTTTTTAAATTTGAATATTTTCCCCCTTAATGTTTGGAGTTACCTTCAGTGGGACTGAATATAAAAATCGGATTTTTGCACAATTTGTACACCTATATGACAGCAAAGTGCTGTAAAAATTTCTAAATTGATTTTTTACTGTGAACAAAGATACGAATTTTTGAAAATGAGGAAAATTCACTTTACTCTACAGCTGTTCTTATAGCTGTTGCCTAATTCATGTGAGATATAGGATGTGTGTGTGATCAATTATTATTGAAGTGAAGGTACTAAACTATAAACAAAAACCAGAAACATTACTGAAGTGAATATTTATATTATTTTGACAGATTTAAAATAGATATATCCAACTAACATATTTTTGAGATGTGATGCTTCCTAATGCTGTTGGTGAATCTTAGGAAGACTTATTTCATCAAAAAGGTTTTTTGATAGGCTATAGAATAAAACTTTACAGTTGCTGTGGAAACTTCAAGCCCTGGAAGTTTCCTTAATGTGTTTTAGTAGTATCCATATTTTTGTCACTAGAACATTTTTTGAATGAACTTGACCCAGCAGGTTGGTAAAAATGAACAAAGGCATCATAGTTTTCCATAATTATTCTTTCAACCTCTGCAAGTCGCTTATGTCCATCATATATACATGCAACAATGTCATTCATTGGTAAAGACAGAGGTTTAATTTAACTGAAGCCTCGTAAAGTTTTGTTCGTGACTTTTCATAGTATCAACCTAAATTTTCTGCAATGTAAAGGAATTTGTGGACTTGTCTTGTTCCTTTTATTGCTTCACATTTTTCAAGTTAGGTTTGAAGTGTTTTTATATATGAACAACTACCTCTTAATTCTTAACAAACAAATGGGTGATGACTTTAAATATTACCCTTGAAAAAGATATACATGTCCTGTATTCTAAGACTTTGGTCTGTAGTTGTTGTTTGTAGGCTGGCTTTATCCACTTCATGTTTGAAAGTAATTCATACTCAGTTGCATGCAGTTTTACCAAGGCAAGAGGCAGAAAGTGCCATTCGGCCTCCAACCCAAAATCTACTTTCTTGCAGCAAAGATTTAAAAAAAAATATTGGTTTTATATTAACTACCACTTCCATCTGAATTGTATATGAGCTTCTCAATATTGGCAAACTTTTCTTTTATGTAATTTATTACTTTCTTTTGAAACACATGGACACCTGAAGTGTTGTGCTCCAATTAGTTGCTTACAATGCAAACTGAAGAACCCAGAACTTCATCTCTCTCATTTTAGAAATACAGAACAAAGCAATGCTTTGTTTCCTGGTCATTGACCCAATGGCACTCTTGTATCTCATCCTGAATGGAAAATATAAAGTTTTCTGACAAATCAGTTAGGACTATGTATTAGGTTTCATGGTTTTGTCACTGTTTGTCCTTCAAAATCCTGCTTCGGATGTTGGAAACACAGTAGTGACTCTTGAGAATTTGCAATTCATCAATTAAAAATTCAAAGTATTCTTCCTGAGATTTAACCACTATTATAATTTCTGCCCTGTCACTTACGCCTACTGTTTGATTGTAACATTGTCGGACATTTCCTCCTTGTATTTATTGAACAATTGAAGAATGGTACCCTTACTGGGGCATTTATCACACAAATCCATCATTCAGCATAACTGTTAGTGTCACATACCCTTAAATCTCTTAATTCCTTCTAGTTAAGATCATTGAATTTTTCATCCATAATTGTCAGTTTGACAGTATGATGATATAAACTAATGCATACGGTGTGTGTTTCTGATGAGGTGGCCAAAATACATCTTTATGGCAAAAGGCACAAAATTTTGACCTTCCAATTTTGCTCTATGTGAGTGATTTTGAAAACTATATGAAGTTATTTTAAATTTGACAGCAATAGTCATTTATCCTTTTGTTATTTTAATTCAGTTTATAACAACTCATTTGCAATCATTGCAAACTGGGGATATTATACTGTTTTCATCATCTTCAACACACTGCTGGATCTTCTTGTTTCTTCACTTATACTTAAATTGCATCTCACAAAGACATTAATTGAAAATACCTATTTAAATCTGTCAGAATGATATAAATGTTTATTTCAGTAATGTTTCCAGATTTTCATTGTATTTCAGTACCTTAACTTCAATAATAATTGATTGCAACCAACCAATATCACATGATGTGGGCAACAGCCATAAGATGAGTTGTAGTGTAATGATAATTTTCCTAATTTTCAAAAATGCATATCTCTGTTAAGTCAAATAACAAAGTTGAAATTTTCAGATTACTTTCCTATCATATAGGTGTACAAACTGTGCAAAAAGCAGATTTTTATATACAGTTTCATCAGAGATAATTCACTCCCAACATTATGGAAAATGAAAATTTTCAAATTTCAAAAATTCATATAAAATTAAGGAAACATGTGTAAGTCTTATTGCTATACAGGGTGTTACAAATGGGCACAGCCAAACTTTCAGGAAACTTTCCTCACAAACAAAGAAATAAAATATGTTATGTGGACATTTCTCCGGAAATGCTTAATTTCCATGTTAGAGCTCATTTTAGTATTTCTCTTTAAATGTAAAATGAAATAATTTGTGCCGACAATTGTCAAAATACACTCTACCAGTGGTGCTAGAACGTGTGCCTTTACAAGTATGACACAACATGTGGTTCATGCACGATGGAGCCCCTGCACATTTCAGTCCACGTGTTCGTACGCTTTTCAACAACAGATTCGGTGACCGATGGATTGGTAGAGGCAGACCAATTCCATGGCATCAACCCTCTCCTGACCTCAACCCTCTTGACTTTCATCTATGGTGGCATTTGAAAGCTCTTGTCTACGCAACCCCGGTACCAAATGTAGAGACTCTTCGTGCTATTATTGTGGATGGCTGTGATACAATACGCCATTCTCCAGGGCTGCATCAGCGCGTCAGGGATTCCATGCGACAGAGGGTGGATGCATGTCTCCTCGCTAACAATGGACATTTTGAACATTTCCTGTAACAAAGTGTTTGAAGTCATGCTGGTACGTTCTGTTGCTGTGTGTTTCCATTCCATGATTGTCATTTGAAGAGAAGTAATAAAATGAGCTCTAACATGGAAATTATGCTTTTCCGGACATATGTCCACATATTTTCTTTCTTTGTGTGTGAGGAATGTTTCCTGAAAGTTTGGCCGTACCTTTTTGTAACGCCCTGTATGTAGTGCTAGTGGTCGCATTTGTCAATTACAACCTTGACATCAGATGGGCAAAGGAGGCATCCCGGAAGGTATTCTAGGAGGAAGTGGAGGACACAGCTGCTGAAGCGAGACTTCATAAACTCCTCACTAGGGTACTAACTAATCCAGGAGGAACATTGAGGAAGGAGGATGGGGAGTATACAAAGACAGCACGTGAAACGCTGGAACTGCTCCTCAAGACTCACTTTCCTCAATATTGCCGCGAGAGACCACGAACACCAACTGCCGGCGTGGCGCAGGGGATAGTGTCACGGACTGCGGAGCAGAAGGTCGCCGGTTCAATCCCGCCCACCGGCAAAAATTTGTTTCTTTGTAATTTACAATTCCAGAAGGTTCTACATCTTTCTTATGTTCACTTGTAAATTCTACTTGTTTCTTATGTTAACTGTTCTTCTAATTTCTGGTAAATTCTGTCTCTGTATAAATAGCAGAGCACTCTGACTGAGAGGCAGTCAGTGCTGCGTGTATGTTGAGTTCGTAATAAACGTGCTTTAGTATAAGTGCTGTGTTTAGTTGCCTTCGAAGTCAAGCCTGCTTCCATTGCAACGCGACATTGTTTGGTGGAGGCGCCGGGTACACTGTGCAACAGCTGCATCACCGTGGCTCCGATTAGGCAACGTAAAAGCCGTCGCTTACACGGACTGGAACCGGAATACAAAGGATACACCGAGTACATCCTTCCAAAAGTCCGTATTATCAGAAGAACGATGGAGACGAAACCAGCAACAAGCCAGCTGCACATCAGACACCCCTCGGTGTTCTCTGGAGATGGTGGACAGGACCCCAACAAATGGCTAAAAGGGTTCGACCGAGTCGCCAAGTACAACAGGTGGGATCATACGATGTGCTTGGCCAACGTTTACTTCTATCTGGATGGAACAGCCCACCAATGGTTCGAAAACAACGAAGACAAGTTGAATGACTGGGAGACGTTCCAGGAGGAACTGAAGAAAACGTTTAGAGAGCGCCAGCGACAAATCCGCTCGGCGGAAGAACAACTGAAGAACCGGGCCCAATGACATGGTGAGCCGACACAATCATACGTACAGAGTGTTTTGGCCCTGTGTAACGTAGTCAATCCGAACATGACTGAAGCGGACAAAATCATGCACCTGATGAAGGGAATTGCAGAAGATATGCACCAAGCTCTTCTGATAAGACGTCGCTACGACAGAAGAGTTCATCAAGTGGTGCCAGCGTATTGAAGAGATGCAACAAAGGAGGGTTGGACGCAAGAAGTATGACAGACTCCCAAATGTAGTCCCTATGGCCGTTGTGGACGACCAGCAGGACTTGGCTTCTCTCATACGACAAATCGTGAGAGAAGAATTACAACAGTGCATGGCAGCCGGGACTATTAGACCGAGTGAGCATCAGATTATGGCCATGGATGTGAGCCCTGTAAGTCACGAGGTAGCCGACGCCGCTGAGGAAGAGGCATTTCAAACATTAGCTCCTGTCTGCCCCGTCAATCGCACCCGACGTGAAGAATGTCGTCGCCCTGCTATGACTTACGCTGCAGCCACCAAATGGCAGCCCATGAACCGACCGACGCGACCACAGCCAACTCCCCCGGTAACTATGACGCCCCGCAGAAGAACAGACGTCTGGAGGACAGAAGACAACACACCACTGTGTTTCCATTGTGGACGCCCTGGACATGTCGTACGCTACTGCAGAGAAAGGAGGCGAGTATTCGATGATTACTTTGCCGCAAGACGTCAGCTGTCGGAGCAGTTCTATCAAAGGCAGTCACCTGCTGATGAGTTCAGTCGACCTATGGGAAGAAGCCCATTGCCGTACCCTAGACGAGGTCGCTACCCGACGCGCCGCAGCCGTTCACCGTCGCCGTACAGAGGTACCAGCCGCTCCCCTAGCCGCCGCGCCCAGGAAAACTAAGCGAGGCGACCATCTATGGAGGTGAGGCCGCCGCAGATGAAAATCCTCCATGGACGACAGTCGCCAAGATGTCGGGAAATCACATTGACGTCATAATTGACGGCCAACCTGTCTGGGCACTTGTGGATTCAGGAGCCTCTTTTTCTGTTTTATCGGATAATTACCGCCGCACACTAAAGAAGACAATGTTTTGTGATACGGGGGCAACTGTGCTGAAAGTCGCGAATGGAAAGTATGTCCATCCAGCAGGAACTTGGGTCGCAAGAATAACCATCAACAACAGGACACAGGCGTTTGAATTTGTCGTGTTAACAGAATGTAGTCACAATGTCATCCTCGGATGGGACTTCCTTCAGGCATCCCAAGCTATCATTGACTGTGGAAGATCTGAGCTGCAAATTGAAGAAGTTGTTCTGCCAGATACACGTAATACAGAATTTTCTGGGAAGTTATTCGTCGTTGACAATGTGACGATACCGCTGTTGACAATGAGAAGAGTTGCAGTCACGAACACAGATGACTGGCTAAACTTTGAAGTTCTTGTTGATAGTAAAACGTTTATCAGGCTCACAAAAGAAATTTACATACCAGCGGCTATCATAAGCATTACCGGTGGTCAAGGAGAGATTTGGATCACAAATTGTCACGAGCAGTCACAACTTATCCCCAAGGGAATGTGTATCGGGACAGCTGAACCAATCCAGGAGGGTGAGCTCAACGTCATCAGTGAAGACCCATGCCCTGCTATTAGTACAGACAACACGCTGGAGGAAACAAATGTGGAAATGCCAATAGGGCCTGGACTGACCAAGGAACAACGCCAGCGGGTGTTAGGTATACTACGCCAATTTTCGGTTGCATTCACACCTCAGCAGGGGAAAAGTCAGACGAAATGGCCCACGATAAAGCACCGTATCAATACTGGGGACCATCCGCCAATTAGCCAGCGTTCGTATAGTGTGTGGCCAACTGAAAGACAGATAATTCGGGAGGAAGTGGAGAAGATGTTGCACAATGACATTATTCAACCTTCGGAGAGTCCTTGGTCATCTCTGGTGGTCCTCGTAAAGAAGAAGGATGGCACGTGGCGTTCTGTGTCGACTATCGGCGGCTGAACAGTATCACAAAGAAAGATGTCTACCCATTGCCGCGTATTGATGACACCTTAGACTGCTTGAAAGGAGCTACATACTTCTCAACTATGGACATGCAGACCGGTTACTGGCAAATCGAGGTTGACGAAGCTGACAGGGAGAAGACGGCTTTTATTACGCCTGACGGTCTCTATGAATTTAAAGTAATGCCATTTGGATTATGTAATGCTCCAGCAACATTTGAACGCATGATGGACAACTTGCTTCGACACCTTAAGTGGATGACGTGTCTCTGCTATTTAGATGACATTGTCGTTTTCTCGAAAACATTTGAAGAACATCTGAGTCACCTGTCAACTGTGTTGAAGTGTGTTCAGGCTGCAGGTCTCCGCCTCAATCCAAAGAAGTGCCTCTTCGTCGCCAAAGAGATAAAAATCCTGGGGCACCTAATCAACGGAGATGGTGTCAGTCCTGATCCAGATAAAGTAAGGGCAGTCAAAGAATTTCCAACTCCTCAGCAGATTCGTGATGTGAGAAGTTTTCTCGGGCTGTGCTCATACTACCGACCTTTCATAAAGGGATTTTGTAACAAGGCACCTCCATTACAAGAACTTCTGCAGGGAGACGCCAAATTTTACTGGGATGAGACAAAAGAAAGAGCTTTCCGAGCACTTAAGGAGGCTCTAACTTCCGCACCAGTGCTAGCCTTATACAATGAGAATGCAGAAACGGAACTTCACACAGACGCCAGTGGCTATGGGATTGGTGCAGTGCTTGTACAAGTTCAGGAAGGTGCCGAAAAAGTGATAGCCTATGCATCAAGAGTACTCTAAGTCCTAGATAAACTACTCTACAACTGAAAAAGAATGTCTCACAGTTATCTGGGCTATCAACAAGTTCCGGCCGTATTTATTCGGCAAACCATTCACCGTCGTGACAGACCACCATTCTTGTGTTGGCTGACTAGCTTGAAGGATCCATCAGGTGGACTAGCAAGATGGGCACTAAGACTCCAAGAGTATGATGTCACAGTGGTATTCAAGAACGGGCGCAAACACAAGGATGCCGACTGCCTTTCGAGGAATCCATTAGTGGAACACAACAGCATTAATGAAATTTCACCTCTCACTGAATTAGATGGTGTTGCAGCTGAACAGAGGGAAGATCCAACACTATTAAAAATGATAGAGGCCTTGGAGAAAGGAGAACTGACCAATGGAGAGTTCCAACTTATAAACGGAACATTGTACAAGAGCAACTACGATCCACTGGGCCCCAAATGGCTACTCTTGTTCCATCCCCAGCCAGCTATTCTCAAATATTTCCATGATGCTCCAATATCCGGTCATCTGGGATTCGTGAAGACCCTAGACAGAATCAGACGCTGGTATTACTGGAAAGGTCTCTACCAATCTGTCAAGCACTATGTGAGTCACTGTAAAGAGTGCCAGCGACGGAAGCATGTGCCGCAATTACCTCCAGGACATCTCGTACCAATTCCGCCGGCAGCAGCTCCATTCCACCGAGTTGGGATCGATCTTTTAGGGAGGTTCCCGAAGTCGACAACCGGTAACCATTGGATAATAGTCTGCACTGACTACCTCACACGCTACACTGTCACCAAACCTGTACCGACTGCAGAAGCTCCAGAGATCGCATAATTTCTTGTAGAAGACATTATTTTGAAGCATGGAGCACCACGTGTCATGATATCTGATCGTGGAAAAGTATTCCAGTCAAAACTAGTATCAGAGGTAATGTCACGGTGTGACATTGTCCACAGAATGACAACTGCTTACCATCCTCAGACAAATGGCCTTACGGAACGTTTTAACAATACGTTAGCCGACATGCTGTCCATGTACGTCGATGTTGAGCAGGATTGGTATACAATTCTGCCAGTCGTGACATTTGCTTACAATACTGCAAGACAAGACACCACAGGCTTCACTCCGTTTTTCCTGCTCCATGGCCGTGAAGCTGAGACGACAATGGATACACTGTTCCCGTTCCAACCGGACGACACTCAGGATCACGATGTTAAACAACTCATCACTAGGGTGGAAGAAGCAAGACAGCTGGCTCGCATACGGACACTGGACGCCCAGGAGAAGGACTGCCAGCGGTATAACGACAAGCACCGACCTGTTGTGTACAGCCCAGGAGATCTGGTATGGATTTCTACCCCTGTACGGAATGTTGGACTGTCAGAAAAGTTATTGAAGCGATACTTTGGTCCATATCGTGTCATACGCCGCCTGTCAGACGTCACATACGAAGTTGAGGATTATGAGCCGTCCTCGAAATGTCAAAAACGAAGAGACATTTTTCACGTCCTGCGCATGAAGCCTGGCTCCACAGGGATCATAACAGCGGGTCACTGTTTCTCCAGGAGAGGGTGCAATGCCGTGAGAGACGACGAACACCAACTGCCTGCGTGGCGCAGGGGATAGCGTCACGGACTGCGGAGCAGAAGGTCGCCGGTTCAATCCCGCCCACCGGCAAAAATTTATTTCTTTATAATTTACAATTCCAGAAGGTTCTACATCTTTCTTATGTTCACTTGTAATTTCTACTTGTTTCTTATGTTAACTGTTCTTCTAATTTCTGGTAAATTCTGTCTGTGTATAAATAGCAGAGCACTCTGCCTGAGAGGCAGTCAGTGCTGCGTGTATGTTGAGTTCGTAATAAACGTGCTTTCAGTATAAGTGCTGTGTTTAGTTGCCTTCGAAGTCAAGCCTACTTCCATTGCGTGACAATATACTCTGGGGGATAACTCAGACCAGAATGCGATTCCTGAGAGAAAACGGTTCTCAGGTATTCACAAAGAGGACTGGGATTTGGCCAAGGAGTGTGACGATTTCAGTAAGGTCCGATGGGTGGTGGGAACATTTCAACCGTTAAAGTCACCTGGCCCCAATGGAATCTTTCCAGCTCTCCTGCAACAAGTGGGAGAAAATCTTATTAGATTCCTATGCAGGTTATTCAGGGTTAGCCTAGCAGCAGGAATCATTCCCAATGCCTGGAGGGCAGTGAAGGTTGTCTTCATTCCAAAACCAGGGAGAATTGATCATACCAAGGCCAAGCCCCCCAGGGGGCCCACAGTTCTTTTGTGGGTACGTGTGTGGCGCGCACGGGGCCCCGAGCCGGAGCAGCCTTTCTTCTGCCCCAGGCTGCTTCACTTTCCCTCCCGGTTTATGCCTTCGCCCGGAGACGGGCGTATTTCACGAGTTCAGGTGTTTTCTTGTTGTTGTTTCTCTTATTCCTTGGTTCCTTCCTTTCTTACCCTTTGTTTCTGTCTCTCTCTCCTTGTCCTCTCCTCGCCTTCTCCTCATTAGTCTCCGCCTCGGCGTTTGAGACACCTTTCCTTCTTTCTCTTCACTTCCTCTATTCTTCTTCTTTCCTCCCTGTGCGTGTCTGAAGGCCGACCCACGCATTATCATGCGTAGCAGGTGACGGGGTAACGCGTAATTCCCCGCCCCGGGTAGACAAGTAGGGCACGTACGTACCCCCTGGTAAAGGCCAGGCCCAGGGAGGGGTGATTACCCGAGCTGGTACCTTCCGAACATGCCAATTGGTCCCTCCGTCAGTTCTCGGGAGGTGTGACCTGAGGTGTGAACAATCACCTAAGGCGGGTAAGCCCTCGGAGAGGGCCCCCACTAGGAAGGAGCGCGCCATCGGAGACGCCGGTAATCACGGGGGACACTTCCGCAATGACTTCCTTCTCTTCTTCACTGACACTGACCCAGAAACGTAAGATAGACTCGCCTCAGCAAAAGAAGACTCTGCCTAATTTGCCGAAATTTCTTGTTGTGTCGCGCACCGACGAAAAAGACTTCAATTCTGTCAATCCTTTCGTTATACAGAAAGGTGTTGATGCAATTGCTGGCCCTGTTAAAACCTGTTCGCGTCAGCGCAATGGCTCATTGTTGCTGGAAGTGGACAGTGCTTTCCAAGCCCAGAAACTTATCCGGACTACGTTATTGCACACGTTTCCAGTCAAAGTAGAAGCGCACCGCACACTCAACTCGTCACGTGGGGTAGTTTTTACGAGATCCCTTGACGGGTTGTCTGATGACGACATCCGGTCCTATATGTCCGATCAGGGTGTGACAGCCGTCCACAGGGTGATGAAAAAGGTAGATAACCAGCTGACACCGACTCGTACTGTGTTTTTGACATTCGACAGAGTTGACCTCCCGTCGAAGGTCAAAGCAGGGTACGAAGTTATCTCAGTCCGCCCTTATATTCCAAACCCAACGCGCTGCTACCAATGCCACAGGTACAACCATACCCGTGAACATTGCCCACATGCAGCAAAATGTGTCACTTGTGGTAGGGACGCCCATGAGGGGGATTGCCCACCTCCGTCCCCTCACTGCCTTAACTGCAACGGCGACCATGCGGCTTCCTCTCGCGACTGCCCTGTATATAAGGATGAAAAAATCATTCAGCAAATTCGGGTTACGGAGAAGGTATCGACATCTGCCGCTCGTAAGTTGTTGGCGAGTCGAAAGCCCACTGTCCTCCCAGCGGGTACATACAGTAAGGTACTCACCTCACCTCGACCTACCAAAGATTCCAGTACCCAGACATGTGATTTCACTTTCGCTGACACAGTTGTGCGATCCGCCAGCCCGAAGATTGCCCGTTCCACGTCCCCGCTTCCTCCTGCTGCTTCTAAGGTACAGTCTTCGTCCACATCTAGTAAACCGCGGGCACCTAAACAAGATGCCCGGACCTTGAAAAAGGAACCCGTCCGTGAGGATTTTCTGCGTTCTCAGGCTTCCCAACCGTCAACTGCCTCTTCCCGCCGTCACTCTTCCAGAAGAGCTGACAAGAAAAAGAGTTCCTCTCCTTCCCCGCCGAGGCGTGACCCATCTGTCACGCCGTCAAACAGTTGCCGGCCTCGGCCGTCTTCTGTTTCACCGGGACGCTGCGTTTGCCGGGCGCCCGGCCCTTTACCGGCGGTGGAAACTGCCCCTCCTGATCAACTCAGGGAGGTGGCAGGCGCGTCGGTCGAACCTATGGACCACGACCCTTTGCCCCTGGACAGCGATAGCAGTGCTCCCTCGAAATCCGGTCCTCAGCGGCCGTCGAGGTGACCCCGCTCGCTACTTGGTTTTTATCCTTATTTCTTCTCTCATTTTTATCATGGCGCTCCTTCAATGGAACATTCGCGGCATTCGTTCTAATCGGGAGGAGTTAAAATTACTCCTTCGATTGCACTGCCCGCTTCTAGTCTGCCTCCAGGAAACTAAGTTGCGTCCACGTGATCGTGCAGACTTTCCACACTACACCTCTGTGCGGTTCGACCTGCCACCCGTGGAAGGTGTCCCAGCCCATGGAGGGGCTCTGATGCTCCTTCGAGACGACATCTATTTCCATCCCATTTCCTTGCACACTCACCTACAGGCAGTTGCCGTCCGCATCACCTTATCCACATTTACCTTCTCCCTCTGTAATATATATTCGCCATCGTCATCTGCCCTTACTAGGGCAGATGTGCTAAACCTTGTTGACCAGCTCCCTTCACCTTTCGTGTTGGTAGGCGACTTTAATGCCCACCACCCCCTATGGGGCTCTCCGGCACCTTGTCCGAGAGGCTCCCTTTTGGTGGACCTTCTCCAACACCTCGATCTTGTCTGCCTCAACACCGGTGCACCGACCTTCCTTTCTGACACAACACACACCTATTCCCATATAGACCTCGCAATATGCACTCCTCAGCTTGCCGGTCGGTTTGAGTGGTATGCACTTTCTGACACGTACTCGAGTGACCATTTCCCTTGTATCATCCACTTCCTACATCATTCCCCATCTCCACGTCCCACCAGTTGGCACATTTCTAAAGCCGACTGGGGGCTTTATTCTTCCATGGCTGTTTTTCACGATCGGGATTTTCCCACCTGTGACAGTCAGGTCGAATACCTCACAGAGGTTATTCTCACTGCTGCTGAACGTTCCATACCTCGTACATCCTCTTCTCCACGTCGTGTCCAGGTCCCTTGGTGGACTGCAGCCTGCCGCGACGCGCTTCGAGCCCGACGCCGTGCCTTACGCACCTTCCGCCGCCACCCAACTTTGGAGAATTGCATCAATTACAAACGTATGAGAGCGCAGTGCCGTCGTATCATAAACGACAGCAAGAAAGCTTGCTGGACAGCTTTTACTAGTTCTTTTAACCGTTTTACTCCCTCCACGGTTGTCTGGGGTGGCCTCCGCCGTTTGTCCGGCATCAAGGTCCACTCCCCGATTCCTGGCCTGACCGTGGAGAACGCGGTCCTCGTGGACCCAGCTGATGTTTCAAACGCATTGGGTCGTTTCTTTGCGGAGGTTTCGAGCTCTGCCCATTACCACCCTGCCTTTCTCCCTCGCAAACAGGTAGAGGAGGCACGGCCGCCTTCTTTCCGCTCTTTTAACCGTGAAAATTATAACGTCGCCTTCACCATGCAGGAGCTAGATCGTGCTCTCGCCCTGTCCCGGTCTTCTGCTCCTGGGCCCGATTCCATTCATATTGAGATGCTGAAGAACCTCTCTCCTGCGGGCAAGTGCTTTCTTCTTAGTACCTACAATCGCATATGGACTGAAGGTCATGTTCCCACAAGTTGGCGTGAAGCCATTGTTGTCCCCATCCCCAAACCAGGGAAGGACAAACACCTTCCTTCCAGTTATCGCCCCATTTCTCTGACGAGCTGCGTCTGTAAGGTGATGGAACGCATGGTTAACGCTCGGTTGGTCTGGCTCCTCGATTCTCGCCGCCTCCTGACTAATATCCAATGCGGTTTTCGTCGACACCGCTCTGCTGCTGACCACCTCGTTACGTTGTCGACCTTCATTATGAACAACTTTCTAAAGAAGCGTCAAACAGTAGCAGTGTTCTTCGACTTGGAGAAGGCATACGATACCTGTTGGAGAGCGGGCATTCTCCGCACATTGCACACATGGGGCCTTCGGGGCCGCCTTCCTCTTTTCATTCAAGCGTTTTTGGCGGATCGCAAGTTCCGGGTACGGGTGGGCTCTGTTTTGTCAGATGCCTTTTGCCAGGAGAATGGGGTACCACAGGGCTCCGTCTTGAGTGTGGCGCTCTTTGCCGTTGCAATCAATCCGATCGTAGATTGCCTTTCAGCCAACGTCTCCGGATCTCTTTTTGTTGACGATTTCGCAATTTATTGTAGCGCCCAGCGGACTTGTCTCTTGGAGCGTTCTCTCCAACACTGTCTTGACCGTCTATATTCCTGGAGCATCGCAAACGGCTTCCGATTCTCCACTGAGAAAACTGTGTGTATCAATTTCTGGAGATACAAGGAATTTCTTCCACCTTCTCTACGTCTCGGCCCTGTTGCTCTCCCTTTCGTGGAGACTACGAAATTCTTGGGACTCATGTTGGATCGGAAACTTTGCTGGTCCACACACGTGTCCTACCTGGCTGCCCGTTGTGCCCGGTCCCTTAACGTTCTTCGTGTCCTCAGTGGCACATCATGGGGAGCGGATCGTACCGTCCTGCTTCACCTTTACCAGGCCATTGTTCAGTCGAAGCTCGACTATGGAAGCCTTGTGTACTCTTCAGCACGGCCGTCGATTCTCCGCCGTCTCAACTCTATCCACAATCGTGGATTACGTCTGGCGACCGGTGCATTTTATACCAGCCCAGTTGAAAGTCTGTATGCCGAGGCTGCTGTATTACCCTTGACCACTCGACGTGACATACTCTTGTGTCGTTATGCATGCCGCCTACGGTCAATGCCCAACCATCCCTCTTACAGATTATTTTTTGACGACTCACTCGATCGCCAATATCAGTTGTCTGTGATTGCCTTGCTTCCACCGGGAGTTCGGTTTCGCCGCCTGCTACAACGGCTCGATTTTACCCTTCCTTCCACCCTTCGGTTGAGCGAAAGCCCATTGCCACCGTGGCATCAGGCCCAGGTTCACACACACCTCGAACTTAGTTCGCTCCCCAAGGAGAGCACTCCGGATTTGGTATTCCGCTCGAGGCTTGTCGAACTCCGTTCGCGGTTCGATAATGCCGTATTTATTTACACTGATGGTTCCAAGAGCACTGCCGGTGTCGGATCTGCCTTCGTCGTCGGGGACAACCGGTTCCAATACAAGCTCCCTGACCGGTGCTCGACCTTCACGGCTGAGCTTTTCGCCCTCCACCAGGCCGTTTTGTATACCTGCCGCCACCGCCAACCTTTCTATGCCATATGTTCTGACTCCCTTAGTGCCCTGCAGAGTCTTAAAGACCCTTTCTCGAACCATCCTCTCGTGTATCGGATCCAACGCTCCCTCCAGTTGCTGGCGGATGACAGCTGTCACGTTTCTTTCATGTGGGTCCCTGGCCATGTGGGTGTGCCCGGGAATGAGGCCGCCGACACAGCAGCCAAGGCAGCAGCTCTTTTGCCTCGCATGGCTACCTTTTGCGTCCCATCGGACGATGTTCAACGGGCTCTTCGCCGGAGTATCGTGTCGCAATGGCACAGTGTGTGGCTTTCACTGTACAACAATAAATTGCGAACTGTCAAACCGATCCCGACCGCTTGGAGGACATCCTCACGCCCCTCTCGGCGGGAGGAGGTCATCCTGGCTCGGTTGCGGATCGGTCACTGCCGTTTCAGCCACCGTCACTTGCTATCCGCCGAACCTGCACCGCTATGCTCCTGCGGTGCACTGCTGACAGTGCGACATGTTTTACTGACTTGTGTTAATTTTAATCATCTCCGTGTAGCCCTTCACTTTCCGTCTACTCTGGAGGAAATTTTAGCTGATGACACACGAGCAGCTGCTCGGGTTTTGCGTTTTATGAACTTGGCCAACCTATCCAAGGATGTTTAACCCTTTTATTTGTCTTTTATCTTTCGTTTTTAGCCTCTTGTTGATGTTCTGACAGTCACCGTTTTTTTTAAAAGATCATAGCGAATCAATGTTCTTGGCTGGGCGCTAATGACCATAGAAGTTGTGCGCCCTAAAACCACAAAAAAAAAAAAAAAAAAAAAAAAAAACCAAGGCCAAGGATATGAGACCAATCAGCCTGTCCTCCTTCATTCTTAAGACATTGGAAAAGCTGGTTAATGTGCATGTTGGAGAAAGGAGGTTAAGTAGGGCTCCTCTACATTCAAACCAACATGCATATCAGCCAGGTAAATAATGTGAGACAGCTCTCCACCAACTCATTGGGAAGGTGGAGAAGGCACTACACTTTCAGGAGACAGCCCTCTGTATCTTCCTGGACATTGAGGGGGCTTTTAGCAACACGACTTTCGATTCCATGGTTAGGGCAGTAGAGGTGCATGAACTAGGGACCACTGTATGTAGGTGGACTAGGGCCATGCTCAGTGGAAGAAGGGTAGAGGCTACCATGATGAATGAAAAATTGGTAATCAACACCACTAGGGGTTGCCCGCAAGGAGGAGTTCTTTCCCCCTTTATTGTGGAATCTAGTGGTGAATGATGTCATTGGAAAATTAAACTCTAGGCAGTACTTTTGCCAAGGATACGCAGATGATCTTGTCATAGTAATACTTGGAGGAAAATTTGCTGACACAGTGAAGAATATGGCACAAGGTGCATTGGACATTGTGCAAGACTGGTGCAGAAAACAGGATTTGGGGGGTAGTCCTAAGTAGACTGTTGTTCTACCATTCACAAAGAAGCATATCCAACATTCATGTTGGAATCTAAAGCTTTTCAATGAAGCACTACCTGTGAAGGAGACAGTGAAATATCTGGGGGTTACTCTAGATGAGAAACTGACATGGACCCCTCACATTAGGAATATTTGCTCCAAGGCAAAAGGTACTTTAGTAAGTACCAGGAGAGCTTGTGGCAAAAATTGAGGCCTGAGCCCCAAGGGTATGCACTGGTAAATATAGGAAAGGTTGGGGAAATGCCAGCCGACTATATTATAACCCCATACTGCTTCAACAAGCCTTTCAATATAACAATTGGAAGTAGGGAGCAGTGGGAGAAAATAGACACCATACGGGGGATATTGTCTGGTTCACTGATGGGTCAAAATCAGACAAAGGTGTTGGAGCCGGGGTATACGTGGTGCAGCCAAGACTGGAGGGCGTCCTCTCTAGGGAAACTGACCTCAGTATTCCAGACCTAAATCACTGCCATTAGGGTGTGTGTGGAGCAGAATTTGCGTAGGTGCTACAAAGACCGTAGCATCTATATCTATTCAGACACCCAGGCAGCCCTGAGATCACTGGCAGCTCCTACAACAAGGTCTAAAATTGTTGCAGAATGTCACAGGTTTCTGCTGGAGCTAGGGGAAAGCAATAGAGTAAACCTATTGGGGTACCTGGCCACCCTGGGGATCAGTGGCAACGAACATGCTGACAGATTAGCCAGGATGGGGGCAGAGACTCCATTTATTGGACCGGAACCTGTCCTGTCAATCACCAAGGCAATGATCAAATTGGAGCTATGTAACTGGCTCAGAAGACAGCATATAGAATATTGGATCAAAGTCTATCAACAAAAACATGGCAAGGTAATGATGCCAAAGTCATGTTTTAAAAGAAGCTATGCAATCCTGGGCCTGAACAGGAGAGAGATTAGACTCATGGTTGGATTGCTGACAGGCAACACCTACATACAATGGGAATAACAGAAGAGGACCCTAAATGTAGGATCTGTGATGACGGTGATGAAACTGCATCACTTATAATCTTCGAACGCATTGCATTGGAGAGTAAAAGGCACAGAACATTTGGGACAACCAGACTCGAAGAAATTGTGTCTGATAAAGAACTGGTAAAGAGACTCCTTGCACTGTTCAAGAGCATTGGTTGGCTTTACTAGATATACAGGGAGTGATACCGCACAATAAACTTAGTATCAGTGTGGGCAGTGGCGGGTTGGACCAAGACAGTTTTGGCTTCGCTGAGAAAATCAAATCAAATCAAGGCTAGTGGTTTATGATATCTATCTAGAGGGAAAAAAATTACTCTGATAATCACTCTTCGGTTGTTATTTTCATACCCAAAAAGTGGATTTTTGATATCCAATGGAGGCCATTTTGACTGGTTATTTTTATATTTTGGGTATTTTGTTTAACAACCAGTTTTGTAGTAGGGACTTCTCTAAAAACAGTCATGTCAATTGCAGTGTAACTTAACCCAGTGCAGAGAAATTCAAATTATCACTAACATCTCCAAACTGAAAAATGGTCATGCCCTTAGAGATAAAAATGGCCACCATTCAGTAATGGTGCAAGGTAAAACAATTAAAATAGGCTTTCACTTCCCAATTACAGGTTAATACATACTAAAAATGTGCGCCTAGGTTGCACAGTGGTAGTGCCAAGACTACAAATCCAAAGGTCGTGGGTCTGATCCCTCCCAAGTCCTAGGATTTTTGTGTCACTTTCCACTTCTTTCATCTCTGGCAGTGTTGGTCATGTGGAAAATACCGAGTTGCACCGTGGTTCAGAACCCACGTTAAACTGTGGTCCCCCTATAACTGGCTGTGTAAGTCAGCTCCAAACAGGACCATGCCTAGTAAAGCATTCTGGTGGTGTTCAAACCAATCTTCGGATTGTTGACTGCTGTACCTTTACATACTAAAAAGTCAATATCTTTAAAAATGGTCAAACAACCCTCACAGGACCAATTCATATGGATTGACCCATATGCTTGTGTTAAATGGCTGCTTCACAACCCGGGCCATATGGAACTTTCCACCTACCACTAACTTTTTCGAACCGCACAGTACATTCTCCGATCCTGAAATTATTTAGGCCTCAACTTACGAGGGGACTGATGACCTAGATGTTTAGTCCCCTCAAAAACCACAACAACAACAACATAAGATAACTTTCCTTTTTTCCACACTGAACAGTTTCTACCTCTCTATCATAAACCTCTTATGTTTTTAGCGGTGTGTGTGTGTGTGTGTGTGTGTGTGTGTGTGTGTGTGTGTGTGTGTGTGTGTGTGTGTTTATAAATACTACAAAATATTTATTTATTTTCCACTCTTCGCCCGCCTCGCTACTCTATTCCTAAGCTGTGTCTTGTTCTTTCCAATACGTACATGCTCTGCGAGGCCGTGCTGTATCCATCTGCACCACTGTGACACAACCTTCCTGCGGAACAGTGGCCATTTGGTGATTGTCCACACTGCTTGCAGTGGAGTGGAACACCCTACAACAATGCTGATCTTCTGACAGACAGGAGCACATTGTGGATTGTGCCCAGTTGCCCTATACCGTATTAAAAAAACCTTGACCTGCCTTTTGTATTTCAGTCACTTCAGTGTAATTGTTGTCTGACTAGAAGTTAAATTTGCTTCTTTAATTGCATATTTTTTTTCTTCTGTACTATGTTGTAGCAGTGCTTTCTATGTGTGGTAAAAGTTCCATCCATCCGAGTTACTGGACAGAATCATAGTGTTTGAAAGCGATTTCCTCAATTAAGTTTTGTACCCAAGTGTGTGTATTTTATATTTACACAAGAGGTAAAAAGATTATTTACCACTATGATACAACAATAATAGAAATTTCTAGATAGTTATTTATAAATACAGGGAGCACAAAAACATAACAGCAAATAGCTTGGACTCTAAATTTAAACAATTAACTCTTTTCCCAGCAACAATTTTACCATGGCCACAGGAGTGTATAAAGTAGAACCCCGCTTTTACACTTTTAAAGAGACTTATTGAAAATTGTGTAAAATGCAGGAAAACGTAAAATATGGGAAATAATGTTTTTAAATGGTAAAATAAGCTTACTGAATCACTCTTGCATTTTTGTGATTTACATGTGGTATATGTACATAATAGGCATAAAAATAAGTTTATATATTATGCAATAAAGGTTATCCAAATTTTATACTATTTTAAGTGTCAGGTGGATCTAGTAATTTAATAGGAATTAGAAAGTTTTGATGTAAGTTCATTAATCATAATAGAAGTTTTCGGCAAGCCTTTAACTAGCAATCATTATTTATGTAGTGAAACTGCACAAGTTATGTACTTTTTGTATTTTTCGATGTTTCGCATGATGATATTCGAGAATTTATTTGTGTTCTTGTGTAAAAATGTATGTGTAAGTACTTTTGTGACATTTGCACAGGATTGGCATCACACACTATACAGTAGAACCTCATTTTTACTCTTTTTCAAGGGACTCCAGTAAAATGGTGTAAAATGCAGGAAATAATGTTTTAAATGGTAAAATATGCGTACTGGATCAGCCTTGCATTTTCTTAATTTTTGTGATATATGTACATAATGCAATAAAGATTATCCAAATTTGTACTATTTTAAGCGCAGGGCAGAACTGGTAATTTTATGGGGAGTGCAATTTTTTGACGTGATTTCATTCATTATAATCATGGAAGTCGCTATTTTATGCGCCAGGCAGAACTGGTAACTTTATGGGAAGTAGAAATTTTTTACGTAATTTCATTCATTATAATCGAAGACGCCGCTGCTGGGCTATGTAAAACATCTTCAAAATTACCTGAACTGCTGCGATAGATATCGTTTGGACACCGCTGCCAGGCTATGGAACACATCTTCAAAATTACTGCCTTTTACCACCATTAATTATTTACGCAGTAAAACTCCTAAAGTTCGTTCTTTTTGTATTTTTCGATGTTTCACACGACAATTTTAGAGATTTTCTTCGCGTTCTCAAGTGCAGACGTGCATAAGTATTTTTGTGGCGTTTGCATAGGATCGGCTTCTCACACTATTATCGCTTTTCTGAGGTTGTGGGTATTATGGTACCCAACTTTGACAGATAACATTCTTTATTAATCAGAAATATGTATTACCCACCCCCATGAACCAGACATTGCCGAGGAGGGGTGGCTTGCGTGCCTCAACAATGCAGGTGTATTTCCGCACCTCCGCAAGCCGTTCCATTGAAATGCCAGTTGTTGAATTTCACTATCAGCCTCTCCTGTCTCTTCCTCACTGTTCATTTGTTCTGTGTTAGTCTACTGCTGCTTCTGGGGCAAGTGCCATTGCAGTATTGCTTTTAAAGGACTTGAAGTGGTGTTTCGACATATAGATCTAATGATGATAGCTATTATCTGTGAACAACAAATTTGGGAGGGAGTGTGAGGAATGAATGAGGCAAGCTGCACCCACTGAAACTCAATATGTGGACTGCCAAGGGGCAGTGAATATGTAACGCAGTGCTGACATTGCCATGTGTAAGTCACTGTAACAACTTTTACGGATTTTCATGGGTGTAGCATGGCAGTAAAAACAAACACAGAGACAGGATTGCAGCAAGAACTTTCACAGTTTGTAGTATCATTTTTGATAATATAAGTTACAAATCAAAACCTGTGTGGTTCGTTGCGATTGAAAAGTACTAAAATTCCAGCAGACAATAGAAAACAACACAGTTTAGAGAAGTAATTTAAAAGGCGGGATTTCCGGTGTTACTGATTGTTCTGTTTATAAGGAAAAAGAAAAGAGGTTCCAGTAAGGGAGGCTGCTTGACCAAATTAGTCCCTTTAACACTCATTTATTAAAAGTCCATTTGCATTCCTTGATATAGTTATGAACCTTAAATTGACCTGATTTAAGAAAGACATTAAAATTCTTATTACTTCTTATAATAAGTCAGCACTAACTGAAAGATTTGCAACACCTGCTTTGAATCAGAGACCAATGATTTAATAATAATAATAATAATAATAATAATAAATAATATTAAAAAAATCCACGTGCTCTTATTACACCATTAGAGGAAAATGTTCGCTGTAAGTTCATAAGAGTCTCAAACAATTAACAAAGGCACAAATTAATAGCACAACTGAACATCAAATTGAGACATCATCATAAATGAACATTTAAAAGAAACAGTACTCAATAACTAGTGGAAGCCTCCTGCAATACCAAAGATTTTTTTCTAACTTTATTTCTTCCTAACTTAATTTTTTCCTTTATTTTTTTCCGAACTTCATTTTTCCTTATTATTCTTATTTGGAACCCCCCCCCCCCCCCGCTCCCTCCCCACACTCCTCTACACATCCCTTTTATCCTTTACTTCCCTTCATTGTATTCATTGCCTCAGTTCAAACTACCACTTATCAGAGCCTTCAAAATTCATCATGCAATACAGAACTTTCCATCCCCACTTTTACCCAGCCAGCATCCATCCTCCTCAACTCCCCACCTCACTCACAGACTATCTTTTGTTGCTGGAGTGGCTGGACATGATAGTTGTTTGTGCATAGTTGTCTGGGTGATTGTGTGAATGTATGTGTTTCTTTTTCTGACAAAAGCCATGGCTGAAAATTTAAGTTTTGTGAATGTGATTATCCATTTTCGTGTCTGTCAGCAGCGCAGCCAGCCTCTTTATGGTGAGTTATTAGTAAACTTCTTGTATTCATTTATTTTTCATTTAAAAGATTGAAAAAACAAATGTCAGTGGTTCATGCAATGAGACTGATTCCTGAAGAGAAGACTTCATATCTCTACCACTCGCTATGACTTTGTTTGTCATTGTACCTGTGAATAATAGTAAGTAGGCCCTAGCATTCTTGTTTGACTTATAACAGATAATTTTCTTGACAATAATTGTACAGTGGACCTCAGGATTTGTTTATTTAGCAATGTTGTAGTAGTAGCACACAGAGAAAAGTTAAGTTATATGTGACTTCTTGAAAAGTTTGAAAAACGAGGAAAGAAATCTATTCAATTATGTTGTTCTATATTGGATTTTAGGCCTCCCCTATTCTTATAGTTTTGGTTAGAATATTTCATTGTATGGAATTGATGATCCATCTAAATCTTAATTTAATTTATTTATTTTTCTTACAGAACAGAAAATACCACTGAAGAAAGAATATTAGATGCAGGTGCTACAAGTAACATTACTTTAACATCCAACATTGTTGCTGAAGTAGGAAGTGTGAGCAGTAACGCCATTAATGCACTGACACGTATAAAACTAAAGCAAAATAAAGGAAAACCTGTCCTTGACACAGAGCAAGAAGAAAGGACAATTTTTGTGAAAAACCTTCCCCACACTTTAAATAAAAAGAAGATTAAGAAAATCTTTAAAAAATTTGGCGAAATTGAAACAGTAAGATTAAGATGTGCTGCTGTTGAGGACTTAAAAATTTCAAAGAAATTTGCTGTGATCAAGAACAAATTTCATGCAGAGAGATCAACTATTTCAGCATTTGTTCGTTTTAAACTTAAAGAATCTGCATTGTCTGCACTGGCTGCCAATGGAACCATTGTTGAAGATCATCATATTTTTGTTGATCAGGCCTTGAACTCAAATAAACATGACCAAAAGAGATCAGTTTTCTTAGGAAATGTTCCATTCTGTAAGTGGGAAGATATCCCCTTTTATATTATGCTGATATTTTATCAGATGACATTAGTTTGACATTTTTTTCTAATTACAGCTACTGAAGAAGAAGACATTTGGGCAATATTTGAAAACTGTGGTAGGATGTTGGACATCAGAATTGTAAGAGACATGAAAACTGGAATCGGGAAAGGGTTTGCTTATGTCACATTCGAGGTATGTATTTACATTACTATTGTGATTCTCCAAAAACTCCTTGGATTTACCATTGTGATGTTATAATTAATAAATATTATTTACAGATTTTCATTTATGTTTGTTATGTAAATAGAAATGTCCCATTTAAATTTCCTTTTTTGCTTAGTGTTGATTGATTGATTTTTCCAGGGAAGCCAAAACAGTCTTGGTCCAACCTGCCACTGCCCGCACCAAAACTAAGTTTATTGTGCAGTATCGCTCCCTGTATATCTAGTAAAGCCAACCAATGCCCTTGAAGAGTGCAAGGAGTCCCTTTACCAGTTCTTTATTAGACACAATTTCTTCGGGTCTGGTTGTCCCAAATGTTCTGTGCCTTTTATTCTCCAATGCAATGCATTCGAAGATTTGCTTAGTGTAGTTGGAGAGGGATTTGATTTATTTCTACTGATTCCTCAATGTAGCCAATATTACATCTGTCATTTCACCATAGCCAGTTAGTTGAATAATTGCTAACACAATGTTTCTGGCTTCTACAGCCTTAACTGTTGCATTACTGCAATCTTATGACAGGTTCAGTTTTCTTAGATGTAACATGTGTGTCTCAAATACAAACTTTCCTCGAATCCATTTCCTTCATGGACCACGTTTTTGTCTTCTACTACTTATTCTGTTGAAGCTGGAGGAATATTTTGGAGTAGATCAGAAAACCATTAAATTAAAACAATATGTTTCTTATTTTTCTTAAGCAAATGGGTGTTCAGAGTTTATCCTGCCGCTACTATACAGTAATATGCTTAGACAAGAAAGTCAATGTGTAAGAGACATTTTCAAATAGATGGACACGGCTATTGTGAATTGTTGTATTTATGGTGTTCAAATAATTTGTTGTGAAAGTCAACATTCTGTTAACTGCACTTTATTTTAAACATAGTCAAAATAATAGATTATTACAATAAGATCCCTTTTACCTGCAGAAGCTTGGATTATATCTAAGTTTATGATGCCTAAATATTGCACGGTTACAAGATTTCTAAAGAACATTTAACATGGCAACCAAATTTATTAAGATATGTTTACTTTAAAAGCAGTGGACATAGGGGTTTGAAATATCCCATCTCACAAATTTTACCACTTCAAATTTGGAGTGTTATCGAGTTGCGACTAGATAAAGCATAACACAAGTAATGATAAACAATCCACTACTTGCATATGCGTGCCTGTGTGTATACCTATCCTTTTTCCCCCAAGGTAAGTCTTTCCGCTTCCGGGATTTTCCGGGGGAAAAAGGATAGGTAAACACACACATGCGCGCGCACACACACAAAGGCACACATATGCAAAATGCTAAGAGGTTGGACAGAGATGCCAGTCGAGGCAGAGGCTCTGTCCGGAGATTGGAGGCAAAGATGTTGTAGAATGTTGGGTGGGCATTTCAAACTAACGAAGGTTGAGAAGTGGTGGGCAATGGGAAGAGGGAATATGTTAAAGGACAAGTTTCCATCTCCAGAGTTCTGAAAGGTTGGTGTCAGTGGGAAGGATCCATATAACCCAGACGTTGCAACACTGTGCCAAGGCATGTTTAGCGACAGGGTGATCCTCATTACCAACAAACACTGTCTGCCTGTGACCGTTCATGCGAATAGACAGTTTGTTGCTGGTCATTCCCACATACAAGGCCTTACAGTGCAGACATGTCAGCTAGTAAATCACGTGGGTGCTGTCGCAAGTGGCTCTGCCTTTAATTGTGTACACCTTCCAGGTTACAGGACTGGAATTAGTGGTGGTGGGAGGATGCATAGGGCAGGTTTTACAGTGGGGGCAGTTACTTGGGTAGGAGCCGGAGGGTAGGGAAGGTGGTTTGGGGATTTCATAGGGATATGGACTAGGAGGTTACGGAGGTTAGGTGGGCAGCAAAAAGACACTCTCGGTGGAGTAGGAAGGATGGATCTCATTTTGGGAAAGGATTTAAGGAAGTTGTATCCTTGCTGGGGAGCCACATTTAGAGTCCACTCCAGTTCTGGAAAGTATCCAGTGAGAAGAGGGGCACTTTTAGTGTCCCTCTGTGGGATGTTGTGGGTGTGAGGGGAAGAGGAAGTGGCTCTAGTAATTTTCTTCCGAACCAGATCAGGAGGGTAGTTGCGGGATGTGAAGGCTGTCATCAGGTTATTGGTGTATCAGTTCAGGGATTCGGGACTGGAGCAGACTCGTTTGCCAGGAAGACCTAAGCTGTAGGGAAGGGACCTTTTGATATGGAAGGGATGACAGCTGTTATAATGGAGGTACTGTTGTTTGTTAGTGGGTTTAATGTGGGCGGATGTGTGGAGCTGGCCATTGGATGTCTGCATGTGTGTTTGTGTTGGGGGGGGGGGTGCGCTTGTTTACCTTTCCGTTTTCCCCCTAAGGTAAGTCCTTCCACTTCCAGGACTGGAATGACTCGTCTTCCACTCCCTTAAAAACCACAAACTCCCTTTTCCCCCTCCTTTCTTTCTCTTTTTGTGAATAAGCGGCCATCGGTTGCGAAAGCTTGTATCTTGTGTTTGTGTGTGTTTTTGTGTCTATCTACAAGCCTGTGCTTTGGGTAAGTTATTATTTCTATTATTTTATTTATTTTTGTTGCAACCACTATGGGTTACGTTTACACAACTTCCCTTAATTTCGAAAGTTCTCTTCCTTCCTCTTTTGCCAGTACTCCTTCATCCGTTGGCTCACTCGCGCACATTCTTCTGCGGAGAATACTCTCTTCTTCCTTGTTTTCTCCTTGAAGAAATCCTACACCTCCGCGACCTTTTTCCTAAAGATGTGCCTGTTTGCAATTTCTTCTGCCGTGAGCTCACAGTTTTCTAGGTCCCTGTGCACCTCTTTCACCCGTGGAACTTGTGTCTTCCTGTTCTCCTGGAAAAGAAGAATCTTGTTGGCGAGTCTTTGTGATTTTGTTCTTTTAAAATGTCCATAAAAATACAATCTTCTTTTCTTCATTGTGGTGGTGATATTTTCAAATTGCTGATAATGTTCTTGATTTGATCTTAGGTGGAACGGAAATTTATTTAATATTTTTCTGGGCCCCAGAATCTTTCTTAGGAATTTCCTTTCTTTCTTTTCTAAGTCTGAAAGTCCCTTCCTGGCTATTGTCTCAGATGCATATAAACATTCAGGTTTGATAACTGAACTGTAGTGTCGGAATTTTGCCTGGTATGAGATTGAATTAGATTTGTGTGTGTTCTGACACAATCTGAAAGCTATTTCTATTTTTCTTGCCCATTCTTCAATTGCTGCCTTTTCATTTTTGTTTGCAGTTAAAATCTCTCATAAGTACTTGAACCTCTGGACTCTTTTGATGTCTCCATACCTGATCCTCATTGTCCCTACTGGATCAACGGCATTTATGTTCATATATTCTGTCTTCTCAAAAGATATTTGCAATCCTGCCTTCATTGCTGTTTCCTTGAGGACTTCAATCTGTTTAGTTGCAATTTGCAGATTCTCTGCAAAAACACTAAATCATCTGCAAATGCGAGGCATACAAATGTAAGCCCAGACTGTTTGTGGCCTAACCTGATTCCATTTCCAAAGTTGAACTGACTCATTTCTTTTTGCCATTCCCTGATAACTTTCTCAAAAACGCACTTGAACAGGATTGGAGAGAGACTGTCTCCTTGTCTCAAACCTGTTTTGATGTCAAAGGAATCTGAAAGTTCTCCTAAACATGTAATTTGTGATCGGGTTTTTTAGTGTTTGCTCAATAAGCCTCGTTGTCTTATAATCTATTCCAAATCCTTTCAGCACTTCTATTAATGTGTGTCTATCTATGGACTTGTACGCCTTTTTAAAGTCCACAAAAGTCATGATCACTTTCTTATCGGCTGCTAGTGCCTTTGTTTTGATGGTAAAGATCTGCTCAGCACAAGATCTTCCTGTCCTAAAGCTGGTTCGATATTCACCTAGTTGTTGTTTTATGTGTTGTTGCATGTTTGAGAGCAGTGGCAAAGATGTTGTATGCTACTGGTAGAAGTGATATCCCTCTGTAATTATTGACATTGGATTTGTCACCTTCCTTGTGCAATGGGTTTCTATTATATACATCCTCGGTTCTGTAACCTGGTACCAACTAAAACTAATTCACATTAATTTTCCGTTCCTTTTTCCTTATTTATTCCTTTTTCAAATCCTCAGTACTGCCCAGAATTATGTATGGCATTGCAGTTTCCTTGCAACTCTCTGTGTGACATCACACATCCGCACGGCTGTACGAAGCCCAAAGGAACACCTCGGAGAGGGAAAGTATAAAAGAAAAATGTACAGAAAATATGTTACAGAATTCCTTACACTAGAAATAAAAGAAACAAAACATATTAAAATTTTACTTGGACTTGTTTAATGGTTTAAATGTAAGGTTCCGTTTTTTGAAAGACAGAATTAAAAAAAACCAGCCCATAATATATCTAACTGTTTGTGCATATATACCAATGTTGTACTGGAATTTGAAGGAACATTGTTTTCTCCTCTTTCCATTAGTTTCTTTCGATTAGACATGTGATATGTTGTTACAGCCCGATAGTTGACTGTAAATTACCTGATATTTTTACCAAATCATTGCTTTTTGTAATACATCTACTCGTTTTTGCGTTTCCTTTACTTTTGAATATAAAGTGTGTATTTGTTTTATAGTAAAATCATCTAGTCTGTTGGCATTATATTTTAAATCTGTTATATGTTCTTGTAATTCATTATGTACTAAGTCCGTTTCCGCTTTACATTTTTTTCGAACTTTTTCTGAAACTTGGAAGATAATGATTCAATATTTGTAAGACTCTTATCTGTGAAATATAATAATGGAAAGTCCAGGTTGGAATTAATAATATAGTAAAGACATTTTACAACTCGCCACAAAAATGTGGCGACGAGCTGTGACAGGCACATACAAAGACACACACATACAACACCTTCAGCTATTGGCCATGGCTTTCTTCAGAAAATAGAACACTCATGAAATCACACAGGCACACAACACAGTCATACAACCATCACCTCCGGCTGCCGCACTTCAAATCTCTTATCTGTGACACTTTTATACTCTTGACGTGAGGTAATGTGTTGATTTACCTTATCATTGATATCAAATAATGATTGCTTATCATTTTTCATTTTTTTTTCTATTACAGTTGGTGGATGGTCCTTCACTATTTCTTCTTCTGTGAGTGTGTTTTAATAGTATCTGCCGAATCTGTTGTGATTTCGGATTTTAAGGTTGAAATCGTGGATTGTGTTTCTGTCTTCCAATTTTCTAATTTAATAATAATATGTGATAGGGAAAAACTCACCGTAAAGATGAATGTTGAGCCGCCAGCAGAACAAAGAAAATACAACACAGACACAATTCTAAATTTTCGGCCACGGCCTTCCTCAGGTAGAGTGATTGTGTAGATGAGAGTTCGCTTTCTCTTTCTGAGGAAGGCCACAGCTGAAAATTTAGAATTGTGTGTGTGTTTGTGTGTCTTTTATCTGTGTCTGTTTGTCTTTATGGTGAGCTGTTCCATATCTACATTTTTTTTAACATACTTTACTGGACATTCCATTGTTGTGATTTTTTCTAACTTAGTGTCTTAAGTCTGTAAGTTTGGTGTCCCATACCTGTTCTTGATTTGCTAGCTTAGTGTCTAATGCTGTAAGCTTTGTGTCCAATTTTTTTCTAATTTTTTGAATAAGGTGTCTGTGTTTTGGCGTCCCTGATTCGGAAGCTATACTTCTTGTTACCACTGACATGACCACTGTAGGTATTTTGTTTCGAATTATATTTATATACACAACACTAAATTTTTGGTGAACACAAATCTTTCACTTTGTCACGGAAAGAAAGGAAAAGAGTGGCGGAGGGAGGGACTGTTTTACGCTCACCCGGGTTTTTGATGGAGGTGCACTGCGTGTTGTTCGTAGTGTTGCTGGCAGTGTAGATGATAACTCTGGAACTGTTAGCACGTCGCCTGTCAGGAACATGTAGTTCACCGTACGCGAGGCCCGTGTAGTCTCGTACTGCACCAGGTTGTCCGCAACCAGCACGTTGATGATGTCTTGGCCATCGATAAGGACGTCTTATGGAGTACATCTTCTGAGAACTTTTTTTCATTGCTACAATGTTGAAATATATGTATCTTATTCGTATTATTTTTGGATCTTAATTCGTCAATACTGTTTTCTAATGGCTATTTCATTGTTGCTACAGGTTTTTTCTTCGTTACAATTCTTAATTTCATATTTTTCTATAAAATTTATAGAAATTTGTCTTCTTTTTGGGCAGTATTTGAATTTCCTTTCTTCCAGTCTGTAATTCTTCAAATTCATGGTCGCTAACTTTGTAGTGAAACTGTTGTCGATTGGAAAGATAAAAAAAACCTCTACTTAAGTCTTCTCAACTTAGGATCAAAGGCATCTTCTTTTCCATTTGCAGGTTAATTACAGTTATAGATAAGGAAATTCTACAAAATAATAAAAAATCCTTTAGTTAACTGGTATGTTATAAACGTCCAATGCACATCATCGCTTAATAACAAAGCTTGTTTGCTACGTAGTACATTTTAGAATTACATATATTGAACGATGTTGTTTATAACAAAACAAGATGAAGTATTATAAAATCCACAGATATTTAAATGCACATTAAAGTTCCTTGCCATATCTGCCGAAAGGTAGTATAGATTACTCCACAGCTGCCTGCACTGTGCCAACTGCCATAGCAAGTAGCATCCTCGTGGCCAAATCCCAACTCTCTGCAACTGTGGCCCTACGCAGACGTGCGACAGGCACACAGTGTACATCCTTTGACTACCACTAAATTCTCTTTTATTGATCATAAACATCTCACGGTGGGAAAAGTGATTCATAGTGCAACCACAAATCGGTGGTTACATTACAGTATCCATTAAATTTTGATTTAAAATTTGAATTTTTTGCTTTGGAGAAAATACAATCTTTTGAACATCACCTTTAATTTCATTAATGTCTTTGGAAAACTCTTCTCGTGGTTATGTTTACACTTCTAACGACAACCTCTGATATTTATTTCCCTGGCCTTATCCTGAGAAAGTATTGACTGTTTTAACTCTTGGAATCTTTCTTGCATAACTCAATTATTCTCTAGGCATGTATTTATACGGTCATTTAGTTTTTCTCTAGTGCTCAATATCTTTGTCACTGTGTCAAACCTGACAAATTGTCTGCCATTTGTTTTTTCATCTTTTGTGTCTACGTCATGTAACTTCCTATTCAGCTATAATTTTCTGGAGTTCATTGACTCACTCGGCAATTCCTGTTGAACCTTCTGACACCATTCTCCTAGTTATTGGCATATGCTGCTCCTTGCACAATGCTAAAAATAAAATAAATGTTAGGTCACACACTCTCCATTTGCTGGACAGTGTGCTGAAATACTATGCGCGTTGAATTCAGAACATTTTTTTGTGATTAGTCCAGTTTGTTACTCCTTGAAGCAACATCAACAAGTATATACTCCATTCCCCCATCAACTTGCATGTGAGATTCATAAAAGCTGCACATACATCATTTCTGCATATTATATCTGACTTCGTGAGTCCTCTAATTTCCCCAACCAAAACGATTGGATTATCTTGTGACAATACAGAGATAAGTAGCGTACCTTGTTACACGGTGTGTTCTGTTTAGGGGGTATTGGTAGGGCACAACTGTGTGAAGTGGCATGCTGCTGGTCTACATTTAGTGTAGTCTTATTCACTTCTCCAATGAATGATACACTGCAGGTTGATTTCATTTCATAGTTAAAAACGGATTGATGCATCTTTATAGTGTTAGAATTTGACACTTGTTTCTGTAACAAACATCACCCAACAGTCTAAAAGTTTTTTCCAGTTTATTGCCATAGTTCTTGCTTACATATTTGGTAAACTTTCTGATTATAATTTTGTATTTCCTTTTGAACGTGAGTAGCCTATGAGGTGATACCTTAGAGTCCAGGCCAATTTGTTTAGCATAATGCCCCACAAATCTGTAAGTCTTTGATGCATTGCGCTCAATTCATTTCTGCTTTAATAAATCTCTGGTAAACATGGTTTCTGGGTCACTAAACTTCTGACTTTAGGCACCATTTCTTTCCATGACTTCTTTACAATATTTTTAATTTTAAAATTTTATTCACCCCCACCCTTCCCCCTCCACCCATTTGAATTTATTTGTGACTTAAATGTTCGCATGGCTCTCTATGCCCCTCCAGAAAGGTTCTCTCTTGCCAGATATCGTCAATCATCTTAATCTCCTCTCACTCAACACTGGTGAACCTAGACTTCTAACAGACTCCACACACAACCTTTTCCATTTAGACCTCTTGATCTGTACTGCTAAGCTTGCAGATAAACACTCCAGTGATCATTTCCCAAGTGTCATTCGTCAGCTGATGCCTATCCCATCAGCTTATGCACACAACTGACAGCTTTCCAAAGCATCTTCAAACGGCATTGTACATTGGAGAATGGTATTCAGTGCAAATGGTTCTGTGGACAATGTTGCTTCATTATTAGCATAATTAACAAGGTAGCTGGCTCTCATTTATTAGATCTTTAAACAGTTTCACCCCCTCTTCCGTTATTTGGTGTAACCTCTGTCAATACTTTGGGACCTCAGCTCATTTCCCGAGTACGGGCTAGGCAAACCCGGGGGCGTGAGCTGCGGACTGTTGTGCCAACAGTCCGCCACACCATAAGCTCTGTGCGTGTTTCAACTACCATCGTCCGCCGCAATTGTGGAACGTCGTACGTTTCAGAGTCTAGGGATCTTGACTTAACTGCCTGGGTCGCAAGGATGGTACAAACCTCATTATTATTAGTATTATTATTGTTGTTGTTGTTGTTGCTAACAACAATGTCGCGTTGAAATAGAAGCAGGCTTGACTTCGAAGGCAACTGCACACAGCACATATACTGAAAGCACGTTTATTATGAACTTAACATACACGCAGCACTGACTGCCTCTCGGGCAGAGGGCTCTGCTATTTATACATAGACAGAATATACCAGAAATTAGAAGTACAGTTAATGTAAGAAACAAGTAGAATTTACAAGTTAACATTAGAAAGATGCAGAAAATTCTAGAATTGTAATTACAAAGAAATAAATTTTTGCCGGTGGGCGGGATTGAACCGGCGACCAGCACCGCAGTCGGTGACACTATCCCCTGCGCCATGCCGGCATTCGGTTTACGTGGTGTCTCGTGGCATTGCTCCCTCTCCTGGAGAAACAGCGACCCGCTGTTATGTTCAGTGTGGAGCCATCTGCAATGTTCTGGATCTTAACCTTGTCATGGGTCCCCCTGTTTGGCAGTTCAAAAGAATTCCTCCCTTCTCCACAATTATCGACGACAAACGTTCCTGTTGTGGCTTCATCAGGAACATTACCGTTCTTTAGAGTCCTTGAGCAAGAAGCCATTTTCGCTATCTGCTCTTCAGGATCGTAGTAAGGCTTCATGCGCAGGACGTGAACAATGCCTCTTCATTTTTGTTTTGACGACGGCTCATAATCCTCAACTTCGTACGTGACATCTGACAAGCGGCGTATGACACAAGGACCAAAGTATCGCTTCAATAACTTTTCTGACAGTCCAACCTTCCTTACAGGGTTAAAAGTCCATACCAGATCTCCTGGGCTGTACACAACAGGTCGGTGCTTGTTATACCGCTGACGGTCCTTCTCCTGTGCGTCCAGTGTCCGTATGCAAGCCAGCTGTCTTACTTCTTCGACCCTGGTGATGATCTGTTTAACATAGTCATCCTGAGTGTCATCCAGTTGTAATGGGGTATCCATTGTCGTCTCAGCTTCATAGCCATGGAGCAGGGAAAACGGCGTGAAGCCTGTGGTGTCTTGTCTTGCGGTATTGTAAGCAAATGTCACGACTGGCACAATTGTATCCCAATCCTTCTGCTCAACAAGGACAGCATATTGGCTAACGTCTTGTTAAAACGCTCTGAAAGACCATTTGTCTGAGGATGCAGTTGTGATTCTGTGGACAATGTCACACCGTGACATTACCTCTGATACTAGTTTTGACTAGTATACTTTTCCACGGTCAGATATCATGACAGTTGGTGCTCCATGCTTCAAAATAATGTCTTCTACAAGGAATTTTGTGATCTCTGGAACTTCTGCAGTCGGCATAGGTTTGGTGACAGTGTAGCGTGTGAGATAGTCAGTGCAGACTATTATCCATTGGTTACCGGTTGTCGACTTCGGAAACCTCCCTAAAAGATCGATCTCAACTTGGTGGAATGGAGCTGCTGCCAGCGGAATCGGTAGAGATACCCTGGAGGTAACTGCAGCACAGGGTTCCGTCGCTGGCACTCTTTACAAAGACTCACATAGTGCTTGACAGATCGGTAGAGACCTTTCCAGTAATACCTGCGTCTGATTCTCTCTAGGGTCTTCACGAATCCCAGATGACCGGATATTGGAGCATCATGGAAATATTTGAGAATAGCTGGCTGGAGATGAGCTGGAACAACAAGTAGCCATTTGAGGCCCAGTGGATCGTAGTTGCTTTTATACAATGTTCCGTTTATAAGTTGGAACTCTCCATTGGTCGGTTCTCCTACCTCCAAGGCCTCTGTGGTTTTTAATAGTGCTGGATCTTCCCTCTGTTCAGCTGTAACGTCATCTAATTCGTGAGGGCTGAAATTTCATTCATGCTGTGGTGTTCCACTAATGGATTCCTCGAAAGGCAGACAGCATCCTTGTTTTTTCGCCCAATCTTGAATACCACTGTGACATCATACTCTTGGAATCTTAGTGCCCATCTTGCTAGTTCGACCTGATGGATCCTTCAAGCTAGTCAGCCAACACAAAGAATGGTGGTCTGTCACGACAGTGAATGGTTTGCCGAATAAATACGGTCGGAAGTTGTTGTTAGCCCAGATAACTGCGAGACATTCTTTCTCACTTGTAGAGTACTTTATCTCGGACTTTGAGAGTACTCTTGATGCATAGGCTATCACTTTTTCAGCACATTCCTGAACTTGTACAAGCACTGCACCAGTCTCATAACCACTAGTGTCTGTGTGAAGTTCAGTTTCCGCATTCTCGCCGTACAAGGCTAGCACTGGTGCAGAAGTTAGAGCCTCCTTTTGTCTCATCCCAGTAAAACTTGGCATCTCCCTGCAGAAGTTCTTGTAATGGACGTGCCTTGTTACAAAATCCTTTTATGAAATGTCAGTAGTATGAGCACAGTCCAAGAAAACTTCTCACATCACGAATGTGCTGAGGAGTTGGAAATTCTGTGACTGCCCTTACTTTATCTGGATCCAGATGGACACCATCTCCGTTGCAAAGACATGTCGAAGCAAGTTGTCACACATGCGTTCGAATGTGGCCGGAGCATTATGTAATCCAAATGGCATTACTTTGAATTCATAGCGGCTGTCAGGTGTAATAAAAGCCGTCTTCTTCGTGTAAGCTTCGCCAACCTCAATTTGCCAGTAACCTGTCTGCAAGTCCATAGTTGAGAAGTATGTAGCTCCTTTCAAGCCATCTAAGGTGTCGTCAATGCCCGGCAATGGGTAGACATCTTTCTTTGTGATTCTGTTCAGCCACCGATAGTCGACACAGAATCGCCACGTGTCATTCTTCTTCTTTACAAGTACCACCGGAGATGACCAAGGACTCACCAAAGGTTGAATAACGCAACTCTTCTCCACTTCCTCACGAATTATCCATCTTTCAGCTGGCGACACTCTATACGAAAGCTGGCTAATTGGCAGATGATCCCCAGTATTGACACGGTGCTTCATCGTGGGCCATTTCGTCTGACTTTTCCCCTGCTGAGACCCGAAAATTTGTGTAGTATAGCTAACACCCACTGGGGTTGTTCCTTTGTCAGTCCGGGCCCTATTGGCAGTTCTATGTTTGTTGCCTCCAGCATGTTGTCTGTACTAACAGCGGAGCATGAATCTTCATTGATGATGTTTAGCTTACTGTTCTGGATTGGTTCAGCTGTCCCAATACACATTCCTTAGGGAATAAGTTGCAAGTGACAATTAATGATCCAAATCTCTCCTCGACCTCCGGTAATGCTTATGATAGCCGCTGGTAAATTTCTTTGGTGAGCCTGATAAACTTTTTACTATCAACAAGCACTTCTCAGTTTAATTGCTCATCTGTGTTTGTGATTGCCACTCTTCTCATTGTCTGTGGCGGGATCATCACATTGTCAACGACAAATAACTTCCCAGAAAATTCTATATTACGTGTAGCTGTTGGTACAACTTCTTCAATTTACAGCTCAGATCTTCCACAGTCAATGATAGCTTGGGATGCCTGAAGGAAGTCCCATCCAAGGATGACATCATGAATACATTCTGTTAACACGACCAATTCAAACGGCTGGGTCTTGTCGTCGACGGTTATTCTTGCGACAAAAGTTCCTGCTGGCTGAACGTACTTTCCATTTGCTACCTTCAGCACAGTTGTTTCCGTATCACAGAACATTGTCTTCTTTAGTGTGCGGCGGTAATTATCCGACAGTACAGAAAAAGAACTCCTGAATCGACAAGTGACCGGACAGGTTGGCCGTTGATTATGACGTCAATGAGATTTTCCGACATCTTAGCGACTGTCGTCCGTGGAGGATTTTCATCTGCTGCGGCCTCACCTCCGTAGATGGTCGCCTCGCTTAGTTTTCCTGGGCTCTGCAGTTCGGGGAGCGGCTGGTACCTCCGTACGTCGACAGTGAACGGCTGCGGCGCGTCGGGGAGCGACCTCGTCTAGGGTACGGCGATGGGCTTGTTTCCATAGGTAGACTGAACCCATCAGCAGGTGATTGCCTGGGATAGAATTGCTCTGACGGCTCACATCTTGCGGGAAAATAATTGTCAAATACTCGCCTTCTCTCTCTGCAGTAGCGTACGACATGTTCAGGGCGACCACAGTGGAAACAGTGGCGTGTCGTCTCGTGTCCTCGAGACGTCTATTCTTCGACGGATCATTATAGTTACCGGGGGAGTCGGTTGTGGCCGCGTCGGTCGGTTCATAGACTGGCGGCTGCAGCGTAAAGCCTCTCTCACACGGAGCAAGATTTGTGGGAAGCCTGCCGCGAGGCACACAGGGCGGGTGAGCGGTCGGCCCTGCGGACTGCTGGAGGGTTGTTTCATGCACGATTCTGGACATAGCGCGCGTCCTGTTATTCTCGCACGTTTTCGGAATGTTACATTTGCTGGCCAATCGGGAGTCCTGTGTCGCATGTGACCTTGCAGCCAGAAAGGCGGGAACTCGAAGAGAGCAGTCCAGGCGGAACGCAGTGCCACGCACCCGCCAGCAAAGTGCAGTCTTTCCCAAACGATTCTCAAGAAACTATTTGATAAAAAAATATAATTCTCGCCCAACTTATATATGCATTCTTCTGCTTCATGATGAAATGAATATTATTTTGTTAGTGATCATAGTTCTTGTGATATTTAAGGATTTAGTACAATACTACAAGGAATCCGAAAATTTTACATTGAAAAAGAGAGGTCGCTATGAATTTGCGTTTAGTACATGATAGGTCATATGTTGCTGCGGATGAAATGTAGCTGAAATATTGAATTATTCTTCCAAGTTGGAAGGATGTCGTTATCTATCACCAATCTCCAGATAATGGGTTGTATGTAAAGCAGTTGTTCCCGATCCCATGCGTCAGTGAAGAAAACGGGACGAAATTTTCATATAATCCCTCATATATCTTAAATCATTGGAGGTATCGAAGCAAGATTTTATAAAATGATAGTATGCAAAGAAAAGTTTATTTTGTCATGCTATTAATTTACGAAACTTTCATATGAAAGGCATCATTCGATCAACGACATATTTTATTCAATGAAGTAATGAACTTTTAAGGAGTCACAGATAACTGGTAAAACTAAATTTACTTTGTTTAGTTTCACAACGTCAGTGAGAAATTTATTTGTTTAATTTTATACCACTTATGGTTATTTTCATATACTACTTACTTGTCTTGCCCTCAGTATTACTAAATACAATTTAATATTATGTGGTAACTGCAAATGCATAAAAGTGTTAGTTAGAGGAATATTTGTAAACTCTGTTGTTTTGACAAAAGAAGCAGATTTTAGCATTACAACGAAATCTCATCACTGAAATATTACTCTGGAAAAAAAAGAAAAAAGTAGTGCTGTGAAATAAATAGCTTCTTGATTTGAAATTACATTGGAATTTGATATCCCAGTATGTTTTTAAATGATATAGAACAAACCGATGAGATTGGTTATTTTTTTTATCACAAACATCTTTTAGCTTGTCAAAAGAATTCAATTTAGACCATGGTGGCTGGTTTACGGGATTTCTAAGATTGAGATACAAAAATAGATTTTTCTCCTTTTTTCAAACACGATTTTTACCATTAAAATATACTTGGTTATTGGATTCCACGAGAGTTTAATTGTAACCACACATTTATGTGGCCTACGAGACTTTCCTTCTTCTTCTGACAAACGTATTTTCACATGCTGTCCCTGACAATGTAACTTCTCTTGTTCTGATGTTAAAATCCACTTCTTTTGCCAAAAAGCTAACAAATATTATTTTCACTAACTTTTTTATGTAGATAAAATAGCAACAGAACATTGAATGTTCTGATTTGTAAGGGGAGTAAACGGCAGAGTAATCAATCGTCCAGAATATTGAAACTAATAGTACTGAGGGCAAGATAATTTGTACGTCATGAAAACGTCCATTCTAATTGAATGAGTAACTTCTTCACTTACATAGAAAAACAACAATTTTCGTTTCTCTAGCTATTGATGGTCTTTAAAAAGCGCACTACGTCATTCATTAAAATCTGTACTTTGTTAAATATTGCGATTCATGTGAAAGTTCTGTAAATTGATCATATGAAAAAATAATCTCCCCTTTGCGTGTTATCGTTTGATAAAATCTTGCTTCGATACCTCCAATCATTTAAGAGAGATAAGGGATTTTATGAAAATTTATTTCAGTTTTCTTCGCCGACGCGCGTGATAAGGAACAAGTACCTTACATACAACCCATTATCTCGAGATTGGTGATAGATAGCGACATCCTTCCAACTTAAAAGAATAATTCAATATTTAAGCTACATTTCATCTGCAGCAACATATGACCTATGTTGCACCAAATGCAAATTCATAGCGGCCTCTATTTTTCAATGCAAAATTCTCGGATTTCTTGCAGTACTATACTGAATCCGTTAATTTCACAAGAACTATAACCACAAACAAAATAGTAGATAGAGCTTCATGAAGCTGAAGAATGCAGCTGTAAGATGTGCAAGAATCAAATTTTTTTAACGAATAGTTTCTTTACAATTGTTTGATAAATAATGTAGCTCGGCGGTGTTGGGCGTCTTGGCGTCCACCCAGCGAAGCCAGCCTGCACGCTTCCGCACCCTATCTTGCACTGTGTGTGAGAGACCTAGTGTTTTTCAGCCACTTTCGTACTGCGCAGCCGACTGACGTGCGCCCCATCCAGGAAACTTCTCGCGAACCATGCTCCGTGTGGGAGTGGCTTTAGTTATAGCAGGACGATGCCATTCTTCACGTCGGGTGTGATTGACGGGCAGGCAGGAGCTAATGTCTGAAATACCTCTTCCTCAGCGGCGTCAGCCCCCTCGTGACTTATAGGGCTTACATCCACGGCCGTAATCTGATGCTTGCTCAGTCCAGGTTGTCATAAATTGTTGTAATTCTTCTCTCACAATTTGTTGTATGAGAGAAGTGAAGTCATGCTGGTCTTCCACAACGGCCATAGGAATTACACTCGGAAGACTGTCATACTTCTTTCGTCCGACACTCCTTTGTTGCAGCTCTTAAACACGCTGACACTACTTGATAACCTCTTCTGTCATAGCAACGTCTTTGATCAGAAGAGCTTGGTACATGTCTTCTGCAATACCCTTCATCAGGTGCATGATTTTGTTGGCCTCAGTCATATTCGGATTGACTGTTACGCAGGGCCAAAACATTCTGTATGTACGACTCTGTCGGCTCACCATGTCATAGGGCCTGGTTCTTCAGTTGTTCTTCCGCCGAGCGGATTTGTCGCTGGCGGTCTCCAAATGTCATCTTAAGTTCTGTCTGGAACATCTCTAAGTCATTAAGCTTGTCTTCGTTGTTCTCAAACCATTGCTGAGCTGTTCCGTCCAGGTAAAAATAAACTTTGGGCAAGCACATTGTATGATCCCACCTGTTGTACTTGGCGATTCGATCAAACCCTTTTAGCCATTTGTTGGGATCCTGTCCAGCGTCTCCAGCGAACATCGATGGGTGTCTGATGTGCAGCTGGCTTACCGCTGATTTTTTGTGCCCATGGTTCTTCTGATGATAAGGACTTTTGGAAGGATGTACTCTGTATATTCCTTGTATTACGATTCTAGTCCGTGTAAGCGAAGGCTTCTATGTTGCCTAATCGGAGCCATGGTGATGCAGCTGTTGCACAGGTTACCTGGCGCTTCCACCAAACAATGTCACATTGAAATGGAAGCAGGCTTGACTTCGAAGGCAACTGAACACAGCACATATACTGAAAGCACGTAACATACACGCAGAACTGACTGCCTCTCGGGCAGAGTGCTCTGCTATTTATACATAGACAGAATGTACCAGAAATTGGAACAACAGTTAACATAAAAAACAAGTAGAATTTACAAGTGAACATTAAAAAGATGTAGAACATTCTAGAATTGTTAATTACAAAGAAAGAAATTTTTGCCGGTGGGTGGGATTGAACCGGCTACCTTCAGCACTGCAGTCAGTGACGTTATCCTCTGTGCCATGCCGGCAGTCGGTTTACCTGGTGTCTTGTTGCAATAATAATAATAATAATGACCTCAATCTCAAGGTATGCTACATGCTGAGGAGATGCATGGCTGTTGAGGTCGAACAGTTGTTAGCGAGCAACCTCTGGGCAACCTGCTCCACCTTTGTTGTACAAAGCTCACCCAGGCAAGTGGGGCTCTACCTGGGCGGATGTATATTTCCCTAGCTGCTCGTGAGATGAAAATGATAGAAGCAATTAATAGTGCGGTCACAAAAATGCCATCTCTAAGAGAGGCAAGATTGACTTCAAGACTGATATGAATAACCCACATACATTTCCTTCCTTGGCCATGCCGTGGTAGGAATGTAGGGCTAAAAATAGGGATGAACCATGCTCTCCGAAATTCCTGGTGTGTATACAAACTGATGGCGATTCATTTACAGCAACTGAGCCTCTTTTCTTTGTCGAACATCTCGAAGACAAGTATGGCGAAGTGTTAGGTATGTCAAAACTGAGAAGTGGTGCAGCGCTCGTAGAAGCGGCATCCCCTGCCGAGTTGCGGGCACTACTTGCCTGCGACAAGTTGGGCAATGACCCTGTGAGCATCACACCACATAAGTCCCTTAACACGGCCCAAGGCATAATTTTCCATAAAGATCTGCTATTACAATCAGACTATGAGTTGCACGCCAAGTTAGAGTGACGAGGTGTTCACTTCATTCGGTATGTCCATAGGGGACCAAAAGATTGAAGGGTAGCCACCAGTGCTTTCATCCTGGGCTTCGAAGGCGATACATTGCCTGAGGAGGTCAAGAATGTAATTTACCGGTACGACATAAAGCCTTACATTCTTCCCCCTAAGAGGTGCTTCAGATGCTGGAAATTCCGCCACATGTCATCCTACTGTAATTCCAGCACTACATGTAGGGACTGTGGGCATCCAGCACATCTGGATGCTTCATGTACACCACCTCCCATTTGTTTGAACTGTGGCCAGCACCATTCGCCCTGTTTGCTGGACTGCACCATCCTGCATAAAGAAAGGAAGATTATGGAAATAAAGACCTTGGACCGAGTGACATACAGAGGCACGCAAAAAATATGAATGGACTCATCCAGTTATGATGTTACTTCATTTGCTACAGCACTTAGGTCATCACCATCCTCTGTGGGGATGACAGTAACCATCGACTGAGGACTATCTGTGGGGCTTAAGGGCCATCACTGTACACCTGTCTTGAAGGTTGGGGCCTACCTTCTTCCGTTGCTCTGCCAACACCACCTGTGGGAGCACCCTGCCCCCAACCATCAGGGACACCAGTCCCCCAACCCCCAGCTGGAGAAGCATCAGTCTTCTCTGGCCTTTCTTGCTAGGAAGGGGTCCCCCGGGACTGTCCCTTCTGAGGATTTTACCAGTTCCAAACAGGATTCAAGCCAGCAGCTGATGGATCCATACCTGCTGGTCGAAGGAATTCCCGATCGTCATTGGTCCCTGAAGTTTTTTCAGACAAGCCCTCCCAGTGGCTTCAGCGTAAGGAACAGTGAGAGGAACGAAAAATGAATAAAGAAACTCCTCTTGCTCCTACGTCACACCTAACTACATCATCTGCTTCTGACAATCAGGTGGAGATCATCACATCCCCCGAGGATCTCGTCCTCACTGAAACTATGGAACTAATGGTCCTTGATTCTGTAGGCTCTGATGGAAGCTGCTGGTGAACCTATGGAATAACAAATTTTTGTTCAAATGAGATAGATTGGCTGGTCAGTACTTACCTTGTGCTGTACCGGTAGTTACACAAATGAAGAAACAGAAAAAGGAGACAAAAAGGATAAGCTTTCGGAACACAGATCTTTCATCATGTGGGAGAAACGGGAAGAAGAAGGGATGGGAACAGAAGGGAAAGGTCCCCCCAGGGGGCCCACAGCTCTTTTGTGGGTACGTGTGTGGCGCGCACGGGGCCCCGAGCCGAAGTGACCTTTCTTCTGTCCCAGGCCGCTTCCCTCTTTCCCCCCCGGTTTGTGCCTTCGCCCGGAGACGGGCGTTTTTCATCAGTCAAAGGTTTCTTTTTCGCTTCCTGTCTTCTCTTCTTGGTCCTCTTCCTTTCTTGTTCTTCAGCCTTCTCCTATTTTTCCTTTCTCCTTGTTCTTGACTCACCCTTTAATCTCCGCCTCGGCGTTTGAGATTCTCCCTCCTTCATCCCTTTCTCTCCTTCCTCCTTTCTTTCCTCCCTGTGCGTGTCTGAAGGTCGACCCACGCTCTGCGTAGCCGGTGACGGGGTAAGGCGTAACTCCCCGCCCCGGGTAGACATGTAGGGCACGTACGTACCCCCCGGTAAAGGCCGGGCCCAGGGAGGGGTGATTACCCGAGCTGATACCTTCCGAACATGCCGATTGGTCCCTCCGTCCGTTCTCGGGAGGTGTGACCTGAGGTGCGAACAGTCACCTAAGGCGGGTGCGCCCTCAGTGAGGGCCCCCACAAGGAAGGAGCGCGCCATCGGAGACGCCGGTAATCATGGGGGACACCTCCGCTATGAAACCTTCCACATCATCTATAACCTTGACCCATAAGCGGAAACATGATTCTCAGCCACAGAAAGCATTGCCAAACATTCCTAGGTTCCTGGTGGTATCACGTACCGACGATAAGGATTTTTCTGCAGTAAATCCGTTCATTATTCAGAAGGGTGTCGATGCGATCGCTGGTCCCTTGAAGACCTGCTCTAGGCAGCGCAACGGGACCTTGTTGCTCGAAATAGAAAATGCATTCCAGGCGCAGAAGTTACTTCGAGCTACCCTTGTACATACTTTCCCTGTGAAAGTGGAGGCTCACCGCACCCTCAACTCTTCGCGGGGGGTAGTGTTTTCTAGATCACTGGATGGGTTATCGGACGAGGAGATATTGAACTATATGTCCGATCAGGGAGTCACGGATGTTCATCGCGTGATGAAAAAGATTAACAATGAACTCGTGCCAACCCGTACTGTCTTCTTGACTTTTGACAAGGTTGACCTGCCATCGAAAGTGAAAGCGGGCTACGAGGTCATTTCCGTCCGCCCGTACATACCAAATCCTACACGCTGCTTCCATTGCCAAAGGTACAATCATACCAGTAAATCTTGTCCAAATGCAGCCAAGTGCGCCACCTGTGGCAGGGACGCTCATGAGGGTGAATGTCTACCTCCATCCCCTCGCTGCATTAATTGCATGGGTGACCATGCTGCTTCTTCACGGGACTGCCCCGTTTATAAAGAAGAGCGGGTCATCCAAGAGATTCGCGTGAAGGAGAAGGTCTTGACCTATGCCGCTCGGAAGTTATTAGCTAGTAGGAAGCCCGCAGTACTCCCGTCAGGTACTTTCAGCCAGGTCCTCGCCTCCCCTCGACCAACTAAGGAGGTGGGCATTCAGACTTGCGATTTAACGTTCAGTGACACTGTCGTCAGATCGGCTAGCCCGAAAATTGCTCGTTCCACCTCTCCGATGCCTTCTACCTGTGCTACACTGAATTCGTCGACCAGTTCACACACATCCCGGGCACCCAAATCTGCTGCCCGGAGTTCAAAAAGGGAACCCGTCCGCGAAGATTTTCTCAAGGCTCCGACTTCTCAATCGTCAACCGCTTCTTCAACCTGTCATGCTTCTAAGAAGGCTTCCAAAAAAGAACAGCCCCCACCTTCCCCGCCGCGGCGTGACTCGTCGGTCGCGCCATCCAACAGTTGCCGGCCTCGGCCGTCTTCTGTTTCACCGGGACGCTCCGTTTGCCGGGCACCCGGCCGTCTACCGGCGGTGGAAGCTGCCCCTCCTGATCAACTCCGGGAGGTGGCAGACACGTCGATCGAACCAATGGAACATGACCCTTTGCCACTAGATGGCGATAGCAGTGCTACCTCGAAATCCGGTCCTCAGGGGCCGTCGAGGTGACCCCGCTTGCTAGTTGGTTTTTATCCTTATTTCTTATTTCATTTTTATCATGGCACTCCTTCAATTGAACATTCGAGGCATTCGTTCCAATCGGGAGGAGTTAAAACTACTCTTTCGGTTGCACTGCCCGCTTATCGTCTGTCTTCAAGAAACTAAGTTGCGTCCACGTGATCGTGCAGACTTTCCACACTACACCTCTGTGCGGTTCGACCTGCCACCCGTGGAAGGTGTCCCAGCCCATGGAGGGGTTCTGATGCTCCTTCGAGACGACGTCTATTTCCATCCCATTTCCTTGCACACTCACCTACAGGCAGTTGCCGTCCGCATCACCTTATCCACATTTACCTTCTCCCTCTGTAATATATATTCGCCATCGTCATCTGCCCTTACTAGGGCAGATGTGCTAAACCTTGTTGACCAGCTCCCTTCACCTTTTGTGTTGGTAGGCGACTTTAATGCCCACCACCCCCTATGGGGCTCTCCGGCACCTTGTCCGAGACGCTCCCTTTTGGTGGACGTTCTCCACCACCTCGATCTTGTCTGCCTCAACACCGGTGCACCGACCTTCCTTTCTGACACAACACACACTTATTCCCATATAGACCTCGCAATATGCACTCCGCAGCTTGCCGGTCGGTTTGAGTGGTACGCACTTTCTGACACGTACTCGAGTGACCATTTCCCTTGTATCATCCACTTCCTACATCATTCCCCATCTCCACGTCCCACCAGTTGGAACATTTCTAAAGCCGACTGGGGGCTTTATTCTTCCATGGCTGTTTTTCACAATCAGCATTTTCCCAACTGTGACAGTCAGGTCGACTACCTCACAGAGGTTATTCTCACTGCTGCTGAACGTTCCATACCTCGTACATCCTCTTCTCCACGTCGTGTCCAGGTCCCTTGGTGGACTGCAGCCTGCCGCGACGCGCTTAGAGCCCGGCGCCGTGCTTTACGCACCTTTCGCCACCACCCAACTTTGGAGAATTGCATCAATTACAAACGTATGAGAGCGCAGTGCCGTCGTATCATAAACGACAGCAAGAAAGCTTGCTGGACTGCTTTTACTAGTTCTTTTAACCGTTTTACTCCCTCCACTGTTGTCTGGGGTGGCCTACGCCGTTTGTCCGGCATCAAGGTCCACTCCCCGATTCCTGGCCTGACCGTGGAGAACGCGGTCCTCGTGGACCCAGCTGATGTTTCAAACGCATTGGGTCGTTTCTTTGCGGAGGTTTCGAGCTCTGCCCATTACCACCCTGCCTTTCTCCCTCGCAAACAGGTAGAGGAGGCACGGCCGCCTTCTTTCCGCTCTTTTAATCGTGAAAATTATAACGTCGCCTTCACCATGCAGGAGCTAGATCGTGCTCTCGCCCTGTCCCGGTCTTCTGCTCCCGGGCCCGATTCCATTCATATTGAGATGCTGAAGAACCTCTCTCCTGCGGGCAAGTGCTTTCTTCTTAGTACCTACAATCGCATATGGACTGAAGGTCATGTTCCCACAAGTTGGCGTGAAGCCATTGTTGTCCCCATCCCCAAACCAGGGAAGGACAAACACCTTCCTTCCAGTTATCGCCCCATTTCTCTGACGAGCTGCGTCTGTAAGGTGATGGAACGCATGGTTAACGCTCGGTTGGTCTGGCTCCTCGATTCTCGCCGCCTCCTGACTAATATCCAATGCGGTTTTCGTCGACACCGCTCTGCTGCTGACCACCTCGTTACGTTGTCGACCTTCATTATGAACAACTTTCTAAAGAAGCGTCAAACAGTAGCAGTGTTCTTCGACTTGGAGAAGGCATACGATACCTGTTGGAGAGCGGGCATTCTCCGCACATTGCACACATGGGGCCTTCGGGGCCGCCTTCCTCTTTTCATTCAAGCGTTTTTGGCGGATCGCAAGTTCCGGGTACGGGTGGGCTCTGTTTTGTCAGATGCCTTTTGCCAGGAGAATGGGGTACCACAGGGCTCCGTCTTGAGTGTGGCGCTCTTTGCCATTGCAATCAATCCGATCGTAGATTGCCTTTCAGCCAACGTCTCCGGATCTCTTTTTGTTGACGATTTCGCAATTTATTGTAGCGCCCAGCGGACGTGTCTCTTGGAGCGTTCTCTCCAACGCTGTCTTGACCGTCTATATTCCTGGAGCATCGCAAACGGCTTCCGATTCTCCACTGAGAAAACTGTGTGTATCAATTTCTGGAGATACAAGGAATTTCTTCCACCTTCTCTACGTCTCGGCCCTGTTGCTCTCCCTTTCGTGGAGACTACAAAATTCTTGGGACTCATGTTGGATCGGAAACTTTGCTGGTCCACACATGTGTCCTACCTGGCTGCCCGTTGTGCCCGATCCCTTAACGTTCTTCGTGTCCTCAGTGGCACGTCATGGGGAGCGGATCGTACCGTCCTGCTTCACCTTTACCAGGCCATTGTTCAGTCGAAGCTCGACTATGGAAGCCTTGTATACTCTTCAGCACGGCCGTCGATTCTCCGCCGTCTCAACTCTATCCACCATCGGGGATTATGTCTTGCGACCGGTGCATTTTATACCAGCCCTGTTGAAAGTCTGTATGCCGAGGCTGCTGTATTACCCTTGACCACTCGATGTGACACACTCTTGTGTCGGTACGCATGCCGCCTACGGTCGATGCCCAACCATCCATCTTACAGATTATTTTTTGACGACTCACTCGATCGCCAATATCAGTTGTCTGCGATTGCCTTGCTTCCACCGGGAGTTCGGTTTCGCCGCCTGCTACAGCGGCTCGATTTTACCCTTCCTTCCACCCTTCGGTTGAGCGAAAGCCCATTGCCACCGTGGCATCAGGCCCAGGTTCACACACACCTCGAACTTAGTTCGCTCCCCAAGGAGAGCACTCCGGATTTGGTATTCCGCTCGAGGCTTGTCGAACTCCGTTCGCGGTTCGATAATGCCGTATTTATTTACACTGATGGTTCCAAGAGCACTGCCGGTGTCGGATCTGCCTTCGTCGTCGGGGACAACCGTTTCCAATACAAGCTCCCTGACCGGTGCTCGAACTTCACGGCTGAGCTTTTCGCCCTCCACCAGGCCGTTTTGTATACCTGCCGCCACCGCCACCCTTTCTATGCCATATGTTCTGACTCCCTTAGTGCCCTGCAGAGTCTTAAGGACCCTTTCTTGAACCATCGTCTCGTGTATCGGATCCAACGCTCCCTCCAGTTGCTGGCGGATGACAGCTGTCACGTTTCTTTCCTGTGGGTCCCTGGCCATGTGGGTGTGCCCGGGAATGAGGCCGCCGACACAGCAGCCAAGGCAGCAGCTCTTTTGCCTCGCATGGCTACCTTTTGCGTCCCATCGGACGATGTTCAACGGGCTCTTCGCCGGAGTATCGTGTCGCAATGGCACAGTGTGTGGCTTTCACTGTACAACAATAAATTGCGAACTGTCAAACCGATCCCGACCGCTTGGAGGACATCCTCACGCCCCTCTCGGTGGGAGGAGGTCATCCTGGCTCGGTTGCGGATCGGTCATTGCCGTTTCAGCCACCGTCACTTGCTATCCGCCGAACCTGCACCGCTATGCTCCTGCGGTGAACTGCTGACAGTGCGACATGTTTTACTGACTTGTGTTAATTTTAATCATCTCCGTGTAGCCCTTCACTTTCCGTCTACTCTGGAGGAAATTTTAGCTGATGACACACGAGCAGCTGCTCGAGTTTTGCGTTTTATCAACTTGGCCAACTTATCCAAGGATATTTAACTCTTTTAATTGTCTTTTATCTTTCGTTTTTAGCCTCTTGTTGATGTTCTGACAGTCACCATTTTTTGAGATCATAGCGAATCTACGTTCTTGGCTGGGCGCTAATGACCATAGAAGTTGTGCGCCCTAAAACCACAAAAAAAAAAAAAAAAAAAAAAAAAGAAGGGAAAGGTAATTTTTCCGTTCCCATCCTTTCTTCTTCCCTTCTCTCCAACCTGATGAAGGCACTATGTTCCGAAAGCTTATCCTTTTTGTCCCCTTTTTTCTCTTTTTCTTCATTTGTGTAACTATCAGCGGTACAGCACAAAGGTAAGTACTGGCCAGCCAATCTATCTCATTTGAATAACAAATTTTCTCTGTCCCATTATGTATTTTTGTCTTGAACATTCCATACTCCAGTGGAATTGCGGCGGTTTTTTCTCCTGCTTAGCTGAGCTGTGATAAATCATCAGCACCTCACATACATTTTGCATTGCCCGCCAGGAAACCTGGTTTCCCACGACGCGCACCCCTGCTCTATGTGGCTATGGGCATTACTATCGTAATCGCGCAGACTATGAGGGTATCAGGTGGCGTCTGCATCTATGTCCTTACCTCTGTCTACAGCAAACCTATTCCTCTCCAGATGCCTTTGGAAGCTGTGGCTGTCAGGATAAGGGCTGCATTGAATATTACTATCTGCAATGTCTAGCTCCCTCCTGAAGGTGCAATATCCCAACACGTCCTGGCTGCACCGATTGCTCAGCTATCCACACCTTTCCTTGTATTGGGTGATTTTAACACCCATAACCCAATGTGGGGTGGTACTGTGACTACTGGGTGTGGTAGAGATGTCGAGGCATTACTGTCCCAACTCGACCTCTGCCATTTTAAATAATGGGGCCCCCACACATTTTATTGTGACACATGGCACCTACTTGGCCATCAATTTAGCCATATGTAGCCCAGGCCTTTTACCATCCATTCACTGGAGAGTCCATGATAGCTTGTGTGGCAGTGACCACTTTCCGATCTTCTTGCCACTGCTACAGTGTGTCCTGAACGATTGCCCTGATTGGCTCTAAATAAGGCAGATTGGGACTCTTTTTACTTCTGCTGCCACAATTGGTTCCTCAAGACATGCGAACATAGATGTGGCAATCGACAGTGTCATCTCGGCCATTATTTCTGTGGCTGAGTGTGCCATTCTTATTTCTTCTGGATGTCCCCGGCAGAGGACAGTGCCCTGGTCGTCACCAGAGATCGCTGAAGTAATAAGAGACCAGAGGCAAGCTCTGCAGCATCACGAAAGGCACCCATCTGTGGAGAATCTCGTAGTTTTTAAGAGGCCCGAGCTCGACTCCTAATCCGAAGACACAAGCAGGAGTGCTGGGAGAGGTACATGTTTACCATTCGATCACAAACCTCCCCATCTGAGGTGTGGACGAAGATAAAATGTGTTTACGGCTACCAGAGTCCTCTCAGTGTGCTTAGGATTTCCGTAAATGGAGTACTTTGCACAGATTCACATGTAGTTGCTGAACACTACGCTCAGAGGTCTGCATCGGTTCATTATCCACCCACTTTTTGCATCCTCAAAGAGTGGGAGGAACGAAAGAGGCTCTCCTTCTCGGTTAGCCGTGTGGAACTGTTCACTGCTCCGTTTAGTGAATGGGGACTCCTTCGTGCTCTTACTCATAGGCCCTGGGCCAGACCGCATCCACAACCATGTGCTAAAAACACTTGTCAGAGTAGTTGAAACAACAAATTCTAGCCACGTTTAATTGGATTTGGAATGATGGTGTCTTTCCCTCTGAGTGGAGAGAGAGAGAGAGAGAGAGAGAGAGAGAGAGAGAGAGAGAGAGAGAGAGAGAGAGAGAGAGAGAATCACCATTCCAGTTCTCAAACCTGGCAAAAACTCAAACGAATTGGACAGCTACTGACCCATCAGTCTCAACAATGTTCTTAGCAAGTTGCTAGAGAATATGGGGGTTGTATCAATACATTTGACTCTTAGTCCAGTGTCCATTATCTACCTTGCTCTCCATTTGCCTAACACTTTTAGGCTGTAACAGAGCGGCTGGATATTCTACTTTGGTCTGTGATCACCTGGCCAAGACACTCTGGCATTCTCTTAAAATCTTTCCCCTTTTATCCATCTTTTATTTGCTACTTTTATTTCGTGGCCTGTTCAATTCTTTGCTTTATGTATTTTAACGTTTTATACTGCATTGTAGTGATTTTTATTGTATTCTCTATGAATGGAACAAGTACATTCATCAACATGCACTCTTTGTGACAGACCTCCTGAGGAACGGGCGGTATTCATATTCAGATGTTACAGCACGTGTCTCCAGAGGGCTTGCATATTCTTCTCTGAACGTCTGGACAGATGGCACATTCCCTAGGCACTGTCGTGAAGCCACGGTCATTCCCATACCTACGCCTTGCAATGACAATCATCTTCGCTCTAGCTACTGTCCAGTCTCCCTCACCAGTAATGTCTGCAAGGTGATGGAATGTATGATTAATGGTCAGTTTGTATGGCGGTTAAAATCTCAGAATCTCACAAATGATCAATGTGGCTTACGTAAGTCCCGCTCTGCTGTCTATCGTCTCATCATCCTATCGACTCGTATTATGTCTAACTTTTTACAGAATCATCAAACAGTGGTAATGTTTTTTGACACGGAGAAGGCCTACGACACTTTTGGGAAATTGGCATCCTCCATACTTTTCACACTTTGGGAGGCCTCTTTTTTAAAAGGTATGTGGGTTTGACCATGTCAAATTTTTTATTCAGGGAAATTGTGTACCACAAGGTTCAGTGCTAAGTGTTGTTCTTTTTGCCATCACAAGTAACCCAATATGGATTGTCTCCCATTAGGTGTTTTGGCTTCTCTTTTCATAGATGACTTCGCCATTTACTGCGGCTCACAACAAACATGTTTACTGGAGCGGCATTGTAAGCGGTGTCTTGATCATCTCTAATCGTGAAGCATCAACAGTTTCGTCTGCTCTTCTGCAGACAAGACAGTCTGTGTGAACTCTGGTGGTCTACAGAGGCTCTCCCACCGACTCTCCACATTGGTTGAGATGTTCTATCAGTCGCTGACACAATGAAATTCTAGGGACTTGTGTTCAGCAGGAAACTGCCGGTTCTCTCACGCCTCCTCCTTCGCAGCTCAATGTACCTGTTCACTTAATGTTCTCAGGGTACTGTGTGGCATTTCATAGTGTGCGAGAAGGTCCACTCTCCTCAGCTTGTGCTGATCCATCGTTCTCTCAAAACTCCACTATGGACATATTGTCCACTTTTCTGCAGTTTCGTCCATTTTACATTGTTTCAACACAATCCATCATCAAGAAATCCATTTGCAATGGGAGTCTTCTTTACCAGTTCTATAGTGGTCTCTCTGCCGAAGCTGCCAAATTATCACTATCCTAACGGGGGGAAATCATTCTCAGTTGATATGCAAGCGTTTGTCGTCTATGCATGGCCACACGAACTATGCTGCCTTTTTTACGATTCCCTTGACCATCCGTTTGCTGTGCGTCCAGCTGCTCTATTAACTCTCGCAGTTCGCTTTCGTTTGCTCCTTCGGCAGCTAGACTTTACACTTTCTGCATCATTCTTGATGGGAGTGAGCTCTTCCCTATCTTGGCTTTCTCCTGAGGTCCATGTAAACTTTGAAGGACACTACCCTGGCTCAGTCTATCACATTGAGTTCCTCACACTCTGTATGCAGTTTGATGACAGTATCTTCATTTACACAGATAGTTCCAAGACTGACTGACTGGTGCTGGGTGTGCCTCTTGTACTTGGCTACAATTCCTTCCAATATCGTCTGAGTGGCCAGTGTTCAATCTTTACTGTGAAACTCTTTACTATTTAGTAGGTCACTCAGAACATCAGGGACACTCACCCCCAAGTACTCACCTGCTTGGTTTCTCTTTAGAGCTCTTGCGTCCAGTCCATCCCGTGGTACAGCGGATTCAGAAAAGCCTTCTCTCACTAACTCCCAGTTGGATGACTGGTGTTTCTGTAGGTTCCTGGGCATGTCAGTTTTTGGGAATGAGATTGCGGATGCTTCTGCGAAGTATGCAGCTTTCCTCCCTCACATTCCTACCTATTCTGTTCCATCAGATGACCTATGTGATGCTGTCTCGAGGTATATGGTATTGCTCTAGTGTGCTTCAAGAGAACAAACTCAAGAGACGTCAAACCCCTACCTAATGCCTGGCCAACTTCTTCTCGGCCCTTTCACCATGAGGTGGTCATTGTAGCCTAGCTGCACATAAGACACTCTTTTCAGCCACCGCCTCTTACTATGTGGTGACACAGCTCCACTTTGTAGCCACTGTTCCCAACCCTCGACTCTATGCCATATTGCAGTGTGGTACCCCGAGGCCTCGACCTGGGGACTACATTGCGCCATCAGTCCTCCACACTGTAAGCTCTGAGCGTGCTTCAAAAACCACTATATGGCGCGACAGTGGAACGTTGTTTGGTACAGAGCTTGGGGATCTTGGCTTCATTGCCCAGGTTGCGAGGAAGCAATAAGCCTCATAAAAACAAACAAACACAATCTCGAGGTGAGTTGCACACTGAGCAGATGCATGGCTGTTGAGGTTGAACAGTTGTTAGTGGATACCCTCTGGGTAACCTGCCACACTCTGTTGGTATTTGGCTTACCCAGACAAGAGGAGCTCTGGCTGCATGAACGTTTAATTCCCTAGTTGCTTGTAGAAATGAAACAAGCACAAAGTAATGTTGGCAGATGTAAAACTGACGCCTCTAAGAGAGATAAATTTAATGCCATTCAATATGATCCCCACTCTTTTACTTCCACACCTTGGAAAGACGTCGGGCTCAAACTTGAGGTGAAGCAAACTCACAAAGTACACAAATGGATGGGGAATCCTTTTCAAACAACAAATCACATTTCTTTATCGAACACCTCGAGGACACGTTCGGGCAGGTGGCGAGTAAGTATAAGATGCGTGGCGCATCCGTTCTCATATAAATAGCATTCCCCACCAAATCTGTGACATTACTCATCTGTGAGAAACTGGGCGATATTTCTGTCTCCGTCACTCCCCACAAGACTATGAATATGGTTCAAGGTATTATATTTCATTGTGATCTTTTACTGCAAACTGATGAGCTACGTGTGAACTTTGAGAGAGGAGGGGTTCACTTTATTCACCATGTCTACAGAGGTCTGAAGGAAGACACAGTCGGTACAGGTGCATTCGTCCTGGCCTTCGAGGGTGATTTATTACCGGAGAAGACCAAAGTGATGATATACCGATGCGATGTCAGGTGTTACATCCCTCCACCCATGCGGTGTTTTATCCCGCATGCACTTGCGCCTTTAAAAGTTACGCGATCCTTCGTGTGTGTGTGTGTGTAGCATTTTTCTGGCAAACAAAGAAAAGTTTGTAATGGACCTAATATGTCTAAATAAGTATTTCTATTTGCTTTTATAAGAAAACACAAATATATACTATTTAAAATTGGTAAAATGCCGATTGTTTTAAAATTACTGTGAGCAGAATGGTAACGCACGAGTCCTCGCAGGTTAAATGTTAGTTTCGGTCACATGTCTTCCAGATGTGAAGGCCGCCCCACCTGTCAGAACTGTGGATGAGCCCCCGTCCAAATGTCCTGTCCGTGTGAACTGCAGACACCACCACGCCCCCTCCCCTCCCCATTGCCGGACTGCACTACACTACATAGAGAGAGATCGTGGAATAAAAGACCTTGGACTGGATTACTTATTCAGAGGCTAAACAAAAATATGAGCAGCTGCATTCTGTGTGGCTGTCAACATCTTACACCACAGTGGCTGCCACATTATTGACAATCTGGAATCTGAAACTTCCTGGCAGATTAAAATTGTGTGCCGGAACCGGGACTCGAACCTGGGACCTTTGCCTTTCGCGGGCAAGCGCTCTACCACTGAGCTACCCCGACACGACTCACGATGCCGCCTCACAACTCTACTTCCGCCAGTACCTCGCCTCCTACTTTCCAAACTTCAAAGTTTGGAAAGTAGGAGGCGAGGTACTGGCGGAAGTAGAGTTGTGAGGCGGCATTGTGAGTCGTGTCGGGGTAGCTCAGTGGTAGAGCGCTTGCCCGCGAAAGGCAAAGGTCCCAGGTTCGAGTCCCGGTTCCGGCACACAATTTTAATCTGCCAGGAAGTTTCATATCAGCGCTTACTCCGTTGCAGAGTGAAAGTTTTATTCTGGAATCTGTCAGAGAACCGTCAGGCCTGGTCGCCTGTGCCTGCAGTAGTTGCAGACTCGCCGTCCCCCACTTCTCCCAAATTACATAACTAGGAATCGCCAATCCCCCAAACCTCAGGGAGCCGAGGAAGAGTCGACCTCCTCCAGCTCTCCCCACAAGGAGGGGATCTCTTGGTTCCATTTCTTACATGGTTTCTGCTCCTATTGACACTAGTTTGTGGCTGAAAGTGATACCGACAAAGTCTTAGGGTTTCCGGGGCTTCCTCAGTCTTCAGAGTCTAAAAAACAGTCCCAGTTCAAGAAACAGAAAGGGAAGAGAGACCACTCTAAAAAGAAAAATAAGATGAAAAAGAACAAGGAGAAGGAGAAAGAGTCCACATCTGCATCCGTAGATGACACTGAGTATCTCATACCTACTCGGGACTGAGATCTTGGTGGATCCTCAGATGTGCTGGGGTAACTGCCCCACTTTCCACAGATATAGATACTGCAGTTAACCAGGTCTTTATCGCTATTGTTTCTGCAGCCGAGGCATCTGTTCCCTGCTCTTCATCTACCGTCTGGTGAAAGTAGGTGCCCCGGTGGCCTACAGAGGTCACTAAGGCTATCGAGGACAGTCCGTAAGCCCATCAGCAACATCGGTGCCACCCTTCTGTGAAGCATCTCATTGCCTTCAAAGAAGCTCTGGGCACGGCTCATCCTGCAAAGCAAACAGGACTGTCGGGAAAGATACATTGCCACCATTGGCTCTAGCATCTCCCCATCTTGGGTACAGTCACAGGTTCGGCATCTTTCTGGCTTTTGCCCTTCGGCGTGTATTTCCTGTCTCTCTATTGAAGGTACCCTTTGTAGTGACTCGGCCGCCGTAACTGAACATCTGTCAGAGTAATACACCTGTAATTTTGCAACATTGGGCTACAGTTCGAATTTCCACGCCCTTAAATAGCGGGTCGAACATAAGCAGGTATCGTTTTGCACACGCTGTCAGGAAATGTATCACTCCCAGATTACTGTGTGCGAACTCCGAAGTGCCCTCAGCTTGCTTTGACACCTCTCCAGGACCGGATCGCGTCCTCAACAGATTTCTCCGCCACCTCGTGGTGGACTTTCGGGGTCAGCTGCTCACCCTCTTCAATCGCATCTGGGCAGAGGGCATTTTCCCATATCGAAGGTGGGATAGTATTACTGTCCCAGTGCTCAAACACAGTGCTGACCTGCCAGAGGTAGACAGTTATCGCCCTATTGACGCCACGAATGTAATGTGTAAACTCCTCGGTGACTCGTGCTGTCAAAGCTCGGAGCCTTCTGGACCTGCAACAGGGGTCTTCCTTCGGGACCATTCAGCAATTGACAATCTCGACTTGCTGGAATCAGTTATTTGTACAGCTTTCACTTCCCGAGTGGCTTCCCAGGACTCAACCAGAGTTTCTCTAGACATCCTTTGGTATGAGCTGGGTCCCAGGCCACATTGGCATCCCAGGAAATGAAGACGTCTGTCAGCTGGCCGAGCAGGCAGCTACCTTACGACCTCTACAGATCAGCGTAATGCAACTGGATCCCCAGTTGGCGCTACACCGGAAAATGCACGCAGTCTGGAGCTCTGAACAATGTACCCCTAATGCGCCGAACAAACTACGTACGATAAAGTTCTTCACAGTTGCGCGGAAATCTTAGAGGTCTGCACGATTGGACTCGGTTGTTCTCTGCCACCTCCGCTTTGAGTGTACACAATTGACACACGACTATCTACTTCGCTGTGAGACCCCGCCTGAGTGTCGCTGTGGTGCTGTGCTGACTGTGGTCCATCTTTTGATGGACTGTCCCAGTTTAGTCCCCTTGCGGCAGTCTTTTAACCTACCCGGTTTAGCGTCAGGTGACAGTGTCTCTGTGGCTAACTCCATTTTATGTTTTATTCGCAGAGCTGGGTTTTATCACTCCATCTAGCAGTAAGTGTTCTTGCCTGACTTCTCAGGCCCATACTCCTACAGCATTTTTTATTTTTTACCTACACCTGTGTTGTCAGTCTGCATTGGCAATGTGTTGTGTTGGTGCCTAACCCAACTCTCCATTTGGAGACTCAGTGAGTCCAATTTTTTTTTTTTTTTTCTTTTTTCCTCATGTTTGCGTTCTCTGATAGGTTCAAAGGCATTCTAACTAATTTTATATCGTACAGTTTGTGATCAAACTTTTATAAGTAACAGCTCTTACCGACTGAAAATGCAGATTTCCTAAAAGTCTCAAGTTTAAAGATACTGAAGTTGTTACTTATGTAGGACTATACCACATTTACGCAACAGTGGAAATGTGTATTTCAGTAGAGTTAAGCAGGAATTCATTCCATCCATTTCATAAAGTGTGTTTCTGAGGCGGCTGACAACTCATGTGGCATGCTGAGGCACATGTCTCGTGTGCAGAAATTGCACTGTTTCTGAGCGTTTGTTTCTGACTCGGCACAATGGCTTAACATTGAAGCTTTGCGGTGCTGCATTGTTTAGCCATCAGTAGAGGACACTCTCAACAAATTTAATGATGAAATGAAATTAGAAAGCTAGATTTAACGAAAAAAGAAAGTACAATTAAAGAATCCCTGAGACGGATTTACGTCTCTAATATGTCAAAGACATTATTGATCGATCTGAAGCATTGAATTAAAATTTGTGGTGCGGCCGGGAATCGAACCCGGACCTCCATGCTTACTAGGCAGACGTCTTAATCGTTAGACTACCACACCACTAACGATTAAGGCTATTCCGAGGCGCCTTAATCGTTAGTGGTGTGGTAGTCAAGCGGTTAAGACGTCTGCCTAGTAAGCATGGAGGTCCAGGTTCGATTCCCGGCCGCACCACAAATTTTAATTCAATGCTTCAGATCCATCAATAATGTCTTTGAAAAAAGAAAGTTTTGTCTTCGCCATAATACACCAGGTTTCACATCAAAGATTGCCAAAGCCAAACTCAGTGATTCTTTTTCATTTTCGAACTTGAAAAAATGGCTTTATGGTAAAATATTTGCCAAAAATGAAGAGGTTGAGTCTGCACTTGAGGGCTGATTTTCAGAAGGTAACAGTTGTAAAGATAAAGAGAAAAAGTGTGTAGAGGTGTAAGGGGTCAATGTAGAAAAATAAAGATTAAGAAATAATGTTTTTTCTGTGTTAGATTGAGTACCTTTATGGTAGCTGCCATAAAACATTAGTTTCTCATTTCCTTTTTAAAATGTTCTTGTTTGAAACAGTTACAACTCAGTGTTGGCTAGATCTTTACAGGCTGTCTTGGATTAGTCATGATATTGTGCATTTTATTGTTGCTTATATGCTCTAAAAACATATGTCTTTGTTTTTTGCAGAGTGTGGATGCAGTGGAACTGGCATTAAATCTCAATGGAACACCACTCAAAGACAGACCACTACGTGTATCAAGGGTTATTCGAAAGAAGAAATTTGGAGTTCATCGTCGCAGTAATAATATGAAGTGGCATTCTGACAGAAAATCGAAACAAAATCCTCAACTCAAAGAAAATATCAGAAAGCAAGTGCCAAAGAAAGATGAGATGTGTAGTAAAGCAAATAACATTCCAAATACAAAAGTTTGTGACATTCCATCAGAGAAAACAGTGAAATTAAAGCAGAAAAAAGTGCCTTTCCAAGGGCAAAAGTGTGTTGTTAGGAAGCAGAAGAAAGTAAGTTTCTTGGATTGCTTGGTGTCTTAAAATAGTAATTGAAAAAAGCAGTTTTACTGAAAAAGAACAGATTGAACATACTTGTCACAGATTATTTATTATCTGTTTTCTCCATTGAAATTATCAGAATATTCATAAATCATAGAGGGTAGATAGCAATTCACTATAAAGACAGGCACCTTCAATGTATAGTCACATTCACACTACAGTAAAACCCCTTTTTATCAAATCTCTGGGGGCTCAAATAGTTTTTCCTTAAAATGGGGTTTTCTTTAAATGAGTGTTTTGCCTAGGTACACAGGAGTGACCAGAATTATTATCCAAGCATTTTAGGAGATGTAGTAGATATTTAATTTCAAACTTACCAGTTAACTGTCAAAAATTCTCTCTCTCTCTCTCTCTCTCTCTCTCTCTCTCTCTCTCTCTCTCTCTCTCTCTCTCTCTCTCTAAATCAAGAAGAGTTGTCTGTTTTCTCCTTCCAGCACATTTTAATGAAAGAAGTGTCACTCAAGTTGGTTGATGTTTGCCAGAATTGCCTTGTCTACATTGAAAGTGGAGTAGTTTCTGACAGTGTCAAGTCCCTTCACAGCAACTTCAAACTTGGTGCAATGGCATCATCATCGTCACCACCACCACCACCACCACCACCTGCTATTTCAGAGCATTCCTTCATGAAGAGTTTCACACATCTCACTCACAGTCATATCAGGTGTCAAAGTTGAAAGATCGTTATCGCACAAAACAAAGTCCTCGAATGTCAAATTTTCAGGAACATCTGCAATTCATTCTTCTTCAGGAACAATGTCATCCTCTTCAGCAACATATGAAGCCTTGCACAACCAGCCTTTACAAAACAATTTAACACTGTCTGCTGTGTTACACAATTCTGTGCAGCAACAAACAAGTGCATGACTTGTAAAATGTTTAATTTCATCACTTTCTTTCTTTCAAGGAAGGTAATAGATTTTTGCTCACTTGCTGCTCTGTATTTTGCTTTGACAGAGTTTGTTATGCCTAGCTCTAGAGGCAACAGGTGGCTAGTTCAGTTTGGAGGGAGAAACACAACTTTTACAATTTTTATATTTCTCAGAAGTTGTGTTCCTTTGGGATGTGTAGGGCACCGAGCAATAATAAGCACCATTTTCCTCCCTTCTGAAGCCATCTTGGCATTTAAACTCCTAAGAAGTCTTGTAAAGATTTTTGTTGTCATCCAGGAATTACTGCTGTACTCGTGAATACGAGGTAGTGTTTCGGTGTTTTTAAAACACCTGGGAGTTGTGAATTTTCCTATTATCAGTGGCACCAACTTCTCACTTCTGTCACTGTTAACACATAACAGTGCAGTCATTCTGCCCTTGCTTTTCTTACCTGTTTTTCTGGGAAGTAAATTATAAAATATGCCAGTTTCATCTGTGTTAAAGATGTCTCTGAGCTTATATTCCTGTATTAAAGGTGAGGGGGTAGTGGTCTTACAGTAGCTTACTGGGTTTACATAAACATGCTCACTCTCGCCATTCTGCAATGTGAGGTTATGATGCTTTTTAAACCGATCTAACCATCTGTTTGATGCACAAAAATTTTGTACACCTATTCTGAAGGAAATTTCCCTAGCCTTCTCTTGAAGTATATTCCCGCATACAGGAATGTTGCCTCTTCTTACGTCATGGAACCAATTTAAAAGAACATTTTCCAATCACTGAATGTCAGAGTTCGAATGTTCTTCCTTGCAGATCCCCTGCATTTAATAGTGCTTCCTTGTTTTTAAATATGCTGAACAGACGCGCTGGTGCTAAATCATACTTCTTTGTCGTGTCTGAAAGTTTTACATAATGATTATATTCCACATTGTGAATGATGGTCACTTTTTGTTGAATTGTTTGTTGTGTTTGCAGGCTACAATTTCACAAAAATGAAATTTTGAAAAACTTAAGATTTAAATAAAATAACTAATACAACACTTCGCGACTTGCTCTTTGTATAAACAACTGATGTCGGATCACGTGACTACAAATGTACAGTACACAATGCACAAATTGCGTTCTGCTTCATTCGATGCTTTTTCCACTATCGCTACACCACAGTTCAATCTATACACAGCCCGTGTCAATTGAAAGAATCAATTTCTATTTACTGCCAACATTTGTCTTATTAAACAAAAAAACAATTTAAAGAAATTGGAAACTCACTTTCACTTGTTAGGAATTTCATAAAACAGGATTTTAATTTGGGAGAAAATTAAATCATTCTTAAAGACTTCTGCTGGGATCGGCGGAAATTTTCGTTAAAAGGGGGTTAGTTAATTCAGGTTTTTACTGTACTTAAATTTCAGACACAGCCTTTATCAGTAAAAGACAGACATACATTCACATGATTGTTCAGACATAACACGTGCACACATGACCATCATCTCGGACCACTCCAGCGATGGTCACGTGTACTTGGAGTGATTGTGTGGGGCTATCGAAGAAATTAAGTAGTGTGACTGACTGTCTGATCCACTTGCTTGTTTGTGGCTCAGCAATCGTCGATTTGCTACGTGTCTTCTGTTACTGGCATGCCATTTTTGTACTTGCCATTGTTATATTTGTTAAACATCAATCTATACATATAAAAGAAAGTCGCATTAGTTACACTATTTATAACAGAAGAACGTCTGAACCAAATAGGCTCAAAATTGGTGGGGAGGTAGCTTAGAAGCAGGAGACGGACATAGGATACTTTGTCCCGTTCGACCGTGTTTCTGTGTTAGGTGACATAGAACTGTAAGTATAAGGCCATAGATGATTTGAACATGTAAATTCAAAGCCAAATCAATAGCAAGTAACATATATTTATTAATATTGTCTCAAGAAAATGTATTATTGTTGATACTTGCATTCATTTACTTCGATGATTTCCATTTCCGGTCCTGTTGAAGTCGTCAATTATCCAACAAAATTTCTGAATTCATTGGATTTGCTAGGAATGACACCGCACAATTTGCAAATCAAGGTTGGGTTTGTGATAAGCATGTTACGCAATCTAAACCAACCAAAACTCTGCACTGGAACAAGACTCCCTGAACAAGAAGCTGATGAACAATGAGATTGAAGCAATGATAATCACAGGAAAGTTCAAAGGAGAGGACGTTCTGATTCCAAGAATACCACTGATTCTAACCGACTTGCCATTTCCGTTTAAACTTGTCCAGTTTATCGTATATGACACAAGGACCAAAGTATTGCTTCAATAACTTTTCTGACAGTCCAACCTTCCGTACAGAGGTAAAAATCTATACCAAATCTCCTGGGCTGCACACAACAGGTCGGTGCTTGTCGTTATACCGCTGACAGTCCTTCTCCTGGGCGTCCAGTGTCCGTATCCGAGCCAGCTGTCTTGCTTCTTCAACCCTGGTGATGAGCTGTTGAACATAGTCATCCTGAGTGTTGTGCAGTTGGAACGGGAACAGCGTATCCATTGTCGTCTCCGCTTCACGGCCATTGAGCAGGAAAAATGGGATGAAGCCTGCGGTGTCTTGTCTTGCGGTATTGTAAGCAAATGTCACGACCAGCAGACTTGTATCCCAATCCTTCTGCTCAACATCAACAGCATATCGGCTAACGTCTTGTTAAAACGTTCCATAAGACCATTTGTCTGAGGATTGTATGCAGTTGTCATTCTGTGAACAATGGTGCACCGTGACATTATCTCTGATACTAGTTTTGACTGGTATACTTTTCCACGATCAGATATCATGAAACGTGGTGCTCCATGCTTCAAAATAATGTCTTCTACAAGGAATTTTGCGATCTCTGGAGCTTCTACACTTGGCACAGGTTTGGTGACAGCATAGCGTATGAGGTAGTCAGTGCAGACTATTATCCATCGGTTACCGGTTGTCAACTACGGGAACCTCCCTAAAAGATAGATCCCAACTTGGTGGAATAGAATTGCTGCCGGTGGAAACGGTACGAGATACCCTGGAGGTAATTGTGGCACATACTTCCGTCGCTGGCAATCATTACAGTGACTCACATAGTGCTTGACAAATCGGTAGAGACCTTTCCAGTAATACCTCCGTCTGATTCTGTCTAGGGTCTTCACAAATCCCAGATGACTGGATATTGGGACATCGTGGAAATATTTGAGAATGCCTGGCTGTAGATGAGCTGGAACGACCAGTAGCCATTTGGAGCCCAGTGAACCATAGTTGCTCTTATGCAATGTTCAGTTTATAAGTTGGAACTATCCATTGGTCAGTTCTCCTACCTCCAAGGCCTCTACGGTTTTTAATAGTGCTGGATCTCCCCTCTGTTCAGCTGTAACGTCATATAATTCAGTGAGGGCTGAAATTTCATTCATGCTGTGGTGTTCCACTAATGGATTCCTCGAAAGGCAGTCAGCATCCTTGTTTTTTCGCCCAATCTTGAATACCACTGTGACATCGTACTCTTGGAATCTTAGTGCCCATCTTACTAGTCGACCTGATGGATCCTTCAAGCTAGTCAGCCAACACAAAGAATGGTGGTCTGTCATGACGGTGAATGGTTTGCCGAATAAATACTGCCGGAACTTGTACAAGCACTGCACCAATCCCATAACCACTGGCTTCTGTGTGAAATTCCGTTTCCGCATTCTCGTCGTACAAGGCTTGTACTGGTGCAGAAGTTAGAGCCTCCTTAAGTGCCCGGAAAGCTTTTTTTTAGTATCATCCCATTAAAACTTGGCGTCTCCCTGCGGACGTTCTTGCAATGGACATGCCTTGTTACAAAATCCTTTTATGAAACGTTGGTAGTATGTGCACAGCCCGAGAAAACTTCTCACATCATGAATGTGCTGAGGTCAGGACGGACACCATCTCCATTGACTAGGTGCCCTGTGCCATCCTTCTTTACGAGGACCACCGGAGACGATCAAGGACTCTCCGAAGGTTGAATAATGTCATCTTGCAATATCTTCTCCACTTCCTCCCGAATTGTCCATATTTCAGCTGACAACATACTATACGAATGCTGGCTAATTGGCGGATGATCCCCAGTATTGATACGGTGCTTTATCGTGGGCCGTTTCTTCTGACTTCCCCTGCTGAGATGTGAATGCACCCAAAAATTGGTGTAGTATAGCTAACACCCAGTGGCGTTGTTCCTTGGTCAGTCCAGGCCCTATTGGCAGTTCCATGTGTGTTTCCTCCAGCGTGTTGTCTGTACTAACAGCAGGTCATGGGTATTCATTGATGACGCTCATCGTTCTGGATTGGGTCAGCTATCCCAGTACACATTCCTTTGGTGATAAGTTGTGACTGCTTGCGACTATTAGTGATCAAAATCTCTCCTCAACCTCCGGTAATGCTTATGATAGCCGCTTATATGTAAACATCTTTGGTAAGCGTGGAAAACTTTTTACTATCAACAAGTGGTGCACAGTTTAATCGCTCATCTTTGTGACTGCAACTCTTCTCATCATCAACGGTGGGATCCTCACATTGTCAAAAAATTCTGTATTACATGTACCCGTCGGAACAATTTATTCAATTTGCAGCTCAGATTTTCCACAGTCAATGATAGCTTGGGATGCCCGAAGGAAGTATCATCCAAGGATGACATCATGACTATATTCTGTTAGAATGACAAATTCAAATAGCTGGGTCCAATTGTTGATGGTTATTATTGCGATACAAGTTCCTGCTGGCTGGACTTACTTTCCATTCGCGACCTTCAGCACAGTTGCCCCCGTATCACAGAACATTGTCTTCTTTAGTGTGCGGCGGTAATTATCCGACAATACCGATAAAGACACTCCTGGATCAAGTGCTCGGACAGGTTGGCTGTCGATTATGACGTCGATGAGATTTCCCAACATCTTAGCGACTGTCTTCCATGGAGGATTTTCATCTGCGGTGGCCTCATGTCCGTAGATGGTCGCCTCGCTTAGTTTTCCTGGCTGTGGCGGCTAGGGGAGCGACTGGTACCTCTGTATGGCAAAGGTGAATGGCTGTGGCATGTCGAGGAGCAACCTTGTCTAGGGTACGGCTATGGGCTTCGTCCCATAGGTCGACTGAACTCATCAGCAGGTGATTGCGTGGGATAGAACTGCCCTGATGGCTGACGTCTTGCGGCAAAATAATCGTCTAATAGTTGCCTTTTCTCTCTGCAGTAGAGTACGACATATCCAGAGCAACCACAGTGGAAACACAGTGGTGTGTTGTCTTCTGTCCTCCACACGTCTCTTGTTCTGCGGGGCGTCATAGTCGCTGGGGCAGTTAGTTGTGGCCGCGTCGGCCAGTTCATAGGCTGCCGTCTGGCCGCTGCAGTGTAAGTCATAGCAGGATGACGCCATTCTTCACGTCGGGTGCTATTGGTGTGACCGACAGGAGGCATTGCCTTATATACCACTTTAACAGCGGCGTCGGCTCCCTAGTCACTTAGAGGACTTACATCCATGGTTATGATCTGATCCTCACTCGGTCTAATAGTCTGGGCCGCCATAAACTGTTGTAATTCTTCTCTTACAATTTGTTGTATGAGGGAAGGGAAGTCATGCTGATCTTCCTCAACGGCCATAGGGACTACATTGCGGAGTCTGTCATATTTCTTTCGCCCAACCCTCCTTTGTTGCATCTATTCAATACGCGGACACCACTTAATGAACTCTTACGTCGTAGCGACGTCTTTTATCAGAAGTGCTTGGTACACATTTTCTGCTATGCTCTTCATAAGGTATGTGATTTTGTCGGCCTCAGTCATATGCAGATTTACTATGTTACATAGGGCCAAAACATTCTGTATTTACGACTGTGTCGGCTCACCATGTTGGGCCTGGTTCTTCAGTTGTTCTTCCGCCGAGCAGATTTGTCGCTGGCGATCTTGAAACGTCTTCTTAAGTTTCGTCTGGAACGTCTCCCAGTCATTCAGCTTCTCTTCGTTGTTTTCGGACCATTGCTGGGCTGTTCCATCCAGGTAGAAATAAACGTTGGCCAAGCACATTGTATGATCCTATCTCTTGTACTTGGCGACTCGTTCAAACCCTTTTAGCCATTTGTTGGGGTCCTGTCCAGCGTCTCCAGCGAACACTGACGGATGTCTGATCTGTAGCTGACTTACCGCTGGTTTCGTGTCCATCGTTCTTCTGATAACATGGATGTATTCTGTATATCCCTTGTATTCCGGTTCTAGGCCGTGTAAGCGACGGCTTTTACGTTGCCTCATCGGAGCCAGCTGTTGCACACGATATCCTGTGCTTCCGCCAAACAATGTTGCTTTGCAATGGAAGCAGGCTTGACTTCGAAGGCAACTGAACACTGCACTTATACTGAAATCAGTTTTATTACAAACTTAACATACACACAGCACTGACTGCCTCTCGGGCAGAATGCTCTGCTATTTATACACACAGACAGAATGTACCAGAAATTAGACGAACAGTTAACATAAGAAACATTCTGGAATTGTTAATTTCAAAGAAATAAATTTTTGCCAGTGGATGGGATTGAACCGGCGACCTTCAGTACCGCAGTCGGTGACGCTATCCCCTGCGCCACGACAGTAGTCGATTTACATGGTGTCTCGCGGCAGTATAATCACGCCTGTTCGTACAGTAAAATCATTAGAAGTACGGCTATTAAAGCTACTAACCTCACACATATAGCAACTTGAAAGTTTTCTCTAATAACCCGTTTCCAGTTGATTTACCTATACATTTTGACTTATATTACCAATCAGGATCCCAATAACAATAAATAAGATCAGAGAGAGGTGGAGGAGGAGATCGAGATTGGGAATGAAATGGATTTAGAAAGGGGGGATGATACCGATGCAGAGAGGAGGTGGAGTATATAGAAATGGTGTGGGATAAGAGGGAGTGGCTTGAAGGTGATGGAAAAAAGACGATAGGAGACGATGTGAAAATAGAGGAGGGAGGAAAGGAGACATAGGGAAGAGGAGAGATTGGGATATATAACCCATACACATTAGCTACTGTGAAGCATTGCCGAGTTTGCTAGTTATTATCTAATGGAATGGATAAATAAGTCTATTCCCTCTCTCCGCTAAGTTATTTACAAGCAGGGTGGCCACCGAACCTTGAAACCGGGAAAAAGCCTTGAATTTGAAAAAACCGGGGGAAACCGGGAGAAACCTTGAATTTCAGCCAGAAACCGGGATTTTTAATCCATGAGATCTCGCGGCTTCAAGAGTTAAACGATCGTTCGCGTGTATAGTCTATTGCTCAGATTACAGACCAGTTCGCAATGTACTTAATAAGTGTAAATAAGTAATCTCTGTAGTTTTAGTAAGAAAAAACCTCAAAGTTTAATATTTAAAAGTAACAAATACAAGTCGTTTTAAAATTACGGCGAGCAAAATGCTCAGATCGCTAGTGCCCGCGAGTTAAATCGCTTTATTTTCTTGTACAAAAAATTTTCAAATATAATTCTGGGCAGTTTAAAAAGTTTTTAAATTATAGGTTACGTATTCCGTTATCCATTTCTGTATTTATCTCGAAGTGTTGTTCAACCACACGACTCAGTTCTTCGAACGAAATGTACGCCGAAGAGACGCGAAGTTATCGTAAGGTGCGAGTACGAAATCGCAGCAAGAATGAAAGGCGATATTTAATTGTACTACATTTTAGCAAAATTTTTGTAACTGACCCCCTCCCCCCCCTCCTCAGTGATACTCATCATCACATATCTCGTTTGTCTGAATCTGTGCTGAAAAATCTCTTCACGGAAGCATTTTGTTAAGTTTAACTATAAACTCCGTAAAAGTTGGTATTGTGATGCTTCGTTAGCTTTGGCGCAGACTACGGGTATGCTCGACCACTCAAGCATACCCCAAAATTTGAGTGGGTATGCTAGGCATACCCTACTGAATATTTTTTGGTATCATTTTTTCTTTACATTATATTTCTTGATTGTAATTAAAATCGCCACTCCCATGAACCACAGACATTGCCGAGGTGGGGTGGCTTGCGTGCCTCAACGATACAGATAGCCGTACCGTAGGTGCAACCACAGCGGAGGGGTATCTGTGGAGAGGCCAGACAAACGTGTGGTTCCTGAAGAGGGGCAGCAGCCTTTTCAGTAGTTACAGGGGCAACAGTTTGGATGATTGACTGCGCTGGCCTTGTAACATCAGCTAATGTGGCTTTGCCACACAGCTACTGCGAACGGCTGAAAGCAAGGGGAAACTACAGCCGTTATTTTTCCCGAGGACATGCAGCTCTACTGTATGAACATATGATGATGGCATCCTCTCGGGTAAAATATTCCGGAGGTAAAATAGTCCCCCATTCGGATCTCCGGGCGGGGACTACTCAGGAGGATGTGATCATCAGGATAGACAATACTGGCATTCTACGGGTCGGAGCGTGGAATGTTAGATCCCTTAATCGAGTAGGAAAATTAGAAAATTTAAAAAGGGAAATGGATAGGTTGAAGTTAGATATAGTGGGGATTAGTGAAGTTCGGTGGCAGGATGAACAGGATTTCTGGTCAGGTGAGTACAGGATTATAAATACAAAATCAGTTGGGGGTATCACAGGAGTAGGATTGATAATGAATAAGAAAATAGGAATGCGGGTAAACTACTATGACCAGCACAGCGATCGCATTATCATTGTCAAGATAGATACGAAGCCAACACCGACAACAGTAGTACAGGTTTATATGCCAACTAGCTCTGCCGATGATGAGGAGATCGAAGAAATATATGAGGAGCTAAAGGAAATTATTCAGACAATTAAGGGAGAGGAAAACTTAATTGTTATGGGAGACTGGAATTCGGTAGTAGGACAAGGAAGGGAAGGGAAGATAGTGGGTGAATATGGTCTGGGCAAAAGGAATGAAAGAGGAAGCCGCCTGGTAGAATTTTGCACAGAACATAATTTAGTTATAACAAACACCTGGTTCAAGAATCACAAAAGAAGGTTGTATACGTGGAAGAGACCAGGAGACACCGGGAGATACCAGATAGATTTTATAATGGTAAGACATAGATTTCGGAACCAGGTTTTGAAGTGTAGGACATACCCAGGGGCAGATATAGACTCTGACCATAACTTGTTGGTTATGAACTGTAGGCTGAAACTGAAGAAACTACAGAAAGGTAGGAAAATAAGGAGATGGGACCTAGATAAATTGAAGGAACCTGAAGTTCTTAAGAATTTCAGAGGGAGCTTCAGGCAACAATTGACAGAAACAGGGGAAAATAAAACAGTTGAGGAGGAATGGGTAAAATTGAGAGATGAAATAGTGAAGGCAGCAGAGGACAAAATAGGTAGGAAGGCAAGACCTACAAAGAATCCTTGGATATCACAGGAGATACTAAATTTAATTGATGAAAGGAGAAAGTATAAAAATGCAGTAAATGAAACAGGCAAAATGGAGTACAGACGACTAAGAAATGAGATTGACAGGAAGTGCAAAATGGCTAAGCAGGAATGGCTAGAAGGCAAATGCAAGGATGTAGAAGAATGTATAAATAGGGGAAAAATAGATACAGCCTACCGGAAAATAAAAGAAACATTTGGCGATAAGAAAAACAGCTCTATGAATATCAAGGACACTGATGGAAAACCAGTTCTCAGCAAAGAAGGGAAAGCTGAAAGGTGGAAAGAGTATATAGAGGGGCTCTACAAAGGAAATGAACTTCGAGACACTATTGTAGGAAGGGAAGAGGATGTAGATGAAGATGAAATAGGAGATACTATACTGAGAGATGAATTTGACAGAGCACTGAAAGATCTAAGTCGAAACAAGGCCCCTGGAGTAGATGATATCCCGTCAGAGCTACTGAAGTCTCTGGGAGAGCCAGCCATGACAAAACTATTTGAACTGGTGTCTAGGATGTATGAGACAGGCGAAATACCCTCAGACTTTAAGAAAAATGTAATAATCCCCATTCCAAAGAAAGCGGGTGCAGACAGGTGTGAAAACTACAGAACCATCAGTTTAATAAGTCATGGTTGCAAAATATTAACACGAATTATATACAGAAGGATGGAAAAGCTGGTAGAAGCCGACCTCGGGGAAGATCAGTTTGGGTTCAGGAGAAATGTAGGAACACGGGAGGCAATACTCACGTTACGGCTTATCCTAGAAGATAGATTAAGAAAAGACAAACCAACATTTCTAGCTTTTGTAGATTTGGAGAAGGCTTTTGACAATGTTGATTGGAATAAACTCTTTAAAGTTCTGAAGCAAGCAGGAGTAAAATATAGGGAGCGTAAGGTTATTTACAACTTGTACAAAAACCAGACAGCGGTTGTCAGAGTTGAAGGGCATGAAAGGGATGCAGTGGTTGGAAAGGGAGTAAGACAGGGTTGTAGCCTTTCCCCAATGTTGTTCAATTTGTACATTGAGCAAGCTATAAAGGAAAGCAAGGAGAAATTTGGAGAAGGAATTAAAGTTCAGGGGGAAGAATTAAAAACATTGCGTTTTGCCGACGACATAGTAATTCTGTCAGATACAGCAAAGGACCTGGAAGAGCAATTGAACGGAATGGACAGTGTGCTGAAAGGTGCATATAAGATGAACATTAACAAGAGTAAAACTAGGGTAATGGAGTGCAGTGTAAGAAAATCAGGTGATGCTGAAGGAATTAGATTAGGTAACGAAACAATAAAGGAGGTAGATGAGTTTTGTTACTTGGGCAGTAAAATAACAAATGATGGTCGCAGTACAGATGATATAAAATGCAGAATGGCAATGGGTAGAAAGGCGTTTTTGAAAAAGAGGAATTTGTTAACATCGAATATTGATTTAAGCCTAAGGAAGTCCTTTCTGAAGGCATTTGTATGGAGTGTTGCCTTGTATGGGAGTGAAACATGGACGATAAGCAGTGTGGACAGAAAGAGGATAGAGGCTTTTGAAATGTGGTGCTACAGAAGAATGCTGAAGATTAGGTGGGTGGATCACGTAACTAATGAGGAGGTACTGAACCGAATTGGGGAGAAAAGAAATTTCTGGCATACCTTGACTAAAAGAAGGGATAGATTGGTAGGACACATTCTTAGGCATCAAGGAATTGTGAATTTAGCGTTGGAGGGAAGTGTGTGGGGTAAAAATCACAGAGGGAGACCAAGAGACGCGTATTGTAAGCAGATTCAAGTGGATGTGGGTTGTCGTTCTTATGAGGAGATGAAAAGGCTTGCTCAGGATAGAGTAGGGTGGAGAGCTGCATCAAACCAGTCTCTGGACTGAAGACCACAACAACAATTAAAATCGACTCTCTCATCCCATTGATGGCCGGCTGGCTTTTGTAAGACACCACTCTAAAAAGATTATTTTAAACAGGTAATTCAATTCGTAGGCATTAAAATCCATGTTCACATGCGACTGAAGAGACTGTTTTCTAAATAGTCCGAATGTTAATGGAATTCCGCTCGTTAAGTCAATATTGTAAACTGAAGGCGGCAACCTTTAAAAGTATTAAATAACTTGAAATTAAGTGGGTTTGGTACGATACATTGAAAATGTTTACACTACGAATTTAATCCCCGATATCTTTTAAGATAACCTTTTGACAACCTCATACGTTACCAGTGAGCCGACGTACTTGCTGCGAAGACTGCCCTATCCCTTCTAGCTAAAATATTCTGTCACAGTCTTCATAACTTGCGAAGGTCTTTGTGTTTTAATTAGCAGCTCTACAAAATTCTCGAAACGCAAGGAGCTAGTGATAATTTGTTTTCTTAATTTGAATTTTCAGGCTTTAACAATTTGTCAACAATTGAACGTAGTAGTCGGACCTTAGTTTCTGCTTTTTTTGACCTGTGTAACCTGTGCATGGAATTACATCTTAACCCTTTCCCTCCCCTCATCTTTATCTGTCCGTCTGGCCACAACCATTTTTTCAAAGATTGTAAATAATACTGCAGGGCTTCCAGTAAGTCATTGTGACTAGATTGTCTAGATTACCTCGAGGAAACAAAAAGCATTAGACTACAATGCATTCAAAATATATATCGTTGATTGATGTCTAAGTTGGAGTAAATGCAACAATACTTTCAAATAATTGAATCAAGGTAAAGGAAAAGAATAATTTAAAAAAACTTTATTACTAAATAATTGTTCAGTGTCTAAATTAGTAGTCAACAGTGTGAAAATATTATTAGTTACGATAAAGGAAACATATCCTGCACACTGATGCCATCTGTAGTCATCCGAAATTTGCTTCCAAAAACTAAAAATAATCAAAAATTCTATTAAATATACATTAATCCAATCATTATTTATAGATATATGCAAAGAAATATTTTTGTTCATAAATCAATAAAATTTGGGATTAAAAGGGTTAATGTAATCCGTGTGAAAATCGTTAAAATGGATAAGCATATAGTGAAATACAGAAGGACTTCGACTTATCGTGATCGTGACGGTGATATGGAATCGATAGCGTGTGTTTTGTATAAGTTTTCGGATTTGCTTTGTATTTATTTATTTTTTTCTTTAGAAATACCTGGGTACGCCACTGAGCATACCCCAAGATTTTCAAAAGTCGGCGCCTATGTTCGTTAGTAATAATTATAGACGATTCCCGTGACTGACGTAACATTGGTAATATATAAATAGTAAACAGTCATCATGTACTGGTGCATATTATTGATGGCTGAACTGTTTTCCATACGGGCCCGCGACTCCTTATTGGCGCTAGCCGTAACGTATTACAGAGTTATACTTACATCTTTTTGCAGGACAATTAATTTACTTAGCGGACAAGGGTACATCGAAAACCTGTCAACCATAGAGCAGGAACAGCGTTAATTATTTATTTTATGGTCAACACAAAAGATTATTCCCCTCGTTACATTTTAATGGGTTTTCAAAATTACGTACACGCAACGCCATGTAGTGACCGCTAGCTGGGCCCCAATGAAATACAGTTCTAACATTGTAGATTGCGACTTTTTGACATGTTAATTGTCCTGCAAAAAGATGTAAGTATAACTCTGTAATACATTACGCGACTTTTGCGAAAAGGAAATTTCTTCCAGTTGTAATTTATTGCTTTGACAGCTGTCTTATAACAATACATTAAAATATCGTCAAATATATTTCGGGACTAACGCCATCTACATCTTTCTGAGATGGAACAGAGTGAAACAATCGGTGCAGAGAACAATAGAGTGAATAAAAGTGTGAATCGACCTTACCTGTGCCCGCACAGATGAAATAATTCAACGTGTTTTAGAGTGAAGGGTTTGTCCGACATGTCAAAACAGAGTATAACTCGATATCAGAGCTCATATGAGACAGTGTATCCCAAATCACAAACGAATGAATTATGCTCTTGGTGCAACACAAATAAATATTTCTACAATGGGGAAGAGTGCTTTGAACAGCCATGCAAGAAGCAAGAAACATAAACTTTCCTTAGCAAACGGAAGTCTGTTGCTTTCCACAATATATATTTCACTGTCTGTTTAGTACTACAAGAATTTAACAAATGAAACAAATTCATTAGAACAATGTTTTCATTCAAATCTGCTGTTGAGTGTTATTTTACCAAATGACACTTGAAGGCAAATACCACACAGATGTTGCTCCAGATATGTTTTTGCTTTCCCCATTCCATCTCCTCGCAGTTCAAGAACTCACCCACAACATTATGCATTATTACACATGCTGGGTCATTAACATTCACTGATCTTTTAGCTAGAGTTTTCTAGGGCAAAACTTATTTGAGTGTAAGGACTCTGGAATCTGAAAACCACCATTGGGAACAATCTAAATGAAAACTTGAAAGAGGTGAAAAGGTTGGGCAATACTGGATACTCCGATACCACCCGTCTGCTTTGATCCATGACGTCAGGCACAACGTCATGGCGATAACCGACACTCATATTTCAATGCGAATGTAATGTGGCGTCAATAACATGAAATAAACGACACAAATATTAATGTAAGCGAAAAAAAAGAAAGAAAACAAAATAAGTAAAAGAATTTAACGGGATTTTTGGCGGGGAGATTCTAAATAGAAAAACAATAGAAATAGCAATACTAAAGTTAAAAATGAAACATCGAAGAGAAAAAAAAAAAAAAAAAAAAAAAAAGGATGCAAAATATCCCGAAAACGGCTCATTTATTGAAGTTCTTCAATACGAGGGAAGCTTTTTTTTTCGTAATAATGATGTACAATTACGAAACTGGTGAAATACAGCGCGAGAGACTAGCGAAGTGTGAACGTGAAGCTACGTTTTTCAATGTTCTTTTGTTAAAAATGAAGTCTGGAGCCTGCTTAGAGGGAAAAAATGCTTCCAGTAATGTTACAAATGTGCGATCGCACGTGCGCTTAAGTGCGACGTTGATTTTCATGTTTCAGTTAATTAAAAAAAAATTGTGGTATCGGACAGTCCAAGTGAGCCAAAGGTCGTTCATATCCCGAAGGTAAAGTAAATCATAATATATGTATTGAGTCCTCGATCACTATTTCATGAGTTGTGACTGCATTTTAATGTCTAGTATAAATGAACAGGCTATGTTGCAGAAACGAATGCAATTCACATTAAAACGTACAGTATCCTCCAACTAATTGAACTCAACTTAGTCCATTATACAGGGTGAAAATTTTAAGTTGACAAGCCGGAATAACTCGGAAAAACAGTAGATATTCAAAAATTGTTTCCACTGTTTGTGTGTGTATGTGTGTGTGTGTGTGTGTGGGGGGGGGGGGGGGGGTCAAGTGTAACATTTTAAATGGGAACCCCGATCTTTTATTGCAAATTCGGATTCTAAGGCCCACATCATGTATGGTCTGGTTGATTTTTTGTTTTGTGACAGATGGCACTGTAATAGTAAGAAATATTTGCCATACTGGTGAAGAGATGTACTAAACAGGATATAAAATAAATGGAAAACCATATTCATGATGCTTCAGAATGCTACCAAATGATCCCTAAAGTGATACCTTCCTCTTCCTGCAGTGGACAGGGCAGTCTTCCAAAGGATACCTTAATCCAGATTGCCCTTGTCTGAATACCAGTTATGAATTGCCGAAAAAACACTTCATTGAACTAGTCGGGAAGAAATGAACGTTTGGTATCATTTGGTTGGGTTCTGAAGCATCATCAATATGATTAACCTTTATTTTCTTTCCTGGGTGGTACATTTCTTCAGCAGTATGGCAAATGATTCTTACCATTACAGTGCAATATGTTGCCAATTGAAAGAAAAAAAATCAACCAAACTATACATGAACTGGTCTGTAGAATCTGAATCTGCAATAAAAAATGGGAGTTTCCATTTATAATTTTACACTAGCCACCCACACCACTCCCAAACGGTGGAGGCAGTCCAAGTTTAGTATCATTTCCTAAGCCTCTTCCGTCCTTTCATAATGGTGAAAACTGTTGTTGAATATATACTTTTTTCATAGTTATTCTTGTTTGTCAACTTAAAATGTACACCCTGTACTATACATTGTGTCAGTGTCGAATCTGGGGTGGGGGGGGGGGGTCTATGGGGCTGTAAATCTCTCAAAACCATGAGGAAAACCTCATAATATGAGCTGGTTCTTTGTAGATCAGTTTGAGGTACAATGCCACAATTTTTATGAGCTCTGACCCCCCCCCCCCCCGCCCCACCCCATCCCAACATAAATCCTAGATTCGCCACTGCTTCGTGTATATTGCAACGTTCAACTTGAATGACATGTGTTTTAAAAATGTTACTAGTTTCTTTACGGTATAGTTGTTTGCTAACCCCTTTGATCAAAATTAAGTTTCGTGAAAACCTGGAAAATAATTATTTTTAACCTGGAAAACTGGGAAAAAAACCTTGAATTTGAAAATGAAGAACTGGTGGCCACCCTGTACAAGGTTACTCTGTCATGTTTCATACCAACATTTATGTACCCAGTGACCTTCCTCTTATTTTAAAGTCCCTGTGTGCAAAAATAAATCAAGATCGAAGCAAAAATATGCATTTTGTCAAAGTCCATAAGTTAAGATCCCTCCATCATGCAGTGACTGAAATTTTATACAGAGAGTGACATTCCTCTTGTCTTTAAGCTCATATATGCAAAAATTCATCAGTATTGAAGGAAGGAAAAAAAAACTATAGATTTGTATGCAATACAAACAGGGTCACATTGAAAAACGCATTTTGTTGTTTTCAGATTTTCCAGTTTTAATTCGTACAACCCTTGTTCTGAGAATAACAAAAACAACCCAAAAAGATCTGTGAAATAGATAGAGCTGTTCTCAAGTTATGGCATGACCAAGGTATTTAGGGATACATTTTTAAGTTCCAAGATACCCTCTCCCACGTACTGTGGAAACTTTAGGTAGACGCTGAACTTCCTCTTGTATTGAAGGTCCAGCGTGCAAAACTTCGTGAAGATTGGAACGAAACTATAGATTTCGTCAGTCTGTAGTAAAAGTATCCTCCCCCATGCATCGTAATTCTGTCCTATTGCAAAATACTTTCATAGCTGATGTTTTCTACCTGTAAACTAAATACCAGCAAAATTTCAGCTTCATTGGTGCATTATTTTGAGAGATTTCATGTTTAGTGTAAAGGCGTAGTAAATTACAACCTCATGCTTATTATGGCAAATTTTCATACATTTCATTGTCTTTGACGTCATAGCACCACTGTATATTGTAATATGATATTATTTCGAAGGCACATCCAGAGGTGATATGTAAATGTCTGCAAAATACGTCGCAAACAGAGGTTGTAGGAAAGACACAATAAATCAAAATGTCATGCCTGATGAGGTGGTTTTTCATTATCCTAATTGTTTGACTCCATATCTCGTGAACAATGTGTAGCACTATGACAAAATATTGAACGTTCGTTCAGTTGGTACGTGTGTATACTGTCTATAAGATTTCTCGCAAATACTATTGATAGTGTACGAGTAATAAATTGTAGTGTCATGGCAAATGCCGTAATTTTACTGCATGAACGCCGAAAAAGTAGTGAGCGACAAATGTTTTTCCTTTCATCATTTTGCTGGAGAGTCATTCCATATCAACACAGTTTAAATTAAAATTTTACTTCACCATCTCAGATTTCAATGAAATTTGGTATACTGGTACCCCCCTTATAGAGAAAGAAAAATACTAAATTTCAACTTGATATCTCAAATGGTTTCAAAATTACACCTTGTTAAAGTTTTCAAAAAACCCTCATAATCAGCCTGTTTCTGAAACTTTAAACTGCTATAGCAACTCTCAGAATCAAGCTAGAAAGATGAGAGAGGTGTCATTTTGCAGTATTTTTCAAGCCCTTTCCAAAAATATGTAACCATACAAGGGCCATAATATATTTTTTTACCAATTTCAAAATTAAAAATTTAATTTAAAATTTTTCAAAATGCGCCACTTTTAAAATTTTGAAAAAATTCTCAAATAGTCCTTGTAGAGTGGTGAATTGATAGTATAAGTTTCATAATGGGATCATAATTGGTTCTTACAGAAAAATGCATCAGAAAACAAGCTTACATTGGAATTTTCACTATAATAACGACTAATTGAGCTAATGTCACATTTTACATATGCGTAGTTAACAATGTGCCGTAAACAATGTAGTATTACAATGTGCTACTACAATACTGCAAGCGCTGGACCGTAACTGATGGAGTGACAAGTATTGTGTTTATGTTTGATATGTGAGTAGAGTGGAAGTGAAAACACTTAGAACAGTAACACAATGGATGGTTGAACATTTTCTAGCACCTAATGATGCTAAAGTATGTGACTCTTGCAGAAAAGAGTTATCAACTCTAAAGAACAACAAAGAAACAAATCAAGCCAGTGCTACACTAAACCGAGAGCTTGAAATTTTAAATACTTCTGATTCTGAAAATGACCCTGATTTCAACTCTTAAGTTGGATGTCGTTGAGACACTTAATGCTTCTTTTCATGAACTGGGCGAATCACCCCTTGATTCAAGATTAATTCAGCCATGAAGCGTAAACTTTTTACTTCTATTCAAGACTACTCCTCTGATGAAGCTCATGAAACCCTTGATGATTCAATTTTGAAAAATCTAAAATACCACTTCTCACGCTGCACTTCAAGGGACAATAAGATTATGATATTAACTTGTTTGCTTGATTCATGGAGTGTAAGAAAAATAATGCGAGAATTTTATGCTTCAAATTACATGGTCAGGCAGTCTAAGAAAATACTTAAAGATAAAGGTATATTAGAGGGCCCACACCAAAAACCTGGCAAGAGCCTGCCAATAGAAGTAGTAAGAGCAGTGCGTGATTTATATGAGAATGATGAAATGAGCATGGTTTTAACTGGTAAAAAAGACTGTGTTTCTGTTACGTCTGGGACTGGAGAGAAAGTCACACTGCCAAAGAGACTAGTTTTATGCAATTTAATGGAGGCATTCTTATATTTTAAATACAAAAATCCTTTGTTAAAAATAGGGTTTTCTAAGTTCGCAGAACTAAGACCGAAAAACTGTGTCCTGGCAAGTTCTAGTGGTACGCACTCAGTATGTCTGCACATGCCATCAAAATGTAAAACTTATGTTAGAAAATGCAAAAATTAGCTCAATGACAAATGGTGAACTGCATACGTATAAACACTGTGCAACCCTGCCTCCATTAAGTGTTATTTTGGGGAATGTTCAACCTGTCCAGGTACAGATTACATCAAAAATTTGTTGGAAGAAAAATTCGAAGAAAAAGGCATTGAAAAAATAACTTTTCGGCAATGGATATCGGTTGATAGATGCAACCTGGAGACAATAGAAAAATCAACTTCAGATTTTATTGAATTGTTCGTCCAACTTTTGTCTGCATTAATCAGACGTGACTTTATTGCCAGACAGCAAAGCTCCTTTTTGAACAACATAAAAGAAAATCTTGAAATCTCAGAAAATCTTGAAATCTCAGAGTATCTTGTCATGTGTGACTTCTCTGAGAAATACACTTTTGTGATTCAAGTTGCAGCACAAAGGTACCAATGGAACAGTGGACAAGCAACAGTACATCCATTTATGATCTACTATAAAAGAGAGAAAGAAACCAAACACATAAACTTTGTTATCATTTCTGAGGTTCTAGAGCACAATACTATAGCAGTGTATTGTTTTCAAAGGAAACATTTATTTCATGAGACAGAAATTTGGAGACAGTATATCAAGAATATATTACTTTTCTGATGGGTGCGCCACACAGTACAAAAACCGGAAAAACTTCACCAATCTAAGCTTTCATTCAGAAGAGTTTAAAATTAATGCTGAGTGACATTTTTCAGCACCGCCCATGGGAAAAGTGCCTGTGATGCCGTTGCACAAACTGTGAAGAGATTAGCTGCCAGAACCAGCTTGCAAAGACCCTATGAAGACCAGATTCAAACACTATTCCACCTGTACGAGTGGGCGATGCTAAATATTTTTGTGGCAAATTTTGTTTGTTACACAACAGGAGTACATTGAAACTGAGATGCACTTGGAAAAACGGCTGAAAAAATCTGTGACCATACAAGGCACTCAGAAACTTCATGCACTCATTCCTATCACTTCTAGTAACAGCAAAATGAAAGTAAAAGTTTTCTCAGAATCCACTGAGTTCAAAATTGAAGTTGTTGCAATGATTCAGGGTCATTTAAGTTTAGCAGAAGTCAGTGGGTATATGACTATCATCTATGACAATAACTGGTGGTTGGCCTATGTACCTGAAAAAGATGAAATCAATGATGAAGTGAAGGTTTCTTTTTTATATCCAGCCGGTCCATCATCTAGCTTTTCTTTCCCTACAAAGCAAGATATCCTTCAGCTTCCTGTGACACGTGTGCTAAGTAAAGTTAACCCAATAACTCCAACCGGCCGAACTTATAATTTGTCAAATGAAGAACTGCAGAAAACCACTGAAGTCTTCACCGACTTTAGTAATTTAACCTTCTGAAAATATTTATAAAACAAAGGCTGCAAGTTAATTAAGTTTTTTTCTGTTATGTACATAGACTTTATTAAAATATTAACCCAGTTACAACACATTAAAAGTTTTTACCAAACTTCATATGTATATTAATCTTGAAATTCACCCAACTAAAATTTTTCAGTTTTAAAACTACCTAGTTTTAGTGCATAGGCTTCTTTTTCTATTAGTGATATGCCTAAAGCTTTCTAATGATTACATTTATCTTTTAAAAAGAGGTTGTAAAAATTAAATATCATTGATCAAATTTATAGACATATTTCTATTGTTAAGTCTCTCATATAAATTTTTCATAAATCTAAAAGACTATTAGACCTTCCAGGACCAGTGAGTCATTATTATAGTGAAAATGCTAACGTAAGAATATTTTCAAATGCATTTTTCTATAAGAACCCATTATGATCCCATTATGAAATTTATACCATCAGTTAAGCACTATACAAGGACTATTTGAGAATTTTTTCAAAATTTTAAAAGTGGCGCATTTTGAGAAATTTAAAAATACATTTTTTATTTTGAAATTAGCAAAAACAAATATTATGCACCTTGTAGTGTTATATATTTTTGGAAAGGGCTTGAAAAATGCTGCAAAATGACACCTCTCTTATCTTTCTAGCTTGATTCTGAGAGTCGCTATAGCAGTTTAAAGTTTCAGACACAGGTCGATTTTTAGCGTTTTTTGGAAACTTTAACAAGGCGTAATTTTGAAACTATTGGAGATATTGAGTTGATATTTGGTATTTTTGTTTCTCTCTATGGGGGTACCAGTATACCAAATTTCATTGAAATCAAAGATGGTGAGGTAAAACGACTGTGTTGAGTTCACATGGAATGACTTTGGAGTTGTCAGCGAGAAAGTTTCCTAAAGATTTGAAATTATGTTTAAAGTTTGTTGCAAGTCACTAAGTGCTCTCCTCCTCAATGAAAAAGACTGGTATGTTTTCATTGTTTATGACATCGTATCTCCTGAACTATTGGTCCTATAGCAAAATCCTTTATTAGCGGATGTCTTCTACCTATAAACTACATTCCTGCCAAATTTCGGCTTCATAGATGAAATAGTTTCTGAGATTTCGTGTTTAGTTGGTCAGTGAGTGAGTAAATGAATGAATGAGTGAATGAATGTCCTTTTGCTTTATATAGATAGAGATAAAGGTTATCAAAATTTTTAATATTTTAAGCACCAGGCAGAACTGGTAGTTTATGGGAAGTAGCAATTTTTGACATAATTTCACTCATTATAATAGAGGACACCACTGCTGGGCTATGTAACACGTCTTCAAAATCACCTGAACCGTTTCGATAGATATCGTTTAGACACCGCTGCCAGGCTATGTAACACATCTTCAAAATTACTGCCTTTTACTGGCATTATTTATGTAGTAAAACTGTTCTTTTTGTATTTCTCAATGTTTCACACGACGATATTGGTGAATTTATTCATGTTCTCGAGTGCAAATGTATGCATAAGTATTTTTGTGACGTTTGCATAGAATCGACATCTCACACTAGTATTGCTTTTTTGAGGTTGTGGGTATTACGGTGGTGCCCGAACCTAATAATACCGAACTTTAACAGATAATGTTCTTTATTAATCAGAAATATGTATCACAAAACAATGCAAATCTTTATTCTCAAGTCAACAAAGCAACTGGTTCCGATTGTTTGAATACACGCTAGCCGCTCTGGCAAAGAAGCTGGCGGAAAGAGGAAATACACCGCCAAAAATCAGTGTTATTCTCATGTCAACAAACTGTTCTAAGCTCTTCGGTCTAAGTACATGCCAGACCGACCTCCTTGTGCCAGGTGCTCTCTATACTACTGCCAATGGTTTTAATTTTTTTAAAAGCCTTTGTAGGCCCCCCTATAACTGGCTGAGTAAGTCAATTCAGAGGTCGGAGGGAGGTAGTGGCATACCACCTCCAAACAGGACCGTGCCTAGTAAATCACTGTAGTGTTCAAACCAATCCTTGGATTGTTGACTGCTTTTTAGATGCATTTGTTAATTTGCCTACATCTTGTTCACGTATATCAGCTAAGACTGGTCACCTTAGTCAGTCATCGCAAATCGGTTGTGCAAGAGGTTTTAACTACTCTATTAGAAATGTTATCGAAAGTTTTATTTTATTTAGATTTTTTATTGTATACTTTAATGGGAAGTGCGACATGTGGAGAAAACAATCTATTCACATCTGAAACGCTAGTTATGAGATTATTCAACAATTTCATTCTAAATATTGCAAGCCATTATTAGCTCTAAATATGTATGTATGTTTCTACAAAAGCAGTGTGATTAAACAAAATCAAAACATTTACAAACTTAAAAGTTCTTGTAGAGGGGAGGCTGTGAATAATATTCAGAACAGGAAACCACATCTGGAAATGTCCAACAGTATGAGCACTGCTCCAGCTTAGATACTGTGAAACAAATTTCTTCTATTGCAGCTATCTGATTGCAATATTTTGAGAGGAAAAGAAAAGTCTAGTAAACATTGACTCTAAAATCCATTTGATAAGAGCCATCAGCACTTAAGCCGTAGAAGAGCTGTCTCGTAGTGTTCATATCACATACAATAAGCATTTCAGAACCCCTTGTTTACTGGAGACACTCTTCTTGTTTTGGTCTATACCTTTTCCCTATATATGGAAAGCAATAAGTAGCAGTAGATTTGCTTCACTATGTCAAAGGTAAAGAGGTGTTCATAAAATCAAATACTGACTTGGGCTCTAAACTTGCTCCCCTCTGCAAGTCAGTGAAATTTGTATGCTGTTTTGAATCATCCTGTAAAATAGCAATGGAAGGAGACACAGAACATTACGGCATAGCAATCAAAGACAGTGGCTTCAATAACAATAAAAAAGATTGAATCTATCCTCAGTTACCCTCACAAAAAACCCTAGGTCGGCACATGCACACACTAACCGCATTTGTTTTTGTGTAAAGCTTTGTGTCAGGTTTACCATTAACACTAGTCTGCCAGTGTTCTTGCTGTTTGTGCTTTTTGAGAAATTTTTGAAACTCATTCTTAATATTCTTGTACCTTAATGCTTTGTCACAAACACTGTCAGTTCTAGTTAATAATTTTATAACATTTTTTCCATTTTGCAGAAACAGGAAATTAACAAAACGGAAAAAAGAAAGAAGATAATAGCCCTGAAATTGAAGCATAATACCAAATCTGCAAAAGTGAAGACCAAGAAAACCAAAAATTCTGTTCAGTGATGTAATTTCTCGTGTTAAATGTGTAAAGCTGAATAAAGTATTGCAAATGTCAGAACAGGCTTTGCTTTGTGTGTGCCTTTGGAGTTCATAGTACAAAATATAATATGGAAGCCTCTGTATTTTCACTGCTTAGTTAAAATTTAACAAAATTTTCAAGTTATGGGCCATATTTGCATATCAGTAAACCTTCCAAAAGTACAACACACAAAAGATCACAAGTATATTCAGGCTTTTGGCCATTACAATCTGCTTCTGAAATAGAAAGACACACACACACACAATGTGTTGTCTCCAGCTGCTGTAACCAGATTGTAGGACTGTGCAGAGTGAGAGCAGCAACCAGCGGTGGTGTGGGGAGGGGGGGGGGGTGAGCAGATGGCACGGATGGGGGAGGGGAGGGATGCAGGGCTGCCAGAGCCATCTGACAGACGGGGGAGGCTGGACTGTGTAGCCCACTCCACTCGCTACCTTGTGCAGTTGTTCGGGGGGGGGGGGGGGACCTGCTCGCCTTACTGCTTGCACACAAGCAGTTGCACAGATGGAGGTGGCCTCAACTTTGATGAACATGGTACCTCGTGGAACAGCAGCTGTGGAGAGTCAGTGGAGGAAACGGTTGACGTCTTTTATATAGGGTGGGTAATAGTTTGTAAGTCTCAGTCCATGAGAGTAGAGGGGGCACTTGTACCTTAGCAGGTCATAGATCGTTGTTTTTTATGTTCTCAGAGAACGTCACTCCCAGTAGTGCCTGGTTGAAATTTTATGGGGTAAAACTAATCTGCTACAAATAATGTAGGCAACAAGTAGGTATGCAGTTCTTTAATACTTTTAATGATTCATAAGTACCTAGTTGTCCCCCATTTATGGCTAGCTTACAAGACTAACTGCAATCTCTACATTACATTCCACACATCAATAATACAAATTTGCGCAGTTCGTTTGTGGAATACTAAAGTCCGAGGTGTACATATTAATGTGGCACAAATATTAATAGTCCATTCACAATACTGGTAGAAACACTTTTCACATGAATGAAATTGAAGAACTTTCATATAATTATTCAAAATTAAGAGCTCCAACTGGCATCAGATGAAACGATACTCTATTACATGCCGTGAACATATCCTATTTATTTAATTTATTTATTTCAAACAATACTGGAAATAGCATATTGTTAATTATGTACATTAAATTAATTATAATGGGAAAGTAAAACAATTACAATTGGCTATAGTAAAAGGCAGTGTAAATAATACTGATTAAATTGGTATAAAACTGTCAGTTAAATTAATAGTATTTCATTTACACATTTAACGAAATAGGTTTATCGCAATTAATGGTAATTATACAGAAACGAAAGAGGGCAAAACTTTCCTAACATTACTTGTGAAACACCATAATACCTACTTTAATATTATGAGAAAAGAATTTACTTACCTTTGTCAAAAATACTAATTGCATACTATCTTAACTTTAACAATATACCTCTGGCTGGAATTAATTATTATTTACTAATTAAACAAAGTTCAGTGACACCAAAGAATAGAAAAATAACTTCAGCCAGTCACATTAGAGAATAGACTAAAACAGTTTTGGGAAAGAAAATAGTATGAATGTAATTAATCTATTATTATGCAACAGTGGTATTGGGAGGTTCAGTAATGCGAGCAGATGGGATTAAATTTCAACATGCTTTATTACATCACCCTTAATTTAATTAACCAAATAGTAATTAACTGGGTAACTAAATGATAAAAGCATGTTGTTAATCATATAGCTACAAATAAATCATATGACTACATTTAGTTACATCATTGCTAAACTAACCTTAGTCTACATTACACATTCTGTTCTCCCTATGCTAGCCATAAAATTATACAAAACCTCATTAAAAGCCAATCATTATTAACACAAATATACAAAATATTTACAAAATAAGTGGAAAATTTAATTTTCTTGCAGGTTGAAAAAATACTTATTTCATAAGTATTGTATTTCAAGAGAGGAACACTCATCTCCCAAAGTTATTCTTATTTGGCTCGAAAATGGAGGACACGTTATCTCCCAGTCCTTTCACTACACTTCAAAATACACACAAAGCACTTAAACTTTCACTTAACTGCACGGTGAGTCCATAACATCATCAGGTTCAATAATGGTTGTCACACATGTCGTACAGTGTCCTTGTCCTGGAGATGGCTCTTCTTCCGCATAGTACATGAATAATATCCAAAATTCCCTACATTGGTACATCAACAAAACTTATTACTAATTACCCAAAAATATCTATTTCCTACCATAATGAATTACTTATTATATTTATTTTAAAAATACCATACAGAAAAGTTTTTAAATTTTATTATTCATGAATAAGAATGGAAACTTGCATTGTACCACAAAATCTTTATATAGGCTACATTGAGTCAAAAATAAAATGCAATGCAGAAACTAGATAATCATATTTTTTTCCATACCAAAGTCTAAATTTTATCCTCTTAGATCACAGAATCAAGACAGTCAAATACACTTATATAGACAGCATATGAACCAAAAAATATGATCCCCCACTTCTTACTTAAAGATGACAAATACTGAGCAGCAAATAAATGATCAAAATGTCAAATAAAAAGGATGGTAGGTTTTCAAACTAGTGTTACACCAAAAATTTGCAAAAACATCTTGCACAAACCAGTTGTATGTGCCCAAGATATAATAGATGTAAATCTGCATAAAATCTCTCATTTCCAAACTCCTCTTACCAAGTTATCTGTAAGATATAATCCATAGACAATATGTAACAGCAAAGACAGGCTCCCTAACCATTGGCCCTACCTACTCATTATCATTACTTCATTGTACCTCAACTAAATACTCATCATATCTCATCAATATTCATCAATTATTCTTCACTTTCTCACACCTCTTATCTATATCCTCATAATATTCCATTACCTTATTACTCATAATACCTCATTACTTCATCAATATTGATTTCAATAGCCTATCAAAGAAAAGATGAAAATCCTGCCTAAGATACAACAAATCTGCAGAACCCAAGTCCACAGTAACTCACTAGATTTTACTTTCATAACTTCACTACAGACATAGCCATATATATATATATATATATATATATTTCAGAACTTCTCGTTTCATTATCATATTGCTTTAAAGTCATGGCTACAGACACAAATTCCTCACATAGGTACAGATCATTTTGCTCACAGCTCAAAGTGTAACACACTGTCTTCATCTTGGTAAGTACCAAATTTAACCTTCATTGCACTTGATTTATGTGTAATCTTTTGCTGCTGCTGCTACATATCCTGTTCAGAAGATACATAATTCAGATGGATGGTACTGCATTCACACAAATGTAATATACACTATACTATAGTAAAAAAATTATGCTATGGTAACTTACAGTTACACTGTTACATCTAATTATACTAAACAAAATATAGCAGGAGAAAATTTTCTAACTTATAGGATAGTGGAAGAATAATGGAGTAACCTAAGAAGAATAGGATCACCAAGCTCAGAGAAGGCATTATGTGCCGGGTAATGTACTCGTCAAAGAATGACGAACCCCCTACATACTTAGTTAAACATACCACTTGCAAAATCAGTTTTGACATACCATTTACAAAAAAATTGTATTCCAAAAATCATGTTAATATTAAGCTCTGGGACTACACCCTAACTTTCATCTAGCTAACTCCACTGATACAAGGACTTCCTTCTTCACACTCTTGGATAACTTATCATTAGCACAAATAATCTTTATTCCAGAAACATGCATAATCATTCTATCTGTATCCTTAATTGATTCAAAGTAAGTCTGAGAAGTACCATTAAGATCACTACTAACATCTAGCAAGAATTTTACAGGTACACTTCGTACACTAGTTAACACTACTGGATGCCATACCTTATAAGTACTTACTACTGCCTCTTCTTCATACAATTGATCTTCATTAATTTTTTCCTTGGATAAGCAATCATACATTTCAGACAAATAATTTGAAGCTACAGTTAAGACACACACATTATGGTTTGCTTCCACTTCCCTACTATTTTCTAGCTCTAACTCTGCATTCTCTTCTTGTTCACTTGTTCTTTATACCTTTGTCTTAATAACTACTTCACTATCATCATCAAAAATAATCATGTACCTCAACTTCCTCATCCCTAGATTCTTCATTACTAACACTACTACTTTTTCTGAACTCTCATCAGTATCACTTGTTTCAAACAAACTATTTAGTACCTTTCCTTTATCCTCAATATTTGACCATAATGCTAGACACCTAATTTTTTCATGCTGTCTTAATGATTGTCCACTACCAGAAGCCTCCTGGCACCTCTTATTTGACTTTCCCATGGTCTGGACAGTTTTATAATTCTTTCACTTCTGGTGAACCAAAGATACACTATCATGACTATTGCTAGGTGCATGTTCGTTACTTACCCTAGATGACTTAAAATTTCTACTTACATGACTATTACTACCTTCAAATACAGGGTGTCTCACGAAAGACACCTAGAAGTCCCCAAGTTGCACGGTGCGTTTGTCAGCTGCTGCCGCTCTGCCTGCCGGTCGCCGCTATGCATGTTCTGGGACACTTGGCAACACCGCCGAGTCTGGATCTATTGTCATCAGGCAGAAACACCATGCTTTTGTGTTCTGTATTGCATGACAGTGTGTTCGGGTGTTTTGTTTGCACTGTAGTTCCTTCCGTAGATTGTCGCAAAGATTACAAAATGGCAGATATTGAAATAATTGACAGAGGGATAGAAAAACAATTAAAATCGCTCAAAAGAGGAAAGGCCGCACGACATGATAGGATACCAGTTCATTTTTACACAGAGTACGCAAAGGAACTGGCCCCCCCCTTCTCGCAGTGGTGTATCGTAGGTCTCTAGAAGAGCATATCGTTCCGAAAGATTGGAAGATGGCTCAGGTCATCCCCGTTTTCAAGAAGGGTCCTTGAACAGATGTGCAGAACTATAGGCCTATATCTCTAACGTCGGTCAGTTGTAGAATTTAGGAACATGTATTATGTTAGAATATAATGACATTTCTCGAGACTAGGAATCAGCATGGGTTTCAAAAAAGGCGTTCATGTGAAACCCAGCTCGCGCTATCCATCCACGAGACTCAGAAGGCCGTAGACACGGGTTCTCAGGTAGATGCTGTGTTTCTCAACTTCCGCAAGGCGTTTGATACAGTTCCCCTCTGCCACACACCGTCGGGTGGCTTGCGGAGTATGGTTGTAGATGTAGAGTTTGCTGTCGACGTTGGAGCTCAGAAAATCCATGAGTTACATCAACCACCTCTTCATGACGTGAAAACTTAGTGTGTGGTGTGCAATTAGTGCAAGGTGAATAATTGGGCCAATCCTGCATCTATTTTTTCAAGACCTTTCACCCAACGAAAAGCTGTACGGTTATTTCATGCAGGACAATGCAAGACCACACATTGCCAATGCTTCTATGGCAGCAATACGGAGTGTTTCTGATGATAGGATAGTTCTTCAGACCTAAATCCCTGTGAGTTTTATCTTTGGGGAATAATAAAAGACAAGGTGTATGCAAACAATCCCCATACACTCGTAGAGTTGGAAGACAGGATTCGCCTTGTCACTTCCCAGATTTTGGCAGCTGAAATTGGTACGAGTGTTCGCAAATGTGTTAAAGAGATGTCAGGCTGCTCTTTCCATAGAGGGACATCATTTTGAACATTTACTGTAAATAAAGGTAAGCTTAGGTTACTAATATGGTAATGTTTTTTAGACTTTAACTCAGTGTATGTGCACGCGGCACAATAGAATCCGACAATCGGGCGCTGCCGTGGCCGGTGGATGTGGTGGCGGTGGCTGGGAGCCATATCGCGTGATCCGCAGACGCCTGGCAGGTGTCTTTCGTGAGACACCCTGTACTTTATCTACACTTGCCTTACTATGTATATATGTATGGCTCTTTTTTTTTTGCTTGTCACCCAAGTGAGAGCCATAACTGGAGAGTATCTTAGTTTAAATGATTGGCATGTAGAGGATTACCTCTTCCTCCACTCCTATCTCTTGAGTTCCTCCTACCATTCCTATTCCTACATCAATCCTGACTATTCTCATTCTGTTTGTTCCTGTCATTAGCGTTGTTTCTACCATAATCTGACCTGCTCATCTTGTTTAAGTATCACAGATTCTCTATTTTGAATTTAATATTTACAACAAAATCACTTTCACAGAAAACACTGAGTTCACAATGCGTGATTATTTTCTTCAAAGTCTCTGGATCCTGTTACATTGCTTCTGAACTTTAACTCTTCCAGATACATTTTCTAAAATTTATTTAATTGAACTTGACAATAAGTTCAAATTCCAAAATCACAAATATTAATCAGTTTATTACGGGAGACGAATGTTTCTAATTCTTTCGTCCTAGCCTTTCCTGATCAAAGTCCAAAGATAATGCACGCATTCGCTTATGATCATGCTATGAAAGTATATATTAATAAATAAATACTTTTTCTTGGGTTTCTTCCTATCTTGGAAATAAACCGTGTATGATATTTCGAAACTAATCATGGAGAGCTATCACACTTTGAGATCTAGTAACATAGACAGCAAGTAATGTAGAGAGAGAGAGTAATTCAACTGCAGGTACTATTTATAATAGCAACCTGACAAACGATCTTTGATATACGAGATGTTTTGACCTATGTATTCCCTGGATAGTGTTATTCTGAATAACTCTGATCTAATTTGAATTTACTAAAAAATTTGAAAAATGAGAAATTTCTGCCTCTAAACACATAATTAAAATTATGCAACGATGAAAATTGTTGGAGTACGGTGATTCTAATGCTATGGTTGTGATGTGGTGTTACACAGGCCCCCCAGATGGTGTTTTTTCACTTGTTAACAAACTTCATCTAGACCACAACACATCGTGAGACATACCAATAGTATCATTTTTGGTTCATAACACTTAATAAGCTACATATATCACAATCTATTGAACATTATTTCATGAAATCATTTAAGAAAAAGTTATTTCAATTTCATTCTCAGGCAAAAAGAACAAAGTTAATTCATATCAAATTATTTCAAAGCTGAAAAATAACATCCTGTGTGTGTGTGTAATGGGACTCTTGGTCCTTTATTATGAAGATGTGGTGTATACTGAGCGACAGATGCTCCTACTACTGCATGTAAGTAGTGTAATTGTGGACTCAGAAATATTATTTTGTCGATTGATGCCGACGCAACGTCTTGGTGTGATGACAATGGTCTGGTCTTCATCAGGAACACAAGCCCCCCAGAGTCCAATGTGCTCCCGAAATACACCAAAGTTCACACGTACATGAAACAAATATTGTACAAAATCTTTAATGATAATTCTTCCTGTAAGCAAAGAAGTCACTTTGTTCATTAATATTTTTTAAAAAACATTGAGTGCACAGTCTTCGTCCCTTTTATTTCCTTGTTCAATATCATCAGTCTTTTGTGATGCAAGTAACAAGTATTTGAGTGTCCGAATCAACTGGTTACAGTTCGATATGGCACTGACACTTCTGCACTACACACACACACACACACACACACACAATGAACTGTTAATATTTCAGAATTTGGTTTCGCATTCAGTCCTGAATAAAGGCTTGTAGATTGTACAATTTAAGTGGGTAATTGCCACAGTACTATCACTTAGCTCAATTTGAACATGTTTATTTTGTGCTGATTGGTGTATAACGACAGTTTTATCAACACATAAGCACTATCGATCGTTATTGCTTACAATCAATAAAATTCTTCTGGGTATAAAACCGCGTCGTCATTTTATAAATTCCACCGATGTTTCGACCGCTGTTGCAGGCGGCCTTCATCAGGGTCTGTGTCTGACTGCTGAATATACGATATCTTGGGATTTATATAGCTGCGGATGAGGGAAAGGAAGGGGGACGTTGGTTTGCCTTTATTGGTGGTGATATTATTTCACGCCATTGGTGGAAATCGGCAATGATGATTGGTGCTTTAGAGGCTAGTTTTCCATGTCATTGGGGGTTACATTCTTCCCCCTTATTCGTCAAAATGGACGTTTCCGATTGGCTTTTGTATTAGAAGTTGCTATTGGCGGAATGGACCTGAGAGAACGGACGGCGGTTGTGCCGTGCCGCTGTTGACTTGTCGCCTGGCGCAGACGGCGGCGGGCCGGTGCTCTGCGTGTTCGCTGCCGCTGTGGTCTCCGGGGCAGTCTGCGCGAGTCCTTCCGCGCGCGGTGCCGTCACGTAGTGTTGCGACTGCTGGCAGCCAAGACGCCAGCAGCCTGTAGCCATCCTCCCTGTTCATATTGGCGGGACGCTTCGCTATTTCTATAGCCTCTCTAATTTTCCTCCTCGCTGAGAATGGTTGTTTCGCCAGCACGCGGGCCTCGCTGAAAGACAACTGTTTTCCGCACTGATAGTGATGTTCAGAAACCGCTGACTTCGTGTGCTGTTCTAGCCGTATGTATCTTTCATGTTCTGAAAGCCTCGTGGAGATTGCTCGCCCGGTCTCTCCTATATAAACCAGCCCACACTCGCAGCTTATTTCATACACGCCGGCATTGCTCAGTTTGTCTACTGCGTCCTTAGTTGAACCTAGGACATCCTTGGTCTTATTGGTGCTGCAGAAGACTGGCTTGATGCCTGCCCGACGTAGAACCTTACCCACACGCTCAGTGACGCCCTGCACGTAAGGTAATAGGGCGATGCATTGTGCTTCCTCTTGCTCCCCTCTATTCCTTTCATTCCTCCTGGACATTGTTTTATGTATCTCGCCCAGTCCGTAGCCATTAGCCGCAAAGGTGGATCTGAGATGTCGTAGTTCCGCCTGTAGGTGATCGTCATCGCTGATCCTGTGGGCCCTCCTTGTTAGTGTTTGTAGGGCGGATTTCTTCTGCATGGGGTGGTGGTGGGAGGAGGCGTGGAGGTACCTTCCCGTGCTGGTAGCCTTTCTGTGCACCCTGTGGCCGAGTTTACCATCAGACTTTCAGTAGACTTCGACGTCGAGGAAAGGCAGCACCCCATTCTTTTCTACTTCTATCGTGAAATTTATTTTGCTGTGCTGCTGATTGAGATGTTGATGAAAGTTCTTTAGCTCCCACCATGTGGCCAGATGACGAAAGTGTCATCAACGTAACGCAGCCAGCATTCTGGGCGTAGTGGCGCTGACTGGAGAGCCGTTTCTTCAAATGCTTGCATGAAGATGTCAGCTGCAATCGGAGAAAGTGGGGAGCCCATAGCTACACCGTCTGTTTGTTCGTAAAATTCTTCTTTCCACTTGAAGTAAGTGGTCGTCAGGCAGTGGCGAACTAGGTCACAGGTGTCAGGTGCTAAGCGTTCTTCTAATATGTTCATTGTGTCTGACACTGGTACGTTAGTGAATAACGATGTCACATCAAAACTAACCATCAGATCCGTAGCTGATACATTCTTCTCCTTTAAAAGTGCCACGAAATGGGTCGAATCCTTCACATATGTCTCTGTGTGGCTCACTAGATGTCGGAGCTTTGGTACCAACTCTTTGGCCAGCTTGTAAGTGGGTGAATTAATACTGGCCACTATGGGACGCAAAGGGAAGTCCTTTTTATGGACCTTCGGCACACCATATATCCTCGGTGCCTGCGGAACTTGTGGGATGAGTCTTCCGGCTGTGTCAAAAGTCATCCTGGTTTGCTTCAGCAGCGCCTGCGTCGATCTGGTTATCTTAGCCGTCGGATCACCCTTAAGTTTCTTGTAGATGGGATCGCCGAGAAGGTTTTCCATTCGTTTATTATAATCTGGTGTGTCCATGACGACAGTGGCGTTGCCTTTGTCTGCCTGTATTACTACTAATTCAGGATTCTTCTTCAACTCCACTATGGCCTGACGTTCCTCCCTGCTGATGTTTTGTTTTGGTGGCTTCGCCTGAGACAGGATTCGTACCGTTTCTTGTCTGATCTTCTCTGCCTCGGCCTGTGGCAGGTGACGCACCGAAGTCTCAACTGATTCAATAATGTCTTCCTTCGGTACGTATTTCGGTGTGATCACAAAATTGAGTCCCTTAGCCAGGATCTGAGTGCTTGCTTCACTTAAGGTATGGCTGGAGACGTTTACCACTGTCCTTTTTGTATCCAGCGTTTGTTCTTCTTTCGTCGTGATCGGCTGCAGCTTGGCAAACTTTTCCATATGACGACTAGTGATGCTTTCAGTAGACCTCTTGGCTTGTTGGAAGGTCAATCTATCGACTTTCTCCCAGTCTTCCGCATCTAATTTACTTGCCAGGAACAGGTGCAGTTCATAGAGCTTTTTGTTGTTCATGTCAAGGCTGGTCCGTATGTCTCGTATCCTTTCCCTCAGCAAGGCTTTGCTAGCTCGTAGACAGATGTTCTTCGCCTTGTTCGATGTTATATGCGACGTCAGCCGTAGGAATTTTGGCACTATATTGGTGTCCCTACATCTCTTCAAGAAAACAAGATCATTCAGCAGTTTACCTCTCTTTAGACGCAGCGATTCAAGCTGCCTGATGTTTTGATGTACTTCCTGCCCATACAGGTTGATTAAATGCAAACGTAGGCTTCCGCGGTTGTTGTCACTATCAATAAAATTCTTCTGGGTATGAAACCGCGTCGTCATTTTATAAAATCAATAAAATTCTTCTGGGTATGAAACCGCGTCGTCATTTTATACGACGCGGTTTCATACCCAGAAGAATTTTATTGATAGTGAAAACAACCGCGGAAGCCTACGTTTGACACAGCCGGAAGACTCATCCCACAAGTTCCGCAGGCACCGAGGATATATGGTGTGCCGAAGGTCCATAAAAAGGACTTCCCTTTGCGTCCCATAGTGGCCAGTATTAATTCACCCACTTACAAGCTGGCCAAAGAGTTGGTACCAAAGCTCCGACATCTAGTGAGCCACACAGAGACATATGTGAAGGATTCGACCCATTTCGTGGCACTTTTAAAGGAGAAGAATGTATCAGCTACGGATCTGATGGTTAGTTTTGATGTGACATCGTTATTCACTAACGTACCAGTGTCAGACACAATGAACATATTAGAAGAACGCTTAGCACCTGACACCTGTGACCTAGTTCGCCACTGCCTGACGACCACTTACTTCAAGTGGAAAGAAGAATTTTACGAACAAACAGACGGTGTAGCTATGGGCTCCCCACTTTCTCCGATTGCAGCTGACATCTTCATGCAAGCATTTGAAGAAACGGCTCTCCAGTCAGCGCCACTACGCCCAGAATGCTGGCTGCGTTACGTTGATGACACTTTCGTCATCTGGCCACATGGTGGGAGCTAAAGAACTTTCATCAACATCTCAATCAGCAGCACAGCAAAATAAATTTCACGATAGAAGTAGAAAAGAATGGGGTGCTGCCTTTCCTCGACGTCGAAGTCTACTGAAAGTCTGATGGTAAACTCGGCCACAGGGTGCACAGAAAGGCTACCAGCACGGGAAGGTACCTCCACGCCTCCTCCCACCACCACCCCATGCAGAAGAAATCCGCCCTACAAACACTAACAAGGAGGGCCCACAGGATCAGCGATGACGATCACCTACAGGCGGAACTACGACATCTCAGATCCACCTTTGCGGCTAATGGCTACGGACTGGGCGAGATACATAAAACAATGTCCAGGAGGAATGAAAGGAATAGAGGGGAGCAAGAGGAAGCACAATGCATCGCCCTATTACCTTACGTGCAGGGCGTCACTGAGCGTGTGGGTAAGGTTCTACGTCAGGCAGGCATCAAGCCAGTCTTCTGCAGCACCAATAAGACCAAGGATGTCCTAGGTTCAACTAAGGACGCAGTAGACAAACTGAGCAATGCCGGCGTGTATGAAATAAGCTGCGAGTGTGGGCTGGTTTATATAGGAGAGACCGGGCGAGCAATCTCCACGAGGCTTTCAGAACATGAAAGATACATACGGCTAGAACAGCACACGAAGTCAGCGGTTTCTGAACATCACAATCAGTGCGGAAAACAGTTGTCTTTCAGCGAGGCCAGCTTGCTGGCGAAACAACCATTCTCAGCGAGGAGGAAAATTAGAGAGGCTATAGAAATAGCGAAGCGTCCCGCCAATATGAACAGGGAGGATGGCTACAGGCTGCCGGCGTCTTGGCTGCCAGCAGTCGCAACGCTACGTGACTGCACCGCGCGCGGAAGGACTCGCGCAGACTGCCCCGGAGACCACAGCGGCAGCGAACACGCAGAGCACCGGCCCGCCGCCGTCTGCGCCAGGCGACAAGTCAACAGCGGCACGGCACAACCGCCGTCCGTTCTCTCAGGTCCATTCTGCCAATAGCAACTTCTAATACAAAAGCCAATCGGAAACGTCCATTTTGACGAATAAGGGGGAAGAATGTAACCCCCAATCACATGGAAAACTAGCCTCTAAAGCACCAATCATCATTGCCGATTTCCACCAATGGCGTGAAATAATATCACCACCAATAAAGGCAAACCAACGTCCCCCTTCCTTTCCCTCATCCGCAGCTATATAAATCCCAAGATATCGTATATTCAGCAGTCAGACACAGACCCTGATGAAGGCCGCCTGCAACAGCGGCCGAAACGTCGGTGGAATTTATAAAATGACGACGCGGTTTCATACCCAGAAGAATTTTATTGATAGTGACGACAACCGCGGAAGCCTACGTTTGCAGTTATTGCTTACAGTTTATTCGATTTAAGTCATCACACGGATTGTAGATTGCTGCTGAAGCAGTCTTATTTGTCACCACATGTAGACATACAATAAACAAAATTGAATACTATTAGTACGTATTTAAAAATATCATTGCAAGTACACTGAATGCTATTGTCGCATTGCAATGGAAACAGGCTTGACTTCGAAGGCAACTAAACACAGCACTTATACTGAAAGCATGTTTATTCCGAACTCAACATACACGCAGCACTGACTGACACTCAGCCTGGGTGCTCTGCTATTTATACACAAACAGAATTTACCAGAAATTAGAAGAACAGTTAACATAAGAAACAAATAGAATTTACAAGTGAACATAAGAAAGAAGCAGAACATTCTGGAATCGTTAATTACAAAGAAATAAATTTTTGTCCGTGGGCGGGACTGAACCAGCGACCGTCAGCACTGCAGTCCGTGGCGCTATCCCCTGCGCCACGCCCCCCATCGGTGTTCGTGGTCTCTCGCGGCATTGTTCCCTCTCCTGGAGAATCAGCGACCTGCTGTTATGATCCCTGTGGAGCCAGCTGCAATGTCCTGGATCTTGACCGTGCCATGGGTTCTCTGTAAGACAGTTCAAGAGAATCCTTCCCTTCTTCATGATTATCAACGACATACGTTCCTGTCATGGCTTCATCAGGACATTACCCCTTAGAGTCCTTGAACAAGAAGCCATTGTCATCTACCTGCTCTTCAGGATCGTAGTAAGGCTTCATGCGCAGGACGTGAACAATCTCTCTTCGTTTTTGACATTTTGACAACGGCTCATAATCCTCAACTTCAAATGTGATGTCTGACAGGCAGCGTATGACACGATAAGGACCAAAGTATCGCTTCAATAACTTTTCTGACAGTCCAACCTTCCGTACAGGGGTAAAAGTCCATACCAGATCTCCTGGGCTGTACACAACAGGTCGGTGCTTTTCGTTATACCGCTGATGGTCCTTCTCCTGGGCTCCCAGTGTCCGTATGTGAGCCAGCTGTCTTGCTTATTCGACCCTGGTGATGAGCTGTTTAACATAGTCATCCTGAGTGTCGTCTGGTTGGAATGGAAACAGCGTATGCATTGTCGTCTCAGCTTCACGGCCATGGAGCAGAAAAAACGGAGTGCAGCCTGTGGTGTCATGTCTTGCAGTATTGTAAACAAATGTCTCAACTGGCAGAATTGTATCACAATCCTTCTGCTCAACATCGACGTCTTGTTAAAACGTTCCGTAAGACTATTTGTCTGAGGATGGTATGCAGTCGTCATTCTGTGGACACTGTCGCACCGTGACATTACCTCTGATACTAGTTTTGACTGTAATACTTTTCCACGATCAAATATCATGAAACGCGGTGCTCCATGCTTCAAAATAATGTCTTCTACAAGGAATTTTTCGATCTCTGGAGCTTCTGCAATCAGCACAGGTTTGGTGACAGCGTAGCGTCTGAGGTAGTCAGTGCAGACTATTATCCATTGGTTACCGGTTGTCAACTATGGGAACCTCCCTAAAAGATCGATCACAACTCGGTGAAATGGAGCTGCTGCCGACGGAATCGGTACGAGATGCCCTGGAGATAATTGCGGCACATGCTTCCATTGCTGGCACTCTTTACAGTGACTCATATAGTGTTTCACAGATCGGTAGAGACCTTTCCAGTAATACCTGCGTCTGATTCTGTCTAGGGTCTTCACGAATCCCAGATGACCGGATATTGGAGCATTATGGAAATAATTGAGAATGCCTGGCTGGAGATAGCTGGAACAACCAGTAGCCATTTGGGGCCCAGTGGATCGTAGTTGCTCTTGTACAATGTTCCGTTTATAAGTTGGAACTCTCCATTGGTCGGTTCTCCTTTTTCCAAGGCCTCTATCGTTCTTAATAGTGCTGGATCTTCCCTCTGTTCAGCTGTAACGTCATCTAATTCAGCGAGGGTTGAAATTTCATTAATGCTGTTGTGTTCCACTAATGGATTCCTCAAAAGGCAGTCAGCATCCTTGTGTTTTCGCCCATTCTTGAATACTACTGTGACATCGTACTCTTGGAATCTTAATGCCCATCTTGCTAGTCGACCTGACGGATCCTTCAAGCTAGTCAGCCAACACAAAGAATGGTGGTCTGTCATGACGGTGAATGGTTTGCCGAATAAATACGGCTGGAACTTGTTGATAGCCCAGATAACTGCGAGACATTCTTTTTCAGTTGTAGAGTAGTTTATCTCGGTCTTTGAGAGTACTCTTGATGCATAGGCTATCACTTTTTCGGCACCTTCCTGAACTTGTACAAGCACTGCACCAATCCCATAACCACGGGTGTCTGTGTGAAGTTCCGTTTCTGCATTCTCGTCGTACAAGGTGCTTGTCGCACAGCCTCGCAACAGATGGAAATTGAACAAGTTTTTCCAAATTCCATCTAAAGACATACTGATTTTAAATGCCAATTTAAATCTTCAGAGCTGTATTTATTATAATTTATTTTACAATCTGTTACATATATGTAGACTGTATGTTATCAGTTCTGTGACCTCCTGTCAACTAAAACAAACTCCGTTTCTTTTCTGTTCTTTTTTCCTTATTTATTCTTTTTCTTCAAATCCTCAGTGCTCCTAAAACTCTGTACGGCATTGCAGTTTCCGTGCCACTCTGTGTGACGTCACATAACCGCGTTGTCACAGGAAGCCAAAGGAACACCTCGGACAAGGAAAATATAAAAGAAAAAAAGAACAAAATATATAATAAAATTACTTACACTAAAATTAAAAGGATACAAAAATATATTAAAAATTCCTCCCACCTAACACCTACTTGTTTGTTTAGTTTTTTAAATGTAAGGTTTCATTTTTTTGAAAGAAAAAATTTTTTCAAAATACGTCTGTACCCTTACAAAGGTGCGGAAGTTAGAGCCTCCTTAAGTGCCCGGCAAGCTCTTTCTTTTGTCTCATCCCAGTAAAACTTGGTCTCCTAGCAGAAGTTCTTGTAATGGACGTGCCATCTTATATGAAATGTCGGTAGAATGAGCACAGCCCGAGAAAACTTCTCACATCACGAATGTGCTGAGCAGTTGAAATTCTGTGACTGCCCTTACTTTATATGGATCAGGACGGACACCATCTCCGTTGACTAGGTGCCCCAGGATTTTTATCTCTTTGGCGAAGAAGAGGCACTTCTTTGGATTAAGGCGGAGACCTGCAGTCTGAACACAGTTGATAGGCGACTCAGATGTTCTTTAAATGTTTTCGAGAAAACGACAATGTCATCTAAATAGCAGAGACATGTCATCCACTTAAGGTGCCAAAGCAAGTTGTCCATCATGCGTTGGAATGTGGCTGGTGCATTACATAATCCAAATGGCATTACTTTAAATTCATAGAGGCCATCAGGTGTAATAAAAGCCGTCTTCTCCCTGTCAGCTTCGTCAACCTCGATTTGTCAGTACCCTGTCTGCATGTCCATAGTTGAGAAGTATGTAGCTCCTTTCAATCAGTCTAAGGTGTCATCAATGCCCGGCAATGGGTAGACCTCTTTCTTTGTGATTCTGTTCAGCCGCCCATAGTCGTCACAGAATCGCCACGTGCCATCCTTCTTCTTTACGAGGACCACCGGAGACGACCAAGGACTCTCCGAAGGTTGAATAATGTCATCTCGCAACATATTCTCCACTTCCTCCCGAATTATCTGTCTTTCAGTTGGCCACACTCTATATGACCGCTGGCTAATTGGCGGATGATCCCCAGTATTGATACGGTGCTTTATCGTGGGCCGTTTGCCTGACTTTTCCCCTGCAAAGGTGTGAATGCACCCGAAAATTGGCGTAGTATACCCAACACCCGCTGGCGTTGTTCCTTGGTCACTCCAGGCCCTATTAGGCCAGTCTTCGTAGACAAAAAAATGGCCTTAGGTCCAAAAAAATTGCAGGAAGCTGAATTTTTGGTATGTTGTTAAGACATATTAGAGTAGTATTAAACCAAGTTTGCAGCTTCAAAATCCTTTAGCTTATCTCTTAAGAGCCAAAAAACCTCGAAATTTTCGGACTTTTTTCTGGTTTTGGCTTATAACTCGTGAAGGGTGGGTTTTTAAAGAAAAGTCACTCGTACCTCTATTAATATGGACAAAATATTCTATAATTTAAGCCCAACCGCAGCTCTTTAAGTCCAATAGCTCCCGAGATACTGGACTTCAAAAATTGACTTATTTATCCTAAAAGTTCAAATTTCCGATTTCAGTCATCTTTTGGCTAGAATATTGGCTTTAATGATCATCCCACGGCGAAAGTCATATTAAAAAAATTATAGAGCAGTTATTTAGCTTTAATCTAAGTACAGAACGAAGTCCATAGTCCCAATAGATTTCTAGTTATCGTTAAAAAGCGAAAAGTCGGAAAAATTGGAATATTCCATAATATGACCCATACGAATTGCAGTCCTCTTATCCTATATATGTTAAAGAAAAAGGAGGAATTACTTATTGACAATTATTATTAACGCATTGTATATAAATTGTAATTTATGTGTTAGTGCATACCAATATACTTGTGAAAGTAGGTATTACTGTAAAAACAACAGAAGCCTCTGTTTGTTGGTATTGGTCAGCCATTAAGGGATTGGGACATTCGTTTGTAGCTAGGCTGTTTGTTGTATGAAGTCACCCCCGCCCCCCTCCCCCTCACCAAGAGTGATGACCCAACGGGTGTTCTGTCCTCCCTCCCAAACTTCTTGTCCTTGAGGTCTTCCTCAGTACACCCAGTCTGCCCTTAGAAATGACCGTATTCAGATCTGTGAAAAATGTTTCAAGCAAAAATCGTCTAAATCTCAATCGTAGTGGTGTTTTAAGTACTTTCTTTTTTACAATACGTCAGAGCTACCCCCGTCTGATGTTTGTTTCATGTGTCGGGAAGTGCTTGGAGAGGGAACAGTGACAGTGGGAATAAAAAAGGGGGGGGGGGGGGGGGACTCCAGCAGTGTCGTTGCACGCTGGACTGGTGGCACGGTGTATATTCTGAGTATCTGTGAGGGCTTGGAGTATTTATGGAATGTCTTCTGCATCAGCACTGAGCAACAAGTTGACATGAGATACTCTTGTATCGACTTAAATACTACTTCGACAAACTAAAAATGTGGTTTGAATCCCAATACACCATTTCCTTGGAATGAGAAACTACTGTCCATCAGGCAATGTTACTTTCAAAAGGAATGAGAAGGTACGAACATTGGCTACAGCTACAGTGAAAGTGTGGAACAAGGTGGTCGCTATTGACCTTCTCACAAGCTTCCAAAGGCTGTGCATTACGAAACATTTAAATCAAGACTAAGAGAGCACTTTGCCTCCGAGATGGCCCCCTATGCCATGGCACTATTTTTGGGGGAGGTTATGTGAAAGGGCAGAAAAATCCACCTTCTTCAGTGCTTTCACTCCTATCACTGAAAACATCTCCATCACACAAAGTACTTTCATTGTTTTCGATGGAGGGCACCTGCTCCAGACAGTTATCTGGCAACGTAACAACAGCATCCGCGAAATTGTAGCAGCCTACATTTCCTGCACTGTCCATCGCTATGGGAGGAATGTGGCTGTGGTGTTCGATGCCTACTCAGAGGAGGGGGCTGGCAGGAGCACAAAACCACCTGAGCATCTACGCCGTTATGCAGTATCTGCAGGCAGCGTAATTATATTACAAGATTGTACTGTGATCAAAGTGGCTTCGAGAATATTTCTTTCCAACGGAAAGAACAAGCAGCACTTGATCAACTTTATTCGCGCTGGAATGGAGAGCGAATGACTAGAGACCAAGCACACTACCGACGACGCTGACTGCCTTATCATCAGGACAGCGCTGGAGAAGAGCCAACAACATGAATACGTCGTAATAGCTTGAGAGGATGTCAATTTGTTGGTTCTCCTCAATGGGTCGGGCTCCAATACAAGGAATATATTGCTCCAATAAGGTAGAAGGGATGGAGCTAGTTGTGAACAGTTCTCGGCAACATCCTTCAGTATCTCTGACGTCCACACTCCTGAACTCCTCCTTCATGACCTAGGTCGTGAACTACCTTTCCCTTCTGTTCCCATCCTTTCTTCTTCCCTTCTCTCCCAACTGATGAAGGAACTGTATTCCGAAAGCTTGTCCTTTTTGTCCCCTTTTTTCTGTTTCTTCTTTTGTGTTATCATCGGCGGTACAGCACAAAGGTAAGTATTGGCCAGACACTCTTACATCAAAGCTTAAATAAAATTACTACAGATCGTAGTTTCGGTATAATTTCATTTCTGATGTCGGTGTAGCGTTACCACAGGGGTAGAAAAAAAAAGGGGGGGGGGAAAGGTATACATTAAGAGCGGTAGAAGAATTGATGTAACGAGTGTACATCCACAGGACAGGCTCGTCGACAGACACAAATGAAATCACACACAAACACACATACAAGCTTTCGCAACCGTTGGTCGCTTCTTCAGGAAAAGAGGAAGAAAGGAGAGGAGAAAGGGAAGGATATGGGTTTTAAGGAAGTGGAAAAGGAGTCATTCCAATCCCAGGTGTGGAAGCACTTACCTTAGGGAAGGTAAATAAATACACACACACTCACACACATGCAAACACAAACACACCTAGACAGACATTTGTAAAAGGCAAAGAAGTTGGACTGAGATACCACTTGAGGCAGAGGCTCTGTCAACAGAACCGAGGCAAAGATGGTGGGCGGGAATTTGAATTTAGCGGAGGTTGAGACCAGATGGGCAACGGGAAGAGAGAATAAGCTGAAGGGCAAGTTCCCATCTCCGGAGTTCTGGAAGGTTGGTGTCGGTGGGAAGTATCCAGATAACCCAGATGGTGTAACACTGCACCAAGATGTGCTGGCCGTGCACCAAGGCATGTTTAGCCACAGGGTGATCCTCATTACCAACAAACACTGTCTGCCTGTGACCGTTCATGCGAATGGACCGTTTGTTGCTGGTCATTCCCACATAGAAGGGCTCACAGTGTAGGCATGTCAGCTGGTAAATCACGTGGGTGTCATCACAAATGGCTCTGTCCTTAATTGTGTACACCTTCCAGGTTACGGACTGGAATAAGTGGTGCTGGGAGGATTCATAGGACAGGTTTTACACGGAGGGGGGGGGGGGGGTTACATGGGTAGGAGCCGGAGGGTAGGGAAGGTGGTTTGGGAATTCATAGGGATGGACTAGGAGGTTACAGAGGTTAGGTGGGCGGCAGAAAGACACTCTCAGTGGAGTAGGAAGGATGTCGTGAAGGATGGATCTCATTTTGGGACAGAAACATCAAATCCAAAAGGAAGTACTTGAAATTGGTAAGAGCTACCTCCAAATGAGAAGGTTAGCTCACTGTTTAGGTCAATTTGCCAATAACCAGGAGTGAGATCAAGTGTTGTAATGTATTTTACACCACTAAATTTGGTCAGGGTTCTATAATTTTATTTACCATATGTGCATTAAGTGCTAGAACCAGGCCAACATTTTGTTTATTTCATGTCTAACTAAAGGAACTAGTATTGCCTATGGTCGAAAATCGACCAATTGTGTTTACAATGGTCACTGGGGGTAAAATGTTATGTATCATGTCGGTGGCCTCGCTTTATAATGTTGGCAACATCAACAACACGATAGAAAATCTTTGCCCATTTGTTTGAACCACATAGAATGACTCCATTAGTGTATCATACAGACAATGAAGTAAACAAATACTGCTGTTCCTGCTTTATAGTTGACAGGTTCTTGTATGTACCCTCATCTGCTTAGTAAAAATAATTGCCCTCATAAAGTGAAGATTCCATGAGAAAACATCAGTGTTGTCAAGCGACTGGCTAAAATGAAGACTCACAGGATTCTCACTATTCAGCATCTGTTACCAACATTATCATAGGAGGCCGCTGGGATATTTGGTAAAATTTAACGTGCACTGGAAGGTATAAAACCGTATTGTTTACGTCTTAAAGAAAATGCCTGACACAATAACAAAAAATAAAAATGGAAGTATATATTTCTCATGCCATTTTCAAATTATATAACTTTCATTAGCCTAATATTTAAAATGGAACTACAATTTCGGTGTTCGCTTATTTATACAACGCCAAGAAATAATGTTATTTCGATACTGCAATATTCAGAATTCCAACTTCGTAGTGCCTGTCCTGGCGCATCATCATTTATATCGGCATTCTCGACTTCGTAGTTCCACCCAAGCACCATTAGATGCCTCTCCCGGCATATCATCCTTTATATCGGCATTCATATGAAAACATCCATTTCCTTTAACCTCTCTTAATCACTGTGAAAATGAAGCATTTGAACGGCACAAGAAAGTGAGTTGGGAGCACTCCATGTTTCGATATTCACTTATTATAATACATTATTTTAATACTGCATTACAGTGTCTTTGGTTGAGGCGAATAGCCAATCAGTGAGCTGACTGTTGGAGAATGTAGAACTTTATCCAAGATGTAGATAGGAAAATTTCTACGTCCTTTTACCACTTTTAATGGCTAAATGCACACATAATATTTATATTCATGAAATCTACGACAAACAATCTTTCAAATTATGTAACTTTTATTGGTGTTCTGTACGAATAAATTAGTAATCTTATATAAAAAATAGAAAATGGATGACTTACCCAAAGACAGGTTCGTCAACAGGCACAAATAAAATCAACACACACACACACACACACACACACACACACACACACACACGCGCGAGCTTTCATAACCGTTGGTCACTTCTTCAGGAAAAGAGGAAGGAAGGAGAGGAGAAAGGAAAGCACGGGTTTTAAGGAAGAGGAAAAGGAGTCCTTCCACTCCTGGGATTGGAATGACTCCTTATCCACTTCCTTAAAACCCATATCCTTCCCTTTCTCCTCTCCTTCCTTCCCCTTTTTCCTGAAGAAGCTGCCAGTGGTGGCGAAAGCTTGAATGTTTGTGTGTTTTATGTTTCTATCTACGAGTCTGTACTTTAGGTAAGTCAAAAATCTTTATTTTATACATATTTTTCCCACCAGGAAAGTCTCCTTCTATAATACTACCGTATTTGCTCGAATATAGGCCACACTTTTTTCCCCAAATTTCGGGGTACAAAATCGTGGTGCGGCCTATAATCAAGATTCAAGATTCAGTCTCCCCCCCCCCCCCAACCGCTCCTTTTCCCAAAGTCGTTAGTTTCAAAAATTGCACACTCACTTTTATGTTGGTTTGAGAAACGTAATAAACTAGATAATTTTCAAAAATGCTACAGTAACAGTTTTGCAGAACTACATATACGTTTTTGTACATGTTCACGGAAACGGCGCGGGAATTCGTGGAAGTCGATATTTCGATATAAATCAAATGGTGTCATTCTGTACCACAGCAAACAAAAGCTGACGACTGTTTTTTTTTTTTACACGTCCGCGCGGCCTTAAAACAAAAAATAGTACCTAATACACACTTCCTAAGCACTCAAATTATTTTTATTTTTATGCAGTCAGTGAAGCTAGTTTTAGCGATAAACGTTTAGTGTGTGGTGCGAGAGATTTTACCGTGGCGTTTACGTTGGTACGGTAACGCCTACCGTGAGCGGTGGTGGGAGGTTAAGATAGCGGAACAACTGATTTGTGTAGCTAATGCTGATGTTGAGTTCCAATGCTACGTTTTAAAATAACGTACTTTACTATGACCAGATTCACTGGTTTCACATTCATTGGGGGTTATTTCCATGAAACGATGTACATGGACCTCGGGGCTAATTTGCAGCCGAATCATTTCTGTTGTAACAGCAAAACCACAGTTCCTGTTTAGAATTATGAAGTCAAGCAAACATTGAAATGCACGACGATTCTTCGAACATTTTAATAGTTTATCCTCACTTACACACCAGCGTCGAACGTTTTTTCGTCAGCATCAAATTTACGTCGAACTTCACGTTTTCCATGTCCGTTACTGTGACTAGGCAATCTGAAGCTTACATTCGGCAGTGTAACCTGTACCTTCGTTTCCCGCTATAAAGTTGCAAGCCAAATCATCGTCTCACACACACACACACACACACACACATACACAACACTTGAAATGCCCGGTAACACGCCTTGGTTCAGCGTCCCCTCACTTGGGCGGCCCGGATTGGCCTGTCGTCTTGCTTTCTTATTCGATTGGTTAAATTGTACGACGCTTCTCACGGGGCTTCAGTGGTTACATTGGCAGCAATGGTAATGATGGCAAGGTCTTTGAACTAAGATGACCAATAAATGTTTTTTCATGACAACTTCAATTAAAATGAAAATTATTTTTTTCTGAACGGACAAGGGTACATACAAGAACCTGTCAACCATAGAGCAGGTTCAGTATTTATTTTACTGCGAGCGAAATGAGCAGCAATAACATTTGCGAAAAATATTAGTGCGATTCTACACTTCATTCTTTATCTGTTGCCAACATAAGCACTGGAGCCCGGCGAGAAGCATCGTATAATTTTACCTATTCGTTGATTTACAGTTTTGCATATTTGTTTTGAGTTTATTGAAAAGAGAACATTATTTCGTTAACATTGTGTTTCTGATTTCGAAAAAAGTTCGATTATACAAAAGAATAAAAATTAAAAAACCTGCGGCCTATATTCGAGATTCTTTTTTCATATAATCTCTTGTCAAAAATTTAGGTGCGGCCTATATTCGCACGCGGCCTATATTCGCATAAATACGGTAGTTGGACAACTTACCCAAAGGACTGGCTCATCGATAGACACAAAAAAAAATCACACACAAACACACATACAAGCTTTCGCAACCGTTGGTCGCTTCTTCAGGATAAGAGGAAAAAAGGGGAGGAGAAAGGGAAGGATATGGGTTTTAAGGAAGTGGAAAAGGAGTCATTCCAATCCCAGGAGTAGAAGAACTTACCTTAGGGGGAAAAAAGGAAGGTAAACAAATACACACACACTCACACATATCTGTACAGCACTTATTCTCTATCCTACTGATGATAGGAAAATTATACAACCCATTCCAGTGCTGCATAAATAAAATGGGTTGGAAGCATTGTCAGGATGCAAGGCAGAGCGGTGAAGGCTTGTGGGCACCGCAGGAAAGGCTGATTGGCAAATGAAAGATAGGCTTTAAGTTAATATTTGGTATATTCTGAAATACGGGATACATATCGGGGCTCGCCCTGAGGTAGGATGCAATGAATGGGTGCCAGTCTAAGTTAGCAAATTAGAAAATGGAAAAAGTTATGGTAATGGTTACGGTAATGGTAATCGTTCACACAGTTGGTGGCTGATGCTGAACAGCCACTAGGTGGGAGCGGACGGCGTGCGGCCGTTCGCCCCGCACCGAGGCTAGGCCTCCGGGGTGCGTCTGTTCTGCACGAGAACTCAAACTGAAGAGAGCGAAGGAACTGATTCTCGCACCTCTGAGTCCTCCAGCAGTGGCACACATGTTCAAACGTGGGTGTCTGCTAATGGCTCCACAGTAGCATGGAAACGTCAGTAGTTTCAGCACGGACGCCAGAAGGGTGGCGTGATTTTAGAATCAGCATTCACTACTGGTTCTGGCCGGCTCTGTCCTCAAGTGGACAGCCTTGGTCACGTTGTCAAGGCGTATGTCACAGTGGAAGAACACTTGTAAAACTTAGGTGAAGTTTGGAAAAAAAATTTTTGAATTTTTTCCAAAACTATTTTAGACTGGTTGTTCATCCTGTACATTCCCCCCCTCCCCCCTTCCCTAGAAGTGGTGACTCAGAAAGTTTACATGGATGCCAGACACTCCTGGGAAGAACGGGTTGCCCGAAAGGGGACCTAGTAACTAAGGGAGGAATGTGTTACAATTCCAACACATTTAGTGTGATTGTGAGGGGAGTTACATGTAGTCACATTTGGTTTTCAGGTAAACAACAAAATTAGGAACTGTCATAACTCTTCAGAAATATGTCAAACCATGAATTGAATAATGTAAAAATTCAAACCATTTAACAGTGGAATGGAATGTTACATTTAAAATTAAAGCTTGTTTCACATGTTACGTGTCATTGCTAAATTCGGTGAAATCAAAGTGTTGACACTGGCTGAACTTAATCAGCACGGGTCTTGCAATGGTTACAGATGCTTCTAGAAATGTGTAGATGTTTGTGTTGTTTGGCAAATATTAATCTTGTTACTAAACAGTTTAACAAATGTAAAAAAATCACACAAGGAATTATTAATTATAAGAGGATTAATGCATCTGGGTAATAACCATATTGAATAAAAAATACTGAATATTGAAACAACTTTTCTTCACTAAATCACGGTAAAATATAGTTAAATAAGAGACTCAATGGAATCAATGCAATGGAAACTGACAAATAGATACAATTTTAAAATGCTTATACTCGGACAGAGACTATGCTTCCCACAGATTAACAAAGACTTAATAATTCAGTATAAATATAAAATAGATTGTAACTGCAGAAAAGAACTAAAATCCATAATATTGGCTTTAACTTAATTAACTGATCAACTACGTTTAAGTAACAACCTTTCTAAAGGCAGTAACATCACTCATTACATAAAATATTGTGGAAGTGAAAAAATTCACTAATGCAACTAAACATGAAACATGTGGGATTAAAAGTTTTTTCAACACAGGGATAGAACTTATATCAAGTAAGGAAATAAAATATGGAAATAAAATGGAGGTTTTATCTACCTTAGTTCTCACCATAATACACAAGGTCTAAAAATATAAATTGGTACATAATACTTAATTATTCACTTTGAAATATTGGAAGTTACTTAAAAAGGGAACAACCCTTCCATATAGGTCATGTAGGAAAACTACACAATAACATTACCACTAGATCAAAGTCGCATTTCGAAAGTGATTATTACACAATCGACCTCAATTGTTGCTAACACCAAACTAAATATGGGTGTCTTAACGGTGTATAAAACACAGCAAAAACTAAATTACTTGATCCTCTGACAAATACAGGAAAAAGGATATTCTTAAAAACAGCAAGTTTAATGTCTTGGATGAAAATTAATATTTTTTCCCCAATATAACTGCTTTTAATAAACGTCTACAATCATTAGGCAAAAGAAGAGTTAATTGTGGTTATCACAAAATAAACGCATCCTTATAGAATTTCATAAGGCGTATCACTTGTGAGCCTCAATTGGTATTATTTCATGAGTCACCAGTGTTGAGATAGTTTGGGCGTAAATGCAGCTTACGCGGCACAGGAACTATTTGTAAACATATATAACTGTCAGACTCGCAAGTGGTGCGTAGCGCGGTAGGAGAGATGATAATCAGAAAAGTATAATGGCTGCCTGCGGTAGGCGGGGAGAGAGGGGAGGCAATTCTGGGCTACATGCGGGGCGTGAGGGGAGAGAGGCGGGGCACATGAGATTGGCGGGAGGAAGAGGGGAGTGTGCTGGAGCGGCTACAGCTGATCGCAACAGCCTTGAAGGAGGCAGGTGGTCTAACGACAGGTGACGGCATATTAGCACGCGCCTTGACAATGCAAGGAAATAAATTCTGGCGGCAATTCGCACAGGTGCACTTAAAATAAAATGGCAGCACAATAACATCAGCTACGAACAGTGGATAAAATAAGTAACGTATCAGAGATTTGGAAATGAATTTCATTCAAATGAATGGAAAGGAGATTAACATCACTTTGACATGTAATGGACAAAGATCAGGCAATTAACAGCACACATTTTAAAATTTCAATATGTCTAGAGGCTTCTATGCGTAGAATTTTAGCAGGCACGAGGTTCCAAAACATTGGCCATTTGTTTTGAGAATCTGTCATCTGCATAAATATGGTAACATAGTAGCTCTAGGATGACGAAATTGTCAATACAGTCTGTAAGTTTAGGTTGAATTGACACTAGTTAAAGCCAGAAAACAGGATGTGGGTTAAAATTCTTTAAAGAAAGAGTTGGAGGGACAAGGCGGGTCGGTTGATTTTAAGAATTAAAAAGCGCGCAATTACTTTTGTAATCCTTATAATCACTAACTTCAAATTTGACAGGCACTAAAAGGTCTCAAAGAAATGAAGGTAGCACAGGAAAGGCAGACCACATCCGAATCACTGTAATAATTGTAAATGTAAAGAGTAAACAATGGTTCGTTGCCAAAGGAAGCAACAGCATAAACTCCATATGGAAGCCTGCACATTATAGATTTGGTAACAAAACATGATACTTCACAATGGCGAATAAGAAGGAATAAATAGCAAACGTTAACTCTTCCTCACTTAATGACAGTATACTTGAAATTCTCAAGGATAATTAAGATACTCTAAAAATATAAGTGTGAACTCGACAGACATACGTCTGAAAAACCTTACACACTAATAGATCTTAGGAAAATCTATATTATGAGTGACTGAAGCACATTTTGATACTTCATGCTTAATAATGTAGTGCTTTGAAAGAGAACAGGATTTACTAACGTCTGGGATACTGATCATTGCAAAATAGCACTCGATCTCGCTACACTGGATAAGGACAACATATCTTTCCTATTAACACATCACAGAACATTATAAGTACCTCTCTTGGAATACTGGATACAAATTATTTACACATCAACTTAGGCTGTCTCTGGCCTAACAACTGGAAATAATTTCTCATAATTCTGATGTGCGTTATGTTTCACGTACATTTATTGCCAAGGTACTGATACAGAAAACATAATGGACCCTGTTGCGGAAGTTTCGGAATCGGACACAGGAAACGCATGTATGAGGTAGAACAGGAGGTATATAGAAGCAGAATGGCAGCAATAGAAATAAGGACAAAGTGGTTTATCTTGGTCTTCTCGCTATGTACAACAGCTTTCTTCTTTAAACTCCTCTTAAGGATATTACACTCACAGCCAGTACTCTTGACCCACCATGTGGCAACTATCTATAGGCTCCATTACATCGGCTAAAACATTACTCAACTTTAGCTGCCCTCTGGAGGGTAACAGCTTAAGGCTTTTTACTTGCACGTCACTTAGGGTGCAGTAGGGATTTGGGTATCTCTCAAAGGCTATCTTAACACTTCTCATCCAGGCTTCTCTCTGGTAAAACATTTTCGAATCTACAAGATTCACATTCCATGCCCTGAAGCACACTGTCGTCACATGCTTTGTCAACCAGCTTGCGAAACTACCACTTTTATGGAAGGAGAAGCTCATACAGAAAGAAATACGTAGAAGGAAAATGAGAAACATATAGGGAGTAGAGGAGGGAGGGGCAAAAGTTTAAATCTTCTGTTTACAATTTAGTTTACTGACACAGTGTTCTAACGGTTCCAACGGTTTCAGACGCTTGTCCTGTGTACGACTGTTTGTGCAGCTGCGGACTTCAGTCTAAACTCGTCAGCAAATCTGGTAGACACAACCACGATTGAAAACTTTTTGTATGTTGTTTTTCTTTTAAGACCTCAACGCTGGTATTGCATCGGTGTTTGATCTTAAAACAAAAGCACACATCCTTCAAGACTGAGAATTTCACACTTCTCCCTTTTACCAATGATTTTTCAATTCCTGCCAGATGCGGCTTGGAGGGGGTAATGCCTTCCTTTAACCCATCACGTCTGTGGAGGGCAGAAATTTACTTTCATTTACGGCATGGAAAATATTGATAGGAAAGGTCAAGGAAAGAGAGATCGTTACACTGAAACTAAGTGGAAGAAATATCACAACAAT